>CAWUFW010010788.1:0-666784 GCA_963921515.1 Calotriton arnoldi | reverse complement strand
TTAAATGGTGGTGGCCTCTCTGCCAACAACCTATCTAACAAGCTGTCGTCTGTATCACTATCCTCTTCATCGATTCTTATAATCTTTCCGTCTCGTACTATTAGTGGGTATAACTTGTCCACTTCAACCGTTGCCACCCTCCACCGTTTCTCCAGTGCATCCCACTTTGCATCCTGAAATGCCCTGATCGATTTCTTCACCCTTTCCTGACTTTTGTCTCTATTCCTTTCGTGTGCTGCACTAATCCACGCATGCAATGCCTCAAACTGTGTCGGTCTAGGTAGTGGTCGTAATGAAGCCATTACACTTTTAGCTGGTACAATACCTCCATCCTGAAAGTACCATATCGAGGGAACGACAATTCTCCTTCTGCTTCTGTCATTTTATGCCAATTCTCAAGCCAAATTATAGTATGCAATCCTACATTCTTTGCCATATAATGTGCTGGTGTATCCTCGGGAGGAGCTTCCTCTCCCTCCCGAACAATCACATGTCTATCACCTCTACAAAGTTCCCGTAAAGCTTTAAAACATTTCATGATGAATCAACTTCGTATTTGCACTCAAAATGTCAGCTCTTGCTTCTCGATTTCACTCCACCAATACCAGCGCGGCTCACACCAACCGGCCTATCGCAGCGCGGCACTTGTCTGACGTCACTTTTCCTCCGCTCGCAGCAGTTCCCCTCCTTTCTAATTCACTCGTTCTCGCTCGCACCTGTCCCAATCATACTCTGAAATAATGTCCGTCCTACCGAACAATTACCTCTCTGACCGTCGGTCTTACCAATGACCGATCAGCCTCTTGAGCTTGTTGACCTCAATCTGGCAATCGTCTGTCCGCGAAACGACCGGACAATCGCCTTTAATACACTCGATAGGATTCAATCACTCGATGTTCTGCACACAATAACCTACGACCTGCGTTGGTTATTCACACACTCACTCATGTGTTCCCTATCTTCAGTGGGTCTGTCAATGACGTCTCGTGACCCCCACAACCTCTGGTCAACGTTCTCATTCTGGGTGTATTCTACACCACAATAAATCTCCCGGTCCCGCGCGCGCTCACGGTCCGTTTCTCAATCACACAACTCTCTTTCCAACTCCGCAAGACATCACACAACAATAAAACACCGCAATCTACCAAACATCACTCTTTTCATACTCACTCTACTACGAACTGCTACTTCCGCCGCACCGGCACTCTCCGTCAGTTTTCCACGACCTCCGACATCCTTCTCCCGCGGTCCTCTGGATCTGCGTCACTCGGGCTCTATGGGGCAACTTAATCTCCTATCTTGCTCTAGATCTCCCCTTACCATCAAAGGTAACCATCCTACTCTGCTACCAACTGATAACGCCGATTCTTATCTAATTATCTATAAGAACCTTCTGGTCGCCAAGATCTTTTTACCTGTTGAATAGTGTAAAGGAGAGAATCTCATCAGGTTATATATCAGCATTCATTTTGTCTGAAAGGACCACCGACTCCGAATTCAAGTTTGAGAATTTATTATCGCCAAAAATAACTGAACGTGCAAGCACCTCAACACGAGGTTAAAGAAATAGATGGGCACTAATACAAATAATAATCTACGCAGGAATCTCATCCGACTCAGGATAAGGAGAATAGAAAGTTCTAGAAGGATCAACCAGACTATGATTGCTCCAATTTCTAAGTTGCTCTTCATTGGACTAAACAAGCTTAAAATCAATTGCTGTCCCTACACTAACGCTAAGTGACATCCCTGCATAACGATTTTCCCAGGCAAGAGTGAATAAAAGGTGTCAGCTGTGAGGACTTCCTAAGAAGTGCAATCACATAATACCTAAGCTCAGCTCTGTCCTTCTCTCAGGTCTCCCCTACCTCTTCTCTGGCCTCCTCCCTCAGGGCACTATCCCTAATACAAAACCACAATACAATTGTACACGCCTTTGTCACGCCTCCTTGGCCAGGTCTTCTTTCTTGTGCTTTTCCATCGAAACGGTTACTTCATCCTGGACGGTTGCGATGACCTTGAGTACCAGGCACCTTCTCCGCTGAAAGTATCATCCCTAAATTCCATTTCACTCCCCTTATCATGCCTCCCCTCTCTCTAGCTTTCGAAAACAAAGAGTTAGTCTTACTAACGAGACATGTGTCCTTGCACCTGCAACGAAAGATACTTTCAACAGAAACCTTCTACTGTGCAAATTAAATCTACCGTTTGTGCCCAGAGAGCCTTACCAAGAGAAACTTTTCTCGGCCTACAACCTAAGCTAACATAAAATAAACCAGGCCTTCCTTAAGCATATATGTAGTCAGGCCTTTACATATGACTTTTAAACACTCATCTTACTTTTCCCTATAAGCATTTTCATTACGATTCATATGCGAATAATGAATTACATGTGCAACTTTAATATGGTGCACGTTTAAACTACTGCAATTACATTACACACGAACTAATTCCTCTATGCATTATGTTCACACAATTCAATAAGCATTACATTACATCGTTATCTTAACACCATTATGCTGCTGAGTTCACTTTGTCTCAGCGAACTATTCATTCTTTACTAAACATGCATGAGTATACAACGGAATATAAACGAATATATGTCTGAATACATGTGGGTGCGGCCTATCAGTGATTATGATGCACCCCTACAATTCACAAGAACATTTCGCTCTATCAGCATGACCTCCCCTGTAAGGCCCTAGTACATAATAGGGCAGGGGGATTAAAACTACCTCTAACTAAGAGGTGCAGAAGGAGGCAAGAGAAGTGCAGAAAGAAGCAACAGAGGTGCCGAAAGAGGCAAGAGAGGTGCAAAAAAAGAGCAAGTGAAGTGCAGAAAGAGGCAAAAGAGGTACATAAAGAGACAACAGGGGTGCTGAAAGAGGCAAGAGAAGTGCAGAAAGGAGCAAGTGAGGTGCAGAAAGAGCCAACAGAGGTGCAAAAAGAGGCAAGAGAGGTGCAGAAACAGGCAAGAGAAGTGCTCAAAGAGGCAAGAGAATTGCTGAAAGAAGCAACAGAGGTGTAGAAAGAAGCAAGAAAAGTGCAGAAAGAGGCAAGTTAGATGCAAAAACAGGCAGGAAAGGTACGGAAAGAGGGAAGGCGAGTGCAGAAAGAGACAACAGGGGTGCAGAAAGAAGCAATGAGGTGCAGAAAGAGGCAACAGATGTGCAGAAAGAGGGAAGAGAGGTGCAGAAAAAGGCAAGAAAAGTACAGAAAGAGGCAAAAGAGGTATCTAAAGAGACAACAGGGGTGCAGAAAGAAGCAAGACAGGTGCAGAAAAAAGCATGGAAAGTGCAGAATGAAGCAACAGGGATGCAGAAAGAGGCAAGAGAGGTGCACAAAGAGGCGAGAGAGTTACAGAAAGAGGCAAGTGAAGTGCAGAAGGAGGCAAGAGAACTGCAGAAAGAGGCAAGTGAGATGCAAAAACAGGCAGGAAAGGTACAGAAAGAGGGAAGACGAGTGCAGAAAGAGACAACAGGGGTGCAGAAAGAAGCAAATGAGGTGCAGAAAGAGGCAACAGACGTGCAGAAAGAGGGAACAGAGGTGCAGAAAAAGGCAAGAAAAGTGCAGAAACAGGCAAAAGAGGTACATTAAGAGACACCAGGGGTGCAGAAAGAAGCAAGACAGGTGCAGAAAGAAGCATGGAAAGTGCAGAATGAAGCAACAGGGGTGCAGAAAGAGGCAAGAGAAGTGTAGAAAGGAGCAAGTGAGGTGCAGAAAGAGCCGACAGAGGTGCAAAAAGAGGCAAGAGAGGTGCAGAAACAGGCAAGAGAAGTGCACAAAGAGGCAAGAGAATTGCTGAAAGAAGCAACAGAGGTGTAGAAAGAAGCAAGAAAAGTGCAGAAAGATGCAAGTGATATGCAAAAACAGGGAGGAAAGGTACAGAAAGAGGGAAGACGAGTGCAGAGAGAGACAACTGGGGTGCAGAAAGATGCAAATGAGGTGCAGAAAGAGGCAACAGACGTGCAGAAAGAGGGAAGAGAGGTGCAGAAAAAGGCAAGAAAAGTGCAGAAAGAAGCAAAAGAGATACATAAAGAGACACCAGGGCTGCAGAAAGAAGCAAGACAGGTGCAGAAAGAAGCATGGAAAGTGCAGAATGAAGCAACAGGGGTGCAGAAAGAGGCAAGAGAAGTGTAGAAAGGAGCAAGTGAGGTGCAGAAAGAGCCAACAGAGGTGCAAAAAGAGGCAAGAGAGGTGCAGAAACAAGAGAAGTGCACAAAGAGGCAAGAGAATTGCTGAAAGGAGCAACAGAGGTGTAGAAAGAAGCAAGAAAAGTACAGAAAGAGGCAAGTGAGATGCAAAAACAGGCAGGAAAGGTACAGAAAGAGGGAAGACGAGTGCAGAAAGAGACAACAGGGGTGCAGAAAGAAGCAAATGAGGTGCAGAAAGAGGCAACAGACGTGCAGAAAGAGGGAAGAGAGGTGCAGAAAGTACAAGAGATTTGAATAATGAGGTCAAGAGAAGTGCAGAAAAAGAAAGAAACCTGCAGAAAAAAGCAACAGAAATGCAGAAAGAGGCAAGAGAGGCGCAGAGGGAAGCAAGAGAGGCTTGCACACCATTAGTACCAATTTAACACCCACATTTAGCAATAAGTAACAGGTGACCATTCTAGGTTTGCAAAGGGCCTTCCAGCACGCTGTAACACTTGTCGCTGCATTTTTGGTAATGTTTGACCCGTTTCAGCTAGATACAAGGCTTTGTTTGTTCAAATCTGCAGATTAGGGTGCAGATGATGAATTATGTGGCTAATGCAGAAAATGTATAATTGTGCAAAAGTCGGTGCAGCCAAACAGTCACATAATTCCAGTGGCCCTGCTCATGCCTCTGACTAGGTCCACAAGTGCTCCTCAGTGATTCCATCTTTTTTGTCTCACTGAGTTCATAGTTGAGCTTCTATGGAAACGAGGAAGACTAAACCTGAGGTTACCACTCCACAACACAGACTACCATACCACATAATTACTCTCCATAACACATAATCCCACTCTACATAATTCCTATACACTAAATACCACATACTTTCTATCCACATAATTTCACTGCACAACATATCACATAATTCCACTACACACAACGTACATCCACTCCACTCCAAAAAACATTAGTAAAAAACTTTTGCATTTACAACGCCAATAGCTCTAATTCTCGCAAATGCGAAACCTATTACATTGCAAACACTTCTTTGACTAGTAGTTGCGTTTGCAGAGTGGTGGAGAAAGGGTGCTGGGCCTCCGACCAGCGCTCAGGAATTCCGGTGCGTAGGGCTTACAGGCGGTACCAGTAGGGCTTCTTGGCCCCCAAAGTCCCTCAGGACCCCCAAATTGGACTTCATCCCCCATCCCGTAGTCTGCCAGGAGGGGCGTTTGCAGAATGGTGGAGAAAGGGGGGCATGGCCTCCGAAGACATCTTAGCAATTCCACTGTGCGGGACTTACTGGAGGTAACAAGAGGGGTAGTTGGCCCCCAAGGACATCCTTGGGGGCCAACTACCCCTCCTATTACCCCCAGTAAGTCCCACACAGCAGCATTGCTAAGTTCGAAGAGCAGGCCTCGCCCCCTCTTCCCACCACTCTACAAACGAGCTCCCTGGCGCGCTCTTGGATGGGGATTGAAGTCCCCTTCGCTGCTGGGGGTCCTTTATGTAAAGACTCGCCGGAGGCAGAAGGTAAGTTAAACAGTCTTTATTGTATGTATGCCACTGACACCAGAGAGCGCGTCTTCTCAGGGGCTACCGGTAACGGCAACTCCACCCCAACCATCGCCCATGCCCAAGATTCTACAGTGGAACATTAAGACGTCATAGAACCCCTGGGCATGGGCACGCGTCAGGAGAAGCAGTGCGAGGCAGGCAGCGAGACATTAGGGAAATAACACAACAGAATTGCAAGGTAAAATAACATGATGCACAACATAACACATCTCCTTCTCATTGATGAACAAAAACTAAAAGAGGAGAGAGGGGATACCGTGTGTGAAGCAGAACGCGGAGGAAGGCGAGACCAGAGGCATTAGTCACACACATAGTCGTGTAACTTAGCAGGTGGTTTGACTACCCTACCATATCTGTTCACCATTGGTTCCTTGATAACAGTGCCACTAGAGAGAGAAACATCATCAGTATCATGACCTTCATGTTCAAGGTTTACACCACTGGTACCAGGATTTTGTGGGGCATCCTCCGAAAATTCCCCACTGAAGGTACTACAACTGTCCTCCCGAGTGGCCATACCACCAGGAACGCTCACGCCGTCAGGAGACGCAATATCCGTCCTCCGTGGGTAAGAATCCCTACCGGCATCGCCATCCAGAATCCAATCGTAGTCTGGGGAAAAGGGAGGGCGGTGGTTGTCAGAGTTAACATGAGCGGAGGGAACGATCCCGCCACTCCTACACAAAGATAATGAAGAAAAATGCCATATTTTACCATCACTTAAGAGGGCAGAGTTACAGAAGACTTTCTTTACCTCCATGGGCTGTGAGAAGTGACTTTGCCCTTTTCTTACGAAGTCAGTTCTCCTTACCCTGACTTTGTCGCCCACCTGTATGCTCACTTTTTTGCATGCATGCCTCGAGTCATAATATTTTTTGCTAATCATTTGTGAGTGTAACAACTTCTCTTTCACCTTTCCAGAAGACCAAAAAACTCTCTTAGGTGTGAGCCAACCCACATTGTCTTTGGTAACAGGGGTTCTACCTCTTAGCAGTACGAAGGGGCTGGTACCAGTGGACTCACAAGGAGTTACACGGAAAGCCCAGAGAATGTGGATGAGTTCTTTCCTCCATGACAGGTTGTTGTGGTTGGCTAGCTGCACAATACCTTTTATGACCCGATTAAACCTTTCGACTGCCCCATTACCAGCTGGATGGTACAACAAAGTAGTTTTATGAGAGATACCATTCTCCATTACAAATGTTTTGAAAATGGCAGAGACGAATTGTGGTCCATTGTCTGACACAATACATTTGGGTAGGCCTTCTCTAAGAAATAACCTCCGCAAAAAACTAACAATGGCTTTTGCATCGGCGCTCTGTACAACTTCCACTTCCGGCCATTTTGAAAAATGGTCCACTAGTACAATGAGGAACAATTGTTCACCATGTTCCCAAATGGGACCACAGATATCAATGCCTAGTCTAACCCAAGGCATACAGGGACTAGCAAGGGGTTGGAGGGGTGGCCTGAGCATGTGTTGTGATTTATCAGAATTCTCAAAGGCTGAGCAATTTCTGACTCTTCTCTCAATTTCAAGATCAAAACCCGGCCACCAATATGAATTCCTCACTCTGCTTTTAGTCTTCCCTCTGCCAAGGTGTCCTTCATGACAGATGTCAATGAGTTTTGCACGTAAAGTGGTGGGAGGTATGACTTTACCGTTTCTAAGTATTAAGTCTCCTTCGCTGGACAATTCGTCTTTGAGTTCCCAGAAGGAGTGAAATTGTTTGGGAATATATTTTTTTGCAGGCCAACCATTTTTTATATACCTTTTGACCTCAAGTAGTGTAGTGTCTCCCTCCATGGCTGATAACCATTCAGACTGTGATATACAGGGTACCTCCTCTAGGATGTTAGCAACACAGAACGTTTCAATATCCGAGGTATGTTCTCCTGTCTCTGGCAAAGGCAAACGACTTAGACAGTCTGCCACCGTATTCTTTACTCCTGGGACGTACTGTACATTGTAATTAAAATCCATCATCCTGAAGGAAATGCGAGCGAGGCTGGGAGAGGCACTTTGTAGGCCCTTGGTGGAGAGTACCTTAACAAGTGGTTTATGGTCACTTCTAAGGGTGACCAGGTACCCCCAGATGTACTGCCTGAAATGCTCTAAACCCCAGGTGCATGCCAAGGCTTCGCGCTCGATCACGGAGTACCTTTCTTCAGTGGGTGTGATCGAGCGTGAGGCGAACGCCACAGTTACCTCATTGCCAACTTTAGTGCCCTGGGTGAGGACCGCTCCTAGACCTCTACCGCTGGCATCAGTGATGATTACACTGTGTAGGGAGGGATTAAACCCATGAAGCGGTGGAGCATTGCAAATGTCATCTTTAATTCTATTAAAAGCCTCCTCACAAGTGGTGGACCATTCGAATTTGTTTTTTTGTTTGACGAGTTGTCTCAAAGCGAAAGTTTTGGAGGAGAAGTTTTGGACAAACTTAGCATAGAATTCAGAGAGGCCTAGGAAGGCTCTTACTTCATCCCTGTTTTTTGGAGAGGGGGGCTTCTCTAATGGCGGAGAGAAGTTCTTTTTTTGGTTTTATGCTATCACCATTTATCTCATGTCCTAGGTATGTGACATTACTAGTAACGAATTTGCATTTTCGGACATCAGCGGTAAGACCATGATGTTCAAGGATACTTAATACCCTGTTTAATTTGCCATCATGTTCCTTCCTATCGGTGCCCATCACCATAATGTCGTCCTGAAAGATAAGGAGGTCTTTTTCATTCTTGAAGAGCGTACGCATCAATCTCTGGAACATGGCCGCAGCGGAGGCCAATCCAAAGGGTACTCTTCTAAATCTAAAACATCCCAATGGTGTAACAAATGTTGTGAGGCTTCTACAGTTAGGGTGTAATGCCACCTGGTGGTAGGCTGAACTTAGATCGATCGTGGAAAACCACTTTGCTCCATTAGTGTAGGACAGCATCTCACTGATTCTTGGCAACAGAAATTGATCAATAAGGATGTTCTTGTTCAAATCGCAGAGGTCCACACATAAGCGGAGCTTACCATTGGACTGCTTTGCGACGACCAGGGGCGAAACTCACTCAGCCGACTCCACTGGTTCAATGATACCAGACTCCTGCAGCCTAAGAAGTTCAGTTTCCACCTCGCTTATAATAGAGAAAGGGATGTTTCTCGATTTATGTATGCAAGGGACTGCATTTTCTTTGAGCTTAATCTCGTGGACGAACCCTTTAAGTTTGCCAATGTCCTCGGAGAATACATGAGCATACCTTTTGACAATCAGATTCTTGTACTCCTCTTCCGTTTGTAGTGACAGCACGGGTTCAGGGCTGTTGGGGTCAAGAATTATCCCCAAATTCCCTTGATCGATCCATCCAAGAACAGAAGGACCGACGGCAGAAACATAAAGTTTGCCCAGCATTAGTCGAGTTTTAAATTGGAACTGCAGTTCCCTGAAACCCAGGATCTCAATGGGTTCCCCAGTAAATGTTTTAGGAGAGATGTCCGGGTTAAGTAAATGGTTACCAATGACAGGGACAAATTTTTCTAACCAAACATTCTTATTTACAATAGTATAAGGAGATCCAGAATCCGCAACAATGGAGATCTCCACACCTCCAATGTTTAAATGACACATGGGCTTTTTACCTTTGCCCAACATATTATCCTCAACCTGTAACACAAATAAATTCATGTCATCATCATCAGAAGAATATGCATTGTCTTGTTCCTCAGGTACTACCAGTTTTACATTTATACCACCCCTTTGTTTTCTCTGACACATTGCAAGGAAATGACCCATAATACCACATCTTGAACATTTCTGCTTGAGTGCGGCACACATTTTATCGTTCGCCAAGTGGTATCTGCTGCCACATCTAAAACACTTTCCATCATCTGACAACTTTGGGGCCGATTCCGATCTCGGTCGGAGGCGCACCCAATACCATTCGGTCGGGAAAAAAGCCATGCGAAAGCCAGTTTCCCGACCGATCCGTACAGCACACCGAACGAGCAAGTACGATGCGCACAACAGCAAAAATTCCGGCCGAGCCGTACTCACCCAAACCAGGTCCTGTTCTCCGACCGAGGCGAATCCGGAAACGCCGAATCGAGTCGCACGGAAGGGAAAATGCAGCCCCGTCCGGCCGGACAAGTACGATGCGCTTTCCGTACGCGCCGAACCCGTCGCTACGCACGGCACGTCAAAGCATCCGGGAGAGGCGCACATAAGCTCCGAATCGCGCCACAACACGATCCACGGCTACGAGACGAACACAGCACAGACGAGGACGACGCGAAGCGACGAGGACGAAGCGAAGCGACGAGGACGAAGCCAAGCGACGAGGACGACGCGAAGCAACGAGAAGGACGAACGACACGAACCAACCATGAATCCCTTCGTCCCGATCATACCAATATTCTACATCTACTACCGGAACAGGCACGGACGCGTACGGCGCAGAAGGTAAGTCAGACACCAACCACAAAACACATACAACACGTACACGACACATCACACACATACACTGGGAATCTGAATATACTTGCAACAGCAGCACCATAGGGGCGGGATGCCCATCACCAATGCCACATATGCACACAGGGGCCTGAATGCGCGCCACCACCCCAACCCAGGGGGGGCTGGATGCCTACCACTACTACCACCCTTAGCCAGGGGGGCAGGATGCTTACCACTACTACCACCCTTAGCCAGGGGGGCAGGATGCCTACCACTACTACCACCCTTAGCCAGGGTGGCAGGATGCCTACCACTACTACCACCCTTAGCCAGGGGGCAGGATGCCTACCACTACTACCACCCTTAGCCAGGGGGGCAGGATGCCCACCACTACTACCACCCTTAGCCAGGGGGGGCTGGATGCCTACCACTACTACCACCCTAAGCCAGGGGGGCAGGATGCCCACCACTACTACCACCCTCACCCAGGGGGGGCTGGATGCCTACCACTACTACCACCCTCACCCAGGGGTGGCAGGATGCCTACCACTACTACCACCCTTAGCCAGGGTGGCAGGATGCCTACCACTACTACCACCCTTAGCCAGGGGGGCAGGATGCCCACCACTACTACCACCCTTAGCCAGGGGGGCTGGATGCCGACCACTACTACCACCCTTAGCCAGGGGGGCAGGATGCCCACCACTACTACCACCCTTAGCCAGGGTGGCAGGATGCCTACCACTACTACCACCCTTAGCCAGGGGGCAGGATGCCTACCACTACTACCACCCCAACCCAGGGGGGGCTGGATGCCTACCACTACTACCACCCTTAGCCAGGGGGGCAGGATGCCCACCACTACTACCACCCTCACCCACGGGGGGCAGGATGCCTACCACTACTACCACCCTTAGCCAGGGTGGCAGGATGCCCACCACTACTACCACCCTCACCCACGGGGGGCAGGATGCCTACCACTACTACCACCCTTAGCCAGGGTGGCAGGATGCCTACCACTACTACCACCCTTAGCCAGGGGGGCAGGATGCCCACCACTACTACCACCCTTAGCCAGGGGGGCTGGATGCCTACCACTACTACCACCCTTAGCCAGGGGGCAGGATGCCCACCACTACTACCACCCTCACCCAGGGGGGCTGGATGCCTACCACTACTACCACCCTCACCCAGGGGGGCAGGATGCCTACCACTACTACCACCCTCACCCAGGGGGGCAGGATGCCTACCACTACTACCACCCTTAGCCAGGGGGGCTGGATGCCTACCACTACTACCACCCTCACCCAGGGGGGCAGGATGCCTACCACTACTACCACCCTTAGCCAGGGGGCTGGATGCCTACCACTACTACCACCCCAACCCAGGGGGGCTGGATGCCTACCACTACTACCACCCTTAGCCAGGGGGCAGGATGCCCACCACTACTACCACCCTCACCCACGGGGGGCAGGATGCCTACCACTACTACCACCCTTAGCCAGGGTGGCAGGATGCCTACCACTACTACCACCCTTAGCCAGGGGGCAGGATGCCTACCACTACTACCACCCCAACCCAGGGGGCTGGATGCCTACCACTACTACCACCCTTAGCCAGGGGGGCTGGATGCCTACCACTACTACCACCCTTAGCCAGGGTGGCAGGATGCCTACCACTACTACCACCCTTAGCCAGGGGGCAGGATGCCTACCACTACTACCACCCCAACCCAGGGGGGCTGGATGCCTACCACTACTACCACCCTTAGCCAGGGGGGCTGGATGCCTACCACTACTACCACCCTTAGCCAGGGGGCAGGATGCCTACCACTACTACCACCCCAACCCAGGGGGGCTGGATGCCTACCACTACTACCACCCTTAGCCAGGGGGCTGGATGCCTACCACTACTACCACCCTTAGCCAGGGGGCTGGATGCCTACCACTACTACCACCCCCACTCATAGGATGGACAATGCATGACACAACAAGCACACCACAACCTAGGGAATGCAAGATTAAGACATCCCCCCACCACCATGACAAGCGTGTGTAGGCTGTGTCAAATGCCTACAACACCGAACATGACTTTCAACATACAATGTGACCCCCTAGCACATGTGCCACACATATATGTGTGTGGCACCCACAATGCAAGCAGCCCATGACCATTGTGGCAATGGGGCCTAAACCCCCATCATCACAGTGACCAAAAGGTAAGTGTGGGGTCCATAGCTGAAGCACATTTTGACCATTGTGGCAATGGGGTCTAAACCCCCATCATCACAGTGACCAAAAGGCAAGTGTGGGGTCCATAGCTGAAGCACATTTTGACCATTGTGGCAATGGGGTCTACACCCTCATCATCACAGTGACCAAAAGGTAATTGTTGACAAAGAAAGAGCTGCAACTGCCAAACTGCATGGATCATTCCTGCTCACAGAACCAAAAACTCATCTGTGGCAAAGTAGTGTATGTGTCCCATTGCAACATAAATTGGGGGAGCCAAATACTGCAGTGCAAATGAAACATTCCTTTGGCCATGTGCAGACAAACAACACCCATGGGGGCTGAGACCGTCAACAGTCATCAATGACACAATGACAGAAGTGACCATCAGAATGCAGAACCACATATTTGCACCAATGGGCACACAAATGCAGATACCCTGTGGAGACAGCAGATGTGAGGTGAACAGATACCATACCATGGCAGCAATGGGACACACAAACCATGATCACTGTGCTGACCGATGACCTAGGAGTCCCAGGGACAGCAGGGGAAACACACCAAACAACATACAGCCAATGGCACACCCAAGATATGCCAATGCAGTGGTGCAGATGCACAAACACAAACAGGCAGACCAACACTGTCATCATACACAGCAGGTGAGGGGTGGGGGTGCCAGTGTCCCCAGGCAACCACACAACACATGAGGAGAGCTGAATACCAATCATACAGATGTGCATACACTGCCACACTAAGGTAACTCATGGATCCAAATCCCCTATGTGGGCAAGCAGGCATTGTCAGGTGAGAGGGAGCACAAAACACACATGTCACACAGGCACGTAGGAACAACAACTGACACAGCAAGTCACAGACACACCACAGCACCACCCCCAGGGCCCCCACAATGTGGTGACCCTGGGCTGAATAAAAATACCACTGTGATGACAAAGCTAAATGTCGTTCACACTATGAACCACAGTCAGGTGTCCTGAGCAACAAACTACCATCACACCTACACAAGCACAAATCAATCAGCATGGCCAGTAAGCCAAGGCCAACATGGAGGCAGGGGCCTAGCCGGGCAACAACTCTCATCTGCACACACTCAACACCACACCCCTCGACCTCCAACAATGTGCAGCAGTGAAGTACACATGCACTGGTGACATTGCACATGCACCCATGACTATTCCAGGGTGGTGGGTGGGAACCAAGGTGTAGAAACACATCACACATGGACACTCAACAAGACTCCTGAATGTCTGACACACTGCACACTACGCTGTACATGGACATGACGGCAATACCACACCGACCAATGGGATCCCAGCCACAGTCACACACCAATGAAGAAGCCAAGGTCACCCACAAAGAACACACATAGACAACTTCCAACATTGCAGCTCTGACCCTGAGGAGTGGCAGCAGTCACACACACAACATGTCACAATCACTGAAAGATAACACAAACTGGAAATCACATGACAGGGGCAAACAACAAGTGCCAAGGGGAAACCTGACTGTGACCCATCTGCGTCTGCACACAAACTCAGCCCTGACAGCAAACACACCTATGGGTGACACCCTGATGACCAGTAATGTGCCATGCACCCACATCACAGAGAACACAGGGAGAAGACTTTGGGGGAACATAGCTCAAGTCAGCAAGCATCACAAACAGGTACAACACTAGGGATCACAGCATGCGCAGATGAATGGAAGTGAACACACAGACATGCACATACAACACACACCTTGGGTGCAGGCAATGTCACACGTGTACACACTGCCATGAGGGGACTCCACTCCTGTGTGAGGAAAGCTGTGCCATATGTTGCCTCAGTAGGGCCCCATCATGTCAGCTGAGCACTTGGTCACACAATCAACAATTAGCACCAAATGAGGGCTCCCATCACATCAGCCTGGTCATGGATGTGCCAACGGAATCATCAGCACAGATCCAACACACTTGTATAGCAATGTTGCACTGACTACACGGATGAGTCCCTCCCCATTGATGCCCAAACCTGCATGTCCACTGGAGATGGCAACACGGTCAGGGAAGTAGACAAATGCAACGATGGCAGGCACAACAGATGTGCAGGGGTGGAAGCCACAGATATGAAATTGCCAATGTAAGTAGGAAACCCATTGCCAAATACTGAACACATGACACCCTCAGATGCTGCTATTGATGACATGGATACACCACATGATAGGACACATTCCCCCTGGACCACATGGGTTCCTGCACAGTAACACTTCATAATCATGAGACCAGATATCACCATCACTGCAGCAAGGGCATGGTTAGCTGCACCAACAACATGTACATCTGAAGCATGAGCACTAGAGAAAAGAAAGTTGCTTTATTCAGCATATGTGTTGAGGCCAAACGAAGTCCTGAAAAAAGAGCAAAGGCCAATGGCCAGTCCATTGTCAAAGTTCGAACAGGGTGACACTGGCAGATGTCACCCTACGCATGCCTGCACAATACCAGGGACAATCCACTAGGAGGGGCAACCGGGGGGCAGGCCAGGCACCGCAGGGACAGGATCAGGGCTCACCAGGGGGAGTCAGGGAAGGGGTGGTGGGTGCAGGAGAGCCACTGACAACTGCAGTGGAGGTGTCTGACATGGTGTGTGCCGGCACAACTGGGGGGCATGACACAGATGTCGTGGGTGCCGGCACAACTGCAGTGGACCCTGCAGATGGGGTGGACAGGTCCGCCACTGCAGTGCCCAAGTCAGACAGGGCGGTAGTGGACTCCACTGCAGTGCCTACCTCCAGGGGAGGAGAATGGGGAACAGGCAAGGTGGGTTGGACAGAGGGGGGGACACCCTCACCACATCAGTGGCACAGACAAGCGCAGCGGGGGTGTGGTGCTGGGAGAGCAAGTGGCAGGGGGAGAAGGCCGGAGCATCTTGGGGATGGTATATCTGTGGGTGGGGGAACCTGGGGCAGGGTGTGGTGGGGGCACCTGTGCAGTGGGGGCCTGAGGGATGGAGGACGGAGACCTTGTGCCTGAGCTGCAGGGTGGTGGCGGGGTCTTGCTCTTAGCACTCCGGGGGACTTGCGGGTGGGGGCCTCAGTCCGTCTGCGCCTGGGGGAGGGTGTCCGGGGGCGAGGGGCACTCTGCTCCGTGTGGGTGGGCTTCCTCTTCCCCCGGGATGCTGGAGCAGCTTCATCGGTGGGGAAGAGGCCGAGGTCACAGAGGAAGAGCTGCTGTGACTTTGGGGTTGCAGGTGAGGCAAGGGAGGGTGCTTTGGAGGGAGAGGGAACTGAGGACTGCGCAGTGCATGTGGATGCGTGTGTGTGTTCCAGGGCCCCATCCCCTGTGAGTCTGGCTTCAGTCCCCTGAATGTGCGTGCGTGTGCGTTTTGTCATTGGCGTGTGTGTCAGTGTGCTGGATGTGTGTGTGCTGGTGTGTGCCTGTGCCGGTGTGTGTGTGCCTGGGACGGGTAAGGTGCTGGGGAGTGTGGATGGAGCAGAGGCAGGAGGGGTGAGGGACCGTTTGAGGAGGGACACTGCTGCCGTCAGGGAGGAGTCCATGGACCTATTGCCCCTCTGTAGGTCAGACATGCCCGATGAGATGCCCTCCATGAACGACACCAGCTGAGTCAACAGCGCGGTGTGCGCATGGAGGACACTCAGCATGGCTGTCTGCCCTACATGGAGCTGGCGAAGGAGGTACACAGACTCCTCACTCAGGGCAGCAGGGGACACAGGGGCAGGGGGTGCGGTGCCTGGCCCAAAGGAGACACGCTCCCGGACATGGGAGCCTCCACGGACCTGGGGAATGGGAGCCGATGGGAGGGCGGTGGTGGTGCTGGTGGTGGCGGGGACAGCAACACTAGCTGGGGTGTGGTGGCTGCTGACACCCGCCTCCACAAGGGAGTCATCCTCCGAGTTGCTCTGGTCCTCAGCTGAGGTGGATGCTGCTGAGGACTCCTCGGTGTGGCTCCCCTCGCCCTCCGTGCCACTGGGTCCCTCCGACCACTCCTCGGCTGCTGACCCAGTCTGGCTCTCTGGCTCCTCCTGGTCCGTGGAGCTGTCCCCTTCCGTGGCCGTGGATGTATCTGCAAACAATGGGGAAACAGACAGACATCAGTCACCTGCACCAAACGCACACACCACTGTGAGCACAGCACATTACAGAGCAAGCCCTGGCATCATTAGTTGTACATTGCTAAAAGTGCCCTAATTGAACAGGAGAAGTCAATTGTCAGTCTGATGCCAAGCATGGCACTCACATCCCACATGGCCTTGCACCCATCTGTCTGGTGTCTGTTGGATTGCAACACCCCAGTGTTGACACATGCACCAAGTACACAGTAGTTGGACAGTGCAGAGGACACGGTGTGGACACATCACAGCTCTTGCCACTGAGTCAGTACAGGTTCACGGATGTAAGGGATGCCCAGAGTCAAATAGGAAATGCATGTGATGCATTCCAGCGACAGACACCATGATGCACCCATGTCCTGATAGCCAGCGCCACTATGGTGTGCATGTAGCACATGTCACTCCCCTGCAGGATCACCAATCAGTAGACACATGCCATGGCGGAGGCATGACTGCAAAGTCATACATCACTGTCTCAGTGATGTATGACTTTGCAGCCAGACAACAACACTCTGCACTGTGTCACAATAGTAGGTCATGGGGAATGCAAGTCCTGGAGCTGCACAAGTGCACATGTACATCCCCCCACAACACATCCTCTTAACCCTCATCTGTCCAGGTCATACCTATTGGACATATGGGAGACCTGTGACACTACCCTCTGAACCTGAGCCCCTCACACTCTGCTGTGCATGGGGAACAGCTGCCTGAACTTCACATTTACATGCCCCAGTCTGCATGGGCAGCTGATCAGACACCTATGTGTCACACAAGTATCGTCTCCTATGGTCACATCTCCAGTGGCATGCTGAGCCCCTACCAAGAAACTCCACAGCAGTCCTGGCGACTAATCCACAGCACACTGACACAGAGGCAGACACCTGAGGGGTCAAATCACTGTGCACAATGTGTCCTCTGATACACGGGAGTGGGAGTACAGAGTGTATTGTATGGCCTGGAGTAGGCATGACTGTCCAGCCCCACATGAATGAGGGATGAGCCCTGGACTGTAGGCAGCTGGCTAAGTATGTGTGACACACGTCATATACATACTCCTGGGGCCCAAACATTGTTCCCACCCGCAGCATGGGTGTGTGCCAGGTACCCCAGCCACATGTGGTGGATCAGCTCAGCAATTGGACCACAGATCAAAGTAACACGCTGAATACATGTCAGAATACAGGCATTGTGTAAGCAATGGACCCACCCATGATGCCCACCACAGAGTCAGGGAAACAGATGCTGTCTCCCACCTTGAGTCAAGCAAACTGCAAGGACACAGTCCTAAGTGACAGAATTCCCTGCATGTAAGGGCCACACCTGGGTATCAGATGAGGAGTGGGCAGTGCACAATAGAGGGACATGGCTCCTGGACAACATGACTGCTGTACTGTGGCAGTTCAACCTGGCCCGAGGAGGGCACATAACATGTTAGACAGAGTACACAGTGCAGTCTTTGACTCACCCCCTCCTTGCTGCTCTCTGGCCTTCAGCTGCCCATCCAGGTCTGGAAAGACCACCGCCAGGATCCTGAGCATGTGGGGGGTCAGGGTCCGTGTTCCGCCCCTCCTGCGAGGAGGCGACAGCTTCAGCTGGACCCGTGCAATCCTCCGGGTCCAGCCCCGAAGGTCCTGCCACCTCTTTTGGCAGTTGCGGATCCGGCGCTTGTAGACCCCCACGGACCGGACAGCCCGGACGATGTCCTTCCATATCTCATGCTTCCGATGGGCAGAAGCCTGTCAGGATGACAAAGTGATAAGGCCATTATTACACATGCAACATATCCGTGCATGACACAGTTGCATATACATGTCGCAATCACAGGGGCACATGGTGTACCCAGGCAGTGCACGGCTGCCCATGGACAGTTTTCCAGAAGTCACTACATGGTATCATAGCATGGGGAGTAAAACCCTGTTCAGAAGCACTGTCACTGCACCATACCTGTCCAGTGCAAGTCACTACACACTATGGGGGGTGACAACTACTCAGTGAGCCTGCTAGCCAGTGGTGTGCTGACTCTCAGCCTTGCTAGTCAGACAAAATGCACATTCAGAAAGGCAGTGCACAGAACACTCACCTGCTCCCCTGGTGTCCCATACAGCTTGCTGTACTGTGGAAGTAGGCTGTCCAGCAGGGCCTGGTTCTCTTCAAGGCTGAAGGCTGGGGCTCTCTCCACAGTACGTGCCATTGCAGGGTCCAGAGGGGCAGAGACAGCAGCAGTGCAGTGGCAGATGTCGTCCTGGAGCATGTAGTGCAGGCAAGTGGGCTCTCAGGGGAACATGCAGCAATATATATGTGCTGGAGAGGCAGATACTGTCCCTTGTGTCCAAAGTGATAGGTCCAAGTCGTTTGCATCTTCTGAATCTGGCCAATCCATGGAATAGCAGCACCAAAACACGCCCACAGCATCCTTCAAAATTTCAACTTCATGACATACATGATTTTGCAACATTGTTGTGGGTGACCAACTGATTTTCCAGCAACCGACTCGTTCGAATATTCGAAAACGCGTCCGTTGCCAGGCAAGCCCATTGTCAATGGGTGCGCACCGATCGGTCCATTGAGGTACAACGCGCACAGGGGTACAACGCGTACCCGCACACATTGAATGCAATGGGCCGGCCGGAGGCACCGATCGGTCCATTGCAGTACAACGCGCACAGGGGTACAACGCGTACCCGCACACATTGAATGCAATGGGCCGGCCGGAGGCACCGATCGGTCCATTGCAGTACAACGCGCACAGGGGTACAACGCGTACCCGCACACATTGAATGCAATGGGCCGGCCGGAGGCACCGATCGGTCCATTGCAGTACAACGCGCACAGGGGTACAACGCGTACCCGCACACATTGAAAGCAATGGGCCGGCCGGAGGCACCGATCGGTCCATTGCAGTACAACGCGCACAGGGGTACAACGCGTACCCGCACACATTGAAAGCAATGGGCCGGCCGGAGGCACCGATCGGTCCATTGCTGTTCAACGCATCACTGTACATGTGACTGGCATATGTCAGCATGCCTGTCTCAGATGGACATATGCCAGCCACAGATAGCTCCCAGGGAGTGAGGGGCACACCTACATCACGACAGCCTGTCCAAACCTTATCATAAGGCATGTAAGGCTGCATTTCCTATTGTGTGTATGTTGGTGTACATGTTGTCCTGTGGGTGTCACCTGTGGGCAGCCACCCCCAGGCTGTGCACGTGTTAATGGGGACAGGATCCTGGGTGTTACGTGTACGTGACCACTGTGATGTGCAACTGTTCATATCTGTGCATGTGCCATGGTCACATTTCACAGTGGTGTTTGTGTATGTCATGTCACATACCCCGTGAGTCCCATGTGGGACGGTATGTTTGAGCCAGGGTGTCCCAGTGGCACAATAGTGATGGCCCTCCACAGTCTTTGTGCATGTAGTGTTTACAATGTCTCTGATTTCATGTGCACAATGGGAGACAGTCTCCACATCCACGTTGTGTGTGCATGGACTCTGATGTTGTGCGTGTGTGTCACAGACGTCCATGGCTCTCCTGCCATGGCAAGTGTGGCCACTACCTGTGGGGGTCATGTTTGTTTTGTTGTGGTGTACACATGATACTCCAGGTGATGCCAGTGTCCATGTGGCATTACAGGGTCCCTGGGAATGTGCCTGTCGTTGAGCTGTGGTGCCTGGGGCACATCTGTCCTCACATGTCACTGGGGGGTGACTGTGACACAGCATCATGATATCCAATGGGCCAACCTGGGACAAATTGATGCCACCTGTAGGACCGTGTTGACAGATGTTGGCCATGTATGTACCATACATGTCGTTCCGGTACTGCACACTTCATGTAGTTGTGCCTCATGATGATGTATGTTGGGATCTTGAGTGTGTTCAATGCCGCATATGTGGGGTGACTGACGATCTTGCTTACTTCTCCTCTGCACTGCAGGGCTCCTGCTGTCCATCGGCCATTCCCAGACCTGGCAACGATGGTGGAACGGGACAGCATCCGACGGTACCGCTTCACCAGGCAGCTGATTGAGGATTTGGCAGTGCAGTTGTCCCCACATTTGCAGCCTGGCCGGCCGTATCCTACAGCGCTGACCCCCAAGGTGAAGGTGATGGCAGCCCTACACTTCTTTGCCACCGGTACCTTCCAACATACTGTGGCGTCTGCTGGTGGGATGTCACAGACCATGTTCAGCCGTGTGCTCCGCGATTTCTTGGCGGCAATGTTGCTCTTCCTGAACCGGTACATCTATTTCCCTAGACTGCGACGACTCACTGACGTGAAGAGTGACTTTTATGCCCTGGGGAGGATGCCGCATGTCATTGGCTCCATTGATGGGACACATGTGGCTTTGGTACCACCACAGGCCCAGGAGCAGGCCTACAGGAACCGCAAGCACTACCACTCGGTCAATGCACTGGTGGTGTGTCTTGCAGACATGACCATCACACACGTGTGTGCCCGTTTCCCTGGTTCAGCACACGATGCCTTTGTGATGAGGAGTAGTCGCATCCCCAGGTTGATGGCACAGATGCAGAACCAGCGTGCCTGGCTTGTCGGTGTGTACTGACTTTGTGCCATTGTGTGTGATCTGATCTGTAGTATTCCGCCCACTTTTCCAAGTCAGCTGATGTGCACTTGTCTGTCCGTAGGTGACTCGGGATACCCCAACATGCCGTGGTTGCTGACACCCCTCAGGAACCCTGTGACACCTGCCCAGATGCGCTACAATGAGGCACATGGTCGGACCAGGAGAGTGATTGAGCGGACCTTTGGTCTCCTGAAGAGCCGCTTCCGCTGCCTGGACAAGACCGGAGGGTCCCTCCCATATGCCCCTGCGAAAGTGTGCAAGATTATCATCGTCTGCTGCATGCTCCACAACCTGGCAGTGCGGAAGGAGTTGCCTCTCATCCAGGATGACGATGACCAACATCCGCCACCTGTGGAGGATCCTGGCCTGGACCACGATGCCAGTGACGATGATGATGATGATGGTGATGGTGATGTCCGCACACAGCTCATCACCAACTTCTTTAGCTGAATGTGAGTATCCTGAGGTGTCATGTCAATGATGTGAGTTGGCATGATGTGTGGGTGGTGCTCTGGTGCTGTTGGAGTGTGTCCATGGGCTACTTGACTGGATGTGTGTTGCGATGTGTGGTGACAGGTGGGCTGTACTCCCCAACAGTGTTGACATGCTAACTTGGTTCTGGGTGGGTATCTTGTAACATGTATTGTGCATGAGTTTTGCTGTTCTGTCCTGTACTCCATTGCTTTTGACTGTGTGTCATTTCTGTCCTTCACAGGGTACTTTCAGATTCGTTTGGTCAACTGTGTCCACCGACAACGTGATTGCACATCCAGGCTGGTAGCTGTTGTGTCCCTACAGGTGATGTGCGCCACACCCATGGACTTCCTTCTGTCTACAGTTGTTGACTGTGTGCCCGCTACCAGGTGGGGTTACCTTGCATCTGTAGTGGTTACGGCATGTTGCTACTGTGTAATAAACCTGTGCTTCACTTAGTGATGTGCGTTGTCTGTGGTCACACATTTGACTGCCATTTGCTTACTGCACCTGTGGGCTACTTGACTACAACTGGGAATGGGTGTGGTGTCTGTGCATTGCACCGTCTTCCCTGGCAACATCAGTGTAGGCAATGAGTCAGATGGCCTAGGTGTGTATGTGTTGTGTAGCCCTGGTGGTGTGTCTCCCTCATATGTGTCACGTTGCCTGTACTCACATGCCTGTGTTGTCCTTGCTGTTGCAGTTCGCATACACAGTGTAATTTTGTTGTTCATCATCCCCATAACAGTACCCACGTTGGAATCACGACAGAGGCAAGTATGGTGTATTATTGTGTTTATTGTGATACATCTGTGATAATAGTGCATAGGATGGATTGTGCTGTACATGAATCTTGCAATCCCAAGTTCCTAGATGAATAGAAAGTCCAGGTAGACAGGATCCCCAGTATCGGGGCCACAGTTGTCTGACACATTGTTCCAACTTGTACTCCCCATGCAATGTGTGGGAGTAGTGTTGCCATCAACAGGGTGAACAGTCTGTGCACAAAGGCGAAAATCCAGAACAGGTTCAGGCTTCCTGGGAGTTGCGCTTGGCCATCAGCCTCTCACTTTCCCCTCCTCGGACGACCCCTCTTCTTGGGGGGGGCCCTCAAGTGCAGGCTGCTGCGGTGCAGGGGACTCTCCGCCAGAGTCCTCCTCCCTCCCTGTGGCAGTTGCAGTTTGTTCGGTACCAGATGTTGTTGGCACACAGGGAGGTGTGGACTGGTTGCTGTTCATCTGGCGGAGGCATTGTAAAATGTCCCTGTGCACCGCCGTCATCTCATGTAGTACATCCCACTTGGACTCCACGCGGGTCATGTGGGAGTCCACACGTGACATGTGGGAGTCCACACGTGACATGTGTGACTCCACATGGGACATGTGGGAGTCCAAGCGGGCATGATGGGCAGCCTGCTGCTGTTTGATGTCTCTGAGGAGCCCCACTACCTGGCTGAGCTCTCCGGTGCTGGACTGGTACGCATCAGCTATGCGTACCAGTTGTGGGTCTTCATGCACACCAGCAACGTCTGCAAGCAGCGACCTCTGTCTCCCACCCCTCCCACCACCCCTGCTGACATGTGCAGTGTGTGCAGTTGCACGCACAGATAACCCTGGTCCACCTTGGGGGTTGGTGGTGGTGGTGGTGTCCATGGCCCCAGGTTGGTCCAGGGTCACTGCGCTGGTGTTGTTCCTTATTCTGTCCATGTCGGCAGGGATGGTATTCGTGGTGACAGTCGTTGGAGGGGTGGGTGCAGGGGGTGCAGCTGGTGGACCTGCTGGTGCTGCAGCTGGTGGTCCTGCTGGTGCAGCATGTTGACTTGCACCGGATGTGCCAGGTTGTTCTTCATCGTCCGAGGAGGACAGAGGCTGTACGACGCCAGTGAGCTCGGCATCCTCTTGAGCCTGGGACTGGGACTCCTCAGCGTCTGCTGCTGTGTCCCTATCATCACCTGTTTTTGGGAGACACAAACAATGTATGTCATGTTTCTGCAGGCATCAGTGGTTGACACACCTGACAGTTGTGACTGTGCCTCGGGGTGCGGGCCTGTACATTGTATTGTCCTAAGTCGTCACAGTCAGGGGTTGATATTGGTGTGGCACATTGTCCTGCATTATTTGGGCATTTCTATGTATTCTCTGGGGTGTGAACATGGTCTGCATTGATTGTGTTTGGTTGACAGCCAGACCTCCTTCCCACCCACCCACCCACCCAGTCAGTTATCCCACCATGGAACGTGCTTGCATTGCAGGGAGTGTAAGTTGTCTCTCAGGATGTCAGTCAGAGGTGTCCTGCTGTTTGTTGGTGCACAGTTGGCAGCAGGGCCTTGTGCTCCCCGCAGCAGTAGCCAGTGTCAGCCATCTTGTGAGTCCTTCTCCACTCCCTGTGATGTGAGCATGGTTCAGGGTGGTGTTGATGGGCCAGTTGTGAGGCTGAGCAATGTCTGTGACTACGACTCCCATCATGCTATTGCCTCCACCCCCTTCCCAGCATGCCCATGCTTCCTTCCTTTTGACTCTGCTTCCCTGTGGGGTGGGCTGGCTGTGCTGACAGGATGGCTGGGAGTGTTGTCCTGGCAGTTGTTTGGCTAAGAGTCCCAAGAGTGTCCCTGTGCTTCACACAACATAACCCAGGGTGGTGGTGCTTTGTGGGATCTTGTGTTAGGATGGAGGGCATTGCATTCTACCAGGTGGGTACTGTGGAGTTTGTGTTGGGGGGGGGTGTGAGGGGAGGTGCTGGTGACTATGGTCAGTGCTGCAAGTCCCCCTTCCCACCCAGCCAGCCGGATATCCCACCATGGAACGTGCTTGCATTGCAGGGAGTGGAAGTTGTCTCTCAGGATGTCAGTCAGTGGTGTCCTGCTGTTGGTTGATGTGCAGTTCCCAGCATGCCCTTGTGCTCCCCACGACACAGCAACAGTGTCAGACATCTTTGATGGGCCTTTCTACTCTCTGTGGGATGTGCATGCGTGAGTGTGAGCTTGCTGGGCCATGTGGTGGGGGATGTAGAGCTGTGACTACGACTCCCATCATGCTATTGCCTCCACCCCCTTCCCAGCATGCCCATGCTTCCTTCCTTTTGACTCTGCTTCCCTGTGGGGTGGGCTGGCTGTGCTGACAGGATGGCTGGGAGTGTTGTCCTGGCAGTTGTTTGGCTAAGAGTCCCAAGAGTGTCCCTGTGCTTCACACAACATAACCCAGGGTGGTGGTGCTTTGTGGGATCTTGTGTTAGGATGGAGGGCATTGCATTCTACCAGGTGGGTACTGTGGAGTTTGTGTTGGGGGGGGGGTGAGGGGAGGTGCTGGTGACTATGGTCAGTGCTGCAAGTCCCCCTTCCCACCCAGCCAGCCGGATATCCCACCATGGAACGTGCTTGCATTGCAGGGAGTGTAAGTTGTCTCTCAGGATGTCAGTCAGTGGTGTCCTGCTGTTTGTTGGTGCACAGTTGGCAGCAGGGCCTTGTGCTCCCCACAGCAGTAGCCAGTGTCAGCCATCTTGTGAGTCCTTCTCCACTCCCTGTGATGTGAGCATGGTTCAGGGTGGTGTTGATGGGCCAGTTGTGAGGCTGAGCAATGTCTGTGACTACGACTCCCATCATGCTATTGCCTCCACCCCCTTCCCAGCATGCCCATGCTTCCTTCCTTTTGACTCTGCTTCCCTGTGGGGTGGGCTGGCTGTGCTGACAGGATGGCTGGGAGTGTTGTCCTGGCAGTTGTTTGGCTAAGAGTCCCAAGAGTGTCCCTGTGCTTCACACAACATAACCCAGGGTGGTGGTGCTTTGTGGGATCTTGTGTTAGGATGGAGGGCATTGCATTCTACCAGGTGGGTACTGTGGAGTTTGTGTTGGGGGGGGGGTGTGAGGGGAGGTGCTGGTGACTATGGTCAGTGCTGCAAGTCCCCCTTCCCACCCAGCCAGCCAGCCAGATATCCCACCATGGAACGTGCTTGCATTGCAGGGAGTGTAAGTTGTCTCTCAGGATGTCAGTCAGTGGTGTCCTGCTGTTTGTTGGTGCACAGTTGGCAGCAGAGCCTTGTGCTCCCCACAGCAGTAGCCAGTGTCAGCCATCTTGTGAGTCCTTCTCCACTCCCTGTGATGTGAGCATGGTTCAGGGTGGTGTTGATGGGACAGTTGTGGGGGGGGGGCAATATGTGTGAGTGCGACTCCCATGATGCTATTGGCTACACTGACTTGGCCAGCATACACAGAATTCCTTCCTTTGAGTGGTCTTCACTGTGTGTTGGTGTTGTTGTGGTGGCTACATGTGTGGATGTGTGTGTTAGTTCTATTTGTGCCACTGCCTAGCTGTAGTTGTGGTTGTGTTTGTACATGTGTTGGCACAGTTGGATGTGACTTTTTTGATGGCATGTGTTGTGTTTATCTGACTGACATACACATTTTGGGATGATTCTGTTCTAGTTGCTGTGTAATTGCTATGAGTGCATGGTTTGACTCTCCCCTTGACAGTGATGTGTGTGTTTTGTGGCAGTTTATTGTGTACATTTGTTGTGTACTCACCAGGCTCTGGGATGTCCTCTAGTCCATATACGCTCACTGGCGGAAGGATGGCCCGCACCTTCTCCTCCCAGGGCCTGAGGTATACTGGCTTGGCAGGAGGGCCACTGCCGGTGTATTGGCTCAGGTGGTAGTCTTTCTTGAGCAGCTCCCGGACCCTCCTGCGCACGTCATACCACCTGTTCTGGATGTCGGTCTTTGTGCGCCGACATGGTGATTGGGCGTTCACCCTGTTGATGATCCTCTCCCACATCTTGGTTTTCTGCGACATGGGGGTCTGTTGGACCAGAGTGCCAAACAGCTGTGGCTCCACCCTGAGGATCTCGTCTACCATGACTTCCAATTCACTATCTAGGAACTTGGGATTCTTCTTGGGGGGCATGGTGATGGGTGGTGATAGTGGGTGATGTGTGTGTTGGTGTGCAGGTGAGGGTGTGTGGGTGTGTGTTGTGCTGGGTGTATGTGAGGTAGGTATTTGTTGGTGTGCTGCTGGTGTGTGGCTTGTGTGAGGGATGAGCTGTGGGTGTGTGGTTGCTTTCTCTTGGGTGCTGGCAGTGGAATGGCATTTGCAAAGGCTCATGGTAGTGATTTGTGTCCTTTATATAGGTGGAGTTGTTGGTGTGTCTTTGTTCTCTGTCCCCACCCCCCAGTATTTATTGGCTTGGTAATTGCTTGTTTGGCCTTTTTTTGGTTGATTTTTCCTTTGTGCTGTTTGTGTATGTTGGAAACGTTCTTGTGACCGAGTCGGACCCTGCATTGGTCTCGTACGGTGTTTTCCGTTTCGTTCACGCTGTGTTTGTGCAGTTTTGTATGCTGCGTACGCGTCGGTCGCGGTGTATTGTGTTGCTTCGGCTCGGTTTTGTATGCGTGTCGGTCGTACGGCTTGTCCTCCGTCCGACTCGGTCGTGTTTTCGCGCCTTGCATCGTACTTTGCAGGTTGGAGTTGGCGGGTACGATTCGGTCGGATTTGTTCCGGGTGCGTGTCGGTCGGTTGGATTCGCGTGTTTTTCCGGCCGGATTGCTATTTTCCGAGCGGGTCGGTCGGTCGGCTTGGTTTCCTGACGTGTCGGTCGGATTTATCGCGGCTTGCATCGTACTTGGCGTGTCGGGCGCCACTGGTACGTGTCGGTCGGTATTTTTTCCGGATCCGAGTCGGTCGGTGCTTTTTCCGGCCCGAATCGGAATCGACCCCTTTGTCTTAGAATTTGTGTCTTTTCCCTGCAGCGTGTTCGAACGCTGTTTAATATGAGAACTTTTACAAACTGTGACTTTAGCAATGGTAGACTTGTCCTCGTGAATTGCCTTTTCTTCAGACAAAACTGCCTTTGCGCATCTGCCTGTCAACTCTGTGCACTTGACAATCTCGATGACCTCTTCAAGTGGCAATTCCCCTCTTACCCACAGTTTCTCCTGGATGTTCCTATTGGCAGCCCGCATGACGATTTGGTCGCGGATGAATTCGTCATGCAATGCACCAAACCGGCAACAAAGTGCTAAATTCTTCGAAGCGGCAACAAAGTCTTCCACAGATTCTTCAGGACTCTGTTTACGTTGAAATTTTTTTTATCTGTTTACAGAAATGGAAACAGTGGGTTTGAAGTACAGGGATAAATCTTCCAGTGCATTGGTGTAGACATCCCCCTCCCTAGGCTTTTTGTTGATCCGATTGTAAATTTTCATCGCTTTTGCGCCTAAACAGTGGAGCAGAATTTTTTTCTTCCTTACAGGAGTAAGTTCCTCTTCTTCCTTGAATGTGGAGATATAGTTCTCAAAATATTCTCGCCATTCATCCCATTTGAGAGACGTGTCCCCTGTCGAGGGAATAAAAGGCAGTGGAGGAGAAAGGTTCCATATGTTTCCTGATGCCATAATGAGGAAGGAAAGTGATAAACAGTAGTTCTAAATGAATTAAAGGAGCAGTTGAATATGTTTATGTAAAAACACAAGGTGTGCAAGGTGTGTGCGCGTCACAGATGAAGAAGTGAAATTACGACTAGAAGGTGTGCGCATCACCGGTGAGGAGAGCGCAAAAGGTTAACAAAGCGGCAAAGCAAGATGATGGATGGAGGTGTGCGTGTCACCGGTACAGAGAACGCACGTAGATAATGATGCTCTGTTCAATTTGGCCGTATCTGAATTCAAAATGGCCGCCAACGCGTGCGTTTCAATGACGTCACGCCGCACTGCTTGCAAATCTGAGGAGATATCAGTCAGTCCGCCGCTTGGCGGGAAAGCCTCTATGGATGACGAACGCAGCGAAAGGCGCAGAGGGAAAGGAAAGAATTACGCCGCTGCCCCCACAGGGACCGGAGATTGCAGACAACCGGAGTACGTCCGGAAGAAAGTGAAGGCGCGCCGCAGGAGTCCCAAAGGGTAGGCGGTCCCAGAAGGCAAAGGAGCAGCCGTTAATTGCGCAGATCTCACCGCAATGAATCCTTGTAGGTCCTCCTCTGCGTCAGCACTGTAGCACCCGCATGCAGCTGGACTAGCTGGTGTGGCTATACCCTCAGGGAAGGAGCAGAACAGGAGCTGATCGGATGCAGTACTCGGACACCCTCCGAAGTAGAAGCACTGGCAGATTCAGCCGCACCATCAGGACTGGAGCAGGACCGAAATAGGCAGCATGGAAGGCAACCCCTCAACTGGATAGCAGGAGAAGAGAAGACGACCCTCGTTGGAGAGAAGGACGAGGTGAAGAAACGCTGGTGTGCACTCGTGGTTCTGTTGTGGTGTCAGGGCAGCTCGTCGCCAAAATTGTAAAGACTCGCCGGAGGCAGAAGGTAAGTTAAACAGTCTTTATTGTATGTATGCCACTGACACCAGAGAGCGCATCTTCTCAGGGGCTACGAGTAACGGCAACTCCACCCCAACCGTCGCCCATGCCCAAGATTCTACCGTGGAACATTAAGACGTCATAGAACCCCTGGGCATGGGCACGCGGCTGAAGAAGCAGCGCGAGGCAGGCAGCGAGACATTAGGGAAATAACACAACAGAATTGCAAGGTAAAATAACATGATGCACAACATAACACTTTAGGGGCCAACTAGCCTACCTCTTACCTCCAGTAAGCCCCACACAGTGGGATTGCTGAGAGGTGGACAAAGGCCACGCCCCTTTCTCCACCACTCTGCAAACGCGCCCCCTGGAGTGTTCTAAGTTGGGGTAATAAGTCCTTTGAATACTGAGGGTCCCTGGGGGCCAACTAGCCCACCAGGTACCTCCAGTAAGCGCCACACAGCTGGATTGCAGAGAGGTGGTCCGAGGCCAAGCCCCCTTTTTACACCACTCTGCAAACGCACCTCTTGGCGCACTGCTGCTTGGGGGATGAAGTTCACTTGTGTCCTGAGGTCCTCAGGACACAAGAGGACCTCATCGCCCCACCACCAGTGCGCCAAGAGGCGCGTTTGCAGAGTGGTGTAAAAGGCGTGGCCTCGGACCACCTCTCTGCAACACAGCTCTGTGGCGCATACTGGAGGTACCTGGTGGGCTAGGTCCCAGAGACCCTTAGATTGAAGGGGACTTAATCCCCCAATTTACAACGTGCCAGGGGGCGCGTTTGCACACTTGTTATGTCAGGCCCCGCCCCCTCCCTGCACCACTGTGCAAACGCGCCCCCTGGCGCATTGTAACTTGGGGGATTAAGTCCCCTTGAACCTTGAGGGTCCCAGGGGGCCAACTAGCCCACCAGGTACCTCCAGTAAGCGCCACAGAGCTGAGTTGCAGAGAGGTGTAAAAAGGGGCGTGGCCTCAGACCACCTCTCTGCAACGCAGCTCTGTGGTGCTTACTGAAGGTACCTGGTGGGCTAGTTGGACCCCAGGGACCCTCAGGACTCCAGGGGAATTAATCCCCCAATTTACAACGCACCAGGGGGCGCGTTTGCACAGTGGTGCAGGGAGGGGGCGGGGCCTAACAAAACAAGTGTGCAAATGTGCCCCTGGCGCGTTGTAAGTTGGGGATTAAGTCACCTTCAATACTGAGGGTTCCTGAGGGCCAACTAGCCAACCAGGTACCTCCAGTAAGTGCCACAGAGCTGCGTTGCAGAGAGGTTGTCCGAGGCCACGCCCCTTTTTACACCACTCTGCAAACGCGACTTCTGGCGCACTGCTGGTGGGGCGATGAGGTCCTCTTGTGTCCTGAGGACCTCGGGACACAAGTGGACTTTATCCTCCGAGCAGCAGTGCGCCAGAAGCTGCATTTGCAGTGTGGTGTAAAAAGGGGCGTGGCCTCGGAACACCTCTCTGCAATCCAGCTCTGTGGCACTTACTGGAGGTAGCTGGTGGGCTAGTTGGTCCCCACGGACCCTCAGGATTGAAGGGGACTTAATCCCTTAACTTACAACGCGCCAGGGGGCGTGTTTGCACAGTGGTGCAGGGAGGGGGCGGGGCCTGGTATAACAAGTTAGCAATCTTGCTGTGTGGGACTTACTGGAGGTAATAAAAGGGGTAGTTGGCCCCCAAGGTTGACGTTGGGGGCTAACTACCCCTCCTGTTACCTCCAGTAAATCCCACACAGTGGGATTGCTAAAAGGTGTTTGGAGGCCACGCTCACCTTTCTCCACTACTCTGAAAACGAGACTGCTATGTTATAGTTAGAAATTAGCATTTAAAAAACCTTTGAAATTCACTGAAAAAACCTTAGGTTTCAGGGACGTTATAGTTAGAAATTAACATTTAAAAAACCATTGAAATTCACTGAAAAAACCATAGGTTTCAGGTACGTTATAGTTAGAAATTAGCATTTAAAAAACCATTGAAATTCACTGAAAAAACCATAGGTTTCAGGTACGTTATAGTTAGTTGGACATTTCACTCGTACAAAACCAGAGAAATACCGTATATATATATGCGTATATATATATATACACAAAACAGCCTCCGAGCACAGGAGCCTCCAACCCTACAGGGTGGCCTCTGAACAACGGGCACGGAGCAGCCCGTCAATTTGACTTCCAAAAGAACCACAAGAGGCCCATTACCGGAGCAGGAGCATTTAATCACAGGCAAGCAGCGCAAAAAGGCATCTCCATTTTCCTTACGCGTTTCGGCGTCTTACTGCCTTGCTCACAGGTGGAGACAATAAATTTCACAGTGTATACGTGCGCGCTTATAAAACTTCAAAAGTCACATGACAGTCCTTTAAAATACAGGCCCCATGATGCATTGCACTAGTAGGTAAATCCAATCCATGGAATTTTCGCAGATATAGTTCTCTTTAAATATCACAGTTCTTTTTATAAAGTATACCATTCTTTTTAGTGCACGCTTCATTTACCAGTGGGTTTATTTTCTCACTCCGTCAAGTGAATATTTCAATTGCATGGTGCATTCATTCCATATTAGCCTGTTAATAACGCCCCGCTCCGGCACGATCAGAATAAGAGGTATATATACATATAAAATAAATCAACATAAAATATATTTCCTCAAGCATATAAAAAATATTAACATTATATAATTTTTATAAATGATTAAACATGTGAAATCAACACATAAAAGTATTCATAAAATTATATTGAAAACTATATGAATAAAAAAATAGATTTAAAATAATGCCTTTAAAATAATGCCCAACCAATTACCCTACAATTCCCACACCCAGATAAACAAATACAATTAATATTACAATTATTTATTTTGATAAAAATCCTTAAACATAATATAGTAAATTATTAGCTAAATTATTAAAACAATTAAATAATTAATTTAGTTATCTAATTAACCAATTAACAAATACAAAAGTACCATATTTGTTAAATTATCTATTAAATAAGTATACAATGCATATTTAATTATTTAATTAACAAATTAAAACTTCTAAAAAAAATTAATCAATTAAAAATGAACATTTACCAAACTTTCCACCCTATTCCCGTACAAACCCAACAACCCACAAAACAAAATTGTTCCGTGTTGCTCTCGTCCTTGTACTTCTCTTCCACTCCACCCCACCCTACCAATCTGCTCTTTATTTCATGTCCCTTTGTTTCTCACCCCGCATCCTGCTCTCTGTGTTGCTCTCACCTGTGGTACCCTCTCCTAGTTGTCCTTCCATTACTCCCTCAGTTTGGTCCTTTTCCCTTATCTTCCCCCTTCCTGGTCCTCCGTTACCCCCACCCGTCCCCAACACCCGTGGTGCTTCATTCTAATTAGCGCGTTGGCGCAAAAAAAAACGTATTTTTTTTATTTACCGATCTGAGTGGCCTTCAACATCTTGGATCGGTAAATAAAAAATAAAAGCAAATGGCGCCCACATCATTCTGCTGACGCATGCACGCATCCTGGCCGATGCACACGTCAGTGGAATGATGTGACTGCCATAGCACCTTGTCTTTTGTTTTTCATTATAATAGTGCTGCACAGTGTCCTGACCCTCTGTACAGCCAAAAACTATTGGCAAAGCCAAGAGGTCCCAAGCAAATTCAGACTGCCCTGCATGGCAACTTCGCAGGACCAGAAGGGCACTGCAATACATTGGAATACAGTTGAGCACAATGTACTGAAACACGATTCAGTGCAATGCAGCACACACTTGTGCAATGTACAAATACAGTTCAAAGCAATGCACTACAATGCATTTTTAATAGTGCCTTAAGTACAGTTATCGTTTCATAACTTCGAGGACGTTTTATGGACCTCTCTCTTGGCCAACCACCAAAAAATGGAAAAGCACATGAACTGAATTATAACAGAAGTAGCTTTTGCCATATCATTTGACAGGACCATAGTTACACCTGCATTATTAAAGTAACATTAATTAACTTATTCTATGAAAGCACAAGTAGAGTGCAATGGAACCCAACCACTTCTTGGCTCAAATGTGACCGGCTGGATGCATGAGGATCAAGAGCAAAGGAAACAGTGCACACTTTTGCAGATTACCACAAACACTGTATAATATGCAATGGCACACAGAGAAATTAAACATTGATAATGTCATTATATTGGGGCGGTGCACTTTGACTGGGACAAACTAATATGTTTTTCCAGGCCTTGGTTTATTGGGAGTCACTGCAGAGGGTTCCCATGTCCACATTTACAACACCCCATAGTCTAGTATTGGATTTTGGTTTCCAATTGTTTTTAGATTAGCATTATTTTTGCTGTAACATTTGATGCCTTTGTCTAATTTTATTCATATTTATGGAATATTACTTATTATATTTCCCCCATTTTAACTGACTTTGTTTCGGTTTGGTTAACTAATTTACATGTGAAACATGAATTTCCCTCCAAAAAGCCTTGATGGTTGTGCCAAGCTAGCAACCGAGGGTGAACCTTTCAGAGCCTTCATTCCTTAAGAGCAGCATGTACCTAGTACGACCATCTTTTTACATCACTGCCTCAGATAACAGATGCAAAGAATTACACAGGAAGAAGTGTTTTAGGGAAATGGCTTCTGGGAATGGGAAGCCGAAACTGCAGTGCAGGTATTAAATCACTCTTGACAGTGGCGGCTGGCACACAAGGAGGGTGGTGCGCCGGGAGGGGAAAAAAAATAAAAGTTATAAATAAATGAAAAATAATAATTACACTTACCTTCAATCCTGCCTCGATGTTCTCCTCGCTTGGGTCTTCTCCAGGCAGGCAGGCTCCAACGTGGGACCAGGAAACTGCAGTAATCAATACTGGTGCTGCTTTCATGCAGCATGAAAGAAGAGCCAGGATTGGAGGGAGCGGCCTCCTTCGGCGCTCCCGTGGACACTGGAGCCCTATGCTGTCTCTAACCCAGCTGTCTTAGACAATATCTCCAGTTCTATTGTGTACAGTTTTGGCATTCTGGTATCATTTTATTTTTTCAAATTTATTCAATTTTTTTTTATTGATTTGCAATCTGTCTTGTGTTGTTTTTTTACTTTATTACTGTTTATGTACTGCATAAATACTTTACACATTACTCCTAAGTTAAGTCTGACTGCTTTTGTGCCAAGATACCAGAGGGCTTAGCACAGGTTAATGGGGTTGTTGCCTGAGTGGGGCTTCTACTGCCCCTAAACGGATAACCCAATGACTTCCATTGATGTTCTGTGGTGGGATCCAGTACTTGCATTTGTGCATTGCAACTCAGTGATTTGTGCAAAACTAGAATCCCATATAACTAATCTTACATCAGTTTCTTCTTGATTGGCTATTTTTCCTTTTTCCTCTAAATTTAATTCCTACCTCATTTGTGCACCTGTAACTCTTGCCCTGCAAAGATGAAGTTGGATCTCAGCAGAGGTTAATTTATTGACTCTTGTGGTTCACCCAGACAAGAATTGTGATTGTTGCCTAAGTGAGGCTTCCACCCCCTCAATCCACAACCCAATATCTTACAGGGACCTAATATCACTCTCCTTTTTCATAACATTAAGAAGCACATTCTTCCACCTTGAGAGTGAGGGAGCATGACTAAGTTTGTATAATCTCATTTTAATGGACTATAACAATAGCAAAAGAATGAGAAAAAGTTATTGCCTCTACCACATATCTGTTTCTCTAGCATTGTGGGAAGGGTGTCGAGAATTTTCATTACACTCAGCAAGTCATTGGGCATTCAGGGAATTTGTTTATTGTATCATGGGATAAATGGTTCTTGGAATTTGCCCAAAGCATTGTAGTTAAAAGATTTACATAATATAAGGTTGCAGGAATTTATTTCCCTGCTGTCACTTGAGTGGCAGTGGGGAAACACATAGGCAGCTATTCATCTGTGTATCTCTTTCCCACAAACCTTTAAACCCCAGACTAAAACTTCTGAGAACAGGAAATGAAGACAGAGCACAGCACCGACAGACAGGGTAAGCAACTCTTGCGCCCCATGGTGCTTTGCCAGCAGCAATGTTTCTGCTGCAGCTGAAGCGCCATTCTTCCGAATTTTTGTTTTTTCTTAAAAACAATTCTCACCATCTTCACAATTATCAAATGTGGGCAACATTTTTTTAAAATTTAAATGTGCAGTGTTGAAAGGCAGCAGGCTTCAGAATTTTTGCACAGCTCTAGTTTTCTGCGCTTCTGCCGAGATTTCAGACGTCAGTACATCCAGGTATGATATAATGCAAATGGCAAGGAACAAAAAGTGGTGTTTCTTATTGCATGTTGGAGTTAAAAAGTTATGCATAAAACAAAAAAGGTTTACACTAGCGCACAGCTTCTAGCAGCGACATAATTTTTCTTCCACTTGTTTTAATTTGACGTTGTGTCTCCTATTGTCTCGGCAAAGCAGAATATATTTTTGGTACTAGGGCCTCTTCTTCAAAAAAAAGTTGAACCATTGCTTGCCTTACACCCAGCACCATGCCGGTCAAAAGGCATTTTCTTGAAACCTTGTAATTTTGAGAACTTGCGTTAGGAAAGTTCATGTATATCAAATCTAAACCGTCTATCCTCTTAATAATCTTCTTACATGGCCCTTGCCTGCATAGAATGAATGCATAATTTGATATTAGTTTAAAAATTCAGATCAAATAGATTGGAGGTCCGATATGGTTAGGAAAGAATTAGCATTATCAGAAAGGTAAGAGATAGCTTAGACGGTAAAAGCAAGAAAAAGACGATAACCAGGAGTTATGGTAAGTAAAAAGACAGGTATAGAGATAAGAATAGGATTAAGGTAAGAGATGTGTTAGAGTTGGGCATTGGACGAGGTAGGAATAGAGAGGGTTGAAGGTTTGAGGGTGAAGGTATTAACTAGATTTAGGTTTAGGGTTAGGGATAGATATGTGATAAGCGATAAGGTAAGCATTATAATTATGAGTTGTGGGCTAGGGTACATATCATGCTGGAATATATAGTGGGGATCATATTTGGATATTGAGTGGGTCTTAGGGGTTGAGTACAGCACTGCATGGGTGAGTACCTTTGAAAATAAGATATTTCAAAGTTTTGACTTTCAAACTAATGGCTATTTTCATAGACAGCAATAAATGTTACATTATACGTGGTCCACTTTTTGATTAGAAATTTGTTTGTTTTTTAATTTGAATTTTAACCTTTCAACCTAGATTTGCATACTCTGTCCTTAACAACCCTCCAAATCAAAGTAGAATCAAAGGTATTTTCAGTGCCCTGGCAACCCCTAACCAAATTCTGATAAACTCCCAAACCAACTAGCTTTTAAAAAAGTATTTTGAGTCTGAGAATCCAGAGATCACCCCTGTCACTATCCTAATGTGAATTCAATAGGAAAAAGCGGAAAAACATAGGTGGAGAGCCTACTGATAGATTTGAAATTTGTGAATGCCTTGCTTCCCATTTTCACGCTTTTTCTTGAATTATCCCAGAGACTTTGGTGCCCCAAAAATGCTAAGAAAAGATTGCAGTTTATGAATAAAGAGGAATTACACTAATTAAAAAAGTAAATTTCAGCAGAATAACCATTTTATTCCAATTAAGTCTTCTTATCAGGAAAAGAGGTAAAGTATACTATTTCTTTCAGTGATGACTAACCACTGAATTGACCGTCTCCTTATTATGTCCAGCCATATCCTTCTGCTCTTACATCATCTAAATGTTTGGCTATGCTATCACCTACTTCTCTGAGGGGGTACAAAACATATTTACCCGACCGCCTTATTGTAGCTTTCTCCTGGCTAAGCCAGTACCCCTAGAGCCTCCCAAGCTCACTCAGGATTTACAATCCAAATTGAAGCATCACTTTAACACTACTGCTGATGAAAAAATCATGTAATTGCTTAAACTCACATTGAATTCCCAAGATTTGACATTAAATGGGGTTGGAGGGGGTCTTATTCTTTTATCTCAATCTTAAATTAGGGAAATAGGGTATCCGACAGACAGTCTTCTTCTGAACTGACACTCAAAGATATAGACACCTCTTCATTATGCAGTTTGTCCAAATTTCTCTTGAAGATACCCTCCTAATCTCATGGAAAGCCTTTTCAGTTTCAACTGTATAAATTACCAAAGGGCAACCCTCTGTCAAGGATATATGGAACAAATCCTCAATGCATCAAAAGAGATAGATGTATGAATGACATAGAATTGTGCTGATCGACATTCCCTATAGCTCCTATAGCCTTTTGACGAAGAGCTTCATGTCACAAATCAAGAAGTAATTAACCTTGAATTTTTCAGCTCCTTATAAATTACTGTAATTAGAGTTGCAGTTGCTGTTATAGGCAATCAGGATCCTCAAGCAATATATATGCAATTCATCTGAGAGCCAGTAGGAACTTGCTGCCTTCACATTGACCTCATCTTCCAATGCCCATTAAAATATCTGAGGTTGAAATTGAGTCAACCAGGGTCGTGCGAGCGCACTTTTGAAGATGCCCACCTCCCGATAATCTTCCTGCAACGCCCGCATTATCGACGATATTTTTGCCGCTTCTAGGCTTACCTTCTTAGTGTTGGAGTGTCTCTTCTTCTGTTTTGTGGCCAGTGCTTTTGGAAAGGATGTTTTTGGGGCTCTGGCTCCATTTTTTTAAGGGCTTTCTGTCGTGCTGTGTCCCTGCATCGAGGTGACCTGTGAGGTGCTGCTGGAGCTTCCTGTCAGGAGGACATAGACTTCTTCAGGAAAGGACGGGGCTGTGGCCTAACCACACCCACAGCTGGTTATAGCTGCTGCATAGTTGCTTGCTCTAGTGATATTTTATGCATTTTCATTTTCTTTGTTTTTAAAGTGCCTTTGACACTATTTATATATATTTTTCTTGGTGAATTTGAATATGGAAGGGAATAATTTACATATAACAACTAACAAACATAAGCAAACAATTTCTCCTCCACCAGTAAAGTCCAAAACTGTGGATTCTAATGAACCTTCATTAATAACTTTATTGGAAGAGTTACAAGCAGTACGCTCTAATACAGATAACAATGTTTTAGAAATTAAAAATATTCGCAAGGATATGGCTGGCCTTTCAATGAAAGTCTCTGACAATGCAATAAAAATCCAGGATAATAAGGTTAAAATTGACAGTGTGTTGCCCCTCACTACGAAAATTGTGCCAATGAATGCCTTATTACTTGAGTTAGAAAACCGTTATAGGCAGTATAATTTGCGCATCTTTAATTTGCCGGAAGGGGTTGAAGGCAACGACTGTAGGCAATACTTGGAATCCTTGATACCTGGTCTTTAACAGTTAAAATTCTCAGAAAAATTCGAAATTGATAAGGCACATAGAATTCCTTCTCATCATAATCTAAGCAATGTTAAGCCGCGTCAGTTGATTTTTAAAGTCTTGCGTCACCATCATCTGGTAATGATACGGAAAGCAGCAAGAGAGATCCAACCTTTAATGATTAATGGAAATACATTTTTTATACATGAAGACTTTGCCAAGGAGACTGTTAAAATTCACAAAGAATTCACTGCATTTAGACCTCGACTCAGAAGCTGTGGTTTTAAATGTAGCCTTTTTGACCCTCCTGTTATGAGGATTTGGAAGGATGGTATCTCAAAATCTTTTCATCACCCTGAGGATCTTCGTGCGTTTTTAGATCAACATTCTGATCTCTTCATGGAAACAAGTGACACTCCAACATGAATCATACATTTGAATACACTTGATTTTAGCCTATTTGTCGATATTTTTTGTGGGGGCATTGTCTAGGCAGGTCAATCTTGCATTGCGTTTTAAAGGGATTTATTTTCTAATTAATATTTAAGATTCTCTGACTCCTCATTCATTAGTCAGGTATCAATCAGGTTACAGAATTGATAATAGAAAAATAAAGTTAGCATAGAGCATATTATAATTTCCATACAGAGGGGTCGATTCCGATGTCGGCCGGAAGCGCACCTAACAGTATTCGTCCGGAAAAAATACCAGCCGAACGCGTGTTTTCCAACCGACTCGAACACTCTACCGAACGAACAAGTACGATGCGCATAACAGCCCAGATTCCGAGCGAGCCGTACTTACCCATTCCAGCTCCTGTTCCCCGCCCGAGCCGGATCCGTAAACGCCGAATCGAGTCGCACGGAACCAAATACACCGCACCTTCCGGCCGGACTAGTACGATGCGTCTTCCGTACGCGCCAAACTCGTCGCTACGTCTGGCACGTTTGAGCATCCGGGCGAGCCGTACATAAGCTCCGTTTCGCGCCACAAGACGATCCACGGCTACGAGACGAACAAGCCTGCTACGAGTACGACTCGAAGACACGAGAAACCCGAACGAGACGATCCAAGCATGAATCCCATTGCGCAGGTCCTACCTATACTCTACATCTATTACCGGGACCGGCACGGACGCGTACGGCGCAGACGGTAAGTCAAACACCAACAATACAAACACACCACACGTACACGACATATGTCACACACACATAGGGATGCACAAATAACGTACACTAGCAACAGCAGAACCATAGGGGTGGGATGGCCAACACCAATGCCATACACACCCATAGGGGGATGGATGCCTGCCACTACTACCACCCCTACCCAGGGGGGCCTGGATGCCTGTCACTACCACCACCCCTACTCAGGGGGGGCTGGATGCCTGCCACTACCACCACCCCTATCCAGGGGGGGCTGGATGCATGCCACTACTACCACCCCTACCCAGGGGGGCCTGGATGCCTGCCACTACTACCACCCCTACCCAGGGGGGCCTGGATGCCTGTCACTACCACCACCCCTACTCAGGGGGGGCTGGATGCCTGCCACTACCACCACCCCTATCCAGGGGGGGCTGGATGCCTGTCACTACTACCATCCCCACCCTTAGGGGGATGGATGCCTGCCACTACTACCATACCCACCCTAAGGGGGATGGATGCCTGCCACTACCACCACCCCAACCCAGGGGGCCTGGATGCCTGTCACTACCACCACCCCTACTCAGGGGGCTGGATGCCTGCCACTACCACCACCCCTATCCAGGGGGGCTGGATGCATGCCACTACTACCACCCCTACCCAGGGGCCCTGGATGCCTGCCACTACTACCATCCGCACCCTTAGGGGGATGGATGCCTGCCACTACTACCATACCCACCCTTAGGGGGATGGATGCCTACCACTACTACCACCCCTACCCAGGGGGCCTGGATGCCTGTCACTACCACCACCCCTACTCAGGGGGCCTGGATGCCTGTCACTACCACCACCCCTACTCAGGGGGCTGGATGCCTGCCACTACCACCACCCCTATCCAGGGGGGCTGGATGCCTGTCACTACTACCATCCCCACCCTTAGGGGAATGGATGCCTGCCACTACCACCACCCCTATCCAGGGGGGGCTGGATGCATGCCACTACTACCATACCCACCCTTAGGGGGATGGATGCCTGCCACTACTACCACCCCTACAAAGGGGGCCTGGATGCCTGTCACTACCACCACCCCTACTCAGGGGGCTGGATGCCTGCCACTACCACCACCCCTATCCAGGGGGCTGGATGCATGCCACTACTACCACCCCTACCCAGGGGGCCTGGATGCCTGCCACTACTACCACCCCTACCCTTAGGGGGGCCTGGATGCCTGTCACTACCACCACCCCTACTCAGGGGGGGCTGGATGCCTGCCACTACCACCACCCCTATCCAGGGGGGGCTGGATGCCTGTCACTACTACCATCCCCACCCTTAGGGGGATGGATGCCTGCCACTACTACCATACCCACCCTAAGGGGGATGGATGCCTGCCACTACCACCACCCCTATCCGGGGGGGCCTGGATGCCTGTCACTACCACCACCCCTACTCAGGGGGGGCTGGATGCCTGCCACTACCACCACCCCTATCCAGGGGGGGCTGAATGCATGCCACTACTACCACCCCTACCCAGGGGGGCCTGGATGCCTGCCACTACTACCATACCCACCCTTAGGGGGATGGATGCCTGCCACTACTACCACCCCTACCCAGGGGGGCCTGGATGCCTCCCACTACTACCATCCCCACTCATGGGGGGCTGGATGCCTACCACTACTACCATCCCCACCCATAGGGGGCTGGATGGCTGCCACTACTACCATCCCCACCCTTAGGGGGATGGATGCCTGCCACTACTACCATACCCACCCTAAGGGGGATGGATGCCTGCCACTACCACCACCCCTACCCAGGGGGGCCTGGATGCCTGTCACTACCACCACCCCTACTCAGGGGGGGCTGGATGGCTGCCACTACCACCACCCCTATCCAGGGGGGGCTGGTTGCATGCCACTACTACCACCCCTACCCAGGGGGGCCTGGATGCCTGCCACTACTACCATACCCACCCTTAGGGGGATGGATGCCTGCCACTACTACCACCCCTACCCAGGGGGGCCTGGATGCCTGTCACTACCACCACCCCTACTCAGGGGGGGCTGGATGCCTGCCACTACTACCATCCCCACTCATGGGGGGCTGGATGCCTACCACTACTACCATCCCCACCCATAGGGGGCTGGATGCCTGCCACTACTACCATACCCACCCTTAGGGGGATGGATGCCTGCCACTACTACCACCCCTACCCAGGGGGCCTGGATGCCTGTCACTACCACCACCCCTACTCAGGGGGGCCTGAATGCCTATCACTACCACCACCCCTACTCAGGGGGGCCTGGATGCCTGCCACTACCACCACCCCTATCCAGGGGGGCTAGATGCCTGCCACTACCACCACCCCTACTCAGGGGGGCCTGGATGCCTGCCACTACTACCATCCCCACCCATAGGGGTCTGGATGGCTGCCACTACTACCATACCCACCCTTAGGGGGATGGATGCCTGCCACTAATACCATACCCACCCTTAGGGGGATGGATGTCTGCCACTACCACCACCCCTATCCAGGGGGGGCTGGATGCATGCCACTACTACCACCCCTACCCAGGGGGGCCTGGATACCTGCCACTACTACCATCACCACTCATGGGGGGCTGGATGCCTGTCACTACAACCACCCCTACTCATAGGACGGGTAATGCATGACACAACCAGCATACTCCAACATAAGCAATGTCTGAAAATACATCCTACCAACACCATGACAAGCGTGTGTGGTCTGTGTCAAATGCATACAACACTGAACATGACATTGAACATACAATGTGACCCCCTAACACATGTGTCACACATAATTGTGTATGTGGCCTACACAATGCAAGCAGACCATGACCACTGTGGCAATGTGGCCCAAAGCCCCATCACCACAGTGCCCATAAGGTAAGTGTGTGCTCCATAGCTGAAGCACATTTTGAACAGTGTGGCAATGTGGCCCAAAGCCCCATCACCACAGTGCCCAAAAGGTAAGTGTGTGCTCCATAGCTGAAGCACATTTTGAACAGTGTGGCAATGGGGTCCAAAGCCCCATCACCACAGTGCCCAAAAGGGAAGTGGAGTCCTGGTAAAAGCTGCAAAAACATAACTGCAGCGATTATTCCTGGCCACACAACACCAAACACTACAGTGGCATTATAGTGCTTGTGTCCCATAGCAACATAGATTGTGTGAGGCAAGCAGTGCAGTGCCAATGACACATCGTTCTGGCCATGTGCACACAAACATCAGCCATGGGGGCCCACATTGTCTACATTCACAAATAACACAATGACAGAAGTGAGCATCATAATGCAGACCCACATATCAGCACCAATGGACACACAAATGTAGATATCCTGTGGAGACTGTAGATGTCAGGTGAACAAATACCATACCATGGCAGCAATGGGACATACTAACCATGATCAATGTGCTGACTGATGACCTAGCAGTCCCAGGGCCAGCAGGGGAAAGCCAACAAACAACATACAGCCAATGGCAAACTAAAGATATGCCAATGCAGTGGTGCAAAAGCACAAACACAAACAGGCAGACTCACACTGCATATCATACACAACAGGTGAGGGGGGTTGTGTGCCAGTGTCCCCAGGCAAACACACAACACATGAGGAGGCCAGATTCACTGATACACAGATGTCAACACAGTCACATACAAAAGTAACTCATGGATTTGATTCCCCTATGTGGGCAAACAGGCATTGTGAGATGAGAGGGAGCCCAAATTACACATGTCACACAAGCTTGTAGGAACAGCAACACACACAGCAAGAGACAGAACCACCACAGCACTCCCCCCAGGGACCCCACATTGTGGTGACACTAGCCTGCATGACAATCACACTGTGATGACAAAGGTAGATGTCATCCACACTGTGAACCACAGCCATGTGTCCTGAGCAACAAACTACCATCACACCTATACAAGCACAAAGCACTCAGCACGGCCTGCCAGCCAAGGAAAATATGGAGGTAGTGCCCCAGCCGTGCAACAACTCACATTTGCACACACTCAACGCCACACACCTTGAACTCCACCAATGTGCAGCGTTGAAGCTCACATGGACTGCTGACATTGCACATGCACCCATGACAATCCCAGGGGTGGTGGGGGAAATAAGGTGCAGAAACCCATCACACATGGCCAGTCAACAATACTTGTGAATGTCTGACACACTGCACAGTATGCCGTACATGGGCATGACGTGAAATCCACCCCAAACAATAGGATCCTGGCCATAGTCACGCACCAATGAAGAAGCCAAGCTGACCCACAAAGGACACACATAGACAACTTCCAACATTGCAGCTCTGACCCTGAGGAGTGGCAGCAGTCACACACACAACGTGTCACAATCACTGAAAGCATACACAAACAGAAAATCACATTACTCGTGTAACCAACAAGTGCCAAGAGGAATCCTGACTGTGTCCCATCTGCGTTTGCCCACATCCCCAGCCTTGACAACAAAGACAACTAGGGATGACAACCTCATGAACATTAGTTTGCCATGCACCCACATCCCGGAGAAACCAGGTCCAAGATGCTGGATGAACACAGAACAACTCAGCAAGCATCACAAACAGGAACATCCGTAGGGACACAGCCTGTGTAGGAAAAGGAGAAGGGAACACGCACAGACATGCCTACACAACACACAACATGGGCACAGCCTATATCACGGAATCACGCACTGCCATGAGGGCACTCCACTCCTGTGGAAGGTCAGCTGTGCCAAACCTTGTCTGTGCATGACTCAAACATGTCATCAGAACACTAGGTCAGTGAGTCAACAACTACAACACACTGAAGGCTCTGCTCATATCAGCCTGGGCACGGGAGTGTCACGTCAGTCATATGCATACACCCAAGACACGTGTCAAGCAACTTGCACTGTGTACACAGATGAGTCCTCCAAATTTGATGTGCTAAACTGCATGTCCATTGGAGACGGGCACACAGTCAGGGTACTAGGAACATTGGACAGTGGTAAGCCCACCAGATGTGCATCAGTGTAGGACAAAGATGGTAATCTACAAATGCTAAACGTACATCCCTGTGTCAAATGCTGAACATTACACCCTCAGACTGCAGCAAAGGATGCTATAGATCCAGACTAGATTAGGACACATATCCCATGGACCACATGGAGCCCATCACAGCAAAACTTCATTTACCTGATCTGAACACTATTACAACAGCAAATGCATGATTCTACACATCTACATCATGTACCTCCAAAGATTAACCACAAGTAAACAAAAATAGGCTTTATTCAGCAAGTGTGCAACTCAAATCAAAAGTCCTAAATAAACTAAGGCCAATGGCCAGTCCAAATATACAGTCCCAACAGGGTGATGTGTGACAACTTGTCAACAATTGTTTGCCTGCACAGGTACGGACAGGGGACATCCCCCTTGGAGGGGCATACGAGGGGCAGGCCAGGCACCGCAGGGACAGGATCAGGGGATGCCAGAAGGAGGCAGTGAAGGGGAGGTGGGTGCAGGAGTGTCACCGGCAACTGCAGTGGAGGTGTCTGACTCAGGGGGGGCTGGCACCACCGCAGGGCTCAAGTCAGATGGAGTTGGTGCTGCAACCACTGCAGTGGGCTGGTCAGATGGAGTGGACTGGGTCCCCAATGCAGTGCCCGAGTCAGACGGGGTGGTTGTGGACTCCACCGCAGTGCATGACTCCAAGGTAGTGGAAGGGGGGCAGAAGAGCTGGGCAGGACAGAGGGGGGACACGGTCTCCACACCAGTGGCACAAACAGGCAGAGCATCTGGTTTGGGGATGGAAGAGCAAGTGGCAGGGGGGGAGGGCCTAAGCAGTTTGGGGATGCGGTATCGGTGTGTGGGGGAACCTGGGGCAGGGTGTGGCGGTGGAACCTGTGGAGTGGTGGCCTGGGGGATGGAGGTGAGAGACTGGGTGGCTGACTTGTAGGGCGGTGGCGGGGTCTTGCTCTTCCGGGACCGGGGGACTTGCGGGTGGGGGGCTCACTCTGCCTGCGCCTGGGGGAGGGTGTCCGGGGGCGAGGGGCACTCCCCTCTGTGTGGGTGGACTTCCTCTTCCCCCGGTATGCTGGATCAGCAGGATTGGAGGGACGAGGCCGAGGTCACACAGGAAGATCTGCTGTGTAGGTGTGTTAGCAGGCGAGGCAAGGGAAGGGGTCTTGGAGGGAGAGGATTTGGAGGACTGCGGAGTTAATGTGGATGCCTGTGTGTGTGTGTGTTCCCGTCCCCTGTGTCTGTGGTATCAGTCCCCTGAGGATGCGTGTGTGCACGTCTTGCCTTTCTCTTGGGTGTGTCTGTGCTGCTCGTGTCTGTGTGTTTGGGTGACTGTGCAGGTGTGCATGTGCTTTGGACAGGTAGGGGGCAGGAAGTGTGGATGGGGCAGAGGTGGGAGGGGTGAGGGACTGTTGGAGGAGGGACACTGCTGCCGTCAGGGAGGAGTCCATGGACCTATTGCTGCTCTGTAGGGCAGACATACCCATCGAGATGCCCTCCATGAACGACACCAGCTGTGTCAACAGAGTGGTGTGTGCATGGAGGACACTCAGCATTGCTGTCTGCCCTACATGGAGCTGCCGAAGGAGGTACACAGACTCCTCACTCAGGGAAGCAGGGGACACAGGGGCAGGGGCTGTGGTGCCTGGCACGAAGGAGACACGCTCCAGAGTACGGGAGCCTCCACGGACCTCAGGAATGGGAGCCAATGGGAGGGCGGTGGTGGTGGTGGTGGTGGCGGGGCCAGACAGACTAGCTGGCCTTTGGTGGCTGCTGAGACCCGCCTCCACAAGGGAGTCATCCTCCGAGCTGCTGTGGTCCTCAGCTGAGGTGGATGGTGCTGAGGACTCCTCGGTGTGGCTCCCCTCGCCCTCCGTGCCACTGGGTCCCTCTGACCACTCGTCCGATGCTGACCCAGTCTGGCTCCGCTGCTCCTCCTGGTCCATGGAGCTGTCCCCTCCTGTGGCCGTGGATGTATCTGCAAACAATTAGGGAAACAGACACACATCAGTCACCTACACTGACCGCACACACCACAGTAAGTACAGCACATTACAGAGCAAGCCCTGGCATCCTTAGTTGAACATTGCCTAAAGTCCTCACACAGATTCGGGGAAGCCAATTGTCAGTCTGATGGTCAACCATGGGACTCACGCCCCTCCTGCCCTTGCACCCATCTGTCCAGTGCCTGTCTGATGGTAAGACCCCAGTGTGGACACATGCACCACGTACACAGTTGTTGGACATTGCAGGGAACACGGTGAAGTATGTGAACATGCACACATCACATCTCTTGCCACTGAGTCAGTACAGGTGTCCGGATAAAGGGATGGCCAGAGTCTAAATAGAAATGCATGTGATGCATACCAGCACCAGACACCATGATGCACCCATGTCCGGATAGTCAATGCCACAATGGGGTGCATGTTGCACATGTCACTCCCCTGCAGGATCAGTCTCAGGAAGTTGAATGCCATGACACAGGAATGCGTGCAAAGTCATACATTACTGTCTCAAGTCACATGGCCATGGCAGCCAGCCAACAACAGTCTGCACTGTGTCACAATCCGAGGGCATGGGGAATGCAAGTTATGTGACTGACAAGTGCACATGTCCATCCCCCAAATACCACATCATCTGTACTACTATTTGTCCACGTCATACCAACTGGACATATGGGGGACATGAAACACAACTCTCTGAACATGAGCACCTCACAGTGTGCTGTGAATGACAATACAGCTGACTGAAAGTCACAGTCGCAAACACCTGTGTGCACAGTCAAGTGATCAGACACCTATAAGTCACAGAAGTATCGTCTATCATGGTCACATCTCAGATGGCATGCTGAGCCCTAACCGATAAACATACCAGTAGTCCTGACAACGAAGACACAGCACAATGAGACAGAGGCAGACACCTGAGGGTACATTACACTGATCACAACATGTCAGATGATACACGGGAGTGGGAGTACAGAGTGCATTGCATGCCCTGGAGTAGGCATGACTGTCCAGCTCCACCTGTAAGAGGGATGAGTCCTGGACAGTAGGCAGGTGGCTAAGCATGTGTGACACACTGGATACACATACGACTGAGGCCCAAACATTGTTCCCAACAGCAGCATGGGTGTGTGCCAAATTCCCCAGGGACATGTGGTGAGTCAGAGCAGCAAGCGGACCACATATCAAAGTTACACCCAGATTACATGTCAGAACTTAGGCATTGTGTAAGCAATTGACCCACCCATGAATCGCACAACATAGTCACGGGAACAAATGCTGTCCCCCAGCTTGAGCAAAGCTAAATGCAATGACACAGTCCCCAAATGACACAATTTCCTGACTATAAGGGCCACACATATGCGTATCAGAGGAGAAGTGGGCATGTCACAAATGAGGGACATGGGTCCTGGACCACATGACTGATGTACTGTGGAAGTTTAACCAGGCCAGAGGAGGGCACATAGCATGTCAGACAAAGTGCACAGTGCAGTCATGGACTCACCCCCTCCTTGCTGCTGTCTGTCCTTCAGCTGCCCATCCAGGTCAGGGAAGACCACCGCCAGGATCCGGAGCATGTGGGGGGTCAGGGTCCGGTGTCTGCCCCTCCTGCGAGGAGGCGACAGCTTCAGCTGGACCCTTGCGATCCTCCGGGTCCAGCCACGAAGGTCCTGCCACCTCTTCTGGCAGTTGCAGATCCTGCGCCTGTAGACCCCCACGGATCTTACTTTCCGGGCGATGGTCAGCCAGATTTCCTGCTTCTGGTGGGCATCAACCTGTGAGGATGACAAAGTGAAAAGGCCATTACTACACATGCAACATATACGTGCATCACACAGTTGGATATACATGTCTCAATCACAGGGGCATATGATGTACACAGGCAGTGCAACAATGGCTATGAACAGTTTGCCAGCAGTCACTACATGGTATCATTGCATGGGAAGTAAACCTAGTTGGAATGCACTGTTACTGCACTGTACCAGTTCAGTGCATGTAACTACACACTTTGGGGTGTGACAACTACTCAGTGGGCATGCTAGCCAGTGGTGTGCACACTGAAAGCCCTGCTAGTCAGACAACATGCACAATTAGTGAGGCAGTGGACAGCACACTCACCTGCTCCCCTGGTTTCCCATACAGCTTGCTGTACTGTGGAAGGAGGCTGTCCAGCAGGGCCTGGTTCTCCTCAAGGCTGAAGACTGGGGCTCTCTCCACAGTATGTGCCATTGCAGGAGCCAGAGGATGCATAAACAGCAGCAGTGTTGGTGGCAGATGTCGTCCTGGAGCATGTAGTGCAGGCAAGTGAGCTCTCAGGGGAACAGCCAGCATTATATGTGTGCTGCAGAGGCAGATACTGTCCCATGTGTCCAAAGGGATAGGTCCAAGTTGTTTGCATCTTCTGAATCTGACCAATCCATGGAATAGCAGCACTAATACACGCCCACAGCATCCTTCAAATCTTCAACTTCATGACACCCATGATTTTGCAACATTGTTGTGGCTGGCCAACTGAATTCACTGCATCAGACTCGTTGGAGCTTCAAAAACGCGTCCGTTGCCATGCCAGGCCCCAGCCAATGTGTGCGCACCGTTCGGTCCACTGCTGTACAACGCGTATTTCGGGATACAACGCGTACCCGCTCACATACAATGCAATGGGCCAGCCGGGCACACCGAACGGTCCATTGCTGTACAACGCGTACCCGGGATACAACGTGTACCCGCTCACATACAATGCAATGGGCCGGCCGGGCACACCGATCGGTCCATTGCTGTACAACGCGTACCCGGGATACAACTCGTACCCGCTCACATACAATGCAATGGGCCGGCCGGGTACACCGATCGGTCCATTGCTGTACAACGCGTACCCGGGATACAACGAGTACCCGCTCACATACAATGCAATGGGCCGGCCGGGCACACCGATCGGTCCATTGCTGTACAACGCATACCCGGGATACAACGCGTACCCGCTCACATACAATGCAATGGGCCGGCCGGGCACACCGATCGGTCCATTGCTGTACAACGCGTACCCGGGATACAACGCGTACCCGCTCACATACAATGCAATGGACAGGCCGGGCACACCGATCGGTCCATTGCTGTACAACGCGTACCCTGGATACAACGTGTACCCGCTCACATACAATGCCATGGGCCGGCCGGGCACACCGATCGGTCCATTGCTGTACAACGCGTACCCGGGATACAACGCGTACCCGCTCACATACAATGCAATGGGCCGGCCGGGCACACCGATCGGTCCATTGCTGTTCAACGCGTCCCTGGACAGGTCACACGCATATGTCACCATGCTGGTCACTGGTGAACCTATGCCAGCCACATATACTTTCCAGGGACTCAGGGGCACACCTACAACACCACACCCAGTCCACACTGTATCTAAGGCATGTGTGGCAGCATAACCTTATCTGTGTATGGGGGTGAACATGTGGTTTTGGGGTGGCATTTGGGGGCAGACACACCCAGGCTGTGCACGTGTTCATGGGGACAGGGTCCTTTGTGTGTTGTGCACCTGACCACTGTGGTGTGCAACTTTTCATTTATGGGCATGTGTCATGGTCACATTTCCAGGTTGTGTATGTGTATGACATGTCACATACCCCCAGGCTCACATGTGGGAAGGCATGTACGTCACAGGGTGGCCCATTGCCACAATAGTGATGTCCCTCCGCAGTCTGTGTGCATGTTGTGTTTCGCATGTCTCTGACTCCATGTGCACAATGGGAGACAGTCTCCACATCCACGTGGTTTGTGCATGAACTTTGATGTTGTGTGTGTGTGTGTCACAGACGTACATGTCTGTCCTGCAGAGGCTACAGGGGCCACTACCTGTGGGTGTCATGTTAGTTTCTCTGACGTGTACATGATACGCAATGTCATGCCAGTGTCCATGTGGCAAGACTGGGTCCCTGGGAATCTACCTGTCAATGAGCTGTGATGCCTGTGGAGCATCTGTCCAGACATGTCACTGTGGTATGTGTGTGGAACGTGAGAGCAGTAAATGGATACTGTGACACAGCCTAATGGTTTCCCATAGCACACCCTGGAACCTGTTGTCAACACTTGTTGGACAGAGATGTTAGATGATGTCCATGTAGGTGCCATATATGTCCAAACAGAACGACACACACATCAAGTACTTGTGTTTGTTAATGATGTATCATGTGAAATTGAGTATGGTGAACGGCACATAGTTGGGGTGACTGACAATCTTCCTTTCTTCACCTATGCACTGCAGGGCTCCTGCTGTCCATCGACCATTCCCAGACCTGGCAACGAAGGTGGAACGTGACAGCATCCGACGGTACTGCTTCACCAGGCAGCTTATTGAGGATTTGGCAGTGCGGTTGGACCCACATTTGCAGCCTGGCCATCCGTATCCTACAGCGCTGACCCCCAAGGTGAAGGTGATGGCAGCCCTACACTTCTTTGCCACCGGTACCTTTCAACACACTGTGGCGACTGCCAGTGGGATGTCACAGACTATGTTCAGCCGTGTGCTACGCGATGTTTTGGGGGCAATGTTGATTTAAGTGAACCAGTACATCTATTTCCCAACACGTCAATGACTCACTGACGTCAAGAGTGACTTCTATGCCCTGGGGAGGATGCCACATGTAATTGGCTCCATTGATGGGACACATGTGGCTTTGATACCACCACAGGCACATGAGCAGGCATACCGGAACCGTAAACATTACCATTCGATCAATGCTCTGGTGGTATCTTGCAGATATGACCATCACACATGTGTGTGCCCGTTTCCCCGGTTCGGCACACGATGCCTACGTGATGAGGAGTAGTCGCATCCCGAGGATGATGTCACAGATGCCGAACCAGCGTGCCTGGCTTGTTGGTGTGTACTGACTTTGTACCATTGTGTGTGTTCTGCTATGTTGTTTTCCGCACACATTTTCAAATTGGCTAATGTGCAATTGTCTGTCTGTAGGTGACTCGGGATACCCCAACATGCCGTGGTTGCTGACACCCCTCAGGAACCCTGTGACACCAGCCCAGATGCGCTACAATGAGGCACATGGTCGGACGAGGAGGGTGATTGAGCGGACCTTTGGTCTCCTGAAGAGCCGCTTCCGCTGCCTGGACAAGACAGGAGGGGCCCTCCCATATGCCCCAGCAAAGGTGTGCAAGATTGTCATTGTCTGCTGCATGCTGCACAACCTGGCAGTGCGGAAGGAGTTGCCTCTCATCCTGGATGACGATGACCAACTTCCGCCACCTGTGGAAGATCCTGGCCTGGGTCACGATGCCAGTGAAGATGATGATGATGATGATGGTGATGTCCGCACACAGCTCATCACCAACTTCTTCAGCTGAATGTGAGTCTCCAGAGGGTTGTAATGTCAATGATTTGAGTTTGCATGATATGTGTGTGTGGTGCTCTGTTGCTGTTTGAGTGTGGCCATGTGCTACTTGACTGGATGCGTGCAGCGATGTGTCCTTGCAGGTGGTCTGTACTGCCCAACAGTGTTGACATGCTAACTTGGTTTTGTGTAGTTATCTCGTGACATGTATTAGACATGAGTATTGCCGTTCTGTGCTGTTCTTCAGTGGTTTTGACTGTGTGTCATGTCTGTCCTTCACAGGGTGCTGCCGGAGTTGTTTGATCAACTTGGATCCCACGAATCCATGAATCAACTTGCAAGGTGGAAGCAGTCGTTTCCCTACAGGTGATGTGCCACACACCCCTGGACTTTCTATCTTCTGCACTTTTTGACTTTGTGGCCACAGCCAGGTTGGATTAGCTAGCATTTGTAGTGGAAACAACATGTTGCAAATGTGTAATAAACCTGTGCTTCACTTTGGGATGTGCGTTGTCTGTGGTCACACATCTGACTGACATTTGCTTACTGCACCTGTAGTCTAGTTGACAGACTGTGAATAGGTGGCGTGTCTGTGCATTCCACTGTATTTAGTTGCAACATCAGTATAGGTGATGAGTCTGATGGCCCTGGTGTGTATGTGTTGTGTGGCCCTAGTGGTGTGTCTCCCTCATATGTGTCACGTCGCCATGACTGACATGACGGTGTTGGACTTGCTGTAGCAGTTAGCATGCACAGTGTCATTTTTCTGATCACCATCTCCATGACAGAGAGCACGTTGGAATCACAACAGAGGCAGATATGGTGTATTGGTGAGTTTATTTACATACAGGTGTGAGAATGGTGCACAGGATGGTGGGTGCTGTACATAGAAATTGGAATCCAAAGTTCCCATGTGATTTGGAAGTCTTGGTAGCTGAGATGTCCAGAGTAAAGTCCACAGTCATCTGATGAATTTGGCCAACTAGAGCTCCCCATGTCATGTGGGAGAGTTGGGTTAGCTTCGACAGGGCGTGCAGTTTGCACACAGAGGAAAAGTTCCAGAACAGGTGTTGGCTTCCTGGGGGATGTAGATGGCCATCGGCCTCTCAGTTTGGCCTCCTCGGACGGCCCCTCTTCTTGGGGGGGACCCTCAGGTGCAGGCTGCGGCGGTGCAGGGGACTCTCTGCCAGAGTCCTCCTCCCTCCCTGTGGCATTTGCAGTTGTTTCAGCAGCAGATGTTGTGGGCACACAGGGAGGTGTGGTCATGTTGGTGCTGATCTGGCGGAGGCATGTCAGTATGTCCCTATGCACCGCTGTCAGTTGTTCCAATGTGTCCCACTTGGACTCCATGCCAGACATGTGTGTCTCGACACGTGACATGTGTGTCTCGACACGGGACATGTGGGAGTCCAAGCGGGCATGATGGGCAGCCTGCTGCTGTTGTATGTCCTTGAGGATCCCCACTACCTGGCTGACCTCTCCGGTGCTAGTCTGGTACGCATCCGCGATGCGTGCCAGTTGTGGGTCATCATGCAGTCCAGACCCCTCTGCAAAGAGCGACCTATGTCTACCACCCCTCCCACCACCCCTGGCGACACGTGCAGGACCTGCGGTGGCACGCACAGGTGACCGTGGGCCCACTTGGGTGTTGTTCCTGGGCTCGTTGTCACCAGCTCCAGTTTGGGTCTGGGTCCCTGCGCTGTTGTCATCTGTGGTCCTTGGTCTGTCCGTGTTGGCAGGGGTGGCCTGTGTGTTGGCAGTTGTTGGAGGGGTGGGTGCAGGGGGTGCAGATGTTGGTCCTGCTGGTGCTGCATGATGACTCACACCGGAGGGTCCAGCTGGTTCTTCGCCATCCGAGGAATGCAGAGGCTGATCCACACCAGTGAGCTCAGTGTTCCCTGGAGCCTGGGACAGGGACTCCTCCTCGTCTGCTAATGTGTCCCCATCATCACCTGTTTTGGGGAGAGACACAGATTGTATGTTATGTTTCTACTGGCATCAATTGTTCAAACACCTGACAGTTGTGACTGTACCTCTGGATGTGGGCCTGGACATTGCATTCTCCTAAATTGTGACAGTCAGAGAGTGATATTGGTGTAGCACATTGTCCTGCCAACCTGTGGCATGTCAATGTGAATGTTGAGGTGTGTGCATGACCAGCATTGGTGGTATTTGCTTGCCATCCGGGCCTCCTTCTCCCCCCAGCCCAGTTATCCCACCATGAAGCGTGCTTCCATTGCAGGGAGTGCACGTTGTCTTTCAGGATGTCATTCAGTGGTGTTCTGCTGTTGGTTGTTGCACAGTTCCCAGCAGGGCATTGTGCTCCCCCCAGCAGTACCCAGTGTCAGCCATCTTGTGAGTCCTTTTCCACTGCCTGTGATGTGAGCATGGTTCAGGGTGGTGTTGATGGGCCAATTGTGAGGCTGACCAATATCTGTGACTACCACTCCCATCATGCTATTGCCTACACCCCCCTTCCCAGCATGCCCATACTTCCTTCCTTTTGAGTGGACTTCACTGTGTGTGAGTGTGACAGCAATGGCAAGATGGCTGGCAGTGTGGTCCTGTTGTTTGTTGGTGCCCAGTTCCCAGCAGGGCCTTGTGCTCCCAGCAGCTGTGGCCCATGTCAGACATCTTTGAAGTGGCTTTTGACTCCCTGTGAGGGGTGCATGCTTCAGTGCTAACTTGCTGGGCCATGTGGGTGTGAGATGTTGATCTGTGACTACCACTCCCATCATGCTATTGCCTCCACCCCCCTTCCCAGCATGCCCATCCTTCCTTCCTTTTGACTCTGCTTCCCTGTGGGGTGGGGTGCCTGTGCTGACAGGATGGCTGGGAGTGTTGTCCTGGCAGTTGTTTGGCTACAAGTCCCAAGAGTGTCCCTGTGCTTCACACAGCATGACCCAGGGTGGTGGTTCTTTGTGGGATCTTCAGTTAGGATGTGAGGCATTGCATTCTCCCAGGTGGGTTATGTGGAGTTGTTGTTAAGGGGGTGTGTGAGGAGAGCTGCTTGTAACTATGGTCAGTGCTGTGAGTCCTCCTTCCCACCCAGCCCGATATCCCACCATGCAACGTGCTTGCATTGCAGGGTGTGCAAGTTGGTTTTCAGGATGCCAGGCAGTGGTGTTGTGCTGTTTGTTGGTGCACAGTTCCCAGCAGGGCCTTGTGCTCCCCCCAGCAGTACCCAGTGTCAGCCATCTTGCGAGTCCTTTTCCACTCCCTGTGATGTGAGCATGGTTCAGGGTGGTGTTGATGGGCCAATTGTGAGGCTGACCAATATCTGTGACTACCACTCCCATCATGCTATTGCCTACACCCCCCTTCCCAGCATGCCCATACTTCCTTCCTTTTGAGTGGACTTCACTGTGTGTGAGTGTGACAGCAATGGCAAGATGGCTGGCAGTGTGGTCCTGTTGTTTGTTGGTGCCCAGTTCCCAGCAGGGCCTTGTGCTCCCCACAGCTGTGGCCCCTGTCAGATATCTTTGAAGTGGCTTTTGACTCCCTGTGAGGTGTGCATGCTTCAGTGCTAACTTGCTGGGCCATGTGGGTGTGAGATGTTGATCTGTGACTACCACTCCCATCATGCTATTGCCTCCACCCCCCTTCCCAGCATGCCCATCCTTCTTTCCTTCCTTTGGACTCTGCTTCCCGGTGGGTTGGGGTGCCTGTGCTGACAGGATGGCTGGGAGTGTTGTCCTGGCAGTTGTTTGGCTACAAGTCCCAAGAGTGTCCCTGTGCTTCACACAGCATAACCCAGGGTGGTGGTTCTTTGTGGGATCTTCAGTTAGGATGTGAGGCATTGCATTCTCCCAGGTGGGTTATGTGGAGTTAGTGTTGAGAGGGTGTGTGAGTGGAGGTGCTTGTAACTATGGTCAGTGCTGTGAGTCCTCCTTCCCACCCAGCCAGATATCCCACCATGGAACGTGCTTCCATTGCAGGGAGTGCAAGTTGTCTTTCAGGATGTCAGTCAGTGGTGTCCTGCTGTTGGTTGTTGCACAGTTCCCAGCAGGGCCTTGTGCTCCCCCAGCAGTACCCAGTGTCAGCCATCTTGTCAGTTGTTTTCCACTCCCTGTGATGTGAGCATGGTTCAGAGTGGTGTTGATGGGCCAATTGTGGGTGTGACCAATATCTGTGACTACCACTCCCATCATGCTATTGGCTACACTGACTTGACCAGCATACACAGACTTCCTTTCTTTCAGTGAGCTTCCCTGTGAGGTGGTGTTCTAGTGGTGTTTAAATATCTGGGAGTGTTTGTTGGTTCTATTTGTGCCACTGCCTTGCTGTATTTGTTGTTAGGTTTGTACATGTCATGACACAGTTACATATCACTATGAGATGGGAGGTATTGTGTTTGTCTGACTAGCATTCACATCTTGGGATGAATATCTTTTGGTTGTTGTGTATTTGCTGAGGGTGCATGGTTTGCCTATCCCCTTGACTGTGATGTGTGTGTGTTGTCACACCATATTGTGTATATTAGTTGTGTACTCACCAGGCTCTGGGATGTCTGTTAGTCCGTATACGCTCACTGGTGGTAGGATGGCCCGCACCTTCTCCTCCCAGGGCCTGAGGTATACTGGTTTTGCAGGAGGGCCACTGCCGGTGTGCTGGCTGAGGAGGTAGTCCTTTTGAGTAGGTCCCGGACCCTCCTGCGCACATCATACCACCTGTTCTGGATGTCTTCCTTTGTGCGCAAACATGGTGATTGTGCGTTCACCCTGTCGACAATCCTCGCCCACATCTTGGTTTTCTGCGACATGGGGGTCTGTTGTACCAATGTACCAAACAACTGTGGCTCTACCCTCAGGATCTCGTCTACCAGGACTTCCAATTCACTATCTAGGAACTTATGGTTCTTCTTTGGGGGCATGGTGATGGGTGGTGGTGGTGATTGATGTGTGTGTGTGCAAGTGGGGGGTGTGAGTGTAGGTTTAGCTGGGTGTGTGTGAGGGTGCTATTTGTAGGTGTGGTAATGGTGTGTGGCTTGTGTGATGTATGAGCTGTGAGTGTGTCTGTGGTTGCTGTGTGATGGTGTTGTGTGCTGGCAGGTCAGTGGAATTTGCAAAGGATCATGGTAGGGATTTGTGGCCTTTATGTAGGTGGAGTTGGAGGTGTGTCCTTGTTCCATTTTTTTCCTCCCTGTATTTATTGGCTTTGTGGTTGCTTGTTTGGCCCTTTTTTTCTAATTTTTCCTTGGTGTTTTTGCTGCATGTAGGAGTCGTTCTTGTGTCCGAGTAGGACGCTGCAGTTGTCTGGTGCGATCTTGTCCGACTCGTTCCCGCTGTGTGTCAGCTAGGTTTCATATGCGGCGTACGAGTCGGTCGCGTAGTATTGGGTTGCTTCGGCTGGGTTTTGTATGCGTGTCGGTCGTACGGCTTGTGCTCCGGGCGATTCGGTCGTGTTTTGCACGCACAGTATCGTACTACGTGGGTTGGAGTTCGCGGGTACGTTTCGTTCGGGTTCAATCCGGGTGCGTGTCGGTCGGTTCGTTTCGCGTGATTTCCCGGCCGGATGGCTTGTTTCTGTCCGGCTCGGTTGGTCGTTTTGTATTCCGTCCGAGTCGGTCTGATTTCACATGCATTTCATCGTACTACCAGGGTCGTACGGCGCCGGTACGTGTCGGTCGGACTTTATTCCCGGACCGAGTCGGTCGGTACGTTTTCCGGCCCGAATCGGAATCGGCCCCAGAGTGTTCCATAAAGGAAAGAATCCCTATTCTAAGAAAATGAGGTACAAATGATGTCAGTCAGACCTCATGAACATTTGAAGTAAAGCAAGAGTGAGATTAGCATGGAGGTAAGTTAATAATTAATAACTGCAGAATCTCCCATTAAGAGAAATAAAGCATAGAGCAAATAATCCTTGGCAAAGCACAAAGCTTGGGGATTTTAATAAAAGTCAGAATGAAACAAAACCTGCATCTAATCTGCCTTCATCTGCCTCTGTTCTACAGCCATCAAAGTCTGCCATCTCCTTCCCTGCATCTGCTCTCCTCCCTTCAGTTCTGCATCGAAGTCTGAAACTCCTCTGCAGGCTCCAATCTCTAAATCTGTCTGAGTCTGACTCTCACAAAGGTCTCTGCAGGGGTTCTGCAAGTGTGCTTAAACTCCTGAACTAGGAATGTGTTTATATAAAAAATAATTTTACAAAACATGTGGCGTGATTTTTGTTCTGCATCCAACTGGAATCCAGCATTCTCCAAAAGGACACCTCCACCCCTCAGCTGTCTGCGCATGTCAGGCAGGCAAAAATTCTTCCCACAACATATTCAGCATCTTATTTAATTTACCTTAATCTCCTGACCTTCCTTTAAAGAAACATTTTATTTTTAACTAAACACATAACATTAGCTGCAAAAGAACTATGTTATTTAAGCAAGAAACATTAAACATGACATGGTAATGCACTTTTAAAATACATGTGTTTTCTATGCTCTCTAAATCAAAGAATTAAATGTTTAAACATTTCAGGCAACTAAATAGATAAGGCTCCGAGGTTACATGCTGTAAATTATGACAAGTGTTCTTCCTTTTTCACAGGGAAAAAAATTCCTTTGCTTATCTAGAAGGCCAACTGGAGCTTTTAGAGCAAGAACTGAATCACGAGCTGTTTCTGTGATTCTACATTTTAAAATATCGTGTTAATTCTAATACAAGTTATATTCTACTAATGCACACATTTAACATTTTTACAAGTTAAAATACATTCTATAGTGAGAACAAAATCTAAACTAAACACATTTCAGTCCAACTATAAATTACTTGTACATGGGTTACATAATTCATTGAGTAGAAAGCATCTGACTGAAGCCTGTGAATATCAAAGCCTCATGTTTTCACTTTGCCGCATCAAATGTCTGCGTGTCACTTTTTAAATGCATTAGTAATGCTAAATTTTATAGGAAATGTTTACACTCTTTCAGCCCTCCCTCTGATGATTTAAATCATCAAACCTCTGAGGATTCGTAAATCATCACACCAAGTTCATTTCGCATGTGATATCGTTCAAAGAGCACTCCTATCATTAGTTGAATCAATATATATTTTTTCTCTACCTAAAATATTGCTTCTCGTCTGTGGTGTGTGTAGACATAGCAATTTCATTAGCGGATCTAATTTCTATCGGGTATGTAAAAGAACCCTACTAAAACTAGTATGATCAGTATCAGCATTATTAAAAAAATTGAGCACATAACAATTTTACATCTATTTCTAAGCCAACAAAAGTTTTGTCTGCAATCAGATCATATGTAGCCAAGCTCAAAAGTTCAGTGCAGAGTTCTGTAAGTAGCTTCTTAGAACGGTTAGTTTTCAGCAGTTCAAATTTCTAAATAGACAATCCTTAAACCTACTCCGTGTTCTTCTAGAAATGTTATCCCTAACTCTTCTTGTAACTTTTTCTCGGACCTAGGTTAGGCTTCGGTAAAATCAATCAAACAGGGAATTATAAAGCACGCTACTCACCCGCGAGGGTCTCAAGGCGATAGGGGTGGGGGGGGGGGGGTGCAGCTCCAGTTCATCCGAAGAGCCAGATCTTGAGGTTCTTCCTGAAAGTGTGAAGGTTGGGAGAGTGTCTGATGTTGACAGGGAGCTCGTTCCAGGTCCTGGCAGTGATGTAGGAGAAAGCACTTCCACCTGCTCTGGTTCTGTGAATGCGGGGGGTCTCTCCGAGGGCGAGTTCTGCAGATCGGAGGTTCCGCTTGGGTACGTGGAAGGAGACTCTCTCGTTGAGGTATTTGGGTCCGATGTTGTGGAGGGATTTGTAGGCGTGGGTGAGCAGTTTGAAGGTTACTCTCTTCTCGACAGGGAGCCAGTGGAGGTCTCGTAGGTGTTGGGTCATGTGTTCGTGCCGCAGGGTTCCGAGGACGAGTCTGGCTGCGGTGTTCTGGATGGTTTGGAGCTTGTGGAGAAGGGTTTTGTTGATTCCTGCATAGAGGGCGTTGCCGTAGTCCAGCCTGCTGGTTATGAGAGCGTGGGTGATGGTTTTTCTGCATTCTGGGGGGACCCATTTGAAGGTCTTGCAGAGGATCCAGAGGCAGTTGAAGCAGGTGGAGGCGATGGAGTTGATCTGGCGGGCCATGGTGAGGGAGGAGTCGAGGATGATGCCGAGTTTCCGTGCGTGGTCTGTCAGGGTGGGTGGGCTCCCGAGGGCGGATGGCCACCAGGTGTTGTCCAAGGCGGAGGTGGAGGGTCCGAGGATGAGGACGTCGGTCTTCTCCGAGTTGAGCTTTAGACAGCTGCTTTTCATCCAGGCTGCTACATCCCTCATTCCCTCCTGGAAGCCGAATCTGGTGTCTTCGGCGTTCTTTGTGAGGGAGAGGATGAGCTGGGTGTCATCGGCGTACGATACTATGCTGAGCCCGTGTTGTCTGACGATGGCGGCGAGGGGGGCCATGTAGATGTTGAAGAGCGTGGGGCTGAGCGAGGATCCTTGGGGAACTCCGCAGTTGATTTGTGTGGGGTCGGAGAGGAAAGGAGGAAGTCTGATCATCTGGGTTCTACCGGTGAGGAAGGATCGGAGCCAGGAGAGGGCAGTTCCTCGTATCCCAGCGTCGTGGAGTCTGGCTGTCAGTGTGCGATGTGAGACGGTGTCGAAGGCTGCGGAGAGGTCTAGTAGGATCAGGGCTGCGGTGTGTCCCTGGTCTAGTAGCATGCGTATGTCGTCGGTGGCTGCGAGGAGGGCAGTGTCAGTGCTGTGGTTCTTGCGGAATCCGGACTGAGAGGCATCTAGGATGGAGTTCTCTTCGACGAAGGTGGTCAGCTGGGTGTTTACGAGTCTTTCGGTGACTTTGGCTGTGAAGGGGAGGAGATAGATGGGCCGGTAGTTCTTCAGGTCTGTCGGGTCGGCCGTGGGCTTCTTGAGGAGGGGTTTGACCTCCGCCCGTTTCCAGTCATCAGGGAAGATGCCGGATTCGAAGGAGGCGGTGATGGTCCGTCCTAGTTCGGGTGCGATGGCGGCGGCGGCTCTGTGGTAGATGTGTGGTGGGCAGGAGTCCGTGGGGGCTCCTGAGTGGGTGTTCCTCATGGTCGCGATGGTGAGTTCGATGGTGGGAGGATCCCAGGTTGTGATGGTCGGCTCTTTGTCGGTGGCGAGAGAGGTGGTGTCGGGCGTCTGTTCGCTGAAGTTGTTGTAGAGGGTCTTGATTTTCAGGTGGAAGTAGGAGCTGAGCTGGTTGCAGAGTTCCTGGGATGGTGTGATGTCCGTTGCTTCACTGGGGGCTTGGTGAATTGCTGTATGACGCTGAAGTTGGTTGCGTTGGCGTTGATTTTGTTCTTGATGAAAGTCCGCTTGGTGTCTCTTAAGCCTTGGTGGTAGGCCTTCAGGGCGTTCCGGTAGCTGTTATGGTCTTCTGTGGTCTTCTGGTTTTGCCAGGTCTTCTCGAGGCGTCTGCAGGAGCGCCTTGCTACTTGGAGTTCGGAGGTGAACCAGGCGGGTTTTCGGGGGCGTGGTTTGCCCTGGTTGTGGAGGGGTGCAATCTTGTTTGCGCAGCTGGAGATCCAGCGGTGAAGTTCCTTGGCTGCAGAGATGGCGTCGGTAGTGGCGCAGGGGGGGTCTAGGAGGAGGGTGGTGTTGAGGTGCTCCTCTGTGATCTTGCTCCAGTTCCTTCGAGGCGGGCACGGGGGCGGTTTGGGTCCAGTAGAGGTGTTGAAGGTGAAGTGTATGCAGTGGTGATCCGTCCAAGGGGGCTGCGAGGTATGGCTGAAACGGATGTTCGTCCCTCCTGCGAAGATGGGGTCGAGGGTGTGTCCTGCTCTGTGCGTGGCGGTGGTGACGAGCTGCTTCAGTCCGAGGTTGGAGAGGTTGTCGAGGAGGGTGATGGAGTCGGGGTAAAATAAGTAACTAAAACAATAAAGGTCTAACAGAACAGTTCTTTTTTTTTCTCTCTTCGTTTGTTTTCTCAATTATTGTTTTCTTTTCAGCTTTTGTTAGTTCCCAGTCATTGTTTCAGCTTTTCTCAGTTCTGTCTAAAGCTTGAAATCAGGGTGGCTCATACAGTTAAAATGCTGCATCACACAGTTCATTCATGGGGGCGTTCAGTGCTTTGTTCATGCAATTTGACCACTCAGGTGCTGAATAACTCCGACAGAGCACCGTCGATCTTTAGGACTTTCTCAACCCAAGCCTTCCACCTTCGTCTTCACTTTATTCTGATTCAGACGTTTCAGCTAGTGGTGCAAATGTTTTTTCAGGGGACCACTGCAGACTTTTCGGATACCCCTTTAGCTAGTTTTCTTCCACCTCCACTTGTGGGCCCACAGCACTAGTTCTTTCATCAGAGGCTGGACCTGGCTCATTCACCACATTGATACCAGTTTCTCCCGAGCCAGTTTCCACTTCTTGTTTTTCTTGTTCCACCTCAGTTTGCTCTAGGCCTGCTTCAGATTCAGTGTGTTCCCTTACAGCTTGACTGACCATCTTCTGTGGCCTTTCGACCACTGCTTGCGTCTCTTCTGGAAGAAGTGCTGTTTCATCAAGGGGACACAGGACCCTACGAGCTTGGAAGACATGCACCCAGTTCAGAATGCCACCACACTTCACAGCAGCCGTTGTGTCCAGGATCACTTTGAACGGGCCTTTCCATCTTGGTTTCAACCAAGTCTTCACAACGTGGTTCTCGATCACAACACAGTCTCTCAGATTGAGGTTGTCGCACCGTTCACTATGCAGATCTAGTGTAGCAGCTGCAATTTGGTAAGGAACTGTATGCACCACATCAGCCAATCCTTCACAGCAATGGGTTATTTTCTCATCTGTGATTTTCACAAGTGCTTTTACATGTACAGCATCAAGCCACTTCAGTGATATTGAGACACAGACTTTTGCAAAGCGAGACTCTATGGTGTCCTTGTGTTGCTTCATTATGCTTGAAACTAAAGGTTGATAACTACAGTGCAATCCTTGTTCAGTCTGTAGTTCGGCACACATCATTTTCGGAACCTCATTGATAGTGTGAGTCTTTTGATCTGATTTCAAAGAAACTGGCAATCTATACCTGGGGATCGATTTTTGCAATAACACATTTGCTACTGTGTGGTTGTCATTTCTTCTGGTTGTGTAGGAATCAGGCATGTGTCCATGCATATAGCATGTCATTGGAAACGACAAACTGTCTGGCAACACTGGGCTCCCATCAGCTGACATTTGGATGTCATTTGTGTTTTTCTTAAAATTTGTTCAGGTCCAACCTGTTGTTCTGCCTCTAAAACATTTTCTTGTACCCCTTTTAACTCTTTCCAAGTGTACGCTATTGACATCAACATTGAACAGACCGTGTCCTTCTCAGATTCACATGTGAAATTTCCCTTAAATGTGTAGGCTAGCAGGACATAATATTGTGCAAATAAATTAGCATCCCTCTTTCCTGCTGATCACCGGGACTGCGCTACGGAGGCTTACTAAGATGCCTTAATCCACCAGTGTTAGGATTCAATCGACACTGGTGCCCTGAATACTGCACATTGAATTCCAATACCTATTCTAATTCACTGCTACAATTATGCGGACCGCCACCTGAGGGGCTGTAACCCTGACTTCGCCTTGATACAGGTTGTTCCCCCCCTATCCCCGTCCTGAGGAAGACCCGCCTGCAGAGGATACAAACCACCCTCTATGCGCCAGGGTCGAAACGTCGACACTTTCCCCTAGTGGGCTTGTACCCTACTTCACCCCATCTCTACCTCTTTACAGAAGATTATACTCTGTACAACATCAAGAACCAGAAAAGTACATTTCGAATCCATGAGAGACAGGCCCCATTGTAAAACGGGTGCTACTGTAAACCACGACCAGTTTACTAAGGACATTACTATGTGTAATTGATTTTTTTTAACTACTCTCTGATTTCCCTCCCTATATATCTGTTCTATTCTCACGAGCACAATCCTTTTTCCACACTCCCCCTGGAGCAACCCTCATTTCTGTTTTGAAACGCTCTCTACAGTGATCTGTTATAATAACTGTGAGATTAAACAGTCACTATTGAAGCTATTTATGGTGCTTGTGTGTCTTTTTGAGGAAATAATTAATTGAATTGAGAAACTACTGGGGTACACTTATGATGTAACTTGAGTTCTATGTGTACCATGTTCATAGATTTTGACTTAATGAATACCTCCCTAAGGAAATTAGTCTAGGACCATTGTTTTCTATACCGAGCATTACCCAGGTCCATGGACTAGTATGGGTCACCCCATTATTTTGTAATGGTAACCTTGGCTTCAAGCATAGATCCATGACACCTAGGCATTCATGTTCAGCTTCATCACAAACATTTTCCTTTACTGGCAGTAGACTCAATACATTTGAATTTAGACATGTTTTGATCACAAGATTTTTCAATAGCAACTCCACAAAATAAGAGATCCTTTCAGTTACTGGACATTCCATCATTATGTTCTCACTATTTTTGTGACTGACATCAACCGTAGCTACTAATTTAAGGCAGCTGGGCATTTCTGTGATGATAGGGTTAAGAGTTGTTGGGAAACACCTCACAGACTATTGAACAGCTTCATGTTTTTGAACAGGCACTGAGAGAGTGCAGCCCTCCCTCTCACTGCAAATTGGTGTATATTCTTTTAAATAAACTTGCATACCTAGTACCGGGGCACGACACACTTTCTCCTTTAACTCTAGGTATGCTTTTGTGCAATCATTGTCCCATGGAAGTAGATCAGACACATCCTTGTGTGTCAGCCTCAGGAAAGGCTTAGCCACTAGGGAAAGGTTTGGTGTCAACTGTCTACAGTAGCCAACCATTCCTAAAAGCATCCTGACTTCTCTCTGAGTTTGAGGTGGATTTATCTGGTGAATTACTTCCACTCTCTCTGGTGACACCTTTCTAGCTCCCTTTTCAATTATGTGTCCCAGATATTGATCTTCTTTGTGGCAGTACTCCTGACTATCCTCATGTAATGGCACTGTGATATAAACCTGACAAAGATCAGTAACAGTAAGCCATTCTTCAGTACATGCAATTTGAAAAGGTATGTTGGCTGGATTCAGAACCATAGGACAACATAGAACAATTATGCTGCTAATCTCCTGCACTATTCTGTACTTCTCATTGGGTTTCTGTAAACCTGTGGTCAGAGAATTACATGAACTTCCAATCGATTCCTCCAAACGTCCTTGGCTCAGTTTATCTTCAATTACGGGTGAAATTCCTGCAACTGCCTCTTGTGTCGAATTGTATGATGGTGTTGCTGAATACATGGCATCTAATTTTAATTTGACTAAGACTGGTTCTGGTCTTTTTATTAATCTGACGTCTTTCGTTGTGAACTCCGATACTGCTGGGTTCATTGTTTCTTTCAAATCAGAGGGTGATTTTTCAACTGTCACTTATGAAACTAACCCTACAGCTGTCTCTTGTTGGCCATTTTAAACTGTACATCCTCAACAGGAGTCTGATATTCAGCATCATCTTGTGTACAGTAAATTGTGCAGTTTAACTTGCACCACAAATGTTTTCCTAGCAGGCCTACAGTGCTTGAGTCACAAACAACAAATTGGTAACTTTCCTCAAATGAACCTATTTTTTCTGCAACCTTCTCTAAAATTGAATTTGTAATCTGGCTGCTTAAAAAACCTACAACTTGGATCTTTTTCCCTAAGTAAGGTAGGTCTGGAACTTCCACTGTTCTCACAATGGATCTGGTAATATCAGAAATGTCGGGCTAAAACTGTCCCTTTCAAATACAGCAGACTGTTGAAACCTGTTCTGATTTTGGTCCTGAAAAGAATTCAAATTTGCTTTGGACAACTGATTTAAATTAATGTTAGGGTTTCCCATATTTGGCGGGACCATCTGAGCTTGGAGAACTTGTGTCATTGGTACCTGTATCAGAATTGACATTTGCATTTGCTGCACTGGCACATTTTGCATCTGCATTTCTCCCTGTATTTCCACATTTCCATTTACTGCGTCGGGTTTAAGTCTACACTTCCTCTTCCAATGCTCATATCTATTACAAAGATGGCAAAAGGTCATTTTCTTCAGCATTGCGACATCCATACTTGACTTTGGACCAACCAAAACCCCTCTACCTCTGTCCTGTGAAACACCAAATCCTCCTTGAGCACCTTGTACTCCTGCTTGTGGAACCACACCTTGTATCTCATGTTCATTCCCTGCAAACGACCTGTTCATGAAAACCTCTCTAAACAACCTCCCTCTGAACCATCATACGTTCCTCCTTAAATTCTTTCTGCTTCATTTCTCATCCATCACTACAGTACCCTTCATCCTTCGCAATCCCATCTATCAACTTTCTCTGCCAACCATGCACTCTTTGCTGAATGTGCATACTGATCTGACCAGAAATCATTAATCCAATAACAAATTGAGACACAAAGAATCTAATGTCACTGGCATTAGTGCATTCTCTCCCGCTGTGTTGTTGAAGCTCCTGACACACTCTTTCACAAAATTCATGAACCCATTCTTTTAGTCCTTGTGAGGTTCTTTTAATCTTTACCCAATTAAAATCTTTAGGTGGCACTCGGCCCTTTAGAAAAGTAATCACTGCTTTATGTTTCTCCACAACAACAGAAGATGGTGCCTTGATGTAAGAATGTCTCATTGTCTCCTCACTTGGCCACTTCACAACAACTTTACATTCAGACCACAATTCATTTGGCATTGCAGTGTCAAAGAACATTTTGAAATGAATCCTCAACACCTTTGAAATTTCAACAAATCCATCAACTTATGGGTACCATAGTACAGGCTTGTCTCTCAGTTTTGGAAATTTGTTCACAAATGCTGCAAGTTCACCTTCGTTCCATGGTACATGAACATGCACTTCTCCAACTATTTCTCTCAATGGATAAGCTGCTGAAGCTGCTCCCTCATCTTGGTTATTGTTTCCCTCAACTAGGTCTGGTGGTTTATTTTTTCTTCTCATGTTTCCTTGCTAGATCTGGTGGTTTCTTTTTCATCTTTTTCTTCTCCTGTTTCCTTGCCCACTTGTTTCCTAATTTCTCAAAACCCTCCACTTACAAATGTATTTCACCAATTCTGTAATGTATAATCGCATTCGTGAGGAATGCGTTGTCTCAATTGCTTTATCATACATCTCTACCCTGAAACTTTTCTGAAATAGAAAACTTTCTGAAACATCAATTTCATATTTTCAGGTCACTTCAGTCAGTCTGTCACGTGTAGTTACTGCACATTGTGTAATTTCCTTACTCATGTAAAAAAAGTCTTTTTCCTGATATTGGTTCACATTCTCAAGATCTAAACATTCCCTGATAATTTCTTCAGGTTCAATTTTTAAATTGGAAACATTAAGTGGTCTCTCTTTTTCGGGTTCTGGGTCAAATTGTTCCACCATGCTGTCTATCTTTTTAATCCCTGCTGCTTCCTCAAACCATGGTCGAAAAATCCCATCATCAAATAAATGTGTTTCTCACTTGGCTATTGGTGTTGTAAAGACAATCCCTCCTCTATCTTTCAATGTTTGAACTGTCTGGGGCAGTTTCTGTTCTATAAGCTATTAATTCTGAGATGTCGAGGTAAACACTAATGTAATTACTCCTTCTACAGTTCTTTGAGCTTCTTGAGTTGGGACCATACTAATTTGGACAGTCAGAATTTGTCTAGGCACAGTTTGTGCAGCTACAGTTTGTAGATTTGTACCGAATCAGTCACAATTGGAGCAGTAACACCTGGAGGTATCACTGTTGGTATCGAGTCAACAGGTGGTGGGGCAATCTGAAATATCAGTAAAGATCTCTCAACCTGAATTTCTCTTGGTTCAACAGAAGCAGCAGCCACTGAGGTACTTGCTGGTACACTATGATCAGAACTTGTAGTGGGGACCACATAAGGTGGTGGAAACTCAGTTAACAATGCATCCAGTATTTCATCTAAATTACTAGCGGGTTGAGGCTTTTTGTCATCCTTAATTTCCTTCTCCTGTATCTGATCCTTTACCAGTTTGTCCTCTCTTTCTTTGTCTCTTGCTGTCTTTTCCCACATGCTTAAGGCTTCAAATTGTGTGGCTGTAGATGGTGACTTTATTTCACATAACATTTTACTTAATTTGTCAATAATTTGCAGTTCAAAAGTGCCATATTTTGGAAAACTCAAAGGACCCTCTTTCTCAGTAACCTTGCACCATTGGCGAATCCATAAAAATGAAAATAGTCCCAAATTTGTTAACATAAAATGTGCAGGGGTTCCATAAGGTGATGCCTCGTCACCGACCAAAATCAAATTTATCAAATTACCTTCCCACAATTTCTTAATGCCTTTAACATATTTCATTTTTGCAATAATTCAATTCAATGTTTTGATTTGATTCTGTAAGCGTAAAAATAAAATTCCTCCAATCCTGTTACAGTTTAAATTCTTGAAGACTTTCAACCAATCTCAATACAGTAATCATACAACGGACCAATCACAGCACGGCACACTCTGACGTCACTCTCACTCCTCGCAGCGACTCACCCTCCTTCACAATTTCTCCGTACACGTTCACTCACACAATCATCTTATATATGTAATTGTCTGCCTTTCTAAAAGATCGATAGAATTCAATCACTCAAAGAATGCAAATTTGCTATGAAACCTCGACCAGCGTGGAATCACCTGAATCAATATAGTTTACCCTCTGCGCACAAGGTCTACTACACGATGCACATTCATCCCATTCACACAAAGTTCCCTGTCTTAGGTGGAGCTGTTGACGACGTCTGACGACAACTCCTCAATTTTCCTGTCAGACAATTACAATCTTGGTGTCTTCTACACCTTTCAATATATCTATCCACTTCGGGACCTGAAACTCAAATCTCAATCCTTGGACAAAGTCCGGCCCGAAACCACATTTGCTGGACTCTCACTCCAACTCCGCAAGACATCACACAATCAAATCACCACCGCAATCTAGCACAATCCATGCAATTACCGCAACTGCAATTACCTCAAATAGAATTACTGCATACATGATCTAATCCAACGCAACTACCGCAAATGCAATTACCGTATACCATGATCTAATCCAATGCAATTACCGCAAATGCAATTACCGCATACCATGGTCTAATCTAACACACTTACCACAAATGCAGTTACTGCAGTCAAAAATTACCGCAACGCATTGCTCCCTATTTATACTCACACCTTCTTCAGCAACCGCCTTCTCCGACCGCCCTCTAATAACGCGTTGCCAGTCTTCAAGTTCTGGGCATTGGAATCAGAACTTTTTGGGGCTTGGGCTTTTATTCTAACTTGGGCAATTATTTTGTAGCTCCATTCAGGGCGTTGACCTAAACTCTGCTCCTTTTGGTCAAGGTGTATAACCTTACCTCTAATACCAAACTGATAACGCAGAAATCTCACAGTAATCCCTCTTTGGAAAATTTAGGAAATGTGGTACCATTCCCTTTGATTACCATTACCCTTGTTTCCGCTCAAGGTGACAGATCTTGGCCACCATATTTTGACCAAAAGAACTCCTTCAGAAACATGGGCAAATAATCAAATGCAAATAAACATTTTAGCCAATAATGAGAGCTGTGAGTAGTTTTAAAGGGATTTATCTTCTAATTAATATTTAAGATTCTCTGACTCTTCATTCATTAGTCAGGTATCAATCAGGTTACTGAATTGATAATAGAAAAATAAATTTAGTACAGAGCATATTATAATTTCTATACAGCATGTTCCATAAAGGAAAGAATCCCTATTCTAAGAAAATGAGGTACAAATGATGTCAGTCAGAACTTATGAAGGATTCAAATTAAAGCAAGAGTGAGATTAGCATGAAGCTAAATCAATAATTAATATTTGCAGACTCTCCCATTAAGAGAAATAAAGCATGGAGCAAATAAGCCTTGGCACAGCTAGTTAGTCAGAGCAAAAGCTTGGGGATTTTAATCAAAGTTAGAATGGAACACAACCTACACCTAATCTGCCTTCATCTGCCTCCATTCTGCTCTCCATTAAATTCTGCCCTCTCCTTCCCTGCATCTGCAAATCACATCTGCTCTCCTCCCTTCATTTCTGCATCGAAGTCTGAAACTCCTCTGCAGCCTCCCATCTCTAAATCTGTCTGAGTCTGCCTCTCGCAAAGGTCTCTGCAAGGGTTCTGCAAGGATTCTGAAACACCTAAACTAGGAATGCGTTTATATAAAAAATAATGTTGCAAAGCATGTGGCGTGATTTTCGTTCTGCATCCAACTGGAATCCAACATTCTCCAAAAGGACTCCTCCACCCCTCTGCTGTCTGCGCACATCAGGCAGGCGAAAGTTCTTCCCACAACATATTCTGCATCTCATTTAATATAACTTCATCTCTTAACCTTCCTTTTAAGAAACATTTTATTTTTAACTAAACACATAACATTAGCTGCAAAAGAACTGTTATTTAAGCAAGGAATATTAAACATAACATGGTAATGCACTTTTAAAATACGTGTGTTTTCTATTCTCTCTAAAGCAAAGAATTAAATGAGGCTTTGTTTAAACATTTACAGCAACTACATATATATGGCTCCGAGGTTACATGCTGTAAATTATGCCAAGTGTTCTTCTTTTTCACAGTGAAAGAAAAATTCCTTTGCTTATCTTGAAGGCCAACTGGAGTTTTCAGAGCAGGAGCTGAATCAGAAGCTGTTTCTGTGTTTCTACATTTTAAAATATCATGTAAATTTTAATACAAGTTATATTCTACTAATGCACACATTTAACATTTTTACAAATTAAAATTACATTCTATAGTGAGAACAAAGCCTAAACTAAACACATTTAAGTCAAACTATAAATTACTTGTACATGGGTTACATAATTTATTAAGTAGAATGCGTCTGACTAAAGCCTGTAAATATCAAAGCCTCATGTTTTCACTTTGCAGCACCAAATATCTGTGTGTCACTTTTTAAATGCAGTTTCATTTCTGAAGCTCAAGGCAGGTTTGCCATTAGTAATGCTAAATTTTCTAGGAAATGTTTACACTCTTTCACTGGTATTTTTAATGCTATGGAAACTTCTCAAGAAACTGTTGGATTGGTGTTCGTTCTAGGGCTAGTGCCCAAGAGACAGAAACAACTAAGAGCAATATGCATTGGCTGGCAAACAAAGGGCCTTTCAGATTGGTTCCTGTTGCAAATCATTGTGTTGTTGTGCAAGAACAAAAGAAAGAATTAACTGAATCTAAACTACTGCCTTTGAAAATGCAATTATTTCAGCAAATGGTCAAGTGGTGGAGCTAGGGAGGTCTGGGAAGCAAAATGATGTATTATAAGGCAGTATGTGATTGGCTAATGGCTGTGTTTTACAAAGCTAAAAGGCAGTCATGTCATTTTCAGCACATTTTGCTGTGTCCTGCGTTTCACTGCATTCTGGGTTAGGGTCTTAGATGTAGGTAAGTAGTTGGTTTTATTGTTTATTGTTCCCTAACTATTACCACTTTTTTAAAGTGGTAATAGGTAGAGAAACGTATTTACAATTTCTCTATATTTTTACAGCAGTTTAGGGAGAATGTGCGTTTTTAGAAATAAATGTACGTAGCGCAGTTATTTGTAGATATTACTATGCTTCTCTGTAGACTTTTTACAAAAACTTTAAATATGTTAATGGCATAATGGTCAGGGAAGGGGGAATAAGTCTGCCTGGTGGCTCCTCCTGTTTCAGTTGTGGTCAATTAGGTCAGTGGAACCACGATTGTTTAAATGTACCCAAGAAGTCCCATGACCAACCAAAACAATCGTAATTCATTTTTCTCCCACAAAGTCAATATCCTACCTTTTAGGACAGCCCAAGACGAGCTGACTGCCATGTGAATGCTCTAATTCCTATAGATTAGAAGGGGCGTACCTGTGATATGTCATTAACGGAAAGCCCACCGTGTGTCTTCTTGATACTGATGATGGTAGGTCTTGAAAACCTCTGGATTTACCTCACTACCTCTCTCAGTTTAAACAATTGATGTGGTTTGTGTTTCTAACAGGCATGTTCCACCCTACATTACTGATCCTCTGTCTTTCGCTTTGGGTCCAATTACGGACCAATATGTCTTATTTTTGAACCCTACCTCAATTTCCAACGTCCCAGAGAGTGATCTTTTATGCAAATTGAATTGCACTGTGAATGTTCCAGTGGAAAATTAGAATGCTGTGCCGACGGTTCTGTGCAAGAATAATGATTCATGTGAAATTGATGAATATGAAACCTTCATCTTAATCAGTGCTCCACGTGTTTGATCAATATCCTTCAACTGTATGTTCCAAATGTGCTAACAATACGGGTTGCGGTATAACTGCTGACCTGTAAAAAATAGGATTAATCTGAAGAAAAAACTCCCCCTCATACCACAGTACCTTGTGCTGTGAGATGGAGGTGTGGATCCGCCTGGAAAATTCTGTTCTGCTACATCAAGGGGGGTTGGTGCCTACTGTAAGCATTTGTCATACTAATATTTTACCCATCCAGAAGTCTGGTAAAGACACCTATTATTTTATGCAAGATTAACACTTTGAAATGCTGTTGTACAGCCATGCTTTCCTGCTGTACCAAACACCGCCACCCTTCTGTTATGTATAGCAGTGACTGCTGCATGGATCTCTTTTGTAGACTAGTGTTCTGCTTTCTTTTCTATTGTTGTATACCCCTTTATCTAATATGTTTTTGCTTTCTAATTTTCTGGGGCCAAATCACGCGGTATCAATTCCTCCAGTAGTTTACAGGCTCACCTATTTTCTCAAAAGCACTCAAGAAAGATCTGAACACACTCAGCATTATAGTGGGATCCACATTAGTTAATGATTTCTTGATTGCTTTAAGTTCATTGGATCAACACAAGGTTGATTCCCTGTAGCTGATGACTGAATGGGCACATAAAGAGAAACTTCAATTTTGTTTGTCCCATGTTCAATATTTAGGTCACCTCATCTCGGATGGGGAGAGACATCTGTCTCCTGAATACATTGAAGCTATCTGTAAAGTACCCAGAACCCTTTACTGTCTCCCAGGTATGCACTCTTTTGAGGATAACGGGCTACTCCAGGTAGTAGATATTAGGATATGTTAGCAATTTAAACCATTGCAAGATTTTATTTTTGCAAAAAATACCTTTAAAGTTTATTTTGGTGCAAAGAGGCAGAACAGGCATTTATATCTGAAAAACAAGCATTATTCTCTACACTTGCAATAGAAACCTGACTGTTCCAACCACTTAATGGTGTATTGCCATGACAGAGATGGCTTTGCTTTAGATGTGCAAATCCATCATCATGGCAACAAAAAGAAACTGATCACTTATTATTTCTTCGCTCTCTATGCCGAAGCAGTGGGGCTGCCTTTGTGGCAATGCACGTGGTGGCTGCTGCCCTTTTAACAAAAACCTCAGAAAATATCATGTTGATATCACCTCTCACTGTTGGTGTGCACATGCTGTAGCTGCATTATTTTTGATCACTAAAAGTCAGAACTATTCTTTGTCCAGGTTGTCAAGATAGGAATTGCTTTTATGGTCTAAAGAACCGAAATAAAGTTGAAATTGAATTGAAATATTATTACCTGCCTCTAATATAATGGGGGTCCAAAGCCCTGTGTTAAACCCTACTTCCTTTTTCCTCACTGCTCTTGAGAGGGAACTACGTGATTGCATCCTGACCAGTAGGGCTTGGAAAAGATCTCATCGAGCAGTGAGGTTGTGGGTTAAGCAGGAGCCGGAGAAGCACCAGGTACCTTTGGATGAGAAGGCCCACCTCAAAGTGGAATGCCTCCCATCGTTCTTTGATCGTGAAAGCCAATCGCAGAGTGTGAGCTGGGTAAAGCTGATTCTTCAGCTCCTGTGCACAAATGACCTATGTAGAAATCATCACAGTTCCACAAGAAACTTTGTTATTCCAGATAACTGACTTCTCTGTTGAAAAATCAATGTTACTGCACAATTATCCTTGGATTATCAGTGTTTAAATACTTTGTATGTGCTGTGACATCAGTTATATACTTTCAATATTCTACATAACTTTTATTACTTCAGTGTGGTCGCTCACTTCCCATGTAAAAATAAACCACAGCCCCTCATTCCGTAAAGGCCAAATCTGAAAAGTAGTGCAATTCAAATAGCACATGAAAAACGTGTGGTAAAATAGTGCATGTGATAAGTAAACATCCAGTACCTTTCGGTATGTTAATACAGCAGGTGGTAATGCCATGTGCATTATTAGAGCATTATATTTAGCACACACGCTAATAAATAAAAATTAAAAATTCATACCTAAGTTCAGAAATTACCTGTAGCTCATACAGTACTCTGACAGCAACATGAATTTATGTAATAGACAATTGCAAACGAATAGCTTGCAAAATATACCATACATTATATAAATAATAACTACAAATCAATTTGGTCAGAATGTTGAAGAATATGATTGAGTTACAAACCAAGGCTGAAAGTGAACTGTGGGCACAATATAAAGACTGTACGGGGTAATTAAGCTGACTGTCATAAATAGTGCTCTGAATAATTTGCCATGAATGTAGTGAGTCTATGGTGCAATAACAGAGTGCCACTTGAGAGCAGCCACACGAGACAAACCCAATAACACCTTTATCTAACATCAAAAACCTATTATATGTCTAGCCTAAGATAACTGGATGTAGAAAAACACTGTTTGAATAATACCTTGCTCTTCAGTTGCAAGGACATGCACTACATCTGAAACAGTCACAATCAACAGCAGAAATAAGTAAAATCAGAAATCATAATACCAAACCATCAACATTTAATTGGTAAGGGTCAGTGGAAAAGAAAATTGCAACTCGCAAATTGGCAACATTTTCACTTTTTCTAACTTCTTTTGGAAAAAAATGGAACTTGCAAAATGTGCACTTTTAAAAAGTTTTTCTGGGGAAACAACTTGGACTATAAAACCAACTCAATTCGCTCTGCTGGCGAGCATGAGAAACATGCGGATTTACAGTGTTTCGAGTTGTTTGATTTATCTTCTTTTGGGCATACAAACTACAAATTACCAAAACTTCCCATGAACTGATCAGTGGCCAAACTCTCCTTTTTTTCATCCATGGATTTGGAAGCAGTTCTGCATAATTTCCTACATCACCCTGCGATTCGTTGCGTTTACCATAAATGGAAAAAAATCTCTCAGGCCTATCAGGTAGCACCATGAAACATCATTGCCCTATCAAAAGCAGCAGGACGAGGAGGTCTAAGATGCCCACCAGTGGCCACTGTAAAGTGTCTTCAGAGGATTGGCAGGAGGGTCCTATGAGCCAGGTTCCTACAGCATACTGACCAACAGATCATTTTGGTGTCCTAACTGGATATGGACACCATCAACTCCATTATGGCAGCTAATATTGAGGACATTGTACCAAATGTAAATATGCCATGTCTCCCCCCTCTCCGCCTAAATATTTTTTATGTTCTTTGTTTCTGTCCTGCTGTCTTCTATAAAAGCACAGTGGCCCCAGCTCCATCATTATTACATCTCACATTACCTAAGGTATTCCAACAGGCAACACTGTTATGCATGTTGGTAGCTCCTTCATCTTCCCAGGTGACCAACAGGCTGCAAATAAGGGAAAAGCCAAGTTCTAGTCCTTGTTGACTTTCCATGTCTTGAAGGTGGCATATGCTATGACCTCAATTCACTCATCACCCCCGGCCTCCTGAAATTAGGTTTTCTGCAACCAAAAGATGCAGTCCAAAATGATTTAGCAAATAATTTGAGGTGCTGACCTCGAAGTCAACTCCGATGATGCCCCCTTCCGACCTTCAACGTAGAATATCATGATCATAAAAGAACAGATGGATACCTCATCATGGAGAGGTAACACCAGTGTAGGATGTCGCTGCTAGATTGTAAGCCTGATATTCCACATGGACACACACAGACACATATGTGCGTATGCACAAACACACAAACATCCCAGGATGGTCCCACTGCACACTAAAAACACCAGGAACAGTAATACATACACATAAAACAAAAGAAGAAAATAAAATAGAAGGACAGTTCAACAGGTTGTAAACAGTAGACATGGGAATGACGAGTTAGCAAATGGCTGCTATGCATGCACACAATACCATCACTAACTGAATTAGTCTTCATCAGGCTACGGTGTACTGTGAGAATAGAGTTTCCACAGTGGCCTACAAAGATGCTGGTTCCAAAACATCAACTACCGCTATACCATCCAGATATGTAAATAAAGGTAAGTATAGACTTAGGGCCCGATTACGACCCTGGTGGACACACCACCAACCCACCACAGCGGCGGTTGGGAACACGCCACCAAGCCGGCGGCATCCTGACCAACGCTTTACGATATTACCGCGAGGCTGGCGGTGTGGCGGTGGCACACTCATGGCAGCGGCATGCTGTGGCTCTCGGAAAGAGCCGCAGCCAGTGCCAGCCATGCTGTAATGCCCCCGGGCGGTCAGGTGGACTGTTTCCCTGCAGTACGGTCTGCAGGAGAAACAGTGGGTGCAACAGTGCCGATGGCATGGGGGCAAACACAGCTGGCACCAGTAGCATGTCTCAAGGGCATAAACGTCCTGGAGACATGTTTGCACCCCAAAACCTGCCTTTCTGCCGACCTTTGCATGGTGGTGTCAATGCCATGAAAAGGTCGGCAGAAAGGCATATCATGATCAGCTTGGCGGTGGAAATGCCAGGACCGCCTCTATGGGCCACCGCTGACACTGCTACAGCCGCTGTAATAGTAGGCATGTTGGCGTTGGCGTTGGCGTGGGTCTGCTCGCCCTGCTCGTGATCCGGCGGTCGGACTGCCCGGGTAGTGGGCGGTTGGACCGCCAAAATGCGGCAGCAGTTCAAAGACCAACGGGGTCGTAATCAGGCCCTTAGTGTTCTTAACTCCACATCTATGTAGCTTGACATTATACGTACCTTCAAGGTACGTTCATTTTTTCATTAATTATTTATTTATTTGGTGATAGTTTCATGGACACATACCATACAATAATAAATATATCTTAATGTTTAAAACAAATACATGAATTCTTCGGGAAAATGTAAATAGATCTTACCAAATATTTCCTAAATATGAACAATATAATGCTAGCGAGCAGAAATCAAGCTAAAATTTCGATATGTAAAATTTAACTCAAATGCCATAACTGAAGATTTTATAACCCTGTGCAGAAGAGCAGAGTTTAAATGTTATCTGGAATAGGGACAAAATAAACAATCAGAATGTCAAATATCATTATTTCTTTTTAAAGCAAATATTGACTCTGGCTGGTACTGTGCCACCGCCTTTTAAACTTCATACACAATTTCCTAACATCTTGATCAAGTTTTGCTTGTATGTAAAATTGTGGGTGCTGCGGCCAGATAAACAGACAACTATACGCTACACGTCTAATATGAGATTTGTGTTGGAAATTGTTTTCAACATAGTTTCTATAAATAGTGACTAACGGTTCCATTGTGGGGGTGTCTGGACTTCAATGCTGCACCATCTCGCCCACCTTATACTCCAATGCAAAAAGAACAATTGATGGATAGAATGCTGAACAATGTCAAAGACTCACCTCCGTCAGAGATCTGGGCCTAAATCCATTGTTTGTTTGCTCACCATGCCATTCCAGTTTGGACATATCAATGTGTAAATCTGTCTTGACCCTGCTCCCAATGGGAACAGTCCAACCCGAACTGCCAGGTCAGGTCCTCCTAGACCAGAAAGAAGCATCCTAGGACTGGTTTTGGGGTATCACCCCTCATCAGCCATGATAGCTTGAATCTAGTGGCATTGAAATCATAGGACCCACGTCTGAGCATGCCTGCCGCACTTCGGGTGACAAATGCAAAAAGATCAATTGATGGACAGAATGCTGAACAATGTCAAACACTCACCCCAAGTCAGAGATCTGGGCCTAAATCCATCGTTTTTATGCTCACCACGCCATTCCAGTTTGGACCCAGCCATGTGCAAATCAGTCTTGACCCTTCTTCCCATGGGAACAGTACAGCCCGAACTGCCAGGCCAGGTCCTCCCAAGCCTGGAAACAAGCATCCAAGGACTGGTTTCGGGGTATCATCCCTCATCAGCCAGAATAGTTTGAATCCAGTGGCATGATGAGCTGACTGGGGGTGAGTGTTTGACATTGTTCAGCATTTCTTCCACCAATTGTACTTTTTGCATTTGTCACCCCAAGTGGGACGGGTATGCCCAGACATGAGTCCCGTGCTCGTCATGCCACTGGATTCAAGCTATCCTGGCTGATGAGGGGTGATACCCCGAAAGCGGTCTGTCCTAGGATGCTTGTTTCTGTCCAGGGAGGACCTGGCCTGGCAGTTGAGCTGGACTATTCCCATGGGGAGCAAGGTCAAGACTGATCTGCATATGGCTGGATCCAAACCGGAATGATGTGGTGAGCAAAAAAATGATGGATTTAGGACCCACTCTTTGACAGGGAGTGAATATTTGGCATTGTCCAGCATTCCATCCATCAATTGCTCTTTTTGCATTTGTCACTCCAAATGGGATGAATATGCCCACACGTGGGTCCCGTGCTCGCCATGCCATTGAATTCAAGCTATCCTGACTGATGAGGGGTGACACCCCGAAACCGGTCCTAGGATGCTTGTGTTCGGTCCAGGGAATGACCTGGCCTGGCAGTTCGGGCTGGACTGTTCCCATGGGGAGCAGGGTCAAGACTGATTTATATATGGCTGGGTGCAAACTGGAAAGGCGTGGTGAGCAAAAAAATATGAATTTAGGCCCTGATCTATGTATGGGGGTGAGTGTTTGACATTGTTCGGCATTCCATCCATCAATTGTTCTTTTTGCATGTGTCACCCCAAATGGGACAGATATTCCCACATGTGTGTCCCAAGCTCACCATGCCACTGGATCCAAGCTATCCTGACTGATGAGGGATAATATCCCGAAACCGGTCCTAGGATGCTTGTGTCCAGTCTAGGGCGGAGCTGGCCTGGCAGTTTGGGCTAGACTGTTCCCATGGGGAGCAGGGTCAAGACTGATTTGTATATGGCTGGGTACAAACTGGAATGGCGTGGTGAGCAAAAAAACTATGGATTTAGGGCCTGATCTCTTACTGGGGGTGAGTTTTTGACATTGTTAAGCATTCTGTCCATCAATTGTTGTTTGTCATTTGTCACCCCAAGTGGGACGGGTATGCCCACATGTGGGTCCAGTGCTCCCCATGCCACTGGATTCAAGCTATCCTGGCTGATGAGAGGTGATACCCGAAACCGGTCCTATGATGCTTGTTTCCGGTCCAGGGAGGACCTGGCCTGACAGTTTGGGCTGGACTGCTCCTATGGGGAGCAGGGTCAAGGCTGATTTGCAAATGGCTGGGTACAAACTGGAATGGCGTGGTGAGCAAAACAAATGATGGACTATGGCCAGATCTCTGACTGGGGGTGAGTGTTTGACATTGTTCAGCATTCTGTCCATCCTTTTTGCATTTGTCACCCCAGTTAGGACGGGTATGCCCAGACATGGGTCCTGTGTTCACCATGCCACTGGTTTCAAGCTATCCTGGCTGATGAGGGGTGATACCCCGAAACCAGTCCTAGGATGCTTGGGTCTAGTCCAGAGTGGACCTGGCCTGGCAGTTCGAGCTGGACTGTTCCCATGGCGAGCAGGGTCAAGACTGATTTGTATATGGCTGGGCACAAACTGGAATGGCGTGGTGAGCAAAAAAACTATGGATTTAGGCCCTGATCTCTGACCGGGGGTGAGTTATGTTATGTTAATAACACTTATATAGCGTGCACATACCACTGGTCTCTTGGCGCTCATCTAAAGGTTGTGAAAAATGCTACTGCCAAGCTTGTTTGCATAAAAAAGTTTTCAGTCTGTTCCGAAAGGGGAGGAGAGCGGTTTCTTTCCTCAGACTTTCCAGCAATCCATTCCAAATCTGAGGTATCAAAACTGAGATTGCCTGGCTGGTCAAGGTTGCTTTATTAAAGCGTAGACAGATCACTAAGGTCACCTAAAAGGAACGTAGGCAGCGACCGGGCACGTAGTGCCTCAGATGCTCCTTAATGTAAACTGGCACGGTACCATACAGTGTCTTGTGCACAAAGCACAAACTCTTAAACATGGCCCTCTGTTTGACTGGTAACCAATGAAGTTGTTGCAGCAGCGGCGTGGCATGTACCCATCTCGGTTGTTTAAGCAGTACCTGGAGCTTGCCCAACAGCTTATTTGGGTGGCCAATATAAAGGGAGTTACCATAATCCCGCTGTGACAAAACCATTGCAGCCACCACTGTCCGCATAGTCAAAAATGAAAGAATTGGGACCAGTTTCCGGAGCTGTCTCAGGAGACCTGAGCAGCTCCCACACACTGTCGCCACTTGCTTGCACATAGACAGACTACTACCCAACTTAATGCCAAGGCTTTTTACTGCTGTAAATGTACCAGGAGGGGAGCCTAACTCCAGGGGCCAAATACTATCCATCCAGGGGTTCCCCTTTGCAGGGAGGACCTGGCCTGGCAGTTTGGGATGCACTAGATCTATGGGGAGCAGGGTCAAGACTGATTTTCATATGGCTGGGTACAAACTGGAATGGTGTGGTGAACAACAAAAAAACCAATGGATTTAGGCCAAGATCTCTGACTTGGGTGAGTGTTTGACATTTTTCAGCATTCTGTCAATCAATGGACTTTTGTCTCAGTTTAACTTAAGTTTGCACTCAGTTACACTTAAGACCAAAACTTAAGTTTAACTGAGACAAAAGTCTAACTTTACTACTCGTAAATACCCTTTGTGAATACCGAAAGTCGTAAAGTTAGACTTTTGTCTCAGTTTACCTTTGTGAATCAGGCCCAATATTTGCGGCATACCACAAGGATCATCCCTCAGCCAACCCTCTTGAACATCTGCATGACACCACTCACGGACATCGTCAGAGCACACGACATAAACATAATTTCCTACGTCGATGACACCCAGCTCATCCTATCGCTCTCAGCTGACCCCACCTTGACTAAAATCAACTTCCACAACTGTATGAAGAACGTCTCAGCCTGGATGAGGGACAACTGCCTTAAGCTCAACACAGACAATACAGAAGTCCTCATCTTTGGCAAGCACACCACCCTATGGAATGACTCCTGGTGGCCGCCGAAACTCGGTCCCACTCCAAAAGGTCACCCCCGCAACCTAGGTATCATCCTCGACAGCAAACTATCCATGAAACGTTAGGTCAACGCCGTCTCCTCAGCCTGCTTCCAAACACTCTGCATGCTCTGAAGGATCTTGAAGTGGCTCCCAACCAACACCAGGAAAATGGTAACACAGACCCTCATCACAAACCGACTGGACTATGGCAACCCACTCTATGCCAGCACCACCACCGAACTCGTGCAAAGACTACAGCTGATACAGAACGCAGAGCCCAGACTGATCCTCAACCTGACCAAGAGAACCCACATTACCCAACACCTGAAGGACCTCCACTGGCTCCCAGTCCAGAAGAGATGCCATTTCAAGATCCTGACCCACACCTACAAAGCCCTCCATAACCAAGGACCTGTCTACATGAACCACTGCCTGCACTTCCACCAGCAAAACAGGAACCTTCACTCAACACACCTCGCCCTCGCAGAGAAACCTCACATATGACGCAGCCGCACTGGAGGATGCTCCTTCTCCCACCTCACCGCCAAAGCCTGGAACGACCTACCCCTCCACCTCCGCACTCCACCATCGCTTACCGCCTTCAGGAAGGGACTAAAGACTTGGCTGTTCAAATGAGACCAGCAGTAAGTGCCTGGGAACTCCTCAGGATGACAAGACGCACTTTATAAATACGACTTAATTGATTGTTTGATTTGTCACTTCAGGTGGGACTAGTGTGCTCAGATGTGGGTCCTGTGCTCGCCATGCCACTGGATTCAAGCTATCCTGGCTGATGAGGGGTAATACCCCTAAACCGGTCCTAGGATGTTTATTTCCGGTCCAGGAAGGACCTGGCCTGGCAGTTCGGTTTGGGCTGTTCCCATGGGGAGCAGGGTCAAGACTGATTTGCACATGGCTGGGTCCAAACTGGAATGGCGTGGTGAGCAAAAAAACGATGAATTTAGGACCAGATGCCTGACTGGGAGTGAGTGTTTGACATTGTTCAACATTACTCCCATCAATTGTTCTTTTTTGCATTTGTCACTCCAAGTGGGACAGGTATGGGCAGACGTGAGTCCCGTGCTCGCCATGCCACTGGATTCAAGCTATCCTGGCTGATGAGGGGTGATACCCCAAAACAGGTCCTAGGATGCTTGTTTCCGGTCCAAGGAGGACCTGTCCTGGCAGTTTGGGATGGACTGCTTCTATGGGGGGCAGGGTCTAGACTGATTTGCTTATGGCTCGGTTGAAACTGGAATGGTGTGGTGAGCAAAATAACAATGGATTTAGGCCCAGATCTCTGACTGTGGGTCAGTGTTTGACATTGTTCAGCATTCCGTCCATCAATTGTCCTTTTTGCACCTTAGACTCCAAGGTGGGTAAAAGCCTCTCCTCAGTACACAGGGAGAAAGGTGGATTGGGAAAATTGACATCACTGCGGAGCATCCTCTCTTGTAATGGGTATGGGTTTGCCTCATTCATTCATGTGCTGAAGAGAGTAAACAAACAACATTACAGCTTATTTTCCTGAACTGAACTATATATAACATAATGCATACAATAAACCATTTGAAGTTCGGCAACACTCTTCAGCTATGTGTGATTCTGACTATTAAATATACTAAAATAGACTGATATATAATGGAAAATACTAGTCTAAGATCTAACTCATCTCAGTTTAATGATATATGTGTGCAAACTATTCCTTCAGCTACCTTGAATAACATATTAAATACAATCAATCAACATTTATATAACGCAGCACTGTCACCCCTAAGGTTATCTGGGCGATGAGGGTGCCAAGTCTCATTCCAAAAGCCAGGTCTTCAATCAATCAAGCATTTGTATAGCGCGCTACTCACCCGGAGGGTCTCAAGGCGCTTGGGGGGGGGGTCCGCTACTGTTCGAACAGCCAGGTCTTGAGTTGCTTCCTGAAGGAGAGGTGGTCTTGGGTAAGGCGGAGGTGGATGGGTAGGGAGTTCCACGTCTTGGCAGCCAGGTAGGAGAAGGATCTTCCTCCCGTGGTGGCTCTTCGGATGCGGGGGACGGCGGCGAGGGCGTGGTTGGTCGATCGTAGCTGGCGGGTGGGAGTGTAGAAGGTCTGACGGTCGTTGAGGTATCTGGGGCCTTGGTTGTGGAGAGCTTTGTGTGCGTGGGTGAGGAGTCGGAACGTGATTCTCTTGCTGACGGGGAGCCAGTGCAGGTCTCTCAGGTGTCCGGCGATGTGGCTGTGTCGGGGGATGTCCAGGATGAGTCGAGCTGAGGCGTTCTGGATGCGTTGGAGTCTTTTTGAAGTTTGGCTGTGGTTCCGGCGTAGAGGGAGTTGCCGTAGTCCAGTCGGCTGGTGACGAGGGCCTGGGTGACCGTCTTCCTGGTTTCGGTGGGGATCCACCGGAAGATCTTGCGCAGCATGCGTAGGATGTTGAAGCAAGGCGAGGAGACGGCGTTGACTTGTCGGGTCATTGAGAGGGAGGAGTCCAGGATGAAGCCCAGGTTGCGTGCGTGGTCCGTTGGTTTGGGTGCGTTGCCCAGGGCAGGGGGCCACCAGGAGTCGTCCCAGGCGGAGGGTGATGATCCTAGGATGAGGACTTCCGTCTTATCTGAGTTCAGTTTCAGGCGGCTGTTCCTCATCCACTCGGCTACGTCCTTCATCCCTTCATGTAGGTTGGTTCTGGCGGTTGTGGGGTCATTGGTGAGGGAGAGGATCAGCTGGGTGTCGTCGGCGTAGGAGATGATGTTGAGGTTGTGTTGGCGTGCGATGGCTGCGAGGGGGCTCATGTAGACGTTGAAGAGGGTGGGGCTGAGTGATGATCCTTGTGGTACGCCGCAGCTGACTTCGGTGGCCTCGGAACTGAACGGGGGAGGCGGACTCTCTGGGTTCTTCCGGCGAGGAAGGAGATGATCCACTCCAGTGCCTTCTCTTGGATTCCGACGTTGTTCAGGCGTTGCACTAGGGTGCGGTGGCAGACTGTGTCGAACGCTGCGGAGAGGTCCAGGAGGATGAGGGCCGCTGTTTCCCCGTTGTCGAGCAGGGCTCGGATGTCGTCGGTGGCTGCGATGAGGGCGGTCTCGGTGCTGTGGTTGGCCCGGAAGCCGGACTGCGAGTGGTCGAGGGATCCATTCGTCTCGAGGAAGGCGGCCAGTTGTCTGTTGACGGTCTTCTCGATGACTTTGGCAGGAAAAGGAAGGAGCGAGATGGGGCGGTAGTTTTGAGGTCGGTGGGATCTGCTGACGGTTTCTTCAGTAGGGCGCTGAGTTCGGCGTGCTTCCAGCTCTCTGGGAAGGTGGCGGTGTCGAGGGAGGTGTTGATGATGTCCCGGAGGTGGGGTGCGATGACGGCGTCGGCCTTGTTGAAGACGTGGTGAGGGCAGCGGTCGGTTGGTGATCCGGAGTGGATGGAGTTCATCGTGCGGATAGTGTCTTCGGTGTTGATCGGGGTCCAGGCTCGGAGGGTGGAGGTGGGGGACGTTGGAACGGTCGTAGGGTACGTCGGCTGAGGGCTGAAACTGTTGTGTATGTCTGCGATCTTGCTGTGGAAGAACGAGGCGAGCGAGTTGCAGAGGTCTTGTGAGGGAGTGATGTCGTTGTTTCCGGCGCTGGGGTTCGAGAGTTCTTTGACGATGATGAAGAGTTCCTTGCTGTTGTGGGCGTTGTTGTCCAGTCGTTCCTTGAATGCGGTTTTCTTGGTGGTGTGGATCAGCTGGTGGTGTTTTCGGGTGGCGTGCTTGAGGGTGGTCATGTTGTCTGCAGTCGGGTCTCTGCGCCATGCTTTCTCGAGGGCCCGGTAGTTCTTCTTGGATTTCTTGAGTTCGTCGGTGAACCAGGATGCTTTCTTGTTGCCGGGTCTGACTGGGGGGTCTTCAATGGGGCGAGGTCGTCTGCGCAGTTGGTGATCCATCTTGTGAGGTTGCTGGCGGCTTGGTTGGGGTTCGTTGAGCTGGCGGGAGGGTTCTGGCTCAGGGATGTGGTGAGTTGGTCGGTGGTGATCTTGTTCCAGCTTCTGCGCGGAAACTGTTGCGGGTGGTGGTGCGTGGTGATCCTGCTGAAGCTGAAGTGGACGCAGCTGTGGTCTGTCCAGTGGAGTCCGGTGGTGTGGCTGAAGGAGATGTCCTTGCTGGAGGAGAAGACGGGGTCAAGAGTGTGGCCGGCGTGGTGTGTGGGGGTGGTCACCAGTTGCTTGAGTCCGAGGTTGGCGAGGTTGTCCAGCAGGGTGGTGGTGTTACGATCGTTGTTGTTCTCTAGGTGGAAGTTGAGGTCCCCAAGGAGGATGTAGTCAGCCGAGGGAGAGGCGTGCGGGCTGATGAGGTCGGCGATGTCTTCGCTGAATTGTGTGCGTGGTCCTGGGGGTCTGTAGATGAGGGTGCCTCTGAGGGTGGTCTTGGGGTCGGTGTGTATCTGGAAGTGCAGGTGTTCGCCGGCTGTGAAGGTGTCGTCGGAGTTGGTCGTGATGCGGATGGTGTTCTTGTGGACGATGGCGATGCCTCCTCCGGTCTGGTTGGCGCGGTCCCTTCGGGTGATCTTGTATCCGTCCGGGATGGCGATGGCGATGTCGGGCGCTGAGGAGGCGTTCATCCATGTTTCCGTGAGGAAAGCGACGTCTGGTGATGTGGAGTCGAGCAGGTTCCAAAGTTCCACGGCGTGTCTGTGGACGGAGCGGGTGTTGAGCAGGATGCACTTCAGGTGGTTGCTGCTGGTGCTCGGCTTGGCGGGTGCGGTGCAGGTCCGGAGGCAGGAGAACTTGCAGGATTGGCAGCCTAAGGGTCCGTGGGTGCGACCTGGGGTGGCACGGTGGCAGCCGGGGATACGGCCGGTGTTGAGTGCGTTGAGGGTGGCGGTGTCGTAAGTCCGGTGGGTGGGTTGGCTGCTGCGGGGGCCAGGGGTTTGGCGCTGGGCGCGGTCCAGGCACGGACGGGCGCAGACGGGCTAGCATTAGGCGCGCCTCGGCGCGCCAGCGGCGCGACGCACAGCGGCCGCCATTTATGGGGAGGTGGGAGGGAGGAGCAGCTGGGAGGCGGGAGGCAGGGTCAGCGAATGGGCAGACAGGGGGCGGGGCCGCAGGACGCAGCGGCGGGAATGGCGAGAGGCAGCGGGGGCACAAAAGGAAAAAGGGGAGAGAAAACGGGCACAATGCAAATGGGGCAGCGAGGGGTACAGAAGGGAAAATGGGGAGAGAAAAGCAGACACAAATACGGGCACAATGCAAATGGGGCAGCGAGGGGTACAGAAGGGAAAATGGGGAGAGAAAAGCAGACACAAATACGGGCACAATGCAAATGGGGCAGCGAGGGGTACAGAAGGGAAAATGGGGAGAGAAAAGCAGACACAAATACGGGCACAATGCAAATGGGGCAGCGAGGGGTACAGAAGGGAAAATGGGGAGAGAAAAGCAGACACAAATACGGGCACAATGCAAATGGGGCAGCGAGGGGTACAGAAGGAAAAATGAGGAGAGAAAAGCAGACACAAATACGGGCACAATGCAAATGGGGCAGCGAGGGGTACAGAAGGAAAAGGGGAGACAAGCAAGAAATGCGGGCACCGAGGCCACAAGCGGAACGGCGATCTTACCAGCAGCGGCAGCGGGCGGCCAACACAGGCGGAGCTGTGTGGTGGGGAGCGACCTACCTGGCAAGGTCAAGGGTCGCTCTCCTCACCGCGCAGCGGCCGCCATTTATGGGGAGGTGGGAGGGAGGAGCAGCTGGGAGGCGGGAGGCAGGGTCAGCGAATGGGCAGACAGGGGTGCGGGGCCGCAGGACGCAGCGGCGGAATGGCGAGAGGCAGCGGGGGCACAAAAGGAAAAAAGGGGAGAGAAAACGGGCACAATGCAAATGGGGCAGCGAGGGGTACAGAAGGGAAAATGGGGAGAGAAAAGCAGACACAAATACGGGCACAATGCAAATGGGGCAGCGAGGGGTACAGAAGGGAAAATGGGGAGAGAAAAGCAGACACAAATACGGGCACAATGCAAATAGGGCAGCGAGGGGTACAGAAGGGAAAATGGGGAGAGAAAAGCAGACACAAATACGGGCACAATGCAAATGGGGCAGCGAGGGGTACAGAGGGAAAATGGGGAGAGAAAAGCAGACACAAATACGGGCACAATGCAAATGGGGCAGCGAGGGGTACAGAAGGAAAAATGAGGAGAGAAAAGCAGACACAAATACGGGCACAATGCAAATGGGGCAGCGAGGGGTACAGAAGGAAAAGGGGAGACAAGCAAGAAATGCGGGCACCGAGGCCACAAGCGGAACGACGATCTTACCAGCAGCGGCAGCGGGCGGCCAACACAGGCGGAGCTGTGTGGTGGGGAGCGACCTACCTGGCAAGGTCAAGGGTCGCTCTCCTCACCGCGCAGCAACCGCCATTTATGGGGAGGTGGGAGGGAGGAGCAGCTGGGAGGCGGGAGGCAGGGTCAGCGAATGGGCAGACAGGGGGCGGGGCCGCAGGACGCAGCGGCGGGAATGGCGAGAGGCAGCGGGGGCACAAAAGGAAAAAAGGGGAGAGAAAACGGGCACAATGCAAATGGGGCAGCGAGGGGTACAGAAGGGAAAATGGGGAGAGAAAAGCAGACACAAATACGGGCACAATGCAAATGGGGCAGCGAGGGGTACAGAAGGGAAAATGGGGAGAGAAAAGCAGACACAAATACGGGCACAATGCAAATGGGGCAGCGAGGGGTACAGAAGGGAAAATGGGGAGAGAAAAGCAGACACAAATACGGGCACAATGCAAATGGGGCAGCGAGGGGTACAGAAGGGAAAATGGGGAGAGAAAAGCAGACACAAATACGGGCACAATGCAAATGGGGCAGCGAGGGTACAGAAGGGAAAATGGGGAGAGAAAAGCAGACACAAATACGGGCACAATGCAAATGGGGCAGCGAGGGGTACAGAAGGAAAAATGAGGAGAGAAAAGCAGACACAAATACGGGCACAATGCAAATGGGGCAGCGAGGGTACAGAAGGAAAAGGGGAGACAAGCAAGAAATGCGGGCACCGAGGCCACAAGCGGAACGGCGATCTTACCAGCAGCGGAGGCGGGCGGCCAACACAGGCGGAGCTGTGTGGTGGGGGAGCGACCTACCTGGCAAGGTCAAGGGTCTTGAGTTTCTTTCTGAAGTCCGCCATTAAGGGTGCTATTCAGAGGTGGAGAGACAGGTCGTTCCACGTCTTGGCGGCGATGTAGGAGAAGTAGCGGCCCCGCTGCGGCTGCGTGTGTGCGTGGGGCGAGTGAAGTAGAGCACAGGTGTCTTGAGAGCAGATTGAAGTTCAGTCGGTGGTTGATGTAGGATGGTCCTTGGTCGTGAAGATCTTTGTAGGCGTGCGCGAGGACTCCAGTTTACAATACATTGAGTAAACCAAATCCAATATGTAGTTCAAAGTCTTTAGCAAAAATGTGAGGTTATTAATCCAACTCAAGAACATAACCTTAGCTCAATAAAGCCTATTACGAAAAATATCGCCTTTAAGGAAGAATTTCATGTCTATACAAAAACTGATGGCAGGATACTAACAGGATAGCCGTAGCATTAATCAGGGTGCAGAGACAGAATATCGAATCACAAATATCGAGTTGCACAAATATCAAGTTGCAAATATCGTGGGTCAGAAATATCGACGGCAAGAATAACGTGGTCAAGAATATCGACTTATGGTAAGTAATATCGATTTTAAAAATATCGAAGTGTTTAATATTGTTTGCAAAAATATAGTTGTTAAAAATATCATTTGTTTATTAATGTTATGTATTTTAGCATATATTTCATATGTATGTGTTGTATGTCTTTTTGTATCAGAATTGTTTGTATTTTTAATATATGTGTTACATTTTTAGTAGTTATTATTTTTTGTTTATTAATGTTATGTATTTTAGTGTATATTTTATATGTATGTGTTGTATGTTTTTTGTATAATAATTGCTTGTATTTTTAATATATGTGTTACCTTTTTAGTAGTTATTAATTATTTTTTTATTTGAGTTTTTAGTTCTGTAGCGGGTTGTGGGTTTATAGGGGAATAGGGTGGGAAGTATTTTAACTATATTAAATGTATTGATTATTTTTTATTTTTTATTATTTGTTCAATTGAGATGTTATAGTGTTAAATGTGTAAAGTAATTTATTATTAATTAATTAATAATTGGTCGTTAATTAATTTAAATTAATTAATTGGTAATTAATTATGGTAATAGTGTAATTAATTTTAGGTGTGTTGTGGTGTATATAGGTGTTAAGAGTGGGAAGTAATGTATTTTTAATTGATGAATTAATAATTGGATGTTAATTGATTTTAATTAATCAGTAATTAATTATGGTAATTGTGTTATTAATTCCCACACAGCAGGTTGCAACACACCACCAACACCAACAGAGGTACCAATGCGGCGCAGGTCCATCCATTTCCGCAGGCGAAGGCCCAGGGCAATCCTGACGTCTGCAGAGGACAATGGGGCAGCTGCCTGGAGTGGGCTGGAGGGCAAGATGCTGAGGGTCCAGCGCCTGCAAGGAAGGAACATGAGGATTATGCAGGGCCAACTGGGGACAATGGCAACACACATGGGAGACATACGTGATTGCCTGAGAGAGCTCACCACTGCTGTAGTCGAAGGGCACAGGGCAAACACGGAAAACCTAGGCAGTGTTGTAACAGCTATGCACGACTTATGCAGGGTCATCCAGGGTGAGCATGCCTCCCATGGTAGGAGGCATCACAATTTGATGGGGCGCCTGGATGGTTACACCAGGGCAATCAATAGGCTGAGCACAACTACAGCTCAGCTTTCCCGTCGTGCTGTCAGCATGCAAGTGGAGATGAGCCACTGCTGCGGGGATGTGGCCAGGGGCCTCATCCAGGTCACTAATGCAGTGGAACAACTCCAGACTGCTGCAGCTGGTGGCACCAACGTACTTGCAGGGGGGGGATAGTGAGGAGGCCTCCAGCCTCAGCAGCCTACTGGCACCTGTCACAAATCCCAGGAGGCGCAGTACCAGGAGCAACACTGGCACGGAAGGCTCAATTAGGAATGTGGCTGAGCCTACTGAGAGGCCCACGGGAGTGCGTGGCCAGAAAAAGTAGTGACCTGGACAGGTACTATGCTGATGAGGTAACCAGCAGCATGTACATTGTTCATACTGACGTGTAAGTGCCAAGGCAATGTCATTTAATTGTCTGTATTCACACTACACTTTTCTGCACCTGGTATGTGTGCATTAACACTACCACATTATTGTCACAATAAACCGTTGAGCACCTACTGTGTTGTCTCATGATTACCCATCTTAGAAATAATGTTGAGTGAATTCTGCACGTCTCCGTCTCCCCTCTGCTGCATTTGGACCACCTGCCGCTTGTGATGGTTGTCTTGGCTGGATGTCTACCTCTGGCTCGCTGTCAGAGTCTTCCAGGGGAAAGCCTCTATTTGTGGCTATGTTGTGCAACATGGACCATGTGGTGACTATTTTGCAGCAAGTCTCCGTCCTATACTGTAATGCACCCCCAGTTTTGTGGAGGCAGCGAAACTGAGATTTTAGTAACTCAAATGTCCTCTCAATCACGTTGCGTGTGGAGATGTGTGCCTCATTGTATCGCTGCTCACTTGGTGTAGTAGGATTTAGATATGGAGTCATGATGAATGAGCGCACAGCTTATGCGCTATCACCTACAGGATGTAAAAAAGAAAATACATTAGTCAATGCAAGGTGTCACCATGGCAGACAGGTGTGCAAGCCAGTATTACATCTGTTTACCAAGCAAATATCCTTCTCCAAATTCACCCGCAAGTAGACGTCTGTGTATGCCACTATGTCTGAAGATATATGAGTCATGTGCACTGCCAGGGTAACTAGCCACAATGTCTGTCATTATGTTTTTAGAATTGCAGATAACTTGTATGTTTAATGAATAGTAAGATTTCCGGTTTCGGTAAATATACTCATTCCCTGAGGGGGACAAATGGCTACATGCGTCCCATCAATGCAACCTATGACATGTGGAAAATGTGCAACATGATAAAAATCTAATTTAGATTGCAGCAATTCCTGTGGTGTTGTGGGGAACCTAATGTGGTGGTGTATCCTCTGCAACATGGCATCAAGGAATGCATTGAAAAATCTGGAAAGGGCACTTTGAGAGACACCTCCAGCAGCAGCAATTACTCCCTGGAAGCTCCCTGAAGCTAGGAGGTGCAGAGAACAGAGGTCCTGCACATGAGTGGGGATAGCATGTGTCCTGCGAGCCTGACGCTGCAGTATTGGATCCAATTCAGCTATGAGTTCATTGATTGTGTCAGCATTCAGCTTATATTTGTCATAAATCTCTTCCTCCATCTGCCCTAGCAAAGTAACGCGCTGTCTGAATATGCGCTCCTGTATCCTCCTTCTTCTCTGTGCTGCTGCTCTTAGCCTCATCCTCCTCGCCATGACGTAGAGTGCTGCCATTGTGTGACATTCTGATGCCTTCTGGCACTGTTTAAGTAGTTTGCTGATGATTAGCACCTGATTTGTTCAATTGAAATTGTTACCACCTGATAGAATTTGTTCTTATTTAAGAAATGCAAATTGCGAATTTTTGTGGAATTGCAATTTGCGATTTTTTCATGCATAGGTTTTGCGAATCTCTAATTGCGATTACCTATAACAGAATCGCTAATTCCGATTCGGTATTTAGGTAATCGCAATTTTTTGCGAGTTTGTTTGCCATTCAGCTATTTTGTTTCATGCATTGCATTAGGCTATTTTGCGATCGGAAACGGCCTTGATGCATGTGCCCCATAGTCAAAAGAGCCACGTCCAGCAGAATATCAGCACAAAGTGCAGCAGCAAATCCTGGGGGACTACATGAATACCCACCACAGCTTTACAGAACGATACCCTTCAGTACTATCATATGGGGTAGTCAATTCAATCACATCATGTAAGAAAAAGCCTCTTTTTGCATGTTCACCCCCCATATTTTTGGACTGATGCGGCTGGTTTTTCCACTTTGAGAGTGCACTGAGGCCTGCTAACCAGACCTAAGTGCCAGCGTTCTAACCCCTTACATAGTGTATGTCAAATTGGCTATCCCCAATTGGCAAGTACTGACTTACTTATAAGTCACTAGTATATGGTACCAAGGACGTGTAAGGCAGAGTGTCCACACAAGGCTGCAGCACTGATTGTGCCACCCTGTGTGTAAAAATTTACAAAATGGTTCACCACCTGCCACTGCAGACTGGAAGGGCAATGTTTACACTGCCAGTTCAACTTTGCCATTCAAATCAATGGCAAAGCCACCATTTTCCCTTAACAATATATGTAAGTCTCCCTTAAGGAAGGCCTAGAGAGCCCTAAGGCAGGGAGATGAATATTGTTAAGTGGGACGGACATGTGTGTGTATATATATATGTCCTTACAGCAAAATCCCTTAAATTGTCATTTTGCTGTGGAAAGGTTAGTAGCCCCGTTGGCTAACACAGGGTTCCAGGCTGGTACCCCTGCCTGGCTATCTTCTGAATAGGACTACCTAACTGGGTACTGTAAGGTATCAAATTAATCGTGGCATTAAACCCGACTTGATGCTCAGGTTGAATTTAACGTCTTTCTCGCCCTAAGTACGCCGGGTATTCCCTGGCTGATGAAGGGTGTTACCCCAAAACCGGTCCCAGGATACTTGTTTCCGGTCCAGGGAAGACCTGGCTTGGCAGTTCGGGCTGGACTTTTTGTAGTATCGAGGTCCACGCATGAAGTAGTAATTCAGGATGTTTTATTCATGAAGATAACAAGTAGTATAGTTCAGAACATCAGGTAGTTTAGATGTAAAGGAGAGCCCCACCAGGAGCAGCCTGTCAGCTGCTCAGCCCATGACCAACTGTCACTTAACCTCCCTCAGTCCCAACATTCCGAGGCTAGGAAAGACTCCAACATTCTATTGGGCATAGAGCACAGGCACTGGGCTGAGCAGGAGGAGAATAATACTTAACCTTACAAATGCAGGATACTACATATCCCCTTTCCTTCCAACAGAAGAACAAATGCAATCTATGATAAAGTAAAACAAGAGTGAACAAAAGACAGATAGCAAGGAAGGAACAACGGAGTGACAGAAAGAACATAAAGGAAAAGAGCAAGCGAAGCAGAGCGAGGAGAAAGATGGGAGAAGACAAGGAGGTGAAGGTAAGGTGTAAGTAAGAAAATGGAAAACCCATCCACAACAACAACGAAATAGAAAGAAGGAGACAGTAAGACGAAAGAGAGGAAATACGAAATAGAGAGAGACAGACGTGCCAAAGGCAACCCCCAAACATACCCACTGGCCAGGCAGGCAAGAAAGGAAGGAAGAATGAGGCATGACGCAAACTGGACACCAGCCTACACACAGATACAAAGAGGAGGGAATAACGGATCTCCTACTGAACAGGGAAGAAATAGAATAAAAATGCGAACGAGGGAAGGCTGGAGACAGAGGATGACAAACAAGAAATGTAACTCCAGAAACCAAGGATGAAAATAAGTAGAACATCACGAGGAAAGCTGGACGTAAAGGAAAACAGAGAAGAGGCAAAGTAGATACATACAGTATAACTAATACTTCCCCCCATTTTCAATTAGACAATAACAATGCGATATAAGTGTAACATTGCGTTATACAAAACAGAAAAGTAACTTAATGTAGAAAGACAATATCAGCCAATGGGATAGAAACCCATGACCGTCCTCTACTCCTATGCAAGAGTGTGAGGAGCAGTGTGAATGGGACTGTGACCCATAATGTGAAAGCCCGTGAAAGGACAACCCCCGCGTAGAGGTACAATGCAGTGCAGAGTAGAAATGGGTTTAAAACCCATAAGACGCAAACCGTGTGTGAGGGTCGCAATGTAAATGGGACTGTGACCCATGGAACGGTGCCCTGTGTAAGGGAAAGAACCGTATGTTGCCCATGTAGGCAAGAGTATGTGGGCAAATGGGGATAGGACCCATTGCCATCCCTGTGTAGGGAAGGAATAAAGCGTTAAACGTACGTATGTGAAATGAACACTGAGAGCATGAAGGTGTGTACCCAGAGTCATAGACATAAGATGTAGCCCACGTAGGCAAATGTATGTGGGGAAATGGGGCAAAACCCAAACCCATCCCTGTGTAGGGAAGAATATTGTGTAAACCTTCACATGTAAAATGAACTATGAACCCAATGAAGGTATGTACCCCAAAGTCCATGAATGCAAACTGTAGCCCATTAAGGCGATTGTGGTATGAGAGAAAATGTGTGCAGTACCCAATGCTATCCCTAGGTAGGAAAGATATGAAGAGGAACCAAGAACTGTCAGAACCAATGATCTCACAAGTTAGTGTAAGATCCTTATAGGTCAAGACATAAGCTTGTCCTTCATCAGTAACACTCTGATCCGAAAATAACAAAATAATTTCTGGATAGTGCAACAAAATCATGTATAGACTAGTATAGGCTTTTAAACATACTAATCATGAAATCATCACAAAATTCCGTCTATCACCCCATCACAATAAAATCAGAGTCACAGTGTAGATAAAGATTGTTCAAACTTCACTGGAGAATAGCACAAGTGCATCGTGGACACCTCTTGAAGCCATATTGAAAAGTACACAGGTTTGTCTCTATACCTACTGTCGTAAATGTCCTTCCGCTATAGGCATATAGTCTACTAAGTTGAAGAAGCTTGCGAAGCAGTATGCGGCAAAGACATGAGAAAACCTCTGTAGGATAGAAATAGGAAATGTTCCGTAGCATTTCACCCGATGTTGATCTTGAAATAAGAATGGCTGCACGTAATGTACGCAGCGCCGGGTGGCTAACTTCGCGTAATGGTGCTAAAGCGTCCAAGAGCAGCAACAAAAAGCTGCCTAGCAACTGGTGACAGTGAGGACTCCACGAGATCAGGAATTAAACGGCGTGTCGTCATAGAAGGTTCCTCATGAATACGTGCGCAGCATCAAGATGAGGTAGGATGCGCGCGATCCGTTTAAAAATTAAAAATGACAGTTGTAAACTGCCGTTGCACCTGCAATAAGCAATGATGTATGAGGGGAAAGTTAGACTCACCTCAGTTTGAGTTAAACACTCAGCGCAGTTGACACTGTCCACCGGCACCTAGACTGAGATACACGCAAGGGTGCAACGTCAGTCAAAATAATGGGTGTGTAGAAAGTCGAACTCCTGACCAGTAAAGTCCGTCCCCAACTCTGTAACACGACGTGACCAGACACTGCAGCCACTTCTGGTACCATACCTAAGGAATATAGGCAGAGTGTGCACAGGATCACACAATGTAGCGTGGGCAGTGCACAGTGTAATCCGCAAGGTTTCCTGGCAGACCCAGAAAAAAACCCACTCTTGACGGGTAGTATGGAATAAGGAGGCAGTCCTTTCTCGACAACATCTTCTAGCCACCAAATATTTAAAAAAAGTTGAGGTAAAAAGCTGTCAGAAATTCTTTGAAAGCGTAGAACAGACTGCCCTTGTAATCCCTAGTTCGTGAAAATGTCAATGAGCGCAGCACGTTAAGATATGCTGTGTGACGTGAAGACATTGGTTGCAAAATACAGAGTCAATAAGTAGTAATTCATTTGAGCACTGAGCGCCTGGGCTAGGGCTGTCCGTTGGTGAGGACACTGGTGGGGCTGAAAGGCGTAGTGCTTCATCTTTACCTGAATCTTGTAGTCGTCTTTTCTTTTCTGTGTAAGATTCTTCTTTCTTCTTTTTTCTTGTCTTTGTGGTTGTGTGGAACACACACATTTCTTCTTCATGTTTCTTTGGGTACCTCCTCGTGTACATCTTGTGGTTGTCGCAGCTGTAGTCTCTGTAGATTGCTGAACACGTTTGTTTCATGATGGCACCTTTACGTTTCCTTTGGATTCCTCCGCTTTTGTACATTGTGGTAGTGGCCACCGTAGATTCTGTAGATTGCGCCATCTCCAGGTCCACCTGTGTTCACCAGGTACCTTAGATCCGCTTGTGCCACGTAGGTTCGTCACCATCTCGTCGCCATCAAATGTAGTATCGAGGTCCACGCATGAAGTAGTATTTTAAGATGTTTTATTCATGAAGATAACAAGTAGTATAGTTCAGAACATCAGGTAGTTTAGATGTAAAGGAGAGCCCCACCAGGAGCAGCCTGTCAGCTGCTCAGCCCATGACCAACTGTCACTTAACCTCCCTCAGTCCCAACATTCCGAGGCTAGGAAAGACTCCAACATTCTATTGGGCATAGAGCACAGGCACTGGGCTGAGCAGGAGGAGAATAATACTTAACCTTACAAATGCAGGATACTACACTTTTCCCATGAGGAACAGAGACAAGACGGATTTGCATATGGCTGGGCCTGAACTGGGGTGGTGAAGGGAGCTAAAGAACAATGATGGATTCAACCCAGATCTGTGACTGGGGGTGAGTGTCTGAATGTTTCAGTGCTCTGTCCATCATTTCTTTGTGTTTGCTCTAACTTTTAGTAAGTTACCACTCTGTTCCCCAGTGGCCTAGCAGCCTCACACAGGTTACAACCTACAGACAGCTTTTTGCCCACCTGGGGAGTTGTGTGAACGACTCCGAGGCTAAGTATTAAATAAAGCCTGCTGCAGGGTGAGGTGTTACCTTCCCTTCAAAGGAAGCAACTCAGGATGTTGGCCCAAAAAATGAGCTTCATGATGGTCAAATGGTATTAACACTCCTGAGGGGCTGCATTTTGTGCACTTAGACTAGCCGGAAACAGGGCCAGAGACGGAAGACCAGCCAAACCAATTTTCACCTGGTAGTCACACCTTTAGGGTGGGCTACCAAGCTTCTAACAGCTGAGGAAGGGTGCTGGCATCTTAGGAGTGAGAAGAATAGTGCACTCTAGGATTGTTAGGTGCCACACATTGCCTGAAAGTCATCACCAGCAGGGAGGGGACCAGGTAGCCCATTGGCTAGAGACCGTGTGGCCCCCTCGGGGCACTTTCCTGGGATAAATATGGCACCCCTGGCACCCTGAACCTCAGATCACACTGGACTTGGAAAGAGAAACGAAGAAGGACTGCCTGGCTGCCCTGGGTACTTCGCAAAGAGAGGCGGTATGGTCTGCTGGACTACACCTGCTGCAATTTGAGCTAGCAAAGTTTGGCCTGTGCCTGTAGCTCACGTCTCGTGGAAAAGGTGATCCCCAACCCCAGACCAAAGAATTGACTCAAAGGATCAGAATACTGATCCTCTGGAACCAGCTACACGGACAAAAGAGACCCAAACCGGCAGGTTGCTAGCCCCCTGAGAAAATCTGATGCTAGCTGCTGCTGGGCGCCCCAAGAGACCGATTCTCAATGGCCAAAAGCTGCAACCGAGTCAGCCGGACCCGGGAGTGCCATTAGAGGCGGATTGTTTGCCCAAGAGGGACACAACCCTCCACCAAAGAATTTCGCCCCAACCGCTGTGTACAGAGAGGTCCACTGACAGAATATTGACCCTCAGATTATCCCCATACCAAAATATTGTGACCAAGATATCGATGTCAAAAAGTATCGTCATCCTATACTTATAATGGTAAGTACAAAAACATCGGAAAAAAATACCGACGTAATAAATATCGTTGTATTAAATATTGTTTTTTAAATATATATAAATTAAAATAATAAATATTAAATATATTAAATAGTAAGGGGCCCATTACGATGGCGGGCGGAAGCACCACCGCCGTGCTGGCGGATGCAAAAACCACCAGTTACCGCCGGCACGCAGCAGTCCACACGCCCGCCCAATTACGATGCGAAAAGTAGGCCAAACACCGCCGGCAAGCCAGCAACACCGTCCGCCATCAAAGTGCGCCCGTTCACGTAGCGGCGCAGCACAACTGACACACACCGTCCGACGAAACACGTCCCGCCCGGCGCATAAATTACGATGCCGCAAACAAACGGATCCCACGGCCAAGAGATACCGTACGACAAACCGAAGCGGTAACACGGATGCCGAGCACGGACAACGAAGAAGCGGCTCCCCGAGCATGAATCCAGCACTGCAGGCCCTCCCCATGCTCCTGCTGATGCACCACCAAGGACGCAACGTACCGCGGAGACGCAGGTAGGCACACACACAACAAGTGCACGCAAACAGCGCACACAGTGCAAGGGCGGAAAAAGCGGACAACCCCCACCAGCGCGTGTACACTACACATCCACCATTGCATCCACATATGACACACAGGCCAAATCGTAACATCGCGTAACACATGTGTACATACCACCTGGGACTAGGAACCAACCACCCCGTCACAGCCCCAAAGCGCCGATGACGCCGCCACACATGCGCACAACGCAGAGGCCAACCGCAGCGCCATGCATGCGTCGCACACAGACACAGGGACACAACCAAGCAGCACACACATCAGCCCCACCCCGAACGCACATGACACGTGACAGGCCTGCCACAGACATGTCCCCAACGCCCAATTCACGGACAACACCCAACGCCACACAACCGACGCACACATGTCAGTGAAGACACGCAACAGCAGGACACACCCCAGTGTAACAAACATGGCGTAGCACACAGCGGCGGCAACACCAACTAGGAGAAGCAGGGCCCCTTCGGGAAGAGGAACGCCAGTACCACACTGAAACACCCATACCACCCTGCACATATGAACAAGACATATAAAACGGAACACCAAAGAGCCCGGGGACCGACAACAGGTGGCCCAAGAATAACATTCACACACAAGGCCCAACGCAGAGCGGAAAGGCAGCCTGCCGCCCACACAAGGGAGAGCAGACAGCACTGAATGACCTTCCATTCCAACTCCGAAACCACAGCCCTACGACAGAAGCTGGTGAATACAGCCATTGTCCAAGAATAGACCAACACAGGCATGCCGAGGAGACCGACCACAGGGCAGATAGCGCATATCACAGAAGCACACAACGGACGGGGAAGAAAGAAGAAAACACTCCCCCATGTCGGCCACATGCAAGTTAATTGGAAGGAGTCACACATCACTGACCTTGAACTGTCTGAGAAGCATGTTGGAAGAGGGCCCGTGTCCTCCAAACAAGCCAACAGAACACAAGTCCTGTCTCCCTACGACTACACAGAGCTCACAGCAACCTCGGAGCGTGCACATTGCAGACTGCACACACAGCCGGAGCACGCCACCACAACGCACCGCTGCGAAATGGCAACCACAACACACCTACCCAACTACGCCGAACAGCTCAAGCTGTACAAAACCAACCTGTTCCATACATTGGGATGCGATCTCCTGTCCCTGCTGAACGTAAGTTACCGACTGACTTACCGCATCACATTGTTCAGCTGCGTCATGCCCGTCTTCTACTGTCGGAGGTGTCCCTACCAGCATCCCGTGGAGATATTCCTCTCCAACCCGGCATGTCTGAAGGCGGACCTGCTACCACTACTCCTCCCTCTGGACGCACACGACAGGGCCTGCTCTGCCTATGGGGGCATGGCGTATGTGGCCAACATCGCACCCGCACTGAAATGGGACCACTGTGCCTCCACACGACGGATCATCGAGAACAGCTACATCGAATGTCACCCAGCATGCCCCATCATGGTCCTCCAAGGGACAATTTACGAACAACACCTTGACAGCCACCATCCGCTACATTGGCTGGCAAACATGTACACCACCAATGACATGGAAGCCCTGCTGGACGGCATCGCATACCTGACAACCTGTAAATTCGTCGGACCACAACGCAGGTTCCCCGAGTGACCTATGATGTCCAACCCCGCACCCATGCTTAGCTTCCGCACGGACTGGCCAGTCACCACCACAACAGCCATACCAAACGACCGGCAACTGTAACCACACCATCAACGACATCGCCATGACATCGGATATGACCGGGACATGCACACTGTTCCCCATCACATCCAGGAACACCGCATGCATCGTGGGAGGCAGTGGCATGGGCTCTGTGTATCGCACCCACATGGACGGAACTGCACGAACAACCAGGACACGACATGGATCCAGCGCACATGGACACACACACCGCTCAGTGGACATGAATAGGTCGCCTGGAGTCTGTGGGTGCTGCACCCCTCCCACCCCCGCCCCGGGAATCCCATACCAGGACCTTTGCATGGACGACAAGTGCATACAACAACAACACGACCCCAGTGACTGTGACATGTCCAGTAACCACCACAGTGCAACAACAAGTGGCACGCCGCTGCATGCACGCAAGCACATGCCCTGATGTCATCTCACATGCACGCGTGCATGAGGAACAACCGCAGCAAACCTGTGCCCATGATGCCAAGCGGTCTGGTAGGCTACATGTATACCGTCTGTGTCAAAGTCCGCAGCTCCGCAGCAATACGTAAATGTACATTAGCACAGCCTTGGCCAAGCAGATGTCACTCTGAAGCCCACATCCCACATGCAACAGCCAATCACATGTAACCCCACACCCTATCCCATTTGCAATCATGCTCAGTATATCCTCAACATGTATTCCGCTGCCAGTAGTGTCCACTATACTGCATCACAGAGGACAGAAGACTCAATATAATGTTTGAAACCAAAACTGTCTCCGCTGACTCATTTCACAAGTACGAATGAGAGAGGATGAGAGTATGTGAAGTACACGGCAGTCGTGACATGACCATGTAGTCCACTGGTATTGGATGTCAACGCAAATGAGTAGCACTACTGTGGAAGACACACATGTGTCGTGTGAAGTCGTATGGACGCAGTGCTCAGGTGGGTGGGTGCGACGGGTAGATGCGCACATGCCAAGTTGGAGCACGCCGTGTTGGGAGGGGTCATGAACAGTACACCACCGCTTCCCTGGGCATTGTGAGAGGACACCTGTCGGGGGGAGTGAACACGTGTGTGCACAGCAGCCGGGCACACGTACAAAGCGGTACCAGGCGCACCTCAGCCCACCCTCTGTGGACAAGCTGGATCCTGTTGTGCGCCCACCATGCCCCTTGACAAGGCACACACAGCCCCAGTCGACCAGGTGTAACCCCAACATAGTCAATCCGCACAGGCGATACAGGGCACGGGATGGCAGTGGAGCATGGTGTGTGAGAGGTCTCCTCGCGCTCCTCCTGGTCATATCACGCAGGCAATAGAACCTCAACGTCTAGCATGGCACAAGTCAAATGGAAGTGTAGGGGGACGCACCACAGCACGAGCAGCACTGACGTCACGGGAGGTGGCTCGCACCATCCCATCCATTGCCCATCATACCAACCACGACACATGCCATTGCGACTAAGTGCAAGCGCGTGCGCCACCACCCCCGAGCCCTCCCCAGAGAGGCCAAAGAGTGAATGTGTGGGCCATCAGTCACAGACGGACGCGGCATGGCCGCAAGGGCAGCCACAGCCACTGGGTGTCGCAGGTGGCGGATCCGGAAGGCGAAGACTGTGATGCATAGTCCATGCAGGCCGGGTCTCCATTTGGGGCACCACGCAGGTGGACGGCGTCCCGCAACACATCATACCCTGAGACAGCCCACTCGTGCAACTGGACCCACACATACACTCCTTGCCCTCTCTGGTGCGAGCTTGGGGCTGCCTGTGCAAGCGCTAGCCTCGCAGGTGAGCATGCATATTGGGGGAGCGAGGGGAGGACATGAGGGCTGGGGCGAAGATGACTGTATCACTGTCAGTTAGTACAAGGGATGACCCAGATGTGGAAAGGAAGAGACGTGTCCCGTGTGTACTGCAACTAGTCGCCAATCCAACTACCCCCATGTCCGGAATGTAAGCCCGCACCTAGGCCCGCCCATCCGCCACATCGAACATACCACCAGCACGACAACCTTCCCATTCGAAACACTGACTGGGGGTGGCGACCAGTGTACAATCATGTGTAGCCTACCCACGCGTACATGTGGGCCCTCCATGATCCATGTCACCTGCGGCAAAGTCATGACATGCGCAATGAGGGAAGTGAGGAGAGCTGTCCGCCCACGCGCAGAAGGTGCATCAGCTCCACAGACCCAGCAGCGAGTCCAGCAGGGGTCACATGTGCAGGGGCAGCTGTGCCTGGTGTGAAGGCACATGCATATAGACAGCACATCGACCAATGTGTAGTCTGCCCACATCTACAGTCCATCATCATGCGGACATAGGAATTGAACACAGGGCAACACATCTTAGTTGGTGCACCCACCGTGACCAACAATGCGCAATCATCGACGTACCCGCCCTGTGCATGGCCCCCACCCAACGGAGGCACATCCAGTGCCACCATCCCACACACACAAGCCTTCCACGGAACATGCTGTGTCCAATGGTCAGTACAGAGTCAGCGCCCATCTGGTGGATCCTGAACAGGAGACACATGCACACACATGCCAGCTCCCACTATGTACGTCTGCCACCTGGCACGTGCAATGTAACCTCTCACCTGTGACGTGTGACTGCAAGCACACAGCCGTCTTGGCATGGGGCTGTCAATGTGGACACCTGTCAATGTTTCGGGAGGTGTGATCCGTACAGTGCTGTACATAGGGTGCAGTGCTGACACCTACTACTGTCTCATATCCCCTCGTGCCACAGGTCCCACTTGTTTTGGCCGCTCAGCCTGTGCCCACATCGTCGTCGTCGTGTGCCATACTCATCCAGCCGCGGAAGCAGTTCCATGCTCAGCAGACATTCATGTTGCCGTGGCGTTGCCGCTTGACGGATATGCAGTCAGTCCCCATCAGCACGCCCCGCAAGTCATTGGGGCCTAGATCCCCATGTGCATGCACATGGCAGTGGTTTGTATCACTAGCCATTGCCATTGTTGGGAGACCTGTGTAAGTGTATTGTGGCCGTGCCGTCCCAGCTTGACAGCTGGGCTGTGGCTCATGTGCTTGCTCAGTCATGTCAGTGATGTGTATGCGAAATTGCTATGTGTCGTGTTGCTTTGACATGTGTCCTCTGCCATTGTCCCTAGGCGGAGACCGAACATTGACCGCCCATACCAATTGCTGGCGGACATGGACGATACAGAGGTTATTAGGAAGTTTCGGCTGGACAGGCCAACCCTGCATCGACTGTGTGCCATGTTAGAACCCCATCTCCGTCCCCGCAGGGTGTATCCGACTGCTGTCACCCCCACGGCTAAGGTGATGGCCGCCATGCATTTCTTCGCCACTGGGTCATTCCAGCACACAGTGGGCATTGGAGGAGGGATGTCCCAGCCCATGTTCAGCAAGGTGCTGAGGGATGTACTGGCAGCCATGATGCTGTACCGAAACAGGTACATCCGCTTCCCCAGGGCTCGTGAATTGGCGGCAGTGAAGGGTGCATTATATGCCCTTGGCAGAATCCCACACGTCGTTGGAGCCATTGACTGCACACATGTCGGCCTTGTTCCACCACAGGCCACTGAGCACCTGTACCGCAACAGGAAGCCCACGCACTCCCTGAATGTGCAAGTGGTGTGCCTTGCGGACATGGTGATCACCCACGTGTGTGCAAAGTTCCCAGGCTCGGCCCATGACGCACACATAATGCGCAACAGCATCTTGCCACGACTGATGTCCAATATGCAACAGGATCGTGCCTGTATTGTCGGTGAGTATGTGGAGTGGTGTAGCGTGCTGGTTGTGCGATGCTGTCCCCTGTCCAGTTGGAATTGCAACGGTTCTCTGTGTCCCTCACACCCAGGTGACTCTGCGTACCCGAATGGGGCATGGCTGCTCAGTCCATTGAGGAATCCTCGCACCCCAGCAGACGATCGCTACAATGAGGCACATGGGAGGACCAGACGTGTGGTCGAGCGTACCTTTGGCCTCCTCAAGTCCAGGTTCAGGTGCCTGGACCGCACCGAGGGTGCGCTGGCGTACTCCCCACAGAAGGTGTGCCGGATAGTGGTGGCGTGCTGCATGCTGCACAATCTGGCCATTCGGAAGCAGATCCCCCTCATCGTGGATGACGGAGATCAACCAGGGCCCCAGCCCGCAGACCAGGACAGCTCGAGTGAGGAGGACAGCGGAGAGGAGGAAGCTGGTAATGTGCGGCAGCAGCTCATCGCCTGCTACTTCACTTGACGGTGAGTGTCCATGTACGACGGCTGATGTGGCTGTATCTGTGCAGGTGTGTGTGTGCTGTGTCAGGGTGGCCGTTTGTTCACTGCGTGCTGTGTGTCAACGCTCCATGGCCAGGGTAGTATGCCACTGTTGGTGGCTGTGGCATTGTGCCCTATTGCTCTGTGCGATGTGTGTACATTGCTTGTAGTTGTTGACATGTACTGTGTGATGGGTGTGTGACACACTCATTGAATGTGCTCCTGTTCTGTCTCCCACCCCTATGTCCCTACAGGCCCTCCGGATTCAATTGCCATGCCACGCATCAGGTGCCTTTCCGCCCAAGGTGGCCGTTGTATTCCGTACAAATAAAACACAGGGCACAAACAGCAGTTAGTGAAAAAGGTGCATTTATTACAAACTGTGACATGTGATTGTGTGTAAGGTGATGACAAAAGTGGTGCGTGCAGTGACAATGAGCTGTCGGTCATGGCTGCGTGATGCTCAGGGTGTACCCACTGGTTCTATGTCCATAGTCCAACACACACATGCCACCCAGATGGCTGTGTGGAGTGGGATCGTAGTCCAAGTCAATGCAGTGGCTGGTCAAGGAAGGCTGGCGGAGGCTGGCTGGCTGCCTCACTTGCGTTTGGAGCGTGCGAAGTCCTCCCGGGAGATCTGTTTCCACTTCGGACGGCCCCTTCCACGTTTGCGAGGGGGTGCCTGCTTGCGACATGCTGGTGGTTGAGGTGTGCTCACTGGCTGTGGACGCAGGGGAACTGGACACTGCTGCTCCACCCTGCGCCCCGGCAGGTGGTGGCGGAGGGGAGCTGCTGTCCCTGGCAGTGACCTCACCGCCACCACCAGCTGGCCCATGAGGTCCACGAGTTGGCCCATACGGGCGTCCATGGACCTCAGCACCCCCAGCACCTCACGCGTGTCTGAAGCAGACCGGACCCATTGTCCTTGGGCCTCTTCATAGGCCCCAAGGACTCTGGCCATTTGAGGCAGGGCATGGCTCCCAGGGAGGCTGGCGTTTCCCTGACCCTGCTCCTCCTACCAGTCCTGCTGCCACCGGCCTGCCCACTAGCCACATTGCTCACCACGGTCCTCGCTGTGGCTCCCAGGGTGGATCCAGTCGGCCGGGCCACCACCTGCGCTGGGGCTGGTGCCAGCGAAGACGTGGTGGTGGTGGCGGCGGTGGTGGTCGGTGCGGCGATGGTGGCGGTTGCGGCAGTGGTAGTGGCCACAATGACCGTGGGTGTGGCCGCAACGACAGTGGCAGCAGGGGGCTGGGAATGTTCAGCAGCCCTGGATGATGGGTTGGTGGGTAGGAGGGGTCCTGGGGAGCGGCTGGGCCCTGCCACACCAGATGGGCCTGCTTGGTGGTCCGTGTCCGAAGAGGAGGACAGATCCTCCAGATCCGTGTGTCCTCGTTGGGGGCTTGTAGGCTGGCTGTGCTGGCTGCTGGCTCCATCCCCAGCATCCAGCAGTTCGTCACCTGTGGAGAGAATGAGATTTGTTATTGTGTTGCACCTGGCGAAGTATGTATTTGTCGTCTGACATTAACAGTTCGTGCAATCTCGTACATGGGTTTCCCGGAGGCGTGTGTGTGGCTGTAGCATTTGTAGTTGAGTGTGCTTGGCAATGGGACTGTGTGCTGTGCACATGTGGCATGGGACGGATTGGCCATGCCGATGGGTGTGTTGCTGTGCCCCTACTTATTGTGACTCTGGTGTATGCGGGCTCCTGGCCCATCCTGGGTCTGGTTTGTACTTTGCTTTTGGGGTTCAAATGGAACGCTTAGGAACGCATATGGCAACATGGGGGCCATGCCCCAGATTCGCATTTGGGAGGGAATATGCTTTTGGGGTTCAAATGGAACGCTTAGGAACGCATATGGCAACATGGGGGCCATGCCCCAGATTCGCATTTGGGAGGGGATATGCTTTTGGGGTTCAAATGGAACGCTTAGGAACGCATATGGCAACATGGGGCCATGCCCCAGATTCGCATTTGGGAGGGAATATGCTTTTGGGGTTCAAATGGAACGCTTAGGAACGCATATGGCAACATGGGGGCCATGCCCCAGATTCGCATTTGGGAGGGGATATGCTTTTGGGGTTCAAATGGAACGCTTAGGAACGCATATGGCAACATGGGGCCATGCCCCAGATTCGCATTTGGGAGGGAATATGCTTTTGGGGTTCAAATGGAACAGCTTAGGAACGCATATGGCAACATGGGGGCCATGCCCCAGATTCGCATTTGGGAGGGGATATGCTTTTGGGGTTCAAATGGAACGCTTAGGAACGCATATGGCAACATGGGGACATGCCCCAGATTCGCATTTGGGAGGGAATATGCTTTTGGGGTTCAAATGGAACGCTTAGGAACGCATATGGCAACATGGGGGCCATGCCCCAGATTCGCATTTGGGAGGGGATATGCTTTTGGGGTACATGCTGTGAGCCATGGGTGCCGAACGTGACATGTGTTGTGGCAGCATGACAGTGCATGGTTTGAGGTGTGTGCATGCTTGACATGGCCTGCATATTTGCTGTCTGTTGTGATTACTGGACATGGCATTGGACGCATCGTTATGAGTGAGTGATGGTTGTGTGCCAGCCAACGTATTGCAGTTGTCCCATCTCCTTGGTGTGCGTGCTGCCCTGTGCCATGTGCATCACTGCAGTGCTCGGGGGGTGTGGCCCATGTTGTGTGTTGTTGCTCACAGTGTGTCGTGCGCTTCATTGACTTCTGGCACATGGTTGGTCATGGGCATGTATCTTAGCGTGACTGCTGTATGTGTGGCAGCTGTGCGGATGACATGCCTTTCATGAGACTGGGGCTGACGGATGGGATGGATGGTATGTTGTATGTGCATGGTGTGTCTGTGTGTTTGATGGGTTCAGTGGTGTTCGTGTGCATTTATGTTGTTCCGCTCTGTTGCGTCTAGTGTTGTTTGTCTTACATAGGCGTAGTTGTGGGGTGTGTGGTTGACAGGCAGTAGGGGCTACATGGACAGGACTTCAATGGTGTTTCGGTTGTGTGTGATGAGTTGCACAGTGGCTGCCGTGTGGTACTATATTCAGTGTGGCTTGTGCATGCAGACGTGGCTCCTTGGGTGTTGCTATGTATGTGATGGGTCATGTGGGGTGTGAGTCTGTTGTTCATGTCCGTGTGCACATTGTTCACTTGTTCGTGACGGTGGGCGGTGCTGCGTGTTCGTCTGCTACGTGACATGTCCCATGTGTTGGTCGTGTTATGGTCCTCATGCCTCCAGTAATCCAGCCCTGTCCAGTTTCCCACCTGCAAGTTGTTCGTGCGTGCACTGTACTGGATGCCACATGGCTCTAAGCGGGGGTGCTCCATGTTGCAGGTCTGTGGGGGTGGGGGGTGTTGTGGGTCGTGGGGTGGCTGGACACCCACTGACACCGATTGCTGTGGACCGTGATGTCTGCCTTTCGGCTGTCGCTGTGCACTGCGGTGGCTGACACGTGGCTGTGGGGTGTGGGGGATGCTCCTCCTTGCTGTGCTGTGGGACTGGGGCCTGGTGTGTGTTGTACTTGGGCTGTCCACCCTCCCACCCACTGCACTTTGTGTTCCTGCCACTTACCTGTTACTTGTCGGTTAGTGCAGCTGTGGCGGACACATGGGTGTGGTGGGTGCTCGTTGTGGCGCTTCTGGCATATTTGGGGACCTGTTGGTGGTTACGTGGCTGGCTGAGTGTACACATGTCCCCACGTATGTTACAGTTGTTCGGTTTGGGCTGTGTGTGGTGGTGTCTGTTGCATGTGTGTGTGATGTGTTGTGTATTGTGTGCTGGACATGGGGGTGTTTGTCCCTGGGAGCTGTGGCATGGTGGTAGTGCATGTGAGTACATAGCGGTGTGCTGGTATACATTAGTTTGTACTTACCAGCCTCCACTCCCCCTGCTAATCCGGCGAGGATCTCCGGATGTATTATGACTCGCACCTTCTCCTCCCACGCTTTGAAGGTCTTAAAGAGCGCGGGATTCCCTCCGCCAGTGACGGCAGCCAGCTCTCTGTTTTTGCCCTCCTTCTTCTTGACCAGGCTCTTTACGTCATTCCAACGTTTGTTTATTTCACCTCTGTTCCTGGGCAGGGTCCCGACTGCATTGACCTGGTCTACGATCCGGTTCCACATTCTGTTTCTGGTGGCTAGTGGTGTGTGCTGGACCATGTTCCCATAGATTTGTGGGTACACCTTGATGATCTCGTCGACCATGACCGTCAGCTCAATGGGCGTGTACTTGGGCATTCTTTGTGGTGCCATGGTGTTTGTGGTGCTGGTGCGGTGTGTGTTGTGTAATGTGCAGGGGTTTGTGGTGCCGGTGTTTGGTGGTGGTGGTGGTGGTGGTGGTGGTAGTGATGTGTGCGTTTCTGTGGTGTGCTGCTGTCCTTGCTGTGTCACTGTGTCCTCTCCTCTCCTCTCTGGTTTGCAATGTAGCAAGGGGTTGTGGTCTGTGGGAGTGCTGCTTTTGTACTCACCTATGTGGGTGTGTCCTCATGGTCTGTTGTTTTCAGGTGTGTTGTGTCTGGGGTTCTGGCCTTTGTATTTTTTGTTTGTCCGGGGGGTGTTTTCGGGATGTGTACTGTGCTTGTGTATTTGTGCGTGCCTTGCTGTGTGGACTTGTTGGCCATGTTGTGTGCTATTGGTTTTGTGAGCGGATGGTTTCTGTGCAGGTACGTGGGCGCCATGGCTTCTGCCGTGTCGATTCTCATCGGCGTTCTTTGCGCTGGCGGGCGGTATATTTGTGGTTTTTCCGCGCTCATGGCGGTGCGATCGTAATTTCACGTGCGGTGTGTCGGCCGTGAGGGCGGGCGGTTTTGTGTTGTCGTGCGTGTTTCCGTCCGTGGCGGGCGGTTTGACTCCGACTCGGACGTTGGCGGGCGGTATTTTGTGTGTTTTTCCGCCGATGGCGGTTTTCGGTTTGTGTAATCGTAATGGCGTGGTCGGTGTTCAGACGGTGTGTGCGGGCGGATTTTTGCCGCTTCCATGCCTGGCGGATTTTTTTACGCCGGGTATCGTAATGGGCCCCTAAGTTATTAAAAAAAATAGATGTAATATATATTTTAACAAATATAACAAAAAACATAATTTAAAAAAGTTAAACACAGATATAATAATTCATATCTATATTTACCTATATCTACCTAAAAAACAATTATTAAATGAATAATTTTTATTTATATTATAATTTCAAAATGTGTAACTAATATAAAAATAGAAGAAATAAATATATATATATATAGGAATCCATTAGGAGATGCAAAAGGGAATATTATAATTTTTAATAAACAAAAACATACTAATATAAATTAGAACAATAAATAATAAACTATAAAGTATACATTTTAATACATATACTATTCCCACTACAATTTTTACAAAACTACGCAAACTATTATATTTAAAAATGTATTACTCCCACTTCACACAACACAAAAATAATAAAACTGGGTAAAATTTACAAATCTCCCTCCAGTAAATCCAACAGTAGTGAAAGTGTTGGATTGCGAATAGGTAAAATTTACTATTCCCACTAAAGCAGGACAACAGTAGGGAAAGTGTTGGAAGGCGAAGGAGTGTAATTTACTATTCCCACTCCAGCCAGTACAACAGTAGGGGAAGTGTGGAATAGCAAAGAGGTTAAATTTACTATTCCCACTCCAATAAGTGCAACAGCAGGGAAAGTGTTGGGTTGCGGAGGGGTAAAGTTCACTATTCCCACTCCAATTAGTGCAACAGTAGGGAAAGTGTTGGATTGCAGAGGGGTAAAATTTACTATTCCCACTCCAATGAGTGCAACAGTAGGGAAACTGTTAGCGTACAGCGGGGTAAAAATGACTAATCCCACTCTAGTCAGTACAACAGTAGAAAAGTGTTGGATAGCGGAGGGGTAAAATTGACTATTCCCACTCCTATGACTGCAACAGTAGGGAAAGTGTTGGATTGCGGAGGGGTAGAAATTACTATTACCACTCCAGCAAGTATAACAGTAGGTAAACTGTTTGATTGCGGAGGAGTAAAATTTACTATTCCCACTCCAGTCAATAAAAAAGTAGGGAAAGTGTTGGATAGCAGAGGGGTAAGATTTACTATTCCCACTCCAGTCAGTACAACAATAGGAAAAGTGTTGGATTGCGGAGGGGTAAAATGTACTATTCCCACTCCAATGAATGCAACAGTAGAGAAAGTGTTGGATTGTGGAGGGATAACATTTACTATTCCCACTCCAGCCAGTACAACAGTAGGGAAAGTGTTGGATAGTGGAGGAATAAAATGTACTATTCCCACTCCAGTCAGTGCAACAGTAGGGAAAGTGTTGGATTGTGGAGGGGTAACATTTACTATTCCCACTCCAGTCAGAGCAACATTTAAAACAAACAAAATATCTTTAACAAAATAAAATTCTTTCAAAAACAAAGTAAATAAATAAAAATATAAATATGCACAAATAAAACTACAAATATATTTAATATTAATTTTTTTAGAAAATAAAAACATATTACAATGTTAAATACATATCACAAATAACTACAAATATTATTATAAATAAAATACAAAAATTATTTTAATACAAATAGATATTTTTATTTAGAAATTATTTATTAACAAAAAATATTTATTACACAAATTCAATTTAGTTACTTCCCACCCTATAACCCCACAAAACTCAGATCCTGCACCTGGAACATAACTTTAAAAAGCAAAATATTTACATTATTAATATAAATATTTATCAACAAACAAATTATCATTAATTAAATATTAATTATTAAATAACTAAAATTAATTTACTTCCCACAACATACCCCCACAAAACACACAACACACATAAAATGTAACAGAAAATGATGTACATAATTAACATAATTAATTATCAATTTAATAATTAATATTAATTTAAAATGTAATTATTAATTATTCAAAATTAATTTACTCCCCACCCCAGACTCCTACAAAACCCACAACCCACATATAAAATCTTTTTTAAAAATGCACAATTTACATAATTATTAATTAAACACATTGTTAATTGAAAATTAAATATGAATTCATTAAAATTAATTACCTTCCCACCCTTTGCCCCTATAAACCCACAACCCACGCCTAAAATTAAACTTAAAAAAAATAATTACACAATTGAAAAAAATAACTGTCAATTAAATAATAATAGTATTTAACAACTAATTATTAATGAATTAAAATTAATTTACTCCCTACCCTTTACCCCTATAAACCCCACAACCCGCATCTAAAAAACAATTACACGATTAACATAATTAATGATCAATTAATTAATGTTCATGAACAACTAATTATAATTCATTCAAAATAAATTACTTCTGACCCTTTACCCTTATAAACCCCACAACCCGCACCTAATTTCTTTTTACACAATTAACATAATCAATTAGCAATTAATTAATTAATATTAATTGACAACTAATTATTAATTAGAAATAAATTACTTCACACTCTTTACCCCTCTAAACCCCACAACCCACACCTAAAAAAGAAAAAAATACATAATTAGCATAATGAATTATCAGTTAATTAATATTAATTAACAACTAATTATTAATTAATTAAAAATAATTTACTTCCCACCCTTTACCCCTATAACCCCCACAACCAGCAGATCAAATTTACATTAAAAAAATTAATAGCATTATTAACATAATTAATTATGAATTAAATAAATAATACTAAATAAAAATCAATCATTAATCTATTATAAATAAATAAATTAATTACCACCCTATACCCCTATAAACCCACAATCCCCTATGGCACTAAAAATAACAAAAATTAATGAAATTAAATTTAATAACTACTAAAACTTTAACAGATATATTACAAAAGATAAACAATATCTACACAAAAAATTTACATCATATGCATTTAAAATATATACTAAAATTCATAACAATATTAAAAAACAATTATTTTAAACAACTATATTTTTACTAACAATATTAATGCCTTTGATATTTTCAAAATTGATAATCCTTACCCTAAAATCGATATTCTTGACGATATTCTTGCTGACGATATTTCCATATCACGATAACCTGGACAAGATATTTTGGTATGGCAACATTTTTTTTCGATATTTTGAATACCGTACGGAGACTGGTAGCCCTGCCGCAGCTAGCCTTCAACTGCCTTGAAGAGTACATCGTGAGACCAAAGTTGCCCCACATCACCTGTGGATCGAGGAATCACCACAAAGGCAGCTCCGTCGACTGCACTACAATCGGAGCATCTTTTGAGCATCTTTTCATTCTGCATCCCCAACATCAGGACCACTCCATTCTATGGCGGTCGTACTGTAAAGGCTGGAACTGGACTGAAAAACACTCTGGTGGCCAGGTAACTGTCCAAATCTACCCCGTTGGCCCTCCAGATCCCCACCCTGTCGGATTTGGTTTCACAAGCCAGGTCAGAGTAGCCAAACTAACTTTTACAAACTTTTGAAAGGTTTCCAAATTTTTTGTTGACCATTGCTTGTTTGCGGTTGATATTAAACTCTCCAGTCGGTCTTGCTCATCAAGGAACACTAAAAATTAATAAAAATATGATTGAATTTCATGAATTGGTGTTATGTTTCTTTCGTGTTGTGTGGCTTTCTTATTTTGTTGTTTGATACTGTTGAATGCTTTAAACTAAGTTCCTTTGTGCAAGGCTTGCTACTCGAAAGTCATAGCTACCCAGGGTTGAACTTAAGGTTTTTCAAAGGAGCCTGACATGACCCAAGACAGTTTTAGCAAGTGTATTCCACGATAAGGCTATCCAGCCATTTCATATAATACACCCTCACACATCTCTTATAAGCAACACCTTGTCCCCACTAACACACAAACGAACAGGAGAGACATCAAACGATTTTCCAAAGCAAGATAAAGGAATACACCAAAAAGAAAAAGTGGGCCACCACGCCTGAGATCAACAATAGAAATGGCATCTTTGTGTATGTGTGAAGGAACTGAAAGTGTGATTGCAAACATCAGAGAAGCTTCCCAGGTTACTCAACTCAAGATCCCTTTGGATCTGAATGATACCCCAAAACAGAGCCCACTTTCGAAATATCACAGCAGTTCTTCAAATGAGCAAGAAAATCCACCTAAACCATTGGATGGGGAAAGATGAATGGTGCTCAGACAAGTTCCCACGCCACCAGTAGATCAAAAGGTATGTTGCACTTATTTATGCCTACTATCCCTCCTGGGGTATAGGCCATCAACTATGACCCTCCAGCCATCCCTGTCCTGGGCTTTCTTTCACTCTGACTCCAGGTGTAACATATCTCCTTGCAGTCAGCCTAGAGGCCTCGATGCGAGGTGTTTATTGGTCTTCCTCTCTTCATTTTCCCTTGAGGGTTTCAGGTGAGGGCTTGTCTTGTGTTGTTTGATGAGGCTTGCGGAGGGTGTGACCTATCCAGCCCAGATTCTTTTCATGATTTCTTCATGAGAAAGGAGTTGCAAAGTCTGCTTCCATAGGTTATTTCTGCCGACCCCGCGGACCTTTCACCAACTCCATCACGGATATCATCTCCCCGCAAGCCATCGCGTCCACCAACTACACCCTGCTGGGAGACCTCAACTTCCTGCTCGACAACCAACTGGACGCCAACACCACATCTCTCCTGGACAACCTCCACAACATTGGACTCCGCCAGATCATGACCGAACCCACGCACTCAGCAGGACACACCCTCGACCCCCTCTTCACAACAGGAAACTCCATCACTTTCAGCCACACCACCGAACTCCCGTGGACAGACCACCGATGAGTCCACTTCACCTTCAGAACACCCACCATCCACAGACACCAGCACCTGCTCCCACTAAGAAACTGGACCAAAATCACTGATGACCATCACTCAGCAACTCCACCCCAACCATCGCAGAAAACGACGACCCCAACACTGCAGCCCGAACTCTGCACAGATGGATCTCCGACAGCGCCAACACGATAGCCCCCTCAAGAGAAACAACTTCGACGAAGACGACCAACACACTGAACCCTCACCAACCACCTTCGACACCCTGAAGCCAACGATTGACAACTGGACAGCCCTCACCACCGAAGACACACTGAAGACAATGAAGTCAATCCACTCCGGGGCCCCCACGGACCCCTGCCCCCACCACATCTTCAACAGAGCCACCGACACCATCGCACCCATGCTCCGCCACACCAACAACCGCTCCCTGGTGAACGCCTCGTTCCCCGACGACTGGAAACACGCCGAGGTCAACCCCCTCCTAAAGAAGCCCTCAGCGGACCTCGCCGACCTCAAAAACTACAGACCCATCTCCCTGCTCCCGTTCCCAGCGAAAGTCATAGAGAAAGCCATCAACAGCCAACTTGCCACCCTCATCGAAGAGCACAACATCCTCGACTCCTCCCAATCCGGCTTCAGAAAAAACCACAGCACGGAAACCGCCCTCCTCGCCACAACAGACGACATCCGCACCCTACTGGGCAGAGGAGAAACAGTAGCCCTCGTCCTCCTGGACCTCTCAGCAGCGGTCTCCCACCGCACCCTAATACGCAGACTCCACGATGCAGGGATCCGGGACAAGGCCCTCGACTGGATCCACTCCTTCCTCTCCGGCAGAACGCAGCGGGTCAGACTCCCTCCTTACCTCTCAGACCCTACACCAACCACCTGCGGAGTCCCCCGGGGGTCCTCCCTCAGCCCTACGCTCTTCAGCGTCTACATGGCTCCGCTCGCACCCATCGTCAGAACCTACGGACTCAGCATTGTGTCATACGCAGACGACACCAAACTCATCGTCTCCCTATCCAACGAACCCAACACCGCCAGACACAACTTTCAAGAAGGCATGGAAGCCGTCGCCAAATGGATGAAAAGCAGCTGACTACAACTCAACACCGACAAAACAGAAGTACTCATCATGGGCCCGAACCCCGACACCTGGAACTACACCTGGTGGCCCACCGCCCTCGGAAGCCCACCCACCCCCATTGACCACGCACGCAACCTAGGAATCATCCTGGACCCCGAGCTCAAAATAGAACGCCAGATCAACTCCGTCGCACCCTCCGCCTCCTATGCAAGACCTTCAAATGGATCCCCCTCGAGCACAGAAAGACCTTCACTCACGCCCTCGTCACCAGCAGACTCGACTACGGCAACGCACTCTACACCGGAATAAACAAAAACCTCACCCACAAGCTACAAAACATCCAAAAAGCCACCGCAAGACTGGTCCTGAAACTGCCAAGACACTGCCACATCTCCCAGCACCTTTGCGCACTCCACTGGCTCCCCATCGAGGCTAGAATCACCTTCAAGATTCTCACCCACGCACACATGGCCCTCCACGACACCGGACCAGCATACCTGAATAGCCGACTCGAATTCCACGCACCCCAAAGGACCCTACGATCAGCCCAGCTCTCCTACGCCGTGGTCCCCTGTACCAGAAAGACCAGATCGGGAGGACGCTCCTTCTCCTTCCTCGCGGCCAGAGCCTGGAACGCCCTTCCGCTCCACCTCAGACAGACAACTTCACTCCCCATCTTCGCGAGAAACCTCAAAACCTGGCTCTTCGACAGACCCCCTCCTTGATGGATTGGAACCTGCACCCCCCCCCCCCCTCCTTGAGACCCTTACGGGTGAGTAGCCACGCTTAACAAGCACCTGATTGATTGATTGATTGATTGATTGATGGAGTTTGGCCAGAAGATTTGCAGGATTTCCCTCAGACAGGTGTTGATGAAGGTCTGTACTTTGTTGGTGGCGGCCACTGTTGTCCTCCAAGTTTCTGCTCCATGCAGAAAGACCTATTTTATGTTGGTGTTAGATAACCTGATCTTGGTTTGCAGCATTAGGTCCTTGTAGCTCTAGATCTTCTTTAGCTAAATGAAGGCAGCCCTTGCTTTGCCGATTCTTGCCTGTATCACCCTGCTGATCTATGACACTGGCCAGGTAGGTGAAAGCCTCAACCGCTTGCAGTGCATCACCTGCAAGAGTGACTGCAGTTGTGCTGGCCATGTTAGCCTTCAGGATCTTGGTTTTTCCCCTGTGGATGTGGAGGCTAAGTTGTGCTGATGTGGCTTCCACTTTGTAGGTCTTCTCTTGCATCTGCAGATGGGTATGGAAGAGTAAGGCCAGGTCGTCTGCAAAGTCCTGATCATTGAGCTGCGTCCAAGGTGTCCACTGGATCCCATTTCTTTTCCTTGCTGTGAATGTCTTTGTGATCCAGTCTATGGCCATCAGGAAGAGAAAAGGTGAGAGCAAACAACCCTGGCGGATTCCAGTCCTCACTTCAAAGGCTTCCGTGAGTTGACCTCCATGGACTATCTTGCAGGTCATTTGCTTTTAAAAGTTCTTGATGATTTTTACCAGTTTATCTGACACCCCGTAGCGGCAGAGGCGTTTCCACAGGGTCTCCATGTCCACGCTGTTGAATGCATTCTCATAGTCGATGAAGTTGACATAGAGGGGGGAGTTCCATTCCATAGACTGCTCAATGATGATGCGCAGTGTTGCAATCTGGTCAGTGCAGGATCCATCTATGCAGAAAACAACTTGCTGGTCTTGTAACTGTGCATTGACTTGTTCCTTCATTCTGTTCCAGATTACTCTGTTGAACACTTTGCCCAGGGTTGATAGACAAGTTATCCCTCTGTAGTTTGTGCAGTTACTCAGGTCACCTTTCTTGGGGATCTTGATCAGATATCCCTCCTCCAGTCTGATGACACTTTTTCCTCTTCCCAAATCCTTCCAAACATAGGGTAGAGCATGTCTACTTATGTTTCAATATCTGCCTTCAGAGCCTCTGAAGGAATGTTGTCAGGTCCTGATGTCTTCCTATTTCTCCGATATTTGATGGCTTGCTGTACTTCTTCCTTGGTTGGTCTGCTGCAGTCGATTGGCAAGTCTTTGTCAGCTCGCTGTATGTCTGGTTGAGACTGCGGCACAGGCTGGTTCATCAGTTTTTCAAAGTGCTCCACCATCTATGTTGTTGGCCTTCGTTACCCATGATTGTCTTCCCAGCTTTGTCTTTAACAGGTCTTTCTGGCTTGCTATATCAGCCAAGGAGTTTCCTTGTTATGCCGTAGAGTTCTTTTACGTTTCCATGGCTTGCTGTTTCCTGAGGTCTGTGACAAGACCATTGGTGAATCTTCACTTCTCAGCTTTTAAGCTTCTCTTTGCTTCCTTGTTGGTTTTAATGTATTCGCCTTGTGCTTTTGCTTTTCCTGCTCTTGTTCGGCTGGTGTTGACTGCAGCTTTCTTTTCCTTTCTCGCTTTAATTTTGAAGGGTCTCAGTGGAGATCCATTCTTTATGCTGGTGTTTCTTGGGACCCTGTACCTCTTGGCAGATTGATGTCACTGTTTCTTTTATCTTCTCCCACTAGATTTCTACTGGGTGCCTGTTGTCTTTTAGTTCTTGCAGGACTTGAAACTTGTTACTGAGGCTGACTGAGTGTTAACTCGGTTTCTGTGCCTCATTGAGGAGGGTGGTGTTATATCGCTGGCATTGGTTTGTTGGTTCCATACATGCTTCCTTCAGCATTAGCTTTAGCCTGGCCACGACAAGGTGATGGTCTGACAACATGTCCGCTCCTCTCGTCGCTCTGTCATCCTGCAGGGAGCTTTGGAACTTCTTAGCAATGCAGACATGGTTGATCTGATTCTCTGTTGAATTGTCCGGTGACACCCACATTGCCTTGTGTGTTTTTTTGTGCAGGAATACAATACCGCCTATCACCAAACTGTTCAGGGTACAGAGATTTACGAGTCTTTCACCGTTCTTGTTCATGTCGCCAAGGCCATGGTTGCCAATGACTTCTCCGTACCCAGTGTTGTCGCTTCCAATCTTGGCATTATGTTCCCTCATCAGTATGGTGATGTCTCTCTCAAGGCATTTCTCCAGGATGGACTGCAGTCTGTTGTAAAACTGTTCTTTTTTTCTCTTCTTTGCTGTCACTTGTAGGTGCATAGCACTTGTTAACAATCATGTTGATCCTCTTTTTCTTTGTGCAGAAGGTTGCTGTGATGATTCTGGTGATGGAGCAAGGACTCACAATTGAGACTTGCTCGGATGCAATCTTCTCACAGTATTAATTTATTAAACTTGCATTGTTCATACTAATAATTGCATACACCAACATAAGTAGCAAGGAAGCTTGCCTATGTGTTTAAACTAACAAGTAAAGCTTGTCTATTCTAAAATGGCCGCTAATGCGCGGGAAACCCTTTTGCGCATGTGTCAACCATATCACGTGGTATGACGTCTTTCTTTGCTTGGTGGGAAATTCTTGCTTCTGCGCAGTGTGCATTAAAATGGCTGCTTCATGTTTTCACGTGCTACAGCTTGCTCTCATGTTGCAATTAAACTGTGGTATTCTAACGCTACTAATGCGGGATAGAATTTATAAATAAATGGGAATAGAGTAGAAAGAGTGGGTATACAGTGAAACAATTTATTTGTGATTTTAATATTTTCTTCTTTGACTTTTATTAGTTCGTAATTTGGACCTGGGGTTGATGAACTGAAACTCGAGAGACAATGGTTCTGCGCATGCGTCCCACATGGCTGCCAAGAGAAAAAGGATGAAGCCAACCTGGACGTCGTCCAAGGCTGTGACCTGATGGCCAACACTGCTGTACCCATGATGTCCCCACTGAATAGCAACAATTTATATGAACAATGTATAAAAATTGTCGTGAGACGGGTGGGAAATAAAGCAAATGTATTAATTGTGATGGGCGGTATTTTTAAACAATGGGCTTTAAGAAATTGAACCAAATCGATATGGTGTGAGGATCAACCCCCTGTCCCCATCCAATCAGAAGTAGTGGGCCCATATTTTTTGCAACATTAATGGGAGGTACATGGGCGTAGAGAGTATAATAGATATAGTATTAGCAAATTAGTTAGCATAAGGACGCATTAGGACGCACAAGTAGGAGGTTCGAGATCCATGACAAGCTGACCGAGTGCAGACTGAACCGCTGTCCAGAGAGGTCCTGAGGAGGGGGCGGCGGAGTCCATTAGAAGGAAGGCACGAGAGAATCGAGGAGAAGTGGAGTATCAGAGAGGGGAACGACGCAGGCGTCGTTGGTAGAGAGGTCACCGGTCCTGTCCTGAATCCGGAGGAGGTCCTTGCTCTTCATCCTTCCTGGGTCCTATCTTTTCCAACTCCTTGGCCAAGAGGTTTGGTACTCGCACTTTTAGGTAAATATAAATGCAAACCTTAGTTGCGCTGCTGTCTCTATCTTCTCCTTTCTGAGGGACCGTGATTGAACGCTAATAGATTATTATGCTTCATCCTTGATATACGATTAAGTATCATGTGGTTTCTGTACTTTACTCTGCAAAATCTTTAGATAAACATTTTAAAACTTCCTGACTCAGTGATTATTTCAGGATTATGTATTATAATGAATGTCACTCATTTTAAATTTCCCAATTGACAGGGGGTCCATTGGTAAGTCATTACTCTTCAATCAGAAAAGTAATTGGTAGCAGGGATTTTTGATAAAGAGTACAACTGACCCATCAGCGGAAAATACTAGCGTAGTATGAATGTATGGGCCCAAGTGAGTATTTGGTGTATGAATGCTTGTTGCTAGTAACCCGCTGGATCAGTTTTCTGGTTATCAGAGGATGGTTGCACTTTGTTAATTGGGTAATGAGAATTTGATTTTTATAAGCTAACATCCGTTTGTTTAAAGTTTGTTTTATGTTGTCCAGAATTCCCCGGGAAAATTGAATAGCGGATGGTAAATGGAAGCCATACTGCAGTGAGGTTATCTGTCAGGCAGAAATAGTACTGAAAAATTAAGCAAGCTATCAGTACTTGTTAGGGACTCTGTGCGTGTGAGTAATAGCAAAGGAATACGCTGGTAAAATTTTGATGTTATATCACCTAGAAAGGGTAACATTGAAGAAGTAACAGGTATTTCTAAAGCTTGCGTGAAGAGTAAACGGAAGGGTTTTTACTCGTAGTGTGTGTTTAGAAAACGGAAAGGGTTTACTAAGTGTGAGAGAAACTATCTTTTTCAATTTAGAGAAACTGACACGATAGCGAATGTTTTATGTTGTTATTGAATTTTAATAAGAAACGTAGAGAAAATAAAATTTGCGTATGATTTTGTAAAAGGGAGGGTCAGTTACCGGAGAGGGGACTGACGTCACAGGTGCCGCGCTGGGATTGGTTGAAACAGCGGGCGTGGGAAGACATTTGTAAAGGAGGGGTCAGTAGTCGAGAGCAGTACTGACGTCACAGGTACCGCGCTGGGATTGGTCGAAACAGCGAGGGACAGAGAAGCGCAGATTGTAAAGGAGGGGTTGGCAAATAAACGTCACAAAAAGGCCGCGCTAGGATTGGTTCAGAGACAAAAGTTAGCTGGAATTTGATTGGTTGTTACCATACAAGCTGAAATCCTAGTGGATAGTGGAGACTGTATGATCAAACGTGATCCAACTTTAATAGGAGTTCGTCCAGATAGGAGATTCCTAGGCTTTGCCGAATATAATTTTATACATCGAAATTTACCCAAAATGTACGGAGAAAAGAGAAAAATGTAATTTCTACAAAAGATTAAGAATTATTTTAAAAAGGATAAACCAATCAAAACTAGGGAAGGAATTATCATTTCACCAGCTAAAACGCCTGCTTCATTCATGATGATGGAGAGAGGTTATCATACTTGCGTATGGATAGAAAACTAGATAGAATGTACCAAAAATGATGGGATATTAGCGTTCCCAGAAAATGGCACTTTCAATGGGAGAATTCTTCAAAATTTGAGATTGAGGATGAATGACTTAGAACCCAGACCAAGATTAACTCAATACGAAGCCCTAGAAGAATGGGAAACCGAGGCATTTGAACGTGATAGACCCAGAAGCAATAGGGGTTATAGGGGATTTTTCCCTAGACACCAAAACGAGTCACGAGAAAGTCAGATGAAACAGTGGAGAAGAGCGATGCTTACCGAAGGTTTGTATCCAGTTTTCATGACAGATGAGCCATTAGGGTGTAAATCAGAGGTCTTCAAACTTTTGGATGCCGAGACCCCCCTGTCAACATTTTGAAACGTAAGGACCCCCTCCTGACAAACATTTCTAGAACTTGATACTCATTATCGATAACCATACACGCCCCCAGTTCCCACAGAAAATCATTTTTACAGTGGGGAAATATTATTTAACAGTGTTTAGCAAGTCAAAGGTTTGTGGGTGACAAATCAACAGTAAAAACAGTCCACCAGACCACAAAACAGGCCAGCAAGCAGCCACAAAAGCCAACACTCTGACCTGCCTGGCCACCCCTTTGGGCACTGCCAGACTGTCCTGTAGGCAGGGCTACTGGAATTATGAGGCAAGGGAGGACCAAATTATGTGGCAGTTTTAAACTTGTAAAGGCTGAGCTGTATTAGTGTTTTGCAAGGAATGGGAAACTGCATGCATTTGTGCTTGCTGCAGACCATATTTGTGGTCATAGCACAGAAATTAACAGTAAAAACAGTCCACCAGACCATACAACAGGCGAGCAAGTAGCAAAAAAATAAAAACGCCCACACACTGACCTGATTGGCCATCCCTTTGGGCACTGCCTGCCTGCCCTAAAGGCAGGGCTACTGGAATTATGAGGCAGGGGAGGGCCAAATTATGCAGGAGGGTTGATTGAGTTGTGTGGTAAGAAAATGTAAATAATGCTATGTGATGCATATTTTGGGATAGTATTGCTTCATTATTTTGACATTTTTTAAACAGGGTAACACTAAGCAAAGATTTCACCTCATCAGTACCAGTTTATAACCAAAATACAGCAATAAACAACAGAAAGATGTATAGTCATCATTTGTGAAGGGCCTTCCACTCTGCAGTGTCGCCACATTAGAAGCTCACCTGGCCCTGGCCGGGAGCAGCACGGGTCCCTTAAAACCCTGGCGGTCTTGTGCAGAGTTAAGCAGTTCACACACACCTCTTTCCTCCCACCCCGTCCCCTTTATCCCTCTCTCCCTTTGCAGGCCATTTTCTTTCACCCCTTTTACAACTTCTGAACTCTCCCCATTCAATCTCTCACTGCACCTTTAATCATCTCTCGCTGTTCTGTTTTTTCAATACCCTCATCTCTAACAGTATCTCCTATTTATCTCATGGCCTCCCTGGCCCCGTCTCCTCTCTCAACCCTCATCACTTCTCATTCACCTCAAGTCTCTCCCTTCAAATTTCTGTCTTATCTATTTGTATCTTACACTTCTCCAGTCCCGCCATTCATCGTTCCCATCTCTCCTTTGTTCTTCCACACCTTCTTGAACTAACGTTCCTCTCTCCTGTTACCTCAGCACCCACCCCAGTACTCCCTCTATTCCCCTTTCGCTGCTCTCCCTCACCCACGTCGCAACAAATTCTCTTTATACCTCATGGATCACCTCTCAGCTATCTTCTCTCACCCTTTAATGGTAGCTCTCCTCTCTGCCTTCACCTTTCTCTCACACTCACCTCTCCTCTTGTGTTTCCGCACTTCCTTCGCCACTTCACATTTCTCTTCATCCCTGACCTCTCAAATTGAATTCTCTGACTCCCTTGCTGCCCTCCTCACTTCTCTCCCTGTCTTCTCTCATCTTTCTTCTCCCATCCCGTCTCCTCTCACCCCTCACACGTCTCTCACCTTGCCTCTCCTCACTTCTCTCACATCATCCACCCCTTCTCTCCAGTCCCCTCCCACACCTGCATCCCGCCTCTCACCGCTAGCTCCACACCTCTCTCCTTGACTCCCAATCGGCCTTGCATACCCCCATCTCCTGTCAGTTAAAGTATGTCTGGCCCTGTCTTTCAATACCTAATAATCACACACAGACAGTGCCTTGTCGGTCCAGGCTCCTCCCCTTCATCCCTACAGTGTTATCCCCCCTTCAAAACCCTCCTCTGGCCCAACCAAGCACACTGCCCTTCTGCCAGCTGCATGATGGCAGTGCCATTTCTAAAGGGGGAAGAGCACCTGCAGCCTTCACCACAGCAGCACTGGCCCAACCCTGCCTCGGGAAGAAAGTAAAAGGCACACCCCTAGCACACAACATGTGACGCCTCTGGTTGGATTCTCCTTATTTTCATATGTTGAATACTCAATGATAACACATGATTGAGTTTTCTTAAGAATGGCTAGTTTTGTGTTCAAAAACCTTTTTTGTTTGAAAAGATTGTTCTTTCCGGTGGCGCAGGTGGGAGTGTGACTGCCTACCTTGGGAACTATAAAGCACAGATGGAAGTGTCAGATTGAAAAGCATGTGGGATAACATTGCAATAAAAGTCGAATAACAGATATCAGTAAGTGAAACTCGTGCTATTTACCAAATGTAACTGGCTTGGTAGATGCCAGTGGGACAGTGCACAGTGGGGTTTTAAGGTGTGTAGGCAGTTGTCGGGGAGAACTGAGCTGATTGATGTGCCCTGCACAGGTGCACAACGCCCATTTGGCACAAAGGGCTTCAGCTCCCCCTCCACCCCTCCTCGTGTGTGTCAGCCCGGGCTGCGACAGCTTCCCGGGCACACACACAGACAGTTTTTGAGCTGTTGTGGTCTGGCATCTGTCTCACTGCAGCCTCACCCGAGTACTTCACAGGTCTTTAAAAGACCATTTACATGTTAACGAGGCTTTGTTGTTCTTTCACCCCTTCTTAGAGCACCTGCATCTTCAATCTGCCAATTGCTAAAAGAATTACCCCCTCGAAGGTTTTATTAGCCCCCCTGAAACTTGACTCTAGTTGCGCCTCTGGCCCTGCATGCACACTACCAGGGAAACAAGTACACAGAGAAGTGTGACCTACACAGGGATTTCCATTTGCACATAGTGCATTTACCTCTGGGGTCTGGTCCTTAGCTTTTGTTAAGAATAGCTAATTTTGTCTTCGAAAAACCCTTTTTGTTTCAAAAGATTGGTCTTTCCGGTGGCGCAGGTGGGAGTCTGACTGCCTCCCCCTTCCTCCCCTCCCCTCCAACTCCACCCTACCCCAGAGCCCAGGATAGCCTATGTGGCCTTTCCCCAAGCCAAAACGGAGGTCAGAGTTCGGCAACAGATTACAGCGAGGGCAGAGCAGAGGAATTTCAAAGACAGCAGTGGGGAAAGGGCGGGCGTGAAAATAAAGGAGTGTTTTGGATTCCAATTCCAGGCAGAAGTGCAACCGGGAATGCGCGACCCCCTATCTTTGACTCCAGGGCCCCCCTGGGGGTCGCGCCCCACAGATTGAAGACCCCTGGTGTAAATGCACAGAAAAGACAAAACACTTGACTAGATTTGGAGATTCCGAAGATGAATTTATGGAAGACATATTAAAGAACCCACCACCATATCAGGAAGGGACAAGTGGATGCACCCCAAGTGCACCCCTGTTAAGGACACCGTTGGTACCACAAGTATTGCATGAATCCCCAGTTAGTAGAGTACTTCACGATAAAGAAAAGGAAGCCATAGATAAAAACAGAGCAGAATTAATACAGAAAAATAACACAGTTGAATGTACATCCTGATTCCTTGACCATACCTGTAACGATTGGTCCAGTGGTTCCCTTATATGGTGACAAGGTAAATTATCCCAAACCGCTAGTTATGCCCACACCTATGAATGTTCCTAAACCTGAAGCAGTAGTAATGGTTGAGGATCACTTTAGTGATTGTGAATCTCTGATTTCATTAATGGACTTGCCCATTCGAGAATCTGCAAATAATACCCCCAGAAGAGCTACACCTGGTTGCTCAAGAGATGTAAACATAGTAACCTCATCAGGAACCAAAAGTGCCACAGTCATAACACCAGAAGTCTTAGAAAGATGGGCACAAGGATCAGACAAACAGAGTTCACCCCCAAAGATCATGGACATTTATAAATTGAAGGTTGAATTAGAAGAAATAATAGCAGGAAATGTAGGAGTAGATCGTCTGAATACTTACGATGAAGAAGAATTATTGTTCGTGTGCAGAAGTATCACCAGAAATGTAAAGATATTCCATGAGAAATTATCAGATTTAGCTCTGCAGATGGGAATTGAAATAGGGAGGTCAAAGGTACTACAGAAACCTTATAGAGCAGATTTTTCGGACAAAGACTTAGAAAACATGAATGCCTCTGGAAGAAAATTACAAATAAAGGAATTAATGAAATTCTTGCAGAAATGGGGAGACCTAGATAAATGGAAAGTTAGATGGACAAAGAAAAAGGAAGAGGCGCGATACAGTAGAACCACTTCTGAATATTTAATGAAGGAAACAGGGAAAGCAGATCAAATGTACCCGATGCGAGAAGTTCCAGGAGGGGGATATGTAGATGTCCCATGGAGCAGACAGGATATTTTGTCATGTACAAATGATTTTCCAAAGTTGAGAGAAAAGCCAATTGAATGGTACAAGCAGGTTGAGAGGTTTGTGAAGGTGTCAAAAGTATTATTGAAATGAAATTAAATGAAATTTGTACTTGTAAAGCGCACTTATACCCCCAAAGGGGTGTCCCGGCGCTGTACGCATACCGCTGTGGAACCCTTCCTGGCTTTTTCCCTGTGAAATGTCCACTCCTGGGCACCCCCAAGGTGAAGCCAGGCATCCCAGCGCTGTTGGGGCCGTTGTGGAGATTAAGCAAGCTATTGCCCAGAGTTGCAGAGTGGGACCCATGATTAGAATAGGCACCGAGGCGAGAATTATCAGGTCCGAGGAAATTGAGCCCAAGACCCGCCGAGGCGGGAATTGAACCCTGGTCCCGGGCCAGATCTCTGCATCAGGGTCTGCCGCTCTAACCATTGAGCCACACTTCTCCACAATTGAAGGAAATGGATGGTTTGTTCGACATAGTGGTACCTGCCGATTTGTGGACAGATTGTAAAATCACAGTTGATTGGCCCAGTGAAGAGTATCCTAGAGATCCAAAAACAGGTGCGATGTAATGAAAAAGTATCAGCAGGTAATAACTTACCTGAAAGGGAAAATACCTCCAAAAGAAACAGATTGGGTGAAAATAGACAGAACTACCCAAGAAGCCAGTGAATCGGTACCCGCCTACTATGAACGTTTATTGCAGGTATTCAAACAGTATAGTGGATTTGAGGACATTGGAGATAAAAACATGAGTCAGTTTGTCTACCGATTTGTTTATGGATTAAAACCAGAGATTTGTCAGATGATTAAGCAGCACATGCTGTGCTGGCAGGGGAAACCGATTGATGAAATTTTGAAATATGCGAAATATTGTGGGGATGACATTGAGGATAGGCACAAGAAACTACAGGAGAAGGTAATGTGGGCTCAGGTAAAAATGGCCGAGAAACAGGGAATTAATTTGGATAATCCAAGTGATAACCAAGGAAAAGATTCTGGAACGAATGGTGACACTGGAAATGGTGGAAAAATGAGAGGACGAATGAGTAGAGAAGAGGCTAAAAAGAAATTTCCTTGTCATGGATGCGGAAAGTTGGGGCATTGGAAGGATGAATGTAAAAAGATTCGGAATAATAATGGCCCAAATCAAAATTTAAATCCACAGACGCAGAATGACTCACAGCAGGGTGTAAATCCTCAGAGTCAGTTGCCACCTGCACCTATACAGGGTAATGTAAGCAGAGCAAAGCACGGTACAGACGTCGGATATCAAGGAGGAAGTGGTAAGAATGATTATGTAACCTCACAATTTCTTTTACAGGACGACTTCTGTTCCTATAGCCAATGACGGTGCCTAGGAGAGGGGAGAAGGAGTGCGTACTTGGCGCATCCTTACCGGTAGATCAGTCAGGTCCATATGTTGAAGGGAATGTGAAAGGTAATGATATTACTTTCCTTTTGGACACTGGTGCTACCAGGTCTACTGTAAGAACAGCGGACATCCCAGACCTTCCCCTCTCTGGAGAAGCTATCCAAGTTGTGGGTGTGGCTAATCGAAAGATTAGAACACCTCTTACTGAACCAATGGAAGTAAAAATTGGAAACTTTAGAGAAATGCATCAATTTGTAGTGTGTGATTCCAGTCCAGTAAATTTATTGGGCCGTGATTTATTGTGTAAAATGAACTGCACAATTTTCTGCACGCCGGATGGTGTGGCAGTTCAGACCCCAGATGAAGACCATGTATATAAGTTTATGATTGCAAAGCAAGGTACAGAAGTAGATGAGATGTTCTCTCTGATAACAAAAGACGAGTTACCAGAAGAACTGAAAACTACAGTAAACTCCATGGTATGGGATTTCACGGGAAAGGAAGTAGGACTTATGGCAAAAATAGACCCAGTTAAAATTACGGTAAAGGAAGGTGCAATTTTCCCAAATACTAGACAGTACAAAATGAGTGCAGAAGTAAAGGCAGGAGTCATTGAAGAAATTAACAGAATGGTAAAACAGGGAATACTAAAAGAAGTAATGAGTAGCCCTTGAAACTCACCAATCATGGGTCTGAAGAAACCTAGTGGAAAGTATAGGATTGTTCAAGACTTGCGCAAAATAAACAAGATTGTGGAACCCTGTAGTCCTATAGTGCCAAATCCTGCAGTAATTCTATACCAAATTCCTTGGAGTGCAGGATGGTTTACTGTGATTGATTTATGCCAAGCATTCTTTTCAATACCATTGCACCCAGATAGCCAGTATCTTTTTTCATTTAAATTTGAGAACAAAGTCTATGTATGGAATCGTGTTCCTCAGGGGTACACGGAGAGTCCGTCCATATTCAATCAGATATTGAAAAAGTGCCTAGAGAAACTAGTGATGCCAGGAATCTCAGTCTTAGTGCAGTATATAGACGACTTACTGGTGGCATCTAACACCAGAGAGGACTGTGTTGTTGACTCTATTGCATTATTAAATCATTTAGCTGAAGAAGGGCATAAAGTTTCACCTGAAAAGTTGCAGTTCTGTACCACCGCAGTTAAGTATCTAGGACACAAGATTGAGAGGGGAAAAAGAAGAATAACATCTGAAAGAATAAAATTAATAAAGAAAATGCAAATGCCTGTCTCCCAACAAGAAGTGAGAATGTTCCTAGGAATAGTAGGTTATTGTCGACAATGGATACTAGGATTTTCTCTATTAGCAAAGCCATTAAATCAAATGACGAAAAAGAAGGCAAAAGACCCAGTTGAGTGGGATGATGAGAGCGTAGGAGCTTTTGTAAAATTGAGAAATGCTTTGTGTGCAGCACCTGCCCTAGGCATGCCTGATTATAAAAGAAAATTCGCATTATTCTGTCATGAGAGAGAAAATTGTGCACTTTCAGTCCTAACCCAGAGACATGGTTTGGACAGACGTCCTATAGCATATTTTTCTGCTACATTGGACCCAGTGGCAGCCGCGTTGCCAGGCTGCTTAAAATCAGTGGCTGCTACCTGTTTGAGCATTGAACAAAGTGAGTCAATTGTAATGGGACACCCGGTAAAAGTGTTTGTTCCACATGCGGTTGTGATTCTGTTGACAAGAACCCGAACTCAGCATCTTACTCCCAGTCGGCTGACTAAATATGAAAGAATAATACTGGGTGCTGAAAATGTGACCATTGTAAGGTGCACAATAGTAAATCCTGCTACCTTACTACCAGACCCATATCATGAGGACGTTAAAGATGACGAAGAGGAACATGATTGTTTACAAGTCACAGAGTTATGCACGAAACCACGTCCTGATATCCAAGAACTGCCCCTCAGAAAACCCGACAGGGAATTATTTGTTGATGGTTCATGCCAAAGGCTGAAGATGGTAAACTAACTGCAGCATATGCAGTATGTGAATTGACTGGAATAGTCGAAGCATCCTATATACCAGGAGTGAAATCTGCACAAGTAGCTGAATTAATTTCGTTGATAAAAGCCTGCAAAATTGGGAGGAATCAAAAAGTAACTATATTTACAGATAGCCAATATGGTTACAGGGTTGTGCATGATTTTGGCCAACTATGGATGCAGAGGGATTTCATGACTTCTTCAGGATCCCCCATTAAAAATGGACAGTTCGTAAAAGAACTATTGGAGGCAATACAATCACCAAAAGAATTGGCTGTGGTGAAGTGTGCCGTACACCAGTCAGGAGATGACTGGGTGGTAGTCGGTAACAGATATGCCGATTTGGTGGCTCAACATTGTGCCAAAAACAGGTTGTCAGTCAATAAAAGGGTTGAAAGAATGGGAATCAGCTGCCAACTTATGCTGTATGCACCTCCTGAAACATGGAATGATGTAAAACGATTACAAGATGATGCTGGTGAAAGGAATGCATGGATTAAAATGGGATGTTCCCAAAGGGCAGACGATGATGTAGGGTTTTATGCCGATGGCAGACCAGTCATGCCCGACTGTCTGGTCTCACAAATGGCCAGGATGTATCATGGAGACACACATGTAGGGAGAGATGCAATGATTAGGCTCTTCAGACAAAATTGGTACAATCCAAGGTTTAGGGCCGTAGCAGAGAGTCTTTGCCAGAGATGTTTAACTTGCCAAATGCATAATCCAGGAAGAAAAACAATAATTGGGTTTGGAAAAATTGGAAAGGCGGAGGGTCCATTTGTAAGATTGCTACTTGACTTCATTCAGTTACCACCATGTAGGGGGTTGAAATATGTACTTGTCATAGTGTGTCTGTTTTCAAAGTGGGTGGAGGCTTATCCTACCAGAAGGAATGACAGCATCACAGTCGCAAAGTTGTTGCTACGAGAACTCATTCCTAGATTTGGTTTCCCAGTAACTTTGGAATCAGATAGAGGAAAACATTTCAACAGTGAGGTGATTAAGATAATCTGTGAAGCATTCCAAATTGAGCAAAAATTGCACTGTGCATATCGTCCAGAGGCTTCTGGAGTGGTTGAACAAATGAATGGCACAATAAAATCCAGACTGGGAAAAATGTGTGCATCAACATCGTTAGATTGGCCGGATGCATTACCGCTTGTTTTAATGGGACTCAGAAGCATCCCTGATAGAAATACCGGATTGAGTCCACACGAAATAGTGATGGGAAGAGCAATGAGACAAGCACATGTTCCTACAAATAAACTGCTGAATATATCTGATGATATGGTTCTGGATTATTGCAAAGGATTGGCTGACCTAGTGCGTTCTGTCTCTCACCAGGTTGGAGAAGACGCAGTTTCCAGGCAGCCTGAACAAGAACATGATCTGAATCCCGGTGACTGGGTGGTAGTGAAGAATCACACCAGAGAAACGTGTCTATCACCCAGGTGGAACAAACCTTGTCAGGCCATACTGGTTACAAATACAGCAGTGAAGTGTGCAGGATTTCCTAATTGGATTCATGTAAGCCACACCAAAAGAGTACCAGATCCTGAAGAAGAAAATCCTCAGACAGTTTCGACCACTGAGGAAGCTGAAGGTTGCCCAGCTGAAGAATCACAAGAGCAAGATTCAAGGGAAGCTGCAGAAGAACAACCGAGCACAAGTCAGGACTGGATACCAGTGGTGGAAATTCCAGAAGTTTACCACAGAACAAGAAGTCAAGTAAATTTAGAAGAAATTGAAGAAGATCAGATAGGTGAAGAAGAAGCAGCTCAGGAAGAGGAAGAAGACACAATAAGAGAACCTGAGCAGGACCAGATAGGGAGAGAAAACTGGGCTCAAAATAACGACGAACCAACAAGTTTTGAGCAGGGACAGACAGGTCTAGAAGAACGCGGTCATGCTGCAGAAGTACAAAGTGCAATAAGCCCTGATCAGAACCAGTTAGATCCAGAAAAATACACAGAAGAAAAAGATCTTGAAAATCTTGAGCATGAAGACGAAAATACTGAACAAGGTCAGTTATTAGAAACTCACAGTGGAGCTGCTGAAAAGAAACCAATAAGACCAGAAAAAGAGCAAATAAGAGAAACCGTTATTGAAGAAAACGAAACTGTGCTAAAACCTGAAAATAAAAGAATTTCTGAAGAAGAAAGTAAAGAGACAGTGAAAACAAAGAAAACAAGGAAAGGTGATCACTGGCCTAGTGTCATTAATAGAGTAAAATACCACATAACAACCAGAAGTGAAGATCCTGAACAAGTGAATGAAGTAACAAGCCAAACAGGACAAGAAAGTAAAACTGGAAAACGGAGAAGTAAAAGACTTAAACTTGTGAACAACAAATTTAAAGGCCCTGATTGGACTTATATCATCCTCGAAGACTACGAGAGTTCAGAGTCAAGTGAAAGTGGTGACGAAGGAACCAGTGCAGAACTGACTTATGAGAAAGAAACAAGACCGCCTTGATAACGTAAAGAGAATCGAAAATAGATAAGAAGAGCAATCTTTCTTGTCAAAATGTCCGACGATAGAGTTACTGGGAGATCAAAACAGAAATGTTGTAAAAGGTGCTGTGGAATATGCATATGTAGTCTGGTAATGGTGCTTATAGTATGGTTAGTTCTGATCGTAGCAATTCCTTACCTTATGATAATGGATAAAAAGATTAACAACAAAACTAGGGAAAGGACAGAGAACTTGAAAAGTAATAGAGTAGATCTAATGGCAGAAAATGAACCAGAATTTCATCATGAAATAACTGATAACGACACTAGTTTAAATGTTTTCACAAAGTTATTGTTTCAATATGTAGATACCATGGAAGTTAGTAATTGTTATGTTTGTATGAAGTTACCCGAATCAGTAGCAGAAGGGTTAACATATCATCACTTGCCATTAACTTATGGCATATCATGTAGTGTATTAGCTAGTTTATTTTATAGAACAGGGAGACTTCAGTATTATTATTCAAATATAGATGTGATATTTTCTGAGGTTCCCATTCGTAAGAATATGAATCCAGTGCTTAGTAGTAAAGATGCACAATTTATGAGAGAATTTTTCCTAACAATGAAATCGATAGATATAACACATTTACATAGAAACAATCTAACATGTTCGTTACATGAAGAAGAAAAGATATTTTTGAATTTAGTAGAAGATAGAAGACAAGATTTCCAAAAGAAAGCTACTGAGCATAAGGCTCATTTGCCACCTTGGGCTGAGAAAGAGGGTAGTTACACACCTGGCAAGGCTCAAGCTGCTATGGCTCTGGATTTTGTAAAGACAGGGAAAATTTGTCTACATAGGTTAAAGACTGAATATAACAATGTTTTCATCGGTACCAGTGAGTGTGAACACAATTTCTTAATTCTTGGAGGTTGGGGACTCAAAGGAGGAACAGATTCAGTTTTTCCTGGAATCTATTATGTGTGTGGGAATAAGGCTTACTTTAGGCTTCCTGCACGGTGGTATGGAAGTTGTTATTTTGGAATAGTATTTCCAAAGATATACCACATAAAAAGAAACACTGGCAGAAATGAAAATGATGGTGAATTAACACGTAGTAAAAGAGCTAGTTTTTCAGAAATTGTAGGTGATATATTTGGTGCATTGATACCTTCAGTGGGAATAATTCTGAACTCAAGGAAAATATGTAAATTATCTACAGTGGTTGATCGTTTATCAACGGATACTGCTGGAGGATTTCTAATGATTAATGCGGAGATGGTTGCGATTAGATCTATGGTTATGCAAAATCGACTTGCTCTTGATATTATATTGGCAAAAGAGGGTGGAGTCTGTAAATTATTGAAGACAAAACACTGTTGCACTTACATACCTGATAAAAGTGCAGAAATTGGAACGTATATACAGAATATAACTAAACTTGAGAAGGAAATAAAACCACTGGAAGTTGATAGTGTATGGGAAAGATTGACAAATAGTATTGCGTCAATTGGTACCTGGTTTGCTAATGTAGGAAAAGGACTTATAGGTCAAATATTAGTACCCTTAGCAGGGATAGCAATAATAGTACTGTCAATAATAATATGGTGCAAATGCTGTAGAAAGAATGAATCGTATAATGTGACAGGAAAAGGGAAGAAGCAAAAGTTTGATGAAATTGAACTAGAAGATTTGAGAAGTGAATTATACAAGAAACTGAAAGGGGATGTGAAAAATAGAAAGTGTAAAAATGAAAATGAAACTATTTTATGCTAAAAGTTGGCATCTGGTTGTGGGTAGTATTTGATGGCTCAGAAACGCCATCAGAGAGGGGATTGATGGAGCAAGGACTCACAATTGAGACTTGCTCGGATGCAATCTTCTCACAGTATTAATTTATTAAACTTGTATGGTTCATACTAATAATTGCATACACCAACATAAGTAGCAAGGAAGCTTGCCTATGTGTTTAAACTAACAAGTAACGCTTGTCTATTCTAAAATGGCCGCTAATGCGCGGGAAACCCTTTTGCGCATGTGTCAACCATATCACGTGGTATGACGTCTTTCTTTGCTTGGTGGGAAATTCTTGCTTCTGCGCAGTGTGCATTAAAATGGCTGCTTCATGTTTTCACGTGCTACAGCTTGCTCTCATGTTGCAATTAAACTGTGGTATTCTAACGCTACTAATGCGGGATAGAATTTATAAATAAATGGGAATAGAGTAGAAAGAGTGGGTATACAGTGAAACAATTTATTTGTGATTTTAATATTTTCTTCTTTGACTTTTATTAGTTCGTAATTTGGGCCTGGGGTTGATGAACTGAAACTCGAGAGACAATGGTTCTGCGCATGCGTCCCACATGGCTGCCAAGAGAAAAAGGATGAAGTCAACCTGGACGTCGTCCAAGGCCGTGACCTGATGGCCAACACTGCTGTACCCATGATGTCCCCACTGAATAGCAACAATTTATATGAACAATGTATAAAAATTGTCGTGAGACGGGTGGGAAATAAAGCAAATGTATTAATTGTGATGGGCGGTATTTTTAAACAATGGGCTTTAAGAAATTGAACCAAATCGATATGGTGTGAGGATCAACCCCTGTCCCCATCCAATCAGAAGTAGTGGGCCCATATTTTTTGCAACATTAATGGGAGGTACATGGGCGTAGAGAGTATAATAGATATAGTATTAGCAAATTAGTTAGCATAAGGACGCATTAGGACGCACAAGTAGGAGGTTCGAGATCCATGACAAGCTGACCGAGTGCAGACTGAACCGCTGTCCAGAGAGGTCCTGAGGAGGGGGCGGCGGAGTCCATTAGAAGGAAGGCACGAGAGAATCGAGGAGAAGCGGAGTATCAGAGAGGGGAACGACGCAGGCGTCGTTGGTAGAGAGGTCACCGGTCCTGTCCTGAATCCGGAGGAGGTCCTTGCTCTTCATCCTTCCTGGGTCCTATCTTTTCCAACTCCTTGGCCAAGGGGTTTGGTACTCGCACTTTTAGGTAAATATAAATGCAAACCTTAGTTGCGCTGCTGTCTCTATCTTCTCCTTTCTGAGGGACCGTCATTGAACGCTAATAGATTATTATGCTTCATCCTTGATATACGATTAAGTATCATGTGGTTTCTGTACTTTACTCTGCAAAATCTTTAGATAAACATTTTAAAACTTCCTGACTCAGTGATTATTTCAGGATTATGTATTATAATGAATGTCACTCATTTTAAATTTCCCAATTGACAGGGGGTCCATTGGTAAGTCATTACTCTTCAATCAGAAAAGTAATTGGTAGCAGGGATTTTTGATAAAGAGTACAACTGACCCATCAGAGGAAAATACTAGCGTAGTATGAATGTATGGGCCCAAGTGAGTATTTGGTGTATGAATGCTCGTTGCTAGTAACCCGCTGGATCACTGGGACCGTGGGCTTCCCATCCAATCAAAGCTCTCTTGGCTGCTGTCATCAGCATGAGTGCTACTCCCTGAGTATCAATCAATCAAAGGAATTTATCACGCGCTTGGCTACCCAATGGGCTTACAAAGCAAACACAAGGCGATGATGGACGGAGCACTGAAACTTTTCAGACACTCACCCCCAGTCACAGATCTGGGTTGAATCCATCATCATTCTTTAGCTCACTTCGCCACCTCAATTCAGACCCAGCTATATGCAAATTAGTCTTGACCCTGTGCCTCATGAGAACAGTCCAGCGTGAACTGCCAAGCCAGGTCTTCCCTGAACCGGAAACAAGCAACCTGGGACCGGTTTCGGGGTAACACCTTTCATCAGCCAGGCTAGCTTGAATCCAGTGGCAAAATGAGCAAGCGGCCCACGTCTGGGCATACCCTGCCAACTTAGGGCGAACAAAGCAAATACAAGGAGATGATGGTAGGAGCACTGAAACTTTTCAGACCCTCACCCCCAGTCACAGATCGGGGTTGAATCCATCATAGTTATTTAGCTCACTTCGCCACCTCAGTTCAGACCCAGCTATATGCAAATCAGCCTTCACCCTGTGCCTCATGGGAACAGTCCAGCCCGAACTGTCAAGCCAGGTCTTCCCTGAACCAGAAACAAGCATCCTGGGACCGGTTTCGGGGTAACACCCCATATCAGTTGTTTCCTAAAGCGGAGTAGGTTGTCACTCAGCCTGAGTTAGGGACAAGGTGTTCCACATTTTGGGGGCAAGGTAGGCAAAACAGCGTCCACCACACCTAGCTTTCTTCATCCTAGGGATGGAAAGATGACTCAGGTTGTGGGGCGTTCTCTTCCTCATGTCCAGAATACAGCAGCATTCCTCCTGGAGCCAGTCTTTTCTCTCCGGACTGTGTCCATCTGGTCTCGCTGCTGCCAAGCACAATAAGGTTGTATTTTTTCATCTCCAGTGCCACTTGGCCTGTCTTGCTTGTCTCGTACATAGTCCTCATGTTCCATGGCCCGATGGTGATGGGCTTGGTCGAAAGCAGGTGCATCACCTTTGTGGCTACCAGAGACATCTGGCTTTCACCACAAGGTGTCATAGCTCTCCATGAAGGAGATTCCTTTCTCCCCAAGGCCGGAATATCCTTTAGTCTTCTGGTTGACGTTTCTGTACCTAGGATTTTTTACATGGTGGGGTTAGCTAGCCCAAAGCATAATGCACCTCCTTTCGCAGCTGGGCTTGGGACCAGCCATAGCGGAGTTCAGTATCAAGATTGGCCCTGTTAATTGGTGCGATAATGTTTAAAGTAATCAAAGTTTTGATGCTGTGTGTTGTCATAGAAAAGTTATCAAGTGTAGGAAGTTTTTTTTCTGTCTGGATGTTGTCACATATTAGTTTAATCTTGTTGAAGAAGAATTTTGCAAGATTATAACATAGATGTTTGGAGTGCTGTAAGGTATCTTAGGAAGCTAAAGGAGACTGCAGTTTTGATACAATAAGGAATAATTATTTGGAAAGGGTCAAAGCTTGGGGGATAATTTCACTGACGTAGATTTACTTAGCTTCCCTAATTTAATGTTATAGGTGGCAGCTATCCTGATACATTCTGTCCTTTAATTTATATAATATCCTCTACGCCATTCTCTTTATACTTTGCACACTTCCAATTTGAAAGATTTTAAATATTTGGCAAACCTTGGAATTTTTGTTCTATATAGTTATATTCCAAGACGTTCTATTGAGATTTTTGCTATTTTGCTCTGCTGAAAAATGATTGGAGGAATGCCTGTCTGCATTATTTTAGATTCTGGTAATTACCTGGGTGGAATTCCAGTCCACGCTTTTTATTATATGTTTTTCAACTGTCAGGGCCCAACCTTATGCAAATCAGTCCTAGTTCTGCTCAGATAGGAACAGTACAGCCAAGTCATGTTATTTCTCCTCCCAACTAAGGCCCAAGCAACCCCAGACTGGTGTCAGCACCTTTAGGCCTTCTCAGTGAGGTGTGGATTGCATCCTATAGCTCAGTGAGCTCACATCTGCGCATCCCGATTGTACTTAGGCAGTTTTACAGAGAAGACGGAAAAGGTGCTGGGTAGAATGTTTGAATTAATTTCTGCCCCTGGTAGTTATTGTAGAAAGCATTCCAGGATATTGTTGTTTTTCCTAGTGTGCTACAGACGAGGACCAACCATATGCAAATCAGCCTTCGTCCTCCTATGGAAACATGAATACAAGCTTTTGATCCATTATCCAATTTTCCTTCTGATTTAGAATTGAAAATATCGACCATACTGGAAAAATACTGGTGAGGTGCAACACTAGTTGCCTGGTCTCCCTCCGCTGGGCCTTGCAACCATTGTACACCACTGTGATGCCCAAGGAAGCGGGCTTGTTATTGAGCCGGGCTCACAGCATCATTTAATTACATTTGAACATGTGCTTTCCAGGCCTGCTGTAAATTTGGGGAAAAATATTGTATGCAGGTGAAAGGAGATGTATCTCAAAACTTAATTGAATGTGCACAATACTAATTTACAAAATGAAATGCACTCTGGAAACACTTAAGTGTATACCAATAATTAGTATTGGCACTTTTACAGGCTGCAGAGTGCGTTGCTAAGGGTCTTGTAGCCATAGCTCAGAGAACATGCCATTAAACACTTTTAACCTGCATATCAATGTATTCTGGTAGTTTTTGATATTTTACAGCGACTTGGGTGATGCCTTTATAGAAGGCAAGCTATTTTCAACCATTTTTGTTTGCTTTCATATCTTTCTTGTTCAAAAATCTTTTGTATCACACATCTCATCTTGCACTGAGTATCTGAAAAATGTTATTGGAATTTTAAAACACAAAAGGCCTTCCCCAACTATCCAGCAAGGATCTGGAATGATATCCGCCACATCCATTCACAAACACACAAACCAGCTCAAATTTAGGACACAGCGGAATACTCACCTGTTTAAATAACACTACATCATGACGCAGTAACAGTCCACAAAGCAGCTACCCCTCTTATCACATGTTGAATATGTCCTAGGCTTTGACCTGGACAGCTCTCTGATGCTTTTCGGATGGGCTTGTGCTTTAAAACAAAAACATACATACAAACACTAAGGCACTAATCTGGAAACAATTTGTTAACATTTGATTAAAGAAATAAGTTGTGTAGCGTCCTAGGTCAAACTGTGTCCCCCAGGAAGACTGACATAATGAATTCCAACTTAATATGACTTTAAACTATATGGGCTTATTTTATTACTATTATTTTTTTATATTCTTATTGTTTTACTGATATCCGCACCAGGGACGTTGCTTCTTGTACAGTTGCTTCAGCAATGCCAGAGGACTAATAATTAACTGATGGCACTTATTGTGATGTCATTTCCTTTGATGTCACGTTATATGCAAATTAGAGGGGCCTCGCACATTCACTTTCTGCCGGAGGCCCCAAAAATCTGAGGGGAAAGTGTAGGTGTGCGTGCGTGCGTGTATTAATTTGTGGTGTGGCTGCATGTGTGCTTGTTTCTAATCCGAATTTTTCCCCACACCGCAATGAAAAAAAAGTAATCAATGTACACATTCTGCCCAGCAGCACCACCCCACTGCTCTTCCTAAATGTCGAGCACGCTCCACTAAATAACATGACAGCTACAACTTTACAACAAGCGTGCCTGCAACAAACTCCATAAAACTCCTTTGGGACTCTGGGCCTAGGTTTTAGCAAGCTGTGGTCACCACTCACTTCTTCGCCCTGACAGCTTGTCCTGTCAGAAGTGCGGGCGGGTCTCGCCCTCTGGGTCTCGTTTTCGAGCTGCTCGACGAACAGCCATGCACGAGCGCACATTGTTCGGAGCAGAGAGAGTGCGCATTCCACAGGGTTATAAATACAATTTTGACTAGCCAGCAACTTCGGGCGGCTATGGTGTCTCCGTAGGTTTTTGCAGTCATGTGTGTGCAGCACTTCTGTATATGGCTCTGTTTCTTGGCTGGAAGAAATGTATAAAAGCCCCGGCCCCATGGAGGAGAGTCAGACTAGCAGCTCCCGAAGACCTCCACCGTCCTCCTCTGCAACTCCCAATCAAGGTGAGTTGGCTTCCTGCGACGGGTGGACTGTACCAACTTGGATCAGTGAGAGGGATACAGCGCAACGAACTTATTATTTGGGCATCCGTGTGCACTGGGAACATGGACTTGGCGGAAGGCGTGGATGCAGGCCTTGGGCCGGACTTCAGGACTTGCCAGGAGTGTGGCTGTGCCTCGGCCAGAGCTGGATTTGGGACACGCACTCGGGCAGGCTGACCCGTCCACTTGCTGCGGTCCTGGGTTTTGGGAAGGGAGACAGGTGGCACGTGCACCTGCTGGGCTCCCCTCCTTACACCGGGAGGAACTGAAGGGCCAGGCCGAGCAGGCAGGACCAGGCTCAGACCTGCCTGTGCCCAGCAGCGAAGACAGCTCTGACTGACTGACTGTGACCACTGACCTGTTAATCAGTGTGACCGCACATTTCTAAGTATTAACACGGGCTTTTCTTTCCCTCTAGCTTAAAGATGGCTTTCTCTGGCATCCTGAGTGACTCCGACATTGCTGCTGCTCTGAAGAACTGCCAAGGTAAAGCTCCCAGGCACGGTTCTCCAGGCAGCCTGCTCGTCCAGCCCCTGAAGTCTGTGGTCCTGGCCATCAGAGTGCCTCGGTATCTGCGGGCCCTGGTTTCCCTGGACCTCCGTATCTTTAGCCCAGGCCCTCCTTCTTCTGCGGTACCCTCCTCAGCTGCCCCGTACCCCCTGCACCAATAGCCCCCGACCTCTCTCTCGCACTAGCCCTCCCTTGCATCCTCTGCTTTGAAGGCTTTCTCTCACCATCAGGAACATAAGCCCGCCCAGACACCCCATCCCCGAAGTCCAGGGTCCACTCTTTAGAATTCTGTATTTTCGCCCCCCCCCCTCCCGCGCCTTTGTTTCCTTACTCCTGAGCCCTCCCTCTCGCCCTATGTATCCCTGTGCCCTGAAGCCTGGGCCTTCTCTCTCGCGCTTTGTACCCTGAGTTAGCCCTCCCTGGCCTCAGTTCTGACCCTCTCCCTCACTCTCTGTATCCTCAGTCACCCCTGGAGCCCAACATGAAACCCAGACCTTTGCATCCTCAGCTCTCCTTGGAGCCCCGTCTTACCAGTCTATCCCTCACCCCAGCCGCCCGCCCCTCCCTCCCTCATTCGATGTCTCGACGACTCTAAGGATCACGCTCTCTCTTCAGGTCTTTCTAGTACCTCTCTCTCTTTTTTTGTTGTGCCCCTTTCTGGCCCTCTCCCACTTTATTTTTTATGTTGCGCTCTCAGGCCTTCCCATTCTGCACCTTAAATCTCATGTTCTCTATTCCAGTCTTTCTCTCTCTCCCTCGTTCCGTTTTTCGCAGTTTTTTCTCTCTCTCGCACTTTATTCTGTTTCTCTTATCCTTCTGTCTAGGTTTTTCAAGTTCTCTGTTACTTTTCCCTCCTGATCAGTGCTTGAACTGGAAACATAGAAGTGCAGGTACTCTGTACCAGAGTACCTGCTTGATCTCCCCACCCCTTCTCCTTTAATCTCCTCTTGCCTTTTCTCATTCTCTAGTTTTCTATTCTAGCGCCCCTTTTTAGCGCCAACTCTCTCTCACACGCACTTTCTCGGTGTCTCTCTCGTCGTTACCTTCATCACGCCCTCTTTCTCATTATGCTTCAACCTCTCTCTGTCAGCTCCCCTCTCTATCCCAGTCTCACAATCTTCTTCTCACTCAGTGTCTCATCTCTTCAGATGCAATCTTCTATTGAAGATTACCGATAAGAAATCGGATTATTATGTCCTAACACTTTGTGCTTGTTCTCTACTTCACAGCCGCAGATTCCTTCAACTACAAGACCTTCTTCGCCCAGACCGGACTGAAGGGCAAATCCGCTGACCAGGTGAAGCAAATCTTCGAGATCATTGACCAGGACAGGAGCGGATTCGTTGAGGAGGATGAGCTCAAGTGAGTGAGGACCACACTCTCTCTCTCCTGCACCCTTCCTCACACATCCTCTGACCCACAAACCCAGCTGCAAAGAGGGCTCTTGCAGGGCTTTAGGTGGGCCGGGTCTTGCCGGTGCCCAGCACCGGCAGTTCTGAAAAGCAGGTGCCGAGACGGGGCCCTATCGGGCTCTCCATTTCTGCCCTCACACTCTGGTTGGAAAAGAAAATCTTAACTCTGCAGTAGTACCACTGCTCAAAGACTTTGATGTAACTTCAGAGACTCGTTTTAGTTCTTTCACAGTCTCATCATTTCAGAACTGAAACATTTCAATATTATATATATATATATATTTTTTTTTTTAAAGATACGCCCCTTTGTGTGACCCCGCCCCCCGTTTTTTTTATCCAAGTTAAAGCACTAGGCTCTTGGATTATGTGACGACATCAGACAGCCCTGGCTTTGTAACCGGCAGCAAAATGCATTCTGGGGCTTGTAGTTTTGATTTAAACAATGTAAATATGGACGGAATAATCCCAGCTGTATAAAGCAGCACCCTCTGAGGGTATAACACAGGACTAGGGGCTGCGTGGCAGCTATGCATGCAGTCAGTAAAAACACAGAGACTCACTTACATACACAGAAACAGATACAGGCACAGACACAGACACTTGCAAGGCACTGATGCACCCACCTCCCAGGCGCGCAGGCACCAGTAGAGCTCAGGGAGACCCAGGGACACACAAACGGGCTTTAGATAAAAATACAATTAAAAAAACTGTGGAATGGAAGGGAAGTGACAGGTAAACTGAAGAGGGATATTCAACTAGAGATGTGAAAGGTGGTTTCTACGAGGGCAAATCAAACAGCAGAAAAAGAAATAGCATTGTGAAGAAAATGAGAGCCTGGAAGGAGAACACTATTGGCCACATAACATAAACTGCGAGGTGGTGGTCATTGTTTGTCGTCTTTGCTAATTAGTACCTAAGTGCTTTGTAGCAGCATTTCCCATATTTATAATTGTTCTGCTCTTTGGTGTTTTGTGGCAGCAAAAATTACTGGTCCAGACGACATCTACTTGCACCCTTGGCAGTAATTTTAGACCAACATTTGGTGCAAATGGCAATGCAAAATTGCCCCTCAGCGATGCAAATTCGTGTAATTTGGCCCAGTCTTCTTATAATATAGGATAATTGATTTCTGCAGCCACAAAATAGCATAGACTACTACAGCTGAAGCTGATGCTGTATTAAAGCCACTACAGGTAGCCTCCAAAATGCTGGCACTTCCGTAAGGCACCAGATTGCAACAAATATCTTGAAAAACACCCTGATGCTAGGAGAAAGGGGGATACCGAACAGCAAACTGATATTTAGCCTGGTTCACTGAAACTCCTTGCTCTCGAGCTGGCCAGCACAACAAACGCAGCTAAATTGTTCACCTCTCAAATATTCTCAATATTGTCCTAAATGGACAGAAAATATAACTACAGCCAGTGCTTTAAATGGGAAAAAATAAGTGCAGGTACTCCTTAAAATGAGCTAGAGGTGTAGTGAGGGGGCGGGGCTAAGGGCAAGACATGATGATACTTAACAACTTCTATATTAGTTGCAGCACATACCAAAACACATGAGAAATGTGTTTATATAAACAAAGCAGGTTAACTCATTATAGTTGCACCTTCTTAATGTCATACTGTTAATTGCTGTTTGGCACAATACTATATATTTTTGAGCACGCGAGTAGGAAGAAACTGAAAATACCCCCACATCGCACCAAAGCTCTTATGGCACCAAGCAAATGAAGCAACTCATCATGACCCTCCCCGGAAGATATCTCTTGTCTCTTCCATCAATCTATCCATTCATCCTTTCATCCTACCATTTACCTGCTGATGTCCACCATTTAACCTTTACATTCTATCGTCTATTCAGTCTTTCATCAATCATTCAGTTTTTCACCATTCCGTCTATCCACCCTTCATATCCAAACCTATCCATCCATCCATCTCCAAACCTATCCATTCATCTTTTCACTCATCCATCTCTTTATCCACCCTTTCCCTCATCCATCAATCCTTTCGCTCATCCATCCATCAACCCTTTCACTCCTTTATTCTATCCACCCTTTCACTCAATCCCTCCTTTCACTCATCCATCATCCACCCTTTCATCCATCCTCCCTACCTTTCATTCATCCATCCAAACTTTCACTTATCCACCCATCATCCGCCCTTTTATCCAATCATCCACCCTCTTTCACCCATGCATGCTTTCACTCATCCTTCCATCTATTCATCCATCCATCTATACATCCACCCATCTATACATCCACTCTTGCTCACTCATCCATCCACTCACTCATCCACTCACCCACCAAACCTCCCTTTTACGTTATTTATGAATCTTTGTCGCCGAGCAGACATGTACAAACAAAGTGCCACACATTTTCTTTAAAATACCTCCTGAGAGTGTCTTGATTCTCTCTCTCTTTCTTTCAGTTTTTTCTTACAAAAACAGGCATACACACAAACATAGCAGACACACAAAAGACTCGGGTATGATAAAAGCCATCTTTTCTCTTCACCTACCATGGCTTTTTTAATTGCCACCAGGGCCGGACTGGCCGTAGCCTGATTGCCACTGCCAGGGGACTGACATGATTCCTGTGTTTGCACAAATACACAGGATAGTGTGACCGTGATTGACAGCACAGGGCCTGAACGGACCCTGCTCTGTCAAGCACAGCGTGATGGTGAGCACCCGGACATTATTCAAATGAGCCCTGCTGAATAGCTCAGCTGGGGCTCAGATCGGTGCTGCAGAAGCGGCGCCTTGGCTGCCAGAGACACGTTCTACTTCTGCTCACCAGCACTGCCAATGAGCCTACCTCTCATGAGTACCGGTACTCTCCAGGGCAGTAGAGAAGTGCTGGTACTCAGAGCGATAAATCTAAGAAGTGCCGGTACTCAGTACCGGTGAGTACCGGCCCATTTAAAGCACTGACTACAGCCCATTGGTTGCATGCCTCAAGGCAAAGGCAAGATTGGTTTGAAAAGCACAGAAAGAGGTCATTCAAGAACATTGGAACTAGCTGATCACAGCTGGCAATGTGCTCTCTCCGAACACAGAGTCCTAAGTCCTAGGGAGGGTAAACAACACATCCAGTCGCTACTACCAACATGGCGGCCTCATCGTGAAGCATCTCCGCGATATTAGAGTGTGGAAGGCTGCAGGCCACACGTGTTGTACTAGAAGAATTCTGTTCGTTCTTGTTAACGCTATCTGTTCTCTTTCCTTCCCAGGCTCTTTCTGCAGAACTTCTCTGCTGGCGCCAGAGCCCTGACTGACGCCGAGACCAAGGCCTTCCTGGCAGCCGGTGACTCCGATGGTGATGGCAAGATCGGAGTTGATGGTAAGCACTGACTAGTTATCAAGTGTTTAAATTGTCCGATCAGTGGAACAGGCAAGTCTAGTTTCCTCACATGACTATCATGGGGGTTACTGGCCCCATCGAAATTGTACGTTTTGGGGGACTCCCTGGTGTTTCACCCAGCAATTTTATCTTCTGCAAGCAGGCAAACAGACCTTCCAACCTGTAAATACATTTCCCAATGTGGTGGGGAGGGGGGGATGGGGCCTTGGAGGGGGCGGGTCTCGTGGCAAGAGCTACCCAGGAGGCACTCCGTCCTCCACCAATTCCACCACCCCTCCCACTCAAAAAAACACAAAGGGTCCTTGAAGCTGTGGTTGATGTTTTCACACCTCTTAATGGACATCGGCTGCTTACAGCTGCAAAAGACGAGCTGGAAATCCACTATATGCAGTGGTTTCCAGCTCGCTTTCCCTGCCACCGTGTGATTTCAGCTCCTCACCGGGTGACCGTGTGAAGGGAACGGAAATTGTGTGAGGCAAGGTGGCTGGGAGTGAGTTGGCAGGTCTGGGTGAAGCCCCCAGGTGATATACCAGGGAGATACACGCAGGAATCTGCACAGTAAATCCAATTCTCATATGGAATTTCCATAAAGCTTGGAATCCCTCTTATTGCCGGTCCTGGGGTTATTAGATCCACAGGTAACTGTAATTTTATACTGAGATAAACAGGACTCAAGTCCCAGAATGCGAAGGGAAAAAAACTGGTATAGATGAACTTCTTAATCTTCAAAATAGGTTGCTTTGATTAATTTTCTAGTATATGTTTTAAAATATAATTTCATAAGATTTTTTTATGAGTCCATTATAGGGTGACCAGGTGTCATCGATTTGCCCGGACAGACTCGGGTTTTCACCAGCTGTCCCGGCAGATTTCGGCAATTTTGGCTTATGACCCGGTATTTAAAGGGGGTCGACTGAAACCAGTGAGAGGCACTTATTGGGTGTTCAAAACTTGTGCTAGTTAGCAGCTGTTATAAGTAAGCAATTTAATTAACAGGAATGATGCAGGTTTTAGAAATTACATTTTATTTATTTTGTTAGTGCTTCTTCTGAGTTCCTATGCTGAAAAGAGTTGTCATTCTGCGCAGCACTGTTGATGTAAAATTGTAGTCCTTCTTCTATTTTTGCAAAATGTCCCAGTTTTTGGTTCTCAGGGTCTGGTCACCCTAGTCCATTACCACCACCTGATCATTATGGTCATCAGATGAGCGTGTTCAGACTGCACTGATGGATAGGCTCATAGCTACAAAGTGGCGGCGCCATGCCACGTACAACAACTTCACCCTCTCCTGGCTTTTTCGCCAACAGCACTTTTCTTAGCCCATACTTACAATGTTAAAAGCGAAACTACAAGTCCCAGAATGCAACCTGCTGCTAGTTAAAAAGATGAGATTATTTGAAGGTGTTACACTTATCATGTGACCTCTTGGCCACTAAGGATGCTCTATCATCATTGCTATTGGACTAACACCCCAATATCTGGTTTTTTTGCAGAGTTCTCGGCCCTGGTTAAGTGCTAAGCTGTCCACCACAACGACCAAGCTGCTTGTGCTCTCCACGCTCTTTCTGAGAACCAACTATTTATTTATGTTTTGTACAGAAAAATGGCATTGGAAATTTCTATCTATTGTTAGGACTGCGCTTTTCTCTGACAAGATATGTCTTTGACTGTATTGTTCAGTGTTGCAAAGGAATAAAGAGCTGTATGTCTCGGGACTGACCTGGAACCATCTCACCAATAAACAGATGTATTTTGAATTTTTTGACTATTTGAATTAATTTGCTGTGCTCAGCGAGCATTCCAACGGAAGAAAAGTGCATGCAAGTGAGACATAATCCACAGGGCACCGGGAAGAGGTAACAAGGCTTTTAACAGTGGCATTTAAATGGCTCATTTCACCATTCAGATTATTGTTCATTTAGACAAAAATAAATTGAGCAAATAATATGTGTGATGAAGTGGCATGACATACATACCCCAATAGATTTGAACTTTGAAAGGAGTTTCTCAAAAATAACTTAATATACATTAGAACTTATAGTATGGAGTTACTGGAAGTTTGCTAGAGTTGTAATTTCTAATAAAAAAACGGAGGCACAAAATGTAAGTGGACCGGTAAAAAGGTCAGAGGATGCACAGGTGCTGCAACTTTTTATCTCTAATACCAACCAATGGCCTACCCTTTAATTTCTCTATGACGTGCGCTCACGCCTGTGAAGATTCGTCATTATTTAGTCATATCAATGTGGGCTTAGACTTACTGAGCTCTTTATGCGTGTCACTTCAGTGCTGAAAGGACCACACGTTTGTAGTGCTTTACTTCACCTCAATTTCTAGGAACTATACTCATTAATCAAATACCCCAGTGCCCCCTCTTTAGTCTTTAGTTGCAAACTTGCAAAGGTCTTTTGTCATCTCTCACAGACAACATTTAATGCAAATGACTAATGCTTATTTTTTTTATTTTATATGGTCTTTCTACATAATCTGAACTTGGCCTCAAAGGGCAGCGTCAAAAGAATATAATGGCCCACATGTGACTTACAGGAATTAGAGTGATACAAAGTAATAGGCAGATCTGTCACTTTATTAAGGCAACTATAGACAACTGCCTTATAATACCACCAGAAGAGGTCAAGAAGGGGCGCAAAACTGAAACAAATGCCCTTAACAATGTCCATGTTGTCAGAGGACCGGACAGCATGAATGTTAAAATATCATTTGAGGCTTTGAAACAAATCCTTGCACTGGATCTGAGAGTATAGCAGGAGGGATGAAAAGGCCAGAGAGAGAGTCAGTCATGTCAAGTCAAAGTGAACTTTATTCGGCCAAAGGCCATAAAAGCAAGCTTTACCACTAGCCACCGAGCGAGGTGGCTGGCTTTATCAAATGCACTGGTGTAGGAGGCTTTTCCCAAAACTGTTTTCTCCACAAGCTGGTTCAATAACAATGCCCGTATGCAGCTTGGTTACAGTGATTGCAGAAATGTTACATACAGATTGCCGCATTGGAAGAGCAGAGAGCGCCCCAACAGCAGCCTTCCCTTCCCCTAACGACAAGTAGGTTTTTTGCTAGGCTATGATCATCCTCGAGCCGGAGGTCAATACAAGGGGTTGACCCCAGGTAGCAGTAATGATGCTTTTCAATAGAAGATTGTTTGCATCGTCGAGGTTTCCTTTTATTAATACTAAGTAATAAACAAGCAAAAGAGACGAACATACCGCAAAGTTAATTTACGAATTTCATTGAAAAATTCATAATTTATTAGAGAACTTTTTCGCAAGAAAGGGTTAATAATGAAGTCCAGAATGATGACTCCCTATCTTCAGAAGGCTAGACCAATTGACCTTTGAACTGAGCACGAGTTACTCTCACCGACCCTAGAAAGACTCAAACCTGCTGGGGAGTTAGCCCCTTTCCCTTTTCTAGATCGATGTTTTGTTTTGGAAAAACATCCCAAAAAAAGGAATAGCTTATGTAGCCTACTAAGAAATAAAATACATCCTTATTCACGTGCATCTATTACATTCTTTCACGTGCCCCTTTAATCAATAACTTTTTAATGCCTTTATGTTTTCTTTCAGCGCAACAGGTGAGGGCAGCAAGACTAGTTGGAAGATGTCCCAACTATTTACTAGTAGTCTTCATAACACTGAATAGTAGTCTTCCTCGTTACAGTCTTCATTTCCATTCCCCTCCCTTGCTCCTCTGTGGCATTTTCACCAGGCTTTGGGGTCAACTGGTGTTAACCCCTTCGATGCGCCCGTCGGCTAACGGCGGTCGCGAGCACTACCTCCGTAGTGCTGCGCACGTCCGTTGGCCGACGCGGCCCCGCCCACTCAATAAAACCGCCGCACTGCGGCGGAATTGCCGCCGCGGTTAAGCGGTTAAGCGGTTAAGCAGGCGCGCAACGGCCATAGGGCTAAAAGGGCCTCCCCCCCCCCCCACCCTCCGTCGTGTGTCTCAGCATTAGTTGCTGGGGGCTTGACTGTGCAGGGTCTGGAGTCTTATCTACTTCACATTTCACAGGTCTTTAAAAGACCATTTACATGCCTTTGTGAACTGGTTAAGGAGGCTTTGTGTTTTTCTACTGGTTCCAGTACCCCCTGGGCCCGCACTCTGCATATTCCTTACATTTGTATTTTATTTTTATTGCCACAGTGGGAGAATGCTTTTCGTGATCATGAGTAGGGATTCCACTGTTCCTAGAGAAAAACCCGGCCATTTGTTGTTGTTTAATGAGTCTGCAAAGACCTCACCTTAACACTAAATAAGGCTGTGAATAAAATGGTATGTATTCATTTGTAACATAACTTTTCTGTCTTTGGTTCCTTTAATTATTAGTCATGGATCATTAATGTAGCCCTAAAACACATTTAAATGTGCTATTTATATTTGTTGTTTGAAGTGTGAACAAATAAGTGCTAAAAATACTGGCTTTAGGTGATTTTGTACTGGCTGGAACATCAAAAGCCAGGTGGTGCCCATTTAAATCCGATCAGCTGGCAACCCAAATTAGGAGACTGCAAGTTTGTTGCAGGAACAGCACATTATTTATTTCCTCCTCCATTCATCCCTGATTGATCCAATAATAGCAATAGTTTAACTTATATCTGAAACCCTATGCTAGCCATCAATACAATGCTGAGTTACTCCAGGTGTCTGGGTATACATCCTGTATTCAGACAACTCCCTCCTCATTCTCACCGCTCACCCTTCACTTTCATGTTCACCCTGCACTCACAGCGATCACACTGCACTCACACTGGTCACCATACACTTACACCATTCACCCTTCTCCTACCCTGCACTCACACGAGCACCACCCTGCACGCACATGACACTCCACTCACTTGTCACTTTCACCGCTCACCCTACACTCACAGTGATCACACTGCACTCAAACTGTTACCCTGCACTCACACCGTTCATCCTCCTCTTACCCTGCGCTCACTTGAGTATACCACACACCTTGCACACCCTGCACTCACAGCAACCACACTGCACTTATGCCCCTTGCCATGAACTCACACTTTTCTCCCTCCACTTACCCTGTGGTCACATGAGCACACCGCTCACCCTGCACTCACAGTGATCACACTGCACTCACACCACTCACCATGCACTCATGTTTTTCACCCAGCAGTTATACGAGGACACCACTCACCCTGCCCTCATGTGACACTTCACTCACCTGTCACTCTCACTGCCCACTCTGCAATCTCACTCAAACACATCACTCACCATGCATTCATTCCTCCCACTCTGCACTTTCACGCACACCCAAACTCATGTCACATTCACTCACCCGACAGTCACTCCTCTCATCCTACTCTCACACTATCACATCACTCACTGTGCACTCACATAGGCACTCCTGTCACTCACACAGCTTACCCTTCACTCACATGGGCACAGCACTCACCCTGGAGTCACATCACTCACCCTGCACTTCCTCCTCTCATCCTGCACTTACACAGACAAACCTCTCAGCCAGCATTCATACAGGCACTCTGCTCATCCTGCCTGCACACAGGGACAAAAATCTGCTGGAACTCATAGGGACACACCACTCACTCTGCACTAACTTCTCTCACCCTGCACTCACCAGTCACTCTCACAGATCACCCTTCACTTTTAACGCTCACCCTGCACCATACACAGGCACAACACTCACTCTGCATTTACACTTCTCATACCACCCTGCACTCACTCCTCTCACTCTGCACGCACTCCTCTCACCCGACACTCACATGGGCCCTCCTCTCACATTGCATTCATGCAGCTCACCCGACACTCACATCGGCACATTTTTCACCGTACACTCGCACTACTCACGTTGCACTCACTCACACTTATCACCTGCACTTACATAAGCACACCTCTTACTCTGCACATATAAAAATTACATAACTCTCATGAATATACACATATTTCTAAAAAGGCGACCACAGAATATCTGCTCTCCGTTGTTCTAGATGCCTACTTATTTCCATCTGCAACAACGGGGCTGGGGCAAGAGGGGAGAGTGGACTGAGAATGTGGGATGGCACGAGGAGGGAGACTAGGGCTGAGTCTTTGGGGTATGGTGATGGATTGAGGATCGTGTGACACCTTCAGCCATTCCTGGCTTACCATTCACCACAATGCTTCATTCCGGGAATTGTAGTTTTTTGGTTACATTGTAAGTTGGGTCTCAACAACCCAAAAATGCAAAGTGCTACTGGATAAAATCCATGGTTGCTGAAGAAGTCAAGAGTTTTATAAGTTCACAGTTGGATGCAGTGATATTACATGTTAGAACATGGATTCGTTCATTTCCAATACTGTAACTGCTTGATCCACACATGAAACCAAATATATGCCCCGTACACCTATTTTAAGGAAGTGTACTTTTCATTCACCTCATACTTGTAACAAACACTGACAAGGCAATATATATCATTATTTTTGAATAGTGTATAGAGAAAATATTTTTATTAAGCTTCACTAAAAGGCAAGGCAGGTATGGCAGAAGCAGCAGGGCAAGCTTTTCTAACACAATAAAAAGATTCACTACTGGAAGTGTGAGTGGCAGTGTGTCTGTGTGTGAGTGTGACAGAGTACAAATGTACGAAAGAGTGCTTAAGATATGGTGTGAATGTGTGCAAGAGAGAATGTGTGTGTGTCAGTGTATGTGTGTTATGCGTGCAAATGTGCTTCTGGTCTGGTATACTGGAGGTTATTCCTGCCTTAAGGACAAGGTCAATAATAGAATATGGATGGGAGGTGTTATGTATGGCAAATGGCAGGCCCTGAAATGCTATTATTAAGACACCATCATTGGTTGTGGGGACTCAAACTGTCTAACTGAGAAAGCCACTAGCCCAGTCATACCCAGTGCCAGGGACACAGAACACGCAACACCATACCTGGCCAAAGGCCCTGACATGATGCACATAATTTTTGGCATATGGGGTGGATCCATAGCATATGGCCTGGTATTGCTGAGTCCCCTCCCTTGACATGATCAGTTGACCCCTGCCCCACACCCTCTCCTCCGAGGCTATCCAAACACAATTCTTTGGATTAAGGGTCGTTTAACCCCGGCCGTATTTATTACAAATTAATAAACATTAGGCTTTAGGGTCCTAGGACCATAATATCCCAATGACCCTATCTTTCTCTATTTTAATATCCCTGACAGATCCAAGAATAAAGGGAAATCGGGATCTGCCAGAGGATTTTTAATCTTTATCCCCCTGGCCAAACATTTCTTCAAGTGCTCCCTGAAATATGGTCGAGCCCACCCCGACTTATAGGCGTTGGGGTGTCCCGATGATGAAGCATGACACCACTAGGGTGTGTGAGGGAATATAAAACAAAAGGAGTTGCCTCCTTTGCCACTTCAGAGTGGTGTAAAATCTAAAGCTTCATATAGGGATATTCCACCATTGGTTATTCAGCATCTATCTGTATTAACAACCGATTTACACGGTTAGGATAGTAGGGGAGTACTTTTTTGTGGATCAGTGTTATAAAACAGGAGGATGTACTCCTCCTTTAGAGTTTCTCTCGGCCCTTCAAATAGTGAGAGTATCCTCTTTCGCTATATTAGTGTATCACGAGGGAAAAAGCACACCTGAATAACTGGACCTCACTGCTAGAGCTACATACTTTTCCTAACACCGCTATGATGGCCGCCAGCCCCTCAATGCTGATCGGATGTCTGATGTCCGGCTGGGCACCTTGCAAGCGCTGCCACCCTTTCAGAGCCCTCTGAACCAGGAACGTGCCTGTGGGGTCCCTATGCCCCATCATTTTTGCAAAAAATGCTGCTGCAGTCATGTGGCGCTTTGCGCATGCCACCGAACGCCCCCCGTCCCTCAAAACCCTTAAGAATGATAAGGTGGATGCTGGGTTGTGCCATGTCCTTTCCCAGTTCTGCACTAGGGATGCGCAGTATGCGGTAAATGCCCCCTCATAAGCCCGCCTAGTCCTGGGTGCTAAGCTAGCTGCCACGAGGTCTGGTAAGTTGGGGCACCAAGCTGCCACAGATGCTCCGGAAAAGGCATGGGACAGTCCGCTGCTTCCGGATGATGAGCCCTGAAAACCTGCATCTTGAAACGAGAGAATGCATCAGCCGCGTGGTTGAGTATGCTCGGGACATGCCTAGCTCTAAACAATACATTTAATCCCATACATAGCAGCACAATTTCCTTAAGCAAGCGAAGCATTATCTTACACTTGGCGGACTGCTGGTTGATGCATTCCACCACCGCCATATTGTCTGACCAGAAAACCACGGACTGATTGCGAAACTGGTGTGGTCAGACTGTCACAGCCACCAAAATGGGGAATAATTCCAGAAATAAAATGTTATTTGTGACACCAGTTTCGATCCACCAAGTGGGCCAACGTTCTGCCGCCCATTGGGAACCTAGAATGGCACCAAACCCCTCACGCCCTGCAGCATCTGTCATGAGACCAAGATCCGGGCTGGACCTGGCTGGACCTGGCTGGGCTGGGCCACACTACTGCTCCATTGAAATCATGCAGGAATGCCATCCAAATCCGCAAATCCTGCTTAACTTCGCTGGACAACCGAGTGTGATGTTGCTTGTCTTTTAGCCCTGACATTGCCTGCGCAATGGAACGCGAAAAGGGGCGGGCCATAGGAATAATTCTCAAAGCAAAATTCAGCATGCCCACCGCCTTTTGTAATTGATGCAGGGTAACCTTTTCTTTGTGCAAGCACTCAGCTAAAGCCAGCGATTAACCTTTTACTTTGCTCAATGGCAAGCGTGACACACCCTCAATGGAATCTAGTTCAATGCCCAGGAACTCAATCTGTGTGGCCGGCCCAACTGTCTTTCCCTGCATCAGGGGGACCCCAAGTTCCCCCATAAGTGCGCAAAATGTTTCCAAAGCCTTGCTGCACTCCTGTGACTGTGGTGCACCTAACAGCAAGAAGTCATCCAAATAGTGCAATACCCAGCTGGGCCCCGAGACTTGCCTGAAAACCCACTGCAAAAAGGAGCTGAACTTCTCAAAATATGAGCAAGAGACAGAGCACCCCATTGGCATGCACCTGTCCATGTAGAACTTCCCCTCCAGCTGAAACCCCAGAAGATGGAAATCCTGTGGATGGACAGGTAGCAAGCGAAATGCAGACTCAATGTCAGATTTTGCTAATAAAGTGCCTGGGCCAAGCGACTGCAGCATAGCAATTGCCTGGTCCAATGATGCGTATCTCACGGAGCACAAGGCTCCATCAATGGCATCATTCAGTGATTGGCCCCTGGGAGCAGACAGGTTATGGATCAAGCGGAAATCCCCTGGGTCCTTTTTGGGTACTACCCCCAGCGGTGAGCAGACAAAATCATCTACAGGTATTGAGTTACAAATGATGTTCCCCTTTTTGAAGATCAGAAAATACCAATATTGGCTTATGCTGACGACGCTGTGTTAATCGCCAGGACAGGGTTGGGGCTACAAAGGTTGATTACGGCATATGTTTCCTTTATGGATTCATTGCAAATGAAAGTGAACCATAACAAGTCCTTTATAATAGTCGCCGGGGCAACAAAAAGAGAAAAAAGGATGTATTTTCATGCTGAGGCGAAAAGAATTGAAGTAGTAGACTCTTTTCCCTATTTGGGGATTCTTTTCGATAAAGACTTATCTTGGGTCAAATTGGTGGAAGGTAGAAAGATGGTGATGGAGAGGGGCATCATAGCTTTGAAATCTTTTACAAAAAAACTGGGGGCGAAACCTTTAATGCCGATTAAAAACATTTACCAAGCCAGAGTAAAAGCTGCAGTGAACTATGGGGCCGGCGTTTGGGGGGTGGCTGAATCCTCATCTTTACAGACTGTTGAGAATAAATTTTTAAATCAGTAGTAGGCCTCCCACCCTCATTCACAAATTATATTTTACATTCGGAACTGGGTGTCCCTTTTATATCAGACCAGATCCAAATAGCCCCAATATTATTATGGCATTCAATTTGGAGAAGAGAATCTGTCCCACTTACGCAATCAATAATAAAGAGCTGCCTAGCTATGGATAAGTGGAGGAGGTCTAGGTGGCTGAGCTATGTAGAGTCTGTATTAAGAGAAATTGGTCTTCCAGAACTTTTTAATGATCCTTTGGCATGCAAGAACATCTCTAAGCAGAAGGTTACTAACATGTTTTTGCTGATGACCGAGTACAAACGTAATGAATATTATAAGGAGAAATATGCTGTCCGGTCATATCGCAGTAACCTCCCACCGATAGAGGGGGAGTTTTCTTACCTTGCATCTGTAAATAGATTACAACATAGATTCATCTTGCTAAGGTTTCGAACAAATTTAATTCCCTGCATGTTAGGATACCCGGAAAATTCTTTTAATTATGCTGATTTAAGCCCATGCCCCTGTGATAATTCATCAGCGCAAACCGAACTGCATATAGTCCTATTCTGCAGCCTATATGAGAAGGAAAGGAAGGATTATCTGGAACCAATTTTAAAGAAAGGAAATTTTAAGCAGTGTCGGGTGGCACTATATTTTTTTAAATCATTACCAGATCCTCTGGTATGTTTTTCTGTGGCGTCCTTCCTATGGGCCTGTATGAGGAAGAGAAAGGGGAGGGCACACAGAGCACTGAGATGACTTTTATAGATGAACTGTTTTTCTTATAACTGATTGTGTAAATAATAATATAACTGCTAAAAATAGTATGTGAAGGGATTTTAATGATTTTAAAATTAAGAATTATTTCAGAAAGGTATGTAATTTGAGTGAAAATTTTATAAATGTTTATTAATTATGATGAATGTATTTGTTCTTTTATGATCATTTTTATTGTGGTCGAATAAAGAATATGACTATGACTATGAGTCAAAAGGACCTGCCAGCCTCCCCAAACGTAGTTCCTTCAGTACTTTAATTCTTGCCACAGATATGTTACCCCTTACTGACTGCTGATTGCGGCAGTAAGAGACCCCTGAGTAGCCAGGAGCCGGAATCCTGAAACCGTCCCTAAAACCTTCCAACAAAATCTGGGCTGTGCTTGGGCAGTAGTACCTGTTTAGCCAGGGTGTCAAAGCCATAGTGTCAATAGGTGAGTGTGCTTTACCGAATAAATAGACCTCATTCTTGTTTCTTAAATCCCTTGTCCTTTGATTTCTTAAAGCATTTTGACTCTGGGTGGGAGGATAGGCCACAGAAAGAGCAGGCATGCTTGAATTTGCAGGAATCACAGGGCCTGGTGCATGTCTTTCTCTTGAAATCCCAACACGCTCCCTTCTTGCTCCCCCCCCTCGCTTTGGGGTGCACCTGACCGAAAGGACTGCCCTTTTGGCGCGTCCTTGATGTGGTAATTCAGGTGTCTTAGCCACAAAATCATATCCACTTGGTCCCATGTGAGTGCTGGGTCAGATGCCTTTGCCCTTCTGAAAGCTTTGTCATATTCCTTCCAGCACATCCCCCCATACTCATCATGTGCGCATGCAATCCTGTTCTGGTAGCACACCAATTCTGTACCCTGCCCTGGAAACCTCTCTATTATTACTGCATGGAATTTGCAAATGTCTTTATCCAATTAATCAATGTTTCCTCAATCTTTTTCTTAGTAGGCCAATTGGTCCAGTCTCTTGGGTGAGCCCATTCCCTTAGTTTCTTGGCCTCCTCCCTCTCATCTTTGTCTACTAACAAGGAAAAAATGTTCACATATTCCCCCTTCCAAATTTGCTCTTTTATATCTTGTGCGATGTGCCTTGCCATACGCTCCCTGTTGGAGCGCACCTCCCCTAACCCCAAACTTGGCAACAGTTGTACTGTACCTGCCGATGTGCCCGCTTGCATCTTGGCATCTTCGGGTCCCGCAGCCGCGGCCTTCTTCGGGGGTACTGAGTCACCCATGGTGCTCCCTGTGCTGATGGGGACCTCAACTGGTGGCGGCAACACCTGTGTTGCTTTCTCAACCCGTGCTACCAAGTTCCTGGCTTTCTCTATTACATCCCCCTCGGCAGACAGGACCCCACTACCCGTAGACGGAATCACTGCCCCTGCCTTAGCTAGCCATGGGAGCCATGGGAGCAATGCTGCCAAATTCGCCACTATGTCAGGCTGACCTGGCGCTAAATTGGGAGTGCTGCCTGCTGGCCCTACCGGCTGTTATGTTATGTTATGTTAACTGGTGTTTGTATAGCGCATAATCACCAACAGGTCTCTTAGCGCTTAGAGAGATTGGCCAAGGACCACTGGCAGTTGTAAATACAATGCATGGAAGCTGTTTAAACTGTGTGCTGGGATTTTGTTAGAATTGGAACCCCCTGGCGCGCTAGGCTGCCCTGTGCCTTCCCTGCCTTGTGGTGGATTCGCTCTCCCTGGCATCACCCCACCCGCTGGGACCACAGGCACTGTGTCTACAGGCACTGGGAGGGCTGGGATTACAGGTAATGGAACCACTGGACCTGGTATGGCTGGCCCTGGCAATACTGGTACTGCCGGGATTGCCGGGTTTGGCCCCTCAACTGGTACCGCCTCCCTTGGGACGGTCCCTCCATCCCCACGTTTATGCTTGGACCTCCGGGATACCGGAGGAAAAGCCGCCCTGGGTGCCACCCCAGAGCACCTGGGCTTGTCCTCGGCGTCCTCCTGCCCCCCGTCTACCTTCCTGCGCAGCTCTGCCACTGTCTGATTTAAATCGTGCATAGAGCGCATCATGTTTTCCATCCACTCCTCCATCCTAGATCAAACCTGCCCCCTTTTGGCTTTTGGTGCCATTGCCTACTAGGAGTCTCCTGTTCACTATAGTGGGACTTAAAAAATGGCACTGTAGAACTGGGGGGGGGGGGGCCTAGGCAAATTGGCAAGCTCTGTAGACTCACCCCACCTGCCCAACCACTAATACCTTGTTTGCACGCAACACACCCTTAGCGTTTAGCAATTCAGTCACCCCTACCTGCCCCACCACTAATACCTTGTTTACTTAAAAGCGCACCCTTAGTGACCCAGCTCACTCCCGCTACTTAACTTCAGATGAGGCTTTTAACAACACGGCAGAAAACAACACCTGCCCAGTCAGCCCTAATGTGCAGCTCAAGAACAAAAACTGTCCCCAATACCCCCTTACCTCCCTAAAAACCGGACCCTAGGCCACAGCTACAGCCAGAGCCACTCCCGCACGTTCAAGAGAGTGGGGCAGGTGAGGATATCCTCCAACCCTCGTGGCTCCCGGCTGTGCTTACAGTGCTGGCCCCGATGAGGATGGGAGACGGGCGCTGCTGATTGCTCCACTGGAACGGTCCCGCAAACAGAACTGATTACCGAGCCTGTCAGGGAGAGAAAAAGAAGCAGTGAATTCCCTAAGCCCCCGCCGCGTGGACGGAGGCGAGTGGGAGAGCGAAAAATTCCCCGAAGGCTTCCGGCGTCCCTCGCTGCTCCCGCCGAGATAAGGATTGTTGCTGCCAAACCTGGAAAGGAAGAAAGAAAGCAAAACTAAACGGAGGCTCCCTGAGGTCCTCCGCGTGCAGCAGCTGGGCGATATAATTCTTTGCAGGCAGAGCGGCGAAGAAGAGACTTTGCCGCCGCTCTGCCGCTCTTTTAAAGGGGGCGTCCTGCCCCAGACTGGAATAAACAGGTCCCGGCGAGATCCGGGACCCGTTTTCCCTGCGTTTGCCCCGGAAGCATTTGAACTGCTTCCGGGGCACCTTTGTCACAGCCAATGGGCGAGCGTGGGGAGGGCGGGCCCCCAGCGCGTCACGAGCGCTGACCCCGCCTCCCCCCACCTCGCCGGAGAAGCATACTGGGGACCGGCACAACCGCCATATTGACGGCGCGACCGAGTTCCCGGTGTCGCCTTTGGAAAATGTTGGAACTGATATTTGAGGTAACTCTTGTCATAAGATTTCCTGTACTCATTTTATATGGGCTGTTAATGGCAAAATGCTGACCCTTGTATACAGGAGGGAATTTTTAGAGGTACCCATGGCTGTGACTGAAGTATCCATGGTAAATTTCTGGCACACTGGCATATTGAATGTACTCCTTGGCATAAGGGGCTCACCCATGAAAAAATGATAACTGTGGTATAGTGGAAGTAATTTCTGACTTTTTAAAAAACGAGATCTACTCCTTCAAGAGGCCAGGCTTCCCTGGTGCACCATGAAAGTACTGGAATATTTCATGAATGCTCATAAGGGTCTTTGCCATTTTAGCAAATTTGTTCCCAAAAGTTAAAAAAAATTCTTAGGGGAGAAGTCAACTCTCCCTTAAATCATCTACAAGAAATCTGTTAACTTGTTTTGCTTGCTGGAGTTTGGGGGAAGTATCACACCTCACCACTTACATAGATCTTTTTCCTCATATAGTGGGTATGAGGTTAGCTCGCACCCCATTTCTGTAAATGCTTGTCCTGCCCCATTGCTGGAAGCAGGACTGGCTTTAGGGCGTTGCGACTGGTGCAGCCGCACCTGGCGTTCACTTTGGTGGGGGGCGCTGTTCAAAAACTATTTTTGGTTTAAAAGCACGCAAACTTCCTTGTGCATCAGATAGTTTTCAGGGAACAATAAAAATATCAAGATAACTCTGGTGATTAATGTTCCTACTAGTGAGAGTACAGAATGTTGTCTTGTTGCAATTTTGGCTCATCGTAAATTAGCACAGAGGGTTAATGTGCCTGCTACAAAGAACGTGTACCATACAGATCACAGAACTGAATGTGAGTGAACTATGAGTAGCACTATCAAAAGATAAAATGTCCATCAGAGAGAGGCTATGGAGAGATGAGGTGCACTGTTGGAGAGTGGTAGTGAGGGAATTCATGGAGAAGGAGGATATGGGGAGGAGAGCCCCTAAAAAGACTGTCATAACGGCCGCCACTAGTGCTCGAGCCGGCACTGGCTGGGTGTCTTAGCACCCCCCCCCCCCCCACAAGTTCAGGTCTAGTTGCGCCCCTGGTGTTAGGTATTGGCAGGTGGGACCTCACGCTTTTCACCATGTTATAGATAAAGGGGGAAGGGCTTTTTTAAGGAAAGGGAAAAAAGAAGTTTCCATTATGTGTGAAATGAAAAACAGCTTTCTTTCTGTTTACGAAAAGGGTTATCTGTCTCAGGGTAAGGACTGGAACGAGTAAGATGTAAGTTTTAGGTCCAGCCTACCAAACAGTGCAGCTGTCAGGTTGCAAAAGACCTATTATGGGCTTACAGAGAGGTCACCTGGTCTTGTAGCCATTGGTTGGCTTTATTGTCCCACTCATTTGCTTGCATCTTTTTGGATGGCTTTCCGTGTTCCAGCTTGTCAGCCTTGTGTTTGTTCCATCCCACCTCTTTACCATTTCTCTCATTGGCTGACTTTAATAGCTTTCCCTGCTGACTTTTAATTAACCATTTTTTTCTTCTAGCTTAAGGACTCAATGGGAGTACATGTGTTTTTCATCTGTCTTCCTCATGTACTTCTTTCTCCCTGCCCCACCATCACTCGTACTCCTCTCTGTCACCTGTGTGCTTCACTACCCCACTCGTATCCCTCTCTCTTGCCCGTGTGCTTCAGCCCCCCTGCCTGCACTCTTGTTCTTCACACAAATGGGCTTCTCTGACTCGCCTTTCTGTGATGCGCTCTCAGATCTTTAAATAAAAAGAAATAAAGGCATCCGTTTGCCTACAAAAATGAAGCACCAGCTGCGTCATTGCATGTTTTTTTTTTAGGTATTCTGTATACCGTCGCCAAAACCACAGGCAAAGCCAATAGGTCCTGAAAACGAGACCCATTGGCTTTGCCAATGCTTGTTGTGAGTGGAAAGCATCTCACCCAAGTATTTTATTAGTCAGTAGACATTTGACTACTTCCTATTTCCTTCGTAAGTGGGTCTTTCCTGTACAGGTACATGGACCGGAGGTGCAGGATAAGAGACACTGTGAAAGTGAAAGAAAAGATTGAACAATAGATGTAGGAGTAGAAGAGATGAAGGAAAGGAAAGATAGAGGGGAAACGTAGCAGAATGAGGAAAGCAGCGGGAGCTAGATGTACTGTGAGGTGGAGAAAATATGGGAAGACTGAAGAAAGGAGTGAAATAAAGTGATAGAATAAAAAATTACGTAGGGAATGAAGGCGGCTAATGTTACAGATGCAAAAGAACAATTGATGGATGGAATGCTGAACAATGTCAAACACTCACCCCCAGTACAGAGATCTGGGTCTAAATCCATCGTTCTTTTGCCCACTATGCCACCCCAGTTTGGGCCCAGCTATTTGCAAATCAATCTCGATCCTGCTCCCCATGGGAACACTTCAGCCCGAACTGCCAGGCCAGGTCCACCCTGGACCAGAAACAAGCACCCTACAACGGGTTTTGGGTATCACACCTCATCAGCCAGGATAGCCTGAATCCAGTGGCATGTGTGTTTTTTGTGTGTGTGTCTTTTGTGTTGTTTTGTTTTTTTTGTGCATTTTTCATCCCAAGTGGGACAGGGATGACCAGACATTGGCCCCATGCTCACCATGCCACTGGATTCAAGCTATCCTAGCTTGAGACCCCATCGATTCGGTGCTGAAAAGCCTGATTCCCAGGCTGCACTTGAGTGAAGTAAAAAATTATGCCTCACCATTAAATATTTGTCCTACATTATACTCGTACCTAGAAACTGAGGTCAAAAGCATTTTTTCTAATCACATTCTGACCTACAGGTTTATGTGTAGGGTAGGTTACCATCAAGTTTTCAAACCAATTTATTCTGCATAGCAAATCCCTACAAGCTCTGCTTCCTTTATAAAGAATTCTTAAAATCTTTGTCGCTGAGTAAATGTTTTTTACTATACTGGCAGGCTTCTCTTTTGGACTTGGATAGTGTTTGCAGTGAGCGCAGTATAAATTTCGCAAATAGATTCATTTTTTTTTGTTTAAATCTTTTTATTTAACATTTTGCACATTTTACGGCGTACAACCATAACAATGCCTATACACCATGATCAGGTAACTGCAAGTGTTACATCATCCAGCACCCCGCCGTAGAGAAGGGGGGAGAGATGGGTTGTGTAACAGAGGTTAAAAGTAGACTCCTGACGGTGCCTGCACAAAAGGCGCAACAGCGCTTAAAAATCTTAACTCTAGGTGGCTCGTGGAGATTTCAGACACGGTGCATCTTAGGTCAAACTGTGGATATAGGGTACAACAAAAGGAGGACAACTTAAGCAAGGAGGGATGAGGGAGTCGCGAGAGACCTTCTGCCATGCCTAGTATAACCGGGGACGCCAGCGCTATCCAGACCGAATGACAACAGAATACTGAAAGAAGGAGAGGGCCATATCGCTTTGGAGGTCGGGGCTACACATCACCTCTACCAAAGGGGGAATGGGTTGTGTGTGTTAGTCTTGACTATCATCCCGGGGTTCCCGAGTATTAGTGACCATTTCTTGCAACTTCGACACCATGATGTCCCATTGAGACGCCAGAGGGAACTTTCGGATACCAAGCAGGTCTTCCCTGCGCAGCGCCACTCCCTCCGCCCTAGCCCAGTTAAGTAAAGATATGTGCCAGGCTAATGTTTGAGGTGAATGGGGGGATTTCCAGCGCTTGGAAATCAAGCGTTTTGCTGTTATTAGGCCCAAGTCTAGGAACCGGGTGGTAGCCCTGTGTTTTTGATTCCTGCTAAATAGGTGTAATATGTGTACCTCCCATAGAGGTGGGACAACGCGATGCGTGCAAGTGGCTAGTGTGCTTGTCACATTGCTCCAGTATTCGGCCAGAACCGGACAATGCCAAAACATATGGAGTATGTCGGCATCTAGTTGCCGGCAACGAGGACAGGTCGCATCGGCTCGGAGAAAGTATCTATTAATTTGAGCTGGGGTGAGATAAGCTCGGTGTAACACGAAGAATTGGATTTGCTTAAACCGTTGGTTACGTGGGATGTACGTCGGGGTGCCTCGGACTGTAGTCCATTCTCTATCCGTGAATGCCCTCCCTAAGTCCCCTTCCCAGTGATGTCTCAGGTGGGTGAGGTCGGCCTCTGTGTGTTGACGAATGGAGGATGCAAACCAACGTGCCAAGTGCCTCCCCGTCCCCATCACGTGGAGGAATTGCAATGTGTGATGTGTGGGTGGTTTCTGAGCAAGTGTACCCCACTTAGATGATAACAAGGCTATAAGTGTTCTATGCAATAAAAACTGTCCAGGGCGCAAGTTCCCTTCCGCTATGAGTTCCTGATATGGGATGAGTGAGCCGTCCTGAAAAAGATCTCCCAAGTCTTAAATACCCTCTGAGGCCCAGTGCCGTAGCTCGGCAGCTGTGGGAGGGGTGTCCCCTCGTGGAGTTCCTAGCAGTGGGATAGCGGGTGCATACGGGGTGGTGGCTCTGGTGAGGAAGAGGCTCCTATGAAAACATTTATAGGCTACGGCGAGTAGAAGTGTGTCTGGGAGTTTGGGTTTTGCGCGTGGGTGGAAAACCTGTAGTAGGTTATTGAGCATTATTGGGGGTTGTAATGACACTGTGTCCCCAAGATAACAGGACGAAAGCCACCGAGCAGCACATTGCAGCTGGGAGGCTAGATAATAATGCTCGAAGTTAGGCACCGCCAGTCCCCCCAGTTCGGCGGGCAAGCATAATTTCCCCATGGGCACCCTATGTCTCGACATCCCCCATATAAAGTCCCTCACAACCTTTTCCCATTTTCTGAAGAAGGGTGGGGAAATGATAAGAGGTAGAGTGGTGAAATAGTAGAGAAGGCGAGGAAGGGCTACCATTTTGATAAGAGCAATCCTCCCGGATATCGCCAGTGGAAGGGTTTTCCAGAAACTCATTTGTGCTTGAATGGCTGTGGTGGCCCTGAGTATGTTCCCGTCGAACAAGTCAGCTCTAGTGTGGTAAACTCGCACCCCCAGATATCGGAAAGGATCTATGCACCATGTGACTGGGATTCCCCCCAGGACATATCCCGGGTCAGGAGTCTCCTGTAGGGATGGTGAGAGAATCGATTTCGCTGCGTTAACCCGCAGTCCTGAGGCTTGTGCGAAATGGCTTAGGGCCCGATCAAGAGAGGGTGGAATGTTGTGAAGGTCGCGGACATATAACAACAAGTCATCTGCATATAGTGAAATGGTGTGCGTGCCATCTCCTAGAGCGATACCCATGTCAATGTGGGCGCGGACGTCGCCGCCAGTGGCTCCACTGCCAACGCGAACAAATAGGGGGGACAGCGGGCATCCCTGCCGTGTCACCCGTCGCACCCGAATGGGATCCGAGACATAGGGTCCCGTCTTGACTCGGACCGACGGATTATGGTAAAGCAACCGTACCATACTGGTAAAGTATGGGCCCAGTCCAAAGCAGGCCAGGACGGCGAATAAGAAATTCCAAGCTAGCGAATTGAAGGCCTTCTCGAGATCCAATAACATGCAGCCCGAGCGAGGCCACACGGTAGGGGCGTACTCCGCCACCCGAAAGTATCGTCTTATGTTCAGAGCAGTGTTGCGTTGGGGAACAAATCCGTTCTGGTCGGAATGTACCAGGTCGGGAACCAACGGAGCCAGCCTGTTGGCTAAAATTTTTGCCAGAATTTTATAGTCCGAGTTTAGTATTGCAATTGGTCGGTAGGAACCGGGGGATGAGGGGTCTTTGCCGGGCTTTAACAGAGAAACCACATTGGCAGTGCGCATGGTCGGAGACAGAATCCCGTCTGAGATTGCCTCTGTGTATAGTGAGTGTAAACGAGGTGCCAACCTTTCTACGTATGTCTTAAAGAACTCTGTCGGGAGTCCGTCAGGACCTGGAGTGTTGCCGGAGGCCAGGGATCGCAGCGCTTCCCTCACTTCATCCTCCGTCAGTGGGGAGTCCAAAGTAAGGAACTGATCAACTGTGAGATTGGGCAGCTCTACCGTGGCCAGGAATGACTCCACACTTTGGGCGTTTCCTATCAGCCGGGTCTCATATAACCTAGTGTAGTTCTCTGTCATTACTGCGTGGATATCTTTCTGAGTGACTCGCTCACGTCCCAGGTCATCTATTAGCATCTGTATGGGGCGCTGGGGATGTTCCTGCCGTATCAGGTAGGCCAGCAACTTCCCGGCCTTGTCTGCCGTAGAGTGAGAGCGGGTCGAGTGTGCCAAGTAATTATGGCATCGCAGTCTCTCCAGCAGCGTCCTCCTTTCGGCATGGGCATCGTCCAGTCGCCCTTGTTGGTCCGGACAAGTGACGGACCTCGATTCAAGTTGGAGCAGTTGTCTCTCAATAGCTGATAGCGATGTGTCTAGCTGTCTGCGAATACTCCAAGTCTGCCCCAGACAGTGACCCCTAATCACTTCTTTAAAAGCTCCCACTCAGTCGAAGTTGAGTCTGTAGAAGCCTCGTTGAGCTCAAAATATCCGGCCACCGCAGTCTCCAGCGAATTCCGAAACACAGGATCTTCCAGGGCCGCTATCTGCAAACGCCAGACCGGAATCAGAGATGGACGCGTGTCCCAGGCCAGATGCATTATTTGTGGATTATGGTCAGAATGTGTCCGGCCTAGATAGTCTGTAGACTGTATCAGAGGGAGTAGAGTAGCAGAAGTTAAAATGCGATCGAGGCGCACATGCAGGTCGTGCACCGGGGAATAAAAAGAGTACACTCGGGAATGCGGATGGCGTTCACGCCATACGTCCGAGAGTGCCCAATGGCCCATCCAGGTTCGTAAAAGTTGCGCGTTGGAGGAGGCCGTAGTGCAATTCAAGGGAGGAAAGGAGCGATCAAGGGAAACATCCAACACAGCATTGAATTCTCCTCCCAGAAGCCAAGGGATCTCTTTCCACCGGAGCAGTACCTCTGAGAGATTGTTTAGGAAGGTGCCCTGCGCAGTATTAGGGGCATATATGGATCCCAACAAAACCGGCTGTCCATTCAGTTTACCCCTCACCAACACATACCGTCCCGTTGGGTCTATCAGTACTTCCTCCTCTTCCCAGGGAACCCCCGCTTTGACCCATATTACTACTCCTCTAGCCATGGATGAGTAGTCGGTGCTGTATATCTGGCCCCTCCAGCGACTGCGCAGTCGGGCAGCTTCAAGACGTGTCAGATGCGTCTCTTGCAAGAGCGCCACGCTCGTCGCTCTACGCTGCAGGTAAGCATATATGGCATACCTCCTGGAGGGTGTGTGAATGCCCCTGACGTTCCAAGTTACAATGTTGAGATTGGTCATTGTGACGATCTAAGCCAGCGGGCTCCGCCCATAGGGTGTGTCTCCCCGTGTGTGTTGGACAACCCCAGGGAGGGGATATGCAAAGGCAGCAGGTCTCTAAACGAAGCGACTCGTGTGGGGGAAAAAATAATATTGTGTGTTTTAACATCGTGAAACAGCATAAGAGCGGATTCCCAACATGGAGATCTACCCAAACAAGTATGCCTCGCCATGGCAATTAGTCTATTGTCGTTGTTTGACTTCGAGGGGAAGTAGGGAAAGCGGGTATAAGATGTATCCCCCTGGTTTACCCCTCCATAATAGGAGATAAAGCATCAGGCATAGAAATTAAGTACGGTATGTCCCAGGAGCACATCATGCATCAGTAAGAGCTAGTACGTAAGTTAGGCGTATGATCTCTGCCCTATATGAAAACTAGACATCTTGGGGGTGATAGCAACCAAGTATTCAAATAATGCCGTCTGCAGTCTGACGGGTGATGTCCGGCAGCGGGGGCGAGCCCATGTCAGTTGACCACTCCGGTGTAGAGCTAGCTTCTCCGGACTTTGGCAAGGATCTAATGGAACTGGCGGGTGAGGGCAACCTGGTGGATTGAAGGGCCGCCACTGTCTGCAATGCCCCCTGTCATTCCAATCTGATCTGTATTTGGGGCTGTTGCAAACGAGCGCGCGTCTCTGCCTTTCCTTCTGCGCCTGCCGCGGCGGGGTCATTCGTGTGATCGAGAATCATCTGCTGTTTTCGGCGCCGTTGCCAACCCATTCTCTTCGAGCTAGTCCCAAGCTTCCGAGGGGGAATCAAAGTCCCGGGTGTTTCCATCTCTGATTACGCGAAGGCGGGCGGGAAAGAGTAGACAGTATCGGAGGTCCAAGTCCCGAAGTTGTTTCTTGACTGCGCCGAAAGTGGCTAGCCTCTTCTGAACATGAGCAGTATAGTCCGGGAAGAGGGAGACGGTGACGTTTTGCACCTTAGGGCCAGGCTGTTTGCCAACTTCCCGCAATATGACATCCCTGTCCCTAAAGTTCATTACTTGGAACAGGAAAGGACGAGCCCCCGGAGGGGGTTTGCGGGCCGGCACTCTATGCGCCCTCTCCACTACGAATTGTGGGGAGAGTGACCCTGGAGGCAGCAGATCTCTCATCCAGGTTTCAGTGAAGACCTCCGGGGCGCGTCCCTCTGCCCCCTCCGGCAGTCCAACCACCCGGACATTATTGTGACGCGACCTCCCCTCAGCGTCGTCTACCTTCTCCTCGAGGGTGCACACGCGGTCCAACAGATCCTGCAGCGCGGATGCACAATTGCGAGAACGGGGCTGAAGGTCAGCCAGTGTGGTCTCCGCATCACGGACCCTGTCCGAGAGCTTATGCTGGTCGGCCCGGAGGAGTGTGAAGTCTGAGGTGATGATGTCCATCCTGCTCTCCAGGGAGGTGCGTGTCAGTTCCAGGGTATTGCCAATCTTTTCAACCGCCGCCAGGACTGAGTCTAGCTTGGCTGCAATGTCCAGTAGATTCACCCCTACCATGGGTCCCGAAGTCGCGAGTGTTCCCTCGAACTGGCCCCTCGAGGGGACGTCTTGGTGCACATTAGAACGTAAGCGGCCCATGACGATCTGCTGGGCGCTCCGCATATGGAGGGGGTAATGATGTCCGATGTCAGTGAACTGTGCAGCCCTTCTTCCGCACCTCCTAGCGTTGCAGGAGTATACACTGCCCCAGAGGGTACCTATAGGGTTCAAGCAGGCACCTGTTGAACCAGGGGGCGTGATGGAGTAGGCACCCCTTAAGCTAGTCATATCTGGTGTCACCGCCCGGCTGGACGGAAGCAGGCAAGACCTTGAAGGGGAGGAACTAGGCCTGAATGGCCCCCGGGACCTCCCCTACCCCAACCAGTCTCCCCTCAGCTCCAAAGGTCAGCCCCCACGACAGAGACAGGGGCAGCACAGGCCCGAACCGGCTCGCCTCCGCCGCTCTTCCTAACTATGCCCCATCATAGAGGTCACCCAGATGAATTAAGCAAGCGTCTGTGAGGCAAACAGTGCATGGGCGAGGAACCACGCCAGGCAGTTGGTAGTTCTGTCACCTCCCCACCAGACCAAAGTAGGGGAGATCCCGCCAGGGAGGAGCTAGGCCCGTACGGCCCCCGGAACCCCCCCAGCGCAACCAGGCACGCCTAGACTCAGGCCACAGCTTCCCTGGTGGAGTCAGGAGCAGCGTAGGGCAGGGGAGGGACTAGGTCCGAGCGGCCCCCGGAGCCCCCCCAGCATAACCAGATCTTCCCCGGCTCAGGTAACAGTCTCCGCGATGGAGCCAGGACCAGCGTAGGCCCGATCCGGCCCCCGCACTGGTCCTCACACTACAGCACCCAGGCAGCTTCCCGCTACTACTCCGCGCCACGCTTGAGGGGAGGGGGGGCCTAGGCCCGACCCCCCTCCACCACGGTTGATCAGCACAGCTGCAGGCTCACCTGGATCGCCCCTGCTTCCCACGACAATGTGAGGGCCCCAACGGTCACGGCCGCCTCAGTCTAGCGCCGCCCCAGGCCGCCCGGTCTCTTCCTCACTTTTACACTGATTGCGGCCTAGCCGCGGGGTAGGCCAGAGATGTCTTCCGTGTCCAGGCCGGTCCCAGCTCCCCACAGCCCGCCACTCTCTGCTTGCTGAGCACCGGCAGGCCTCGCGGGTCCTTCAGCCTCGCGGGGGGCCTCTTACCGATGTCTTGACGTGCTGCAGACTCTATCCAGTTCCGGGACCGCGGCCCTTTCCTCGTGGACATACCTCCGCTTGCGCAGCTGCAGGTTCACGGTGTTCTATGGCTATGCTTCCCAGCCATCTGGAGTGCGCCATCTCCCGGCTCAGGCAAACCAACTCCCAGGTTACACCGATGTCGGACGGCCCCCGCCGATCAGTTCAGACAACGGCCGCTCCACAGGGTCTTCAGGAAACACGCCACTGGCACATCTCTCACCGCTCCTCAGCCCATCGGATCCGATTTAGTGAGGGCTTTGTCGATCATAGTTGCCGCGGCCCAGTCACCGAGCGCGTTCGCGCCCTTCTCACCCACGACAGCAGAGAGGCCGCGCGTCGGCAAGAGTTCAGGAGTCCGCCACGTCTGCTTTCCTGCAGTGTACAGCTCCGTTTCACCAGGAAAGTGAATGCATGGTCGTGTGGGCTTGATGCGGCTGTGTTTTTAGCCCGATGCTATGGAATTGGCGTATTTATTCAGGATAAGCGGGGGATACTCTGCGGAGCGTTAGGGTTTCATGTCCGCCATGATGGCTGGCTAGCCACGCCCCCCCAAATAGATTCATTAATTAAATCCACAAAAATAAATACTCTAAAAGATAATTATAAACAAATTAGATTAGATTAGATCAGATTTTAGATTAGATGCCTATTATTTTACCTACAGCATGACCAGGTCCTAGGGACAATTGAAAAAAACCTTCTGGCTCATCCATGAGCGACTGAGGTTTTGTGGCTCATCCGCGAGTGACTGAGGTGTTCTGTCTCACCACGAGTGACTAAGGTGTGGTGGCTCATCCATGAGTGACTGAGGTGTTGTGGCTCATCCACGAGTGAATGAGGTGTTGTGGCTCATCCATGAGTGAATGAGGTGTTGTGGTTCACCCACAAGCTATGCTCATCAATGAGTGACTAAGGTGTTCTAGCTCATCCACGAGTGACTGAGATGTTCTGGCTCATCCACTAGTGACTGAGCTGTTTTGCTCATCCATGAGTGACAGAGGCATTGTGGCTCACCCAAGAGTGACGCTCATCGACAAGTGACTAAGGTGTTCTGGCTTATCTGCGAGTGACTGAGGTGTTCTGGCTCTTCCATGAGTGACTGAGGTGTTGTGCTCATCCACGAGTGACTGAGGTGTTCTGGCTCATCCAAGGTGTTGTGCTCATCCATGAGTGACTGAGGTGTTGTGGCTCACCTGCAAGTGACTGGGGTGTTGTGCTTATCCAAGAGTGACTGAGGTGTTCTGGCTCACCCGCAGGTGACTGAGTTGTTGTGGCTCATCCACGAATGACTAAGGTGCTGTGCTCATCCATGAGTGACTGAGGTGTTGCACTCATCCGCAAGTGACTGTGGTGTTCTGGCTGATCCACGAGTGACTGAGGTGTTCTGGCTCATCCACGAGTGACTGAGGTGTTGTGCTCATCCATGAGTGAGTGAGGTATTGTGGCTCATCCACGAGTGACTGAGGTGTTGTGGCTCACCCACGAGTGACTGAGGTTTTCTGACTCATCCGCGGGTGACTGAGATGTGCTGGCTCATCCACCAGTGACTGAGGTGTTATGGCTCATTCATGAGTGACTAAGATGTTGTGGCTCACCCGTGAGTGACCGAGGTTTTGTGGCTCATCCACGAGTGACTGGGGTGTTCTGGCTCATTCACGAGTGACTGAGGTATTGTGGTTCATCCATGAGGGACTGAGGTGTTTTGGTTCATCCACGAGCTGCTCCTCAATTCAGAATCTCCCTGGAGACAGACAGGCTCAATACACACTCAGGAGTTCTGCAGGTAAGGGCCTAAACTAGGCCACTGACAACACTGCTTTTCCCACACTTAAACAACTCCCTCTCTTAGCCAAAAATGAGTGCTACATACATTTTCCAAACCCAGTTTAAACCCTAAGAGCAGATTTCTGCAGTCTCAAAGCACACTCTGCTTAGCCTTTGAGGTGTAACATGTCTTTTTATTTCTATTTTTCATAGGCTGTTTTTTTTTAACTCACTTGCTAAGACAAAAGGGAGATCGGGGTGGATTGCTTACACACACGTCTGAGCACAGAATAGGGGAGAAACTAGGAGGAATATTAAGCAGTCACAGCCAGATAAAAACAGCAAATTTTTAGCTACAAAGCCAACAAACAAGTAAAATTGAGGCAGTTATGGTCAGGTAAAACTTCAGATTATGAACTACAAACCCCACAACCCAACAAGTAAATTTAGGCAGTCACGGGCAGGTAAAAACAGCAGATTTTCAGCTATAACGCCCACAAACAAACAAGTGAAATTGAGGCAGTCATGGGTAAAGGAAAATCACTTTTAAAGTTTCAGGGAGCAGACAGGACAAAGTCTCTCTTCTTACCACCTCCTGATCCTTGGTTCACTGGGATGTTGGGCACAGGGAAGCTGTGGCTAACAAAAGGTGGCTGTCTTGGGGTTCCCTCCACAAACCTTAAGGGGCTTGGGCAGGTGTGAGAGGAGATCTCAGGGTTGCGTGGGAGCTAGAGAGCCAATCAGTAAGCTCAGCCTGCAGGGCAGGGGCTGGGAGCTGCTCCTCAATTCAGAATCTCCTTGGAGACAAACAGGCTCAATCCACACTCTAGAGTTCTCAGGTAAGGACCTAAACTAGGCCGCAGCCAATATTGCTTTTCCCACACTGAAACAACTCCCTATTTTAGCCAAAAACAAGTGCTACATACACTTTCCAAAACCCAGTTTAAACCCTAAGAGCAGAATTATGCAGTCTCAAAGCACAATCTGCTTAGTCTCTGAGGTGTAACATGTCTTTTTATTTTTATTTTTCATTGGTTGTTTTTTTTTAACTCACTTGCTAAGACAAAAGGGAGATAGGGGTGGATTGCTTCCACATATGTCTGAGCACAGATTAGGGGAGAAACTAGGAGGGAAAATTAAGTAGTCACGGACAGGTAAAAATAGCAAATTTTCAGCTACAAAGCCCACAAACAAACAAGTGAAATTGAGGTAGTCACCGGTAAAGGAGAATCACTTTTAAAGTTTCAGGGAATAGACAGCACAAAGTCTGTCTTCTTACCACCTCCTGGTCCTTGGTTCACTGGGATGTTGGGCACAGGGAAGCAGTGGATAACAAAATGGAGGTGGCTGTCTTAGTGTTTCCTGCACAAACCTTAAAGGGCCTGAGCAGGTGTGACAGGAGGGCTCAGGGTAGTTTGGGAGCTAACGAGCCAATCAGTAAGCTCAGCCTGCTGGGCAGGGGCTGGGAGCTGCTCCTCAATTCAGAATCTCCTTGGTGACAGACAGGCTCAATTCACTCTCTGGAGTTCTGCAGGTAAGGGCCTAAACTAGGCCGCTGACAATACTGCTTTTCCCACACTTAAACAACTCCCTCCCTTAGACACAAATGAGTGCTACATACACTTTCCAAACCCAGTTTAAACCCTGAGAGCAGAATCCTACAGTCTCAAAGCACACTCTGCTTAGCCTTTGAGGTTTAATATGTCTTTTTGTTTCTCCTTTAAATAGTTTTTTTTTTAACTCACTTGCTAAGAGAAAAGGGAGATTGGGGTGGATTGCTTACACGCATGTCTGAGCACAGATTAGGGGAGAAATTAGGAGGGAAAATTAAGCAGTCACGGGCAGGCAACAACACCGAATTTTCAGCTACAAAGCCCACAAACAAACAAGTGAAATTGAGGCAGTCACGGGCAAGTAAAACTGCAGATTTTAAACTACAAATCCCACAATCCAACAGGTAAATTTAGGCAGTCACAGGCAGGTAAAAACAGCAGATTTACAGCTATAAAGCCCCCAAACAGACAAGTGATATTAAGGCAGTCATGGGTAAAGGAAAATCACTTTTAAAGTTTCAGGAAATAGACAGCACAAAGTCTGTCTTCTTACCACCTCATAGTCCTTGGTTCACTGGGATGTTGGGCACAAGGAAGCTGTGGCTAACAAAATGGAGGTGGCTGTCTTGGGGTTCCCTCCATAAACCTTAAGGGGCCTGGGCAGGTGTGAGAGGTTTGACACCTATCACATATACAGCAACACAGCAACTCTCTTTTAACCACTTGTCATCCATTGGACAATTTAGAACCTTACAGCATGGCCCATATGCTGCACCACCACCCCTAACTCATACACCTTCCACCCTAAACAGACGCAAACAAAATAAGCAACATGCCACTCTTCACAACTTTGAATCTCCATGTCTACTGCACAACAAGGCTACTCTACAAAAACAACACAGGTCACCAACACACTCTCAACCACCATCTCCACCACCTACACACACAGACCCATCAAAATGCCTTCTTAGCCTACTGGATGAGGAATACGATACAGAACAGCTACACTATTGCTATCCTCATACAGTTAATACCAGCACTAAGTACACTCCTGCTACCAGCCCACAAAATACTGCTCACTCTTCTACAAAACAAAGTCACACCATCACCAAAGCACATTCTCTAAACTGTCTACTAATAGATGCTTGATCACTCTAAAAAAAACAAGCATCACATCTACGACCTTCTCACTGACACACAACCTGACCTACTCTTCAAAACTGAATCATGATTGGGAGATGACATGGCTCCAGTGTTGCATGAAGCCATTCCTCTAGGCTATCAAACTATCACACAAAATCATATAGGCAAAAAAGGAGGTGGCCTAGCTGTTGTATTCAAGCAAACGTTAAATATCACTAAAGCTGACAACGTCTTTATACGAGGCTGTGTGGCCCTCTTCACAAGATGCAACTCTACAACTTCTTCCTCCTGTAACTTCCTGCTCCTTTGCAGACCTCCACCTAGCAATGTAACATTCCCAGACACACTTCTAGACACAGTTTCAAACCTTATAACACTACACTCCAACCTATGTATTCTGAGTGACCAAAACATTTGGTTTGACAAACCCAATATGCCCCATCCAAAAACAATCATCACTGGTCTAGACACACTGAACCTACATCAGATCGTCCACAAACCCACATACATCGCTGGACATATCCTAGATGTCATTTTTGTAAATACAGAACTAGTTTCCTTTCAAACAATGACTCCAGTCACGTGGTCAGACCCTCATTAGCTTGCTTTCCAATACAAAACAATACAAAGCAACATATCTAAAACTACCTTACATGCATCCACCTATCGACTGTGGAACAAACTCAATTTTGAACACTTAGAAACGCAACAAACATCCAGTACAGATCTAGACACAAGAAATACACTTTAAAAACTATATGAGTGGCTACAGGATGCTTTTGATATCCTAATACCACTAAGAACAACACAACAGAACAAAAGAAAACAGGCACATTGGAGAATTACAGAGCTTAAGAGAAAAAACTGCAAATTAGAAAGCTACAACATACCTGGCTCAAAACAAACACAAATCAATACAAACTTCACCTACAGAAACTTAACAGATTATACAAGTCAGCAATCAAAAAAGCTAAGAAAAACTACTATTTAGACAGAATTCAAAATGATAAATGTGCAAATAAAGAATTCTATAAACTTCTCACTGAATTTCGTAGACCAAATTGCTTAGGAGCCCATCCCATTAATCAAGAATTCACAGACAAACTGGCAAATCCTTACACTACCAAAGCAGACACGATGGTCTCATATTTAAAACAAATAAAAAACACCAGCACCAACCCTTTTCCAAAAAACACTACAAGAGTACACTAACAAAGCCTCTCCTTTCCTTCCAACAAAAATCGCATAATGAATTTATGGACCTGGTCAAAGCAAGCAGGCCTGCCCGGAGCCCTTCTGACCCTTGTCAACCACAAACCTTCAGGAAAATTCTTCTAACTACCTCTGCTGCCACACCAGTAAGAAGAATTGTCAACAATTCCTTAACTCCTGGAATATTTCCAGAAGATCTAAAAAAAGTAATACATACGCCCATTAAAAAAGAAAATAAACCGGGACTCGCTTAACCCCGACAACTACAGACCAATTACAAATGGACCTTTCCTGGGAAAACTGATAGAAAGTAACCCTGGGTGGAGTTCGCGTAGTCGCGCTACGTGGAATTCCGCAAAGTCGCAAAAAAACTCTGCGAGCTTCGCAGAATTCCGCGAGCACGCGGAGTTGCTTGTTGCGCCCATTCGCAATGCGTTTTTCCTGTTCGGGAACGCGTATTGCGTGTTCGGGGACGCTTTTTACGTGCTCGGGGGGAAATATTGCGCGAACTTCACCACACGGTCGCCAATGGGCGCGGCCATCTTGTTTTTCACTTTTTGCTATGGTTCTGTGCCTGTTTTTCTATCCTCCCTATATCTTTTTAATCCTTTGTTTCTAGAAACATTTTTTTGATCTTTTTTATTTTTTATCTATTCCTCTCTATCCCTGATTGTATATTTTGCGTTTGTTTCCTAATTTTTGTGTGTTTTTAGTGTGTTTTTCACTCTTTTTCTATTACTTGCTTTTTTCATTTCATTTTTCCTTACTTTCTTACTTCCTACCTTTTCTTTTCTGCCCCCGCCTACCCAGAACCATGGCAAAGAGCAAGGGCCAGGGGAAGCGAACTGCGAGCCGCGACCGCCTTCCTTGCGGAAGGCGGCGCCCACAAGGGGTTCAGCCACGGGCCTTATTCACAGAGGCGGAGGTGGCCGCACTGTTTTATTTTATCCAGCGCCACCTCCCCTTAACCCTGGCAGCAGGCGGCAGGCCTGGGTCCGGGTACGGGCTCCGGGAGCGTCACCGGCGGTGGGCGAGGGTGCGCCGGGCAGTGTTTTGCTACTCTGGGGTCCGGCACATCCATAACCAATTGACGCCCCGGTGATCCGATATCCTGGACCGGGAGCAGGACCTGCTGGACCTGCTAGGTGTTGAGGTCCCGGGGCTTGGTGAGTAGTTATTTATATTACTATTGTGTTCTTCTGTTCTGTGTTATTGCGAATATTATTTTTTTCGCAAATAGCTAACATGCTGCTGCTGCTTACATGCAGGTAACTTATGTTTAAAAATCTTATATTATGTGATTGTTACTTCCAGACAGGTGCTCGGCGCTACTAACTAATCATACTTATTTGCAACTTTGCGCTCACTTGGGCTGGTTATGTAAGAGAGGTTAGAGAATTTAAGTTAGGTAGGTAATCCAGATAGGAAAGACTCCAGTCCTTTTCTTTGTCCTGTCAGGCTGTCCTGTCTCCTGTCACTAAGATAGTGGTAGTAGTAAGTTAGTTGTATTATTTGGTAATTTAGCGGCCTGCATGACGTGTTCTCTCACATGACTTCAGTCCTAATAGAACCTTTTGTAGTTCTTATAGTGAGTGAATAGCAACCAACCAATATGGTGTATGCAATATGCATGCGTCCATCTATGCATTATGAAGAATAAATGCAGACTTAGTAATTATTGGCCCCTCAAAGGGGGTTGTTGGAGTTGAGACTGAGAGATGATTGGGAATTAGATCGAAACTTAGAAGCAAATATAATTTTTTTGCAATTCATTCCAAAGTCTGGAATAGGCGGGCAAGGTATGTTTAGGATTCAGGAATCGGAATTGAACTGTGGAATAATAATGATCGGATGGTATTCGACTGCGATACATACTTGTCGACTACTACTAGTCGAATAAGTCAATCTGATTGATTTAGGATAGGTCAATGTTATTGCAATTGCCGTTTCCTGTCTAAAAATATTTTTAGAGCAATTATATTTATTTATTTAACACAAATCATTTTTTGTCTCTTTAATTATGTCTTACATGATCAGCATCCAGGGGCAAGAAGAAGACTAGGTCAGCTGGCAGCGGGCGCGGGAGCTGGAGGGGCCTCCCAGGAGCAGCAGAAAGCGGCCTCAGGCGCAGATGGTTCTGCTGCTGGCCCCAGTAAGTCCTCCTGGTGTTGTTATATATTAATATTTCCCTAACTTTTACAGCTCTATTATTTCCATTTCCTAATTTTAATTTTTCCAAAATCCTCTTCAATCTATCTGTTTCTAAATTCTTGTTTTTGCTCCATTACCTACTACTAAGTACTAGTACTACTGCTAACTTAGGGGGTCATTATGATGTCGGGCGGATCGCCACCGCCCGACCGGCGGTGGCGATCCGCCCGCCAATTTCGTCCGCCCGCCTAACATTTCCCCCGCCATATTACGATGGAGGTGGGGACCCAGGCGGACGGAAAGACCATCCGCCAGTTTTCGGCCGGTAGGCAATCCGCCCGATTGCCTACCGGGCGGAAAAGGCCTGCAATATGGTGGCGGTGCCTTGCAGGCACTGCCATCCATATTACGATGATGGCGGTCTCATGCCTTTCCATGGCGTAGACTCCGCCATGGAAAGGCATGCGGAGAATGCCTTTGGGGGCCCGTTGCGGGTCCCCAGGTGGTTGGGAGGGTGGGTGGCTGCACTTGGGGGGTACCCATGGTACCCCCCGACATTTGCATGCACAAGGTGGAAGGCTCCGCGCGTGCCTGTCACGTTGTGCATGCAAATGCACAACATGCCCTTTTAACATTGTGGCGGGTGCTGAATACAGCACCGCCCGCCACACTGTTAAATATACAGGATGCGACCGCCCTGGTGGCGGTTGCATCCTAACAGGCACAGCGGGACCGCTGCACCTCTTGCGGTCGGTCCTGTTTACCGTTACGGTGGCAGGCGGACATTGTCCGCCCGCGATCGTAATGGGGCCCATTGTTTCTAGTGTCTGTTGTTTTTTTTTTTACATCAAATCAAACTGCATCTGACTAACCTCTGCTCTGACTCTGTATTAATCTGTCTGTAGCTTGCTTTCTTCTGGGTTTCACTCAGCTTTCCCTCTCCCCTTAGTTATATGTGGTTGCCTAGTAGTGGTCCTGTAAGACTCACAGAACCCATTGGTCCTAGGCTACTACTAGTACTAGTAAGGACTCCTTACTACTATTAGTACTGGTAGCACTAATCTGCTGTGCAGATTGCATGCCCAAGTAAGGTATTATCCGCAGGTTTGTGAGATGAGAAGGCTTTCGTTTCTTTTACTGTCTCATCATGCTCAATCAGTAATGGTGGTCACTCACGTTGGACAGGAACAGGACACCCCAAATTGGTGTATTTTACTTTTTCTAATCCAGGCCTAGTACTTTTTTTAGTAGCAGCAATTGATGGTAAACACTGAACAACTGTTACCGTACACCATGGCTGGAAGGAAGTATGAGGAGTAGGAGGACGGCACCATTATTTTCCAACTAAGAGAGACCTCATGTCCGCCCAGTTGGCCACTCTTTCTTCTTTTCAAAAAATGAGATGCACCAATAGCTCTAGTCACTAAGTCCAGTCCTTTGGGTTGTCCTCTACTTGAGAGGCTTTCCAAAAATTGCCACCAACAAAATGCCCAACCGGATATTATTTTGTTATTTTTGATAGGACATACTGTCTACTCTACTCTAGTATCCGAATTGTAGATAGTAGTGATGTGTGTGGTGCATATGACATTATCAATTATGTATTTTCAATCTTGCTAATGAAAAAAATAAATAGGGGGGGCGTATATGGCTTCTAAAAAAATTTGAAATGTTTTTTCCATGCGTATTGACCACCAGCGGTGAGGGCCATGCCACTCCGAAGGGAGCGGATGTGGCAGCCACAGGGGGTGAGCCAGCAGCAGTGGCGGGCAGTGGTAAGTCATATTACTTACTTATTGAGAATGATGAATACACTCGCTGCATGGGTGTACACTCAGTACTAGTCTAGTACACTGTATTTCTGCTGAGACTAAGTTGTTGTGAACACTGAACAGTTGAAGAAGACACCCTTTACTTAACATTAGCATTAGCGGCGGGGGTTGAGTAACTAATGGCCTATTCTATTCTATCTTCAACTCAGCAAAGACAGTTTTATGACGAAGACAAACAGTCAGACGACATGTATGACTGCCAGAGAAGGATGCGTGGGTGAAGGAAGGGGCCCCGGGATGCATATAGGTGGTGGATGAAGATGATAGGATGCACGGGTAGTTGAAGGATGGGTGAAATGTGAAAGAGAAAGCAGAAAGGATGCCTGTCTGGGTGGGTGAAACTGTATGGGTGAAAGGAATCCTCCGGGGGGTTTGAGGGGTCAAACTCTAAGGCAAGCAAGGATGCGTGGCATGGGGGTGGTTGGTTATATCTATGACAAATGTATGTTGTCGGTGAAAGCCGGTTTATGATAGCCATGTTTGGATGGATGGATGCCTGGATGGTATCATAGATAGTAGGTGAAAACAGAGTCAGACTGGATTAAGAGAATGTAAAAGAAAATTAAACCGTGCCAGAGTACCAAAGCCAAGGGTGAAGATTAAGAATCAAATAATAATAATGCTAGAAGAGCAATGCACTGATAAATGAAAAAAGCCCTGGGAAGAACAAGGACTGTTTTTTTGCAAGGTTTTTGATTCAAAGGTTTGAGGTTGTTCTTGTATTTCAGAATGGAATACTCCCTTGACTCACAGTAGTTTGCAAGCACAACATATATATTGTGCATGACTATTATTTACCCTACCCACCCATCATTAATCGCCTCCCTCCGACTCCGAGGCCCACTTCCGCTCCAGTACCTACCCATGTCATTTTTGACTGTGTCAGCCATGGGTGGCCTATCGGCTTCATGGTAACTAGTACTTACAAATCACTCAGTATGTCATCATCATCATCATCATCACGTGAGTGACGTTATGTCGTGCCGCCGTATATCATCATTCATAAGCATGTCATCATTAACCATCATCATGTCCCTTATTGCAGTAGTCAGCGTGAAAGTGAAATTGTCTGAGCATTTGCCATTGAGATTTAACAGAGTATGGCCGTAATGGAAATATATAATTGTGTAGTACAGCTGCCCCACATGCAGACAGTAGTAAAGTAACATGAGTCTACGAGTCGACACGAGTATATCTGTCTAGGGCACAAGCGGACTGAACTGGCATGCCTACAAGATTAATTGTGCTAAACAAGAGAGAGAAAATAATACTTCTACTCTACTCCATAGTGCCTGAAAGTATAATCATCACATCCAAATCTTAGGGGCAGAGGAAGCGAAGTGAGGAGGAGAGGATACCACAACTGCTAGTGCTACTACTGTGCCACTATAATTTTTATGTGTGTAATTTAATTTAGTGTTACTGTTTTGCTAAGAGTATTGGTTACAATTGTCTTTTTTTTCCTTTCTTGATATAGCTACTCCTTCCCCACCCACTAGGCAGGAGTTGGCGGCCAGGGCCCGGCAAAGGAAGCTGGAGGCCATCCGAGATGAATATCGCCGGTTGGTTGCCCTAGTGGAGGAGGAGGAGAAGGCGGCAACTGCAGCTTCTTCCTCCAATGCCCCGGGGCCCAGCCAGCCCCCCGTGCCTCCGGTGGTACGGCGCTGTGTTCTGGCAGCCGCCCGCCGCCCATCAACATCATCATCTACTGCTGCCCACCCCTGTTGTTCCTGCAGGAACTTTCAGCGCCGCGTGCTCCTCAGGGTGGCGTGCCTGGAGGCCAAGCTGGAGGAGGTCCTCCGGGAGCAAACTAGCCGACACCCCCGCTGCTAGACTTCACCGCTCAGTCTTTGACTCTTGCCCCTTTTTAATCTTTTTTTGGGTGGGTGGGATGTTGGGACTAGTTTGGGAACCTTGGGTTTACTCTTTCTTCAACTTCGATGGACATTTATTTATTACTGGACATTGGTTGGGGTTAGGGAGAGGGGTGGGTGAGGTGTTGTGGGTTTTTCTTCTAGTTTATATTTGTATGGGTAATACATTTGTAGTTTTCCAATACATATGATGCAAATCTTTTCTGGGGGGGGTTACTCTTTTACGTCACCTTGTTTGTTTCCTCCTTTTGCTGCAAGGCCGCAGCCAGTTTTTGAAATCTGCCAATAGTGTAACACAGCGACAGATAGATGCAGTACAGTACCCTCACTTGTCCTACTACTGTCAGTCTCTCCTCCTAGTCCATGCATTCTGCATCTAAAACCCCTTTGTAGTATGTAATGTACTCGGAAGGTTGTGGGTGTGTGAATTAATTAATTTCCATAGTATATACATTATTGACTCCCCCACACTTCTTCTCTTACCTGTGATTGATGTTTAGGCGAAGCAATGGCTGCATGGTGATGGTTTGGTTTCCTAAGGTGCCATGGTGGGTGGTGGTAGCAGTAGTAGACAGTTGCATTTGCAAAAAAAGAAAATGAGACAGTCAGTCACCTGAGGGAGACTAGGAAACGAGTAGTAGAAGTACAGTAGGTAGTAAGTACACAAGAAGAAGACTGCCAAACAAGAAGAAAGTGTTGATGAATGATATTGATAAGCAATGCTAAAGTAAAATAAAACATAATGGTGGCAGGGATAGCCTAGTACAAGTTACAACAAACTGAAGTAGTTGACTCGACCTTGAAGTGGACAAGCGTAACCTTTAGTGCTGGAAGGATGATAAATCGATGCCGGCAATTAATTAATAATGGGTTAATAATTATGTTCCTCTGAAAAAAAAAGAGAATAGCGAATACTACTGAGCAATGCATGGGTGGGCATTGGGCAATCTAATCTGTTGCCAGTGTGGCCGATATATATATATATATATATTCACAGAAAAAACCATAGGTTTCAGGGACGTTATAGTTAGCTGGACATTTCACTCGTACAAAACCATAGAAATTCCTCTGTTATAGTTAGTTCAGCTAACTATAACTCGCGCCCCCGCAATACACTGCTGATCACATATTACATCATTCATGACATGGTCAGTGACATCACTGATGACATCACTGATCACATCTCAAATGACATCACTGATGACATCACTGATGACATCATCCATGTGACAATCTGATGCACCTTCTCACACCCTAATATAACCTTTGATACACCCACTCCAAAAAACAGAATACCATTTTTGAAACCATAGACACACCAATACCACTTACTACATATCTAATCACTGGTTCTTAGGTCTACACACTCATCCACTCATTCACCCATACAATCACTCATACATGCAGTCACTCATCAATACAACACTATCATATGCACTCATACACCTACACAGACACTCACACAGCAGCACTCATCCAGAGTTACTCACACACCTAGTCAGTCATGCAAATAATCAATCACACTTCCATTTACTGACCTATACAGTCATACACACAACACATCACTTATTCAAACAGAAAGAAACGCATAATTACTCTCTTATACAATCACTGATACAAGTACACACTCATCCATACAGCCACTCTCACAATCACTAACTCTCACGTATAGTCATTTATATACTCCAACTCTCACATACACTGTCTTTTACATATGTAGTTAGTTGGACATGTACCACTGAGACATCCATTCACTCACTAACACACCCATACACACACTCACCCACACATACAGCTGTTTCCACATGCACTCTTGAACCCATACACCCAGTGAATCAACCACTCAAACATGTATGCACAGAGTCACACATCTCCCACGCACCCACACACACACTCAGGCACCCATACAAATACTCTGGCAACCAATTAATAACCCATATAGACACTCATGTAGCTACTGACCAACCTATGCAGCAGCTTATACAACAGCAAACAGACTGATATAGACATTCACACAGTTTAGTCACTAACCCATGCATTCAGTAAGACACATGTAATAACTCAGTTAAACAGTCAGTCACACACCTACTAAATCCTCCATCCAGACACTTATACACCCACTCATTCTTCAATACACCTTGGTATATATATAATACATATTTAAACTTTAAAGAAAAACACATTCACTGGATGATGTCATCAGTGATGTCATCAGTGATGTCATTTGAGATGTGATCAGTGATGTCATCAGTGATGTCACTGGCCATGTCATGAATGATGTAATATGTGATGTGATCAGCAGTGCATTGCGGGGGCGCGAGTTATAGTTAGCTGAACTAACTATAACAGTGGAATTTCTATGGTTTTGTACGAGTGAAATGTCCAGCTACTATAACGTCCCTGAAACCTATGGTTTTTTCAGTGAATTTCAAAGGTTTTTTAAATGATAATTTCTAACTATAACGTCCCTGAAACCTATGGTTTTTTCAGTGAATTTCTAAGGTTCTTTAAATGCTAATTTCTAACTATAACGTGCCTGAAACCTATGGTTTTTTCAGTATATATATACATATATATATATATATATATATATATATATATATATATATATTCACTGAAAAACCATAGGTTTTAGGGACAGTTATAGTTAGTTGGACATTTCATTCGTACAAAACCCGTGAAATTCCCCCGTTATAGTTAGTTCAGCTAACTATAACTCGCGCCCCCGCAATGCACTGCTGATGACGTCACATATTACATCACTCATGACATGGTCAGTGACATCACTGATGACATCACTGATGACATCTCAAATGACATCACTGATGACATCATCCAGTGACTGTGTGTTTCTATAAAGTTTAAATATGTTTAATATATATGCCAAGGTGTATTGAAGAATGAGTGGGTGTATAAGTGTCTGGATGGATGATTTAGTAGGTGCGTGACTGACTCTATAAGTGAGTGATTAAACGTATCTTACTGAATGCATGGGTTAGTGACTAAACTGTGTGAATGTCTGTATCCGTGTCAGGGTCTAAATCCCTTTTGCTGTCTGAACCACACAGGAGCAGAATGACGCTAGGTCCCAATACCCTTCTCAGAACCAACCCTGCTAGGTCTTTTAGTATTCCATTGCAGGTAAGTTCTAAGGGGGAAAAGGGGTTGGGGACAGAGAAGAGACTGCTCCAATATTCTGCCTGTTCAGCTACGTCTTCTTCTTCTTACTGGACTGCAACATTAACATGTAAAAACCTTTATTTATTGTGCCTTTTAACTTACTGTTTTTCTATGGTGTATAAATAACTTATCTTACCAGAATGTTTACTGAAGCTTACTTCTCTTCTACTTCTCATGTATTGTTTGCTAGGTTGTATGAGAAGTCTTCACTCAGATCTCTTTCCTTTTCGTTCTCAGGTACAATCTGCACTTGATCCTGCTATTCCTTAATGTAAGAAAGATAAGGTAAGTATTTATTTCTGTATTCCTAATTTATGTATTATTTGGGTTTCTCTTTCTTTCTATTAACTCACTGTTAAGAGACTGGAGTGGGCCTTGAACTGGGGTTTCTGTAGTAGGATGACTGGTTTTCTCTCTTTAATTAGTTTTTTAAACAATGCTTCAGAACTTAGGTTAAATGTTAAAAGGAAGCGTTCCTTTTATTCAGGCCTTTGGTTTTAATGTTTGCTGGAAGCACTGCCATACGTGAGGAGAACATTACTGGAGTTCTTTAACACATGGCATGAGAAAGAAACATGCCGGGCCTTTGACCCTGACTTCACCTTTTAATTAATTCTCAGAAGAGTGAACAAGTTTCAGTCTAAGAAGACACTGCGTGTTGAAAGGTCACGCCTGCGTCTGACAGATTCTGGAACAGCTGAAAAAGACAGCTGATTCAAAAAGCTTTTTATTTAATCTTCTCAGCTAAGGAAAGCAATTACTGAAAAAAGTATTTCCAGTTTTCAAACGAAGGAAAATATATTCTGACTTGTTTCCTTTTTTCTCTTTAAATAGAAATTTACCTCTGACACAATAACCTTTTCTCACAGAATGTTTTATATTAGCTACAAGTTTAACACTAACCTGATTAGTGAGGGAATGTAGTTCCGACGAAGCTAACCCCGATTTTATCGCAACTACCCTAACTGACTTCCACGACGCTGGGAAAACAGGTGCTCTTCAAATTATTTCTTCAGTGAAGTGCACAGTGGAATGTTGAAGCACACTTCACCTGATGTCATGAAGCCTAAAAGACTAGACTGCTAACAGTGGTGTGCTGTCGCAGTATGTGCATGTTGGCAGCCATCTTGGAGTTCCATCGGTGCCAACAAGCACTCCAGCTTGAGGGATTATCTGACTTTTGGTAAGTTTGTAGGGGGAAAATGGTAGCCAGCATACAGTTAGAAGGAGGAAACCTCCCGTGAGTCCTGACAGTACCCCCTCCCAACGGGGTTTCCTCCGGTCGTGGTTTGGCAGGGAATTTGGCATGAAAGGCTCTAATTAAACGGGGGCATGGACATTAGTACTCTTTTCCCAGGAACGTTCATCAGGTCCATAACCTTGCCAATCAATGAGGTAGAAAATTTCATTGCGGATGAGTTTTGAATCCAAAATTCGTTTAACTTCGTACTCCGCCTCACCATTAACCATCAGAGGATCAGGAGGGAAACCCTACGCAACCCCGGTTGAATTGGTTTAAGGAGAGAAACATGAAATACTGGATGAATTTTGGTAGAACCAGGAAGAGATAGTTGATAAGTGACTGGATTTATGACCTTCTCAATTGGATAAGGACCCATAAAACGAGGCTGAAATTTACGGGGACCTTTGAGTCTGAGATTTTTGTACTCAACCAGACTAAGTCTCCTACATGAAGCTCAGGTTCTTTTTACGTTTTCGGTCAGCGAAGTGTTTGTAACGATCCTTCGCGATCGACAAATTCTGGGTTACTGAGTGATGAATTTTAGTTAACTGTCGGGCAATATCTTGAACAGCAGGAACATTAATATCATCAAAATTAGCATGAGAATTGGGATGTCTGCCTGAGTTTATAAAGAAAGGGAGTGGCCAGTGGATACATTTAGAGCATTATTGTGAGCATACTCCGCAGTCCATAAGTGGTCAGGCCAGTCACCCTCCTCATCTAACAAATAAAGTCTGAGGTGTTGTTCTAGGTCTTGGTTAATGCGTTCAGTCTGACCATCAGTTTCTGGGTGAAAACTGGTGGAATAACGATGGTCAATATTAAGGCCTTTGATGTAAGCCTTCCAAAATCGTGATAGGAACTGAGAGCCCCTGTCTGAAACGAGGACCCTAGGAATCCCATGAAGGCGAATAACATGTTGATTGAAAAGTTGGGACAATTGTTTAGCAGTGGGTGTACCTTTGAAGGGTATATAATGTGCCATCTTACTAAAAGTGTCGACAACTACAAGAATGGTATCATACCCATGGGAAGAAGGTAGATCAACAATCAAATCTAAGGAGACTGTGTGCCAAGGATATGGGGGTTGGCATGGGTTGTAGGAGACCTTTAGGAGCTTGTCTGTCCGATTTTCCCCGTGCACAAATTTCACAGCCTAACACATATTGACGGACGTCTCGGCACATGTATGGCCACCAGAAACGACGTTTGAGTAATTCTTCGGTTTTCACAACACCTTTGTGGCCAGCCAGAGGGTTGTCGTGACATTCCTGCATTGCCTTCAGCTGAAGCTCCTTGGTGGGTAAATACAGGGTGGTACCTAAATAGGGGAGGCCATTGCGAATGAAACGTTGTGGATCTTCTGTGGCCCAGTTCTCCATTTCAAGGTCGGTCATCAAATTTCGAACGTGATGTTCAAAAGGTTCTAAGGAGATAGTTCCAATGAATTTTCCATCAGGTATGATTTGCTGGTTTTCAATGACTGAAGTTTGATTTTCTGTGTCGAGTCTAGAGAGGACATCAGCCTTTCCATTCTTGGATCCGGGACGAAAAGTGATAACAAAATCAAAGTCCGCGAAGTAAAGAGACCAACGCAGCTGACGTGGTGTGAGAGTTCGAGCAGATCGCAAAAATTTTAGGTTGCGGTGGTCCGTAAACACCGTTACAGTGTGTTTTGCCCCCATTAAGTAATGCCTCCAATCTTTGAAGGCATCTTTGATTGCCAAGAGTTCTTTTTCTGTAATCGTATAGTTGCATTCCGCAGGGTTGAGTTTGCGGGACCGATATGCCACCGGGTGTAACTGTCCCGTGTCCTTGTGCCTCTGAGAAAGTATTCCCCCGATGGCTAGGTCCGATGCGTCTGTCTCCAAATAAAAAGGCTCAGAGGGATCTGCATGAAGCAGCACCGGTGCTGTGGTGAAACTGTCCTTCATCAACTGAAAAGCTTCTTCTGCTTCTTCTGACCATTGGAACGGAACTCCTTTCTTCAGAAGACGAGTCAGCGGAAGTATCTTATTGGAGAATCCATTAATGAATCGTCTGTAAAAATTAGAGAATCCGATAAAGCTTTGAACCTCTTTGATACTGGTAGGAGATTTCCAGTCTGTTATCGCCTTCACTTTTTGCTCATCCATTCGAACTCCTGCAGGTGATAACACAAAACCTAGGAATTCTACTGTATCTGTGTTGAAGAGGCATTTCTCCAATTTAACGTATAGAGAGTTCTCTCGTAGACGTTGTAAAACTGCTCTGACCTGGTTGTGATGTTCTTCAACCGTGTTGGAATAAATCAGGATGTCATCTATGTATACTATAGCGCATCGGTCAATGAATTCACTTAAAACATCATTGATAAAGTACTGGAAGGCCGCTGGTGCGTTACAGAGACCATATGGCATCACAAGATACTCATAAAGGCCAAATTTGGTCCTGAACGCAGTCTTCCACTCGTCGCCTTCCCGGAGTCTAATCAAGTGGTACGCTCCTCGTAGGTCTAGGCGAGTGTATATCTTTGCTTCCTTCACTTGATCAATTAGTACTGAAATGAGAGGCAATGGATAACGATTCTTCACAGTTATCCTGTTAATCGCTCTAAAGTCAATACAAGTCCTGAGATCTCCCCCTTTTTTCGGCACGAAAAAAGTGGGGAAGAGACAGGGGACTGCGACGGTCGGATAAATCCGTTCTCCAGATTCTTAGCTAGGTATTCCTTCAAATGGATGTTTTCCTTCTCCGTTAATGCGTAAACTCTGCTGCATGGTAGATTAGCCCCTGGTTCTAGATCAATTTTGCAGTCATAGGGCCTGTGGGGGAGTAACGTCTCTGCCTTTTTCTCATCAAAGACGTCTGCAAAGTCTTGGTATTCATCTGGTATCATGGTAGTTTGGATCGCACATACCGAACCTCCACCTTCACACAATTGGGTGGCAGCGCAGATTACAGAAGAATGTGTCTGGTCGTCGAAACAATTTTTGGTGCAGTAGTCTGAATTTAATTGAATAGTTCGGGCTCCCCAATCAATTAACGGGTTGTGTTCCGTTAGCCATGGTAGACCTAGAATCAGTTGAAATTGGGGGCGTCTATTAAATTAAATTGCAAGGTCTCTTGGTGTCCTTCGACAGTAGTCATGTGTACCAATTCAGTATGACTGGTTATGGGCCCTGAAGTTAAATCCGTACCATCCACCGCTCTGACCTTCTCACTTTTCTCCTTCTTGATAGCTTGTAAACCGATCAGGCTAGCGAATTTGTGGTCGGAGAAATTACCTGTTGCCCCAGAATCTACCATGACGATGATTCCTGTCAAAACCACATCTCTAAACCTTAAGGTCACAGTCATAACCAAATGGGGAGAGGAGACTTGTAGTGTGTTTGCCAATTGGTGATTTGTTGGAGTCGTTTTTCCATTCGCATCCACAGGTCCAACTCCCCTTACCTGTGGTGCCTCTAGTTTTCCTTCTCCTTAGCAGGCAACTTTGGTCTTTTTAAGCAATTCTTGACAAAATGTCCACTTCTTCCACAATATAGGCACAGTTTGTTCAGCCTTCTCTTTTCTTTTTCTTCTTTAGAGAGTGGACCTCTGACTACACCGATTTGCATGGGTTCAATTCCCGAAGAACTCTCTACTGTCCGTGTGGATTCTGTTTTGACACGGTCAAAACGAGGAACACTTGGTCTAAGCTCCTTCCGCCGTTCTCCTTTCCGCTCACTTTGCCGATAATCGATCTCTAAGGTTAAATCCACTAAGGCAGAGATGTCGGTGGGTCGATTAGGGATTTGAGATAGAGCGTCCTTCAATTCCTCTCGCAATCCTCTATAGAATACTGCTGCTCTTTTATCCTCGGGCCAGTTGGTCTCGACCACTAGTTTATTAAATTGGGCTAGGTAAGACACGAGTTCTCGGTTTCCTTGCTTTAATTCCAACAGTTCGTTGTCTGAAGCTTGAGATGCTGTTCTTCTATCAAAAATTCGGAGAAATTCCTTCTTGAAGTCATCTAAACTGTACAAAATTGGGTCATCCTTGGTTACTAGTGGCATGGACCATGAGGCGGCGTCCCCACTAAGGTAGGACAAGATAAACGCCACTCGGGATTGAGCATCGGGGAAGATCGTTGGACGGCACATAAAATGCAGAGAGCATTGGGTCAAAAAAATTTGCGCTTTCTGCGGGTCTCCATTAAATCGCTCTGGAGGGGCAAGAGGAATTACTGGGGATAATGAGTGGATTACTTGTGTGGGGGCAAAGGATGAAGTGCTGATGTTAGGACTCTGGGTTTCAAAGGATGCGGTGCTTGGCCTAGATCCCAAAGCTGGTGTTCCCGTTTTAAAGGTTATTATCTCCTGTCTTAGTATTTTATTTTCCTCTCTGACTGCCTCCAAGTCCCTTTGTATATTACTCAAAATCTCGCCCAAATTTTTTAAATCAAGTCCTTCTGCCATTCTGCTCAGGTGCTTGTACCAACGTGGGCACTTCACTCTGTCAGGGTCTAAATCCCTTTTGCTGTCTGAACCACACAGGAGCAGAATGACGCTAGGTCCCAATACCCTTCTCAGAACCAACCCTGCTAGGTCTTTTAGTATTCCATTGCAGGTAAGTTCTAAGGGGGAAAAGGGGTTGGGGACAGAGAAGAGACTGCTCCAATATTCTGCCTGTTCAGCTACGTCTTCTTCTTCTTACTGGACTGCAACATTAACATGTAAAAAACCTTTATTTATTGTGCCTTTTAACTTACTGTTTTTTCTATGGTGTATAAATAACTTATCTTACCAGAATGTTTACTGAAGCTTACTTCTCTTCTACTTCTCATGTATTGTTTGCTAGGTTGTATGAGAAGTCTTCACTCAGATCTCTTTCCTTTTCGTTCTCAGGTACAATCTGCACTTGATCCTGCTATTCCTTAATGTAAGAAAGATAAGGTAAGTATTTATTTCTGTATTCCTAATTTATGTATTATTTGGGTTTCTCTTTCTTTCTATTAACTCACTGTTAAGAGACTGGAGTGGGCCTTGAACTGGGGTTTCTGTAGTAGGATGACTGGTTTTCTCTCTTTAATTAGTTTTTTAAACAATGCTTCAGAACTTAGGTTAAATGTTAAAAGGAAGCGTTCCTTTTATTCAGGCCTTTGGTTTTAATGTTTGCTGGAAGCACTGCCATACGTGAGGAGAACATTACTGGAGTTCTTTAACACATGGCATGAGAAAGAAACATGCCGGGCCTTTGACCCTGACTTCACCTTTTAATTAATTCTCAGAAGAGTGAACAAGTTTCAGTCTAAGAAGACACTGCGTGTTGAAAGGTCACGCCTGCGTCTGACAGATTCTGGAACAGCTGAAAAAGACAGCTGATTCAAAAAGCTTTTTATTTAATCTTCTCAGCTAAGGAAAGCAATTACTGAAAAAAGTATTTCCAGTTTTCAAACGAAGGAAAATATATTCTGACTTGTTTCCTTTTTCTCTTTAAATAGAAATTTACCTCTGACACAATAACCTTTTCTCACAGAATGTTTTATATTAGCTACAAGTTTAACACTAACCTGATTAGTGAGGGAATGTAGTTCCGACGAAGCTAACCCCGATTTTATCGCAACTACCCTAACTGACTTCCACGACGCTGGGAAAACAGGTGCTCTTCAAATTATTTCTTCAGTGAAGTGCACAGTGGAATGTTGAAGCACACTTCACCTGATGTCATGAAGCCTAAAAGACTAGACTGCTAACAGTGGTGTGCTGTCGCAGTATGTGCATGTTGGCAGCCATCTTGGAGTTCCATCGGTGCCAACAAGCACTCCAGCTTGAGGGATTATCTGACTTTTGGTAAGTTTGTAGGGGGAAAATGGTAGCCAGCATACAGTTAGAAGGAGGAAACCTCCCGTGAGTCCTGACAGTCCGTCTGTCTGTTGGTGTGTAAGCGGCTGCATGGGTTTGCGAATAGCTACATGAGTGTCTACATGGGTTATTGATTGGTTGTCTGAGTATCTGTATGGGTGCCTGAGTGTTTGTGTGGGTGGGGTGTGTGTGACTGCGCATAGATGTGTGAGTGGGTGATTCACTGGGTGCATGGTTTCAAGAGTGCATCTGTGATGGACTGTATAGGTGGGTGAGTGTGTGTATGGGTGTGTTAGTGAGTGAATGTATATCTTAATGGCACATGTGTGAGTAACTAATATGTCAAAGGCAGTATATATGTGTGTTGGAGTATATAAATGGCTATAAGTGACAGTGTGTGATTGTGAGAGTGGCTGTATGGATGAGTGTGTACTTGTATCAGTGATTGTATAAGAGCGTAAGAATGTGCTAGTATTTGTATGAGTAAGTGAGCTGGTGTGTGTATAACTGTATAGGTGAGTAAATGGCAGTGTGATTAATTATTTGGATGACTGACTAGGTGTGTGAGTACCTCTATGGATGAGTGGCGGTGTGTGAGTGTCTATGTAGGTGTATAAGTGCATATGAAAGTCCTGTACTGAGTGACCGTAAGTATGAGTAACTGTAGAGGTGAGTGAGTGTATGTGTGTGTAGACCTAAGAATCAGTGAGTGTGTATGTAGTTATTGGTGTTGGAGTGTCTATGGTTTTGACAATGGCAGTCTGTAATTTACAGTGGGTGTATCAAAAGTTATATTAGGGTGTGAGAAGATGCATCAAATTATCACATGGATGATGTCATCAGTGATGTCATTTGAGATGTCATCACTGATGTCATCAGTGATGTCACTGACCATGTCATGAGTGATGTAATATGTGACGTCATCAGCAGTGCATTGCGGGGGCGCGAGTTATATTTAGCTGAACTAACTATAACGGTGGAATTTCACGGGTTTTGTACGAATGAAATGTCCAACTAACTATAACTGTCCCTAAAACCTATGGTTTTTTCAGTGAATTTCAAAGGTTTTTTAAATGCTAATTTCTAACTATAACGTGTCTGAAACCTATGGTTTTTTCAGTGAATATATATATATATACATATATATATATATATATATATATATATATATATATATATATATATATATATATATATATATATATATATATATATACTTAGAGCAGAAGAAGAAGAACCCTGCCTTGAGTTAGTGTTGCTTTCACCACATCCGCCCCAGCAAGTGTGTGATCAATTATTGGTGTAAATTTAATTTAGTCACACCTCAATGCAAATCACACAGCCCAGGGGAAGAGGGTTAGGGTTTGATGAATGGTTGGGAAGGGGTATTTGAGGGAAAGGTTTGACAAAGACAAACACTACACATGGACAGCACACAATCTTGGCAGAAGACCATCATAAATCTGTTAAGGGAGAAAAAGGAAATGCATGCATGATGATGACTTGATGGTTAATGATAAGTAGTACTAGACTAGTAGTACAGGGCAGCAGTATACTATTATTATTATGCAATTGGCTTGCCTGTCTGCCCACAGAGAGACCCAAATTACATACATTTTATGTTCTGTTGTACCAGGCTTCCTTTTAAAGCTAGCAAAGAAAATTAAAAAATAGCTGTAAGGGTCAATTATAAGCAAAGAGCAAACATAATAAACAACAACACACACAGTCATAATGATTGAAGAGAAAAAATGAATCAAATTAATTAAAAGATGATGAATGATACTAACTTATTATGTATGTTATGGTCAAATTGGGGAGTTGCATCTCGGCATTCCTCTTGTTCCTCCCTTCCATGGATGCTCCGTCTGTTAATCTTGGGTGCCACTGCCTGCCTGGCGGATGCGGATTGGTAAGGTAAGTGTGAGTTGTTTTTCCCGGTATAGCACAGGGTAAAGGCCGGCCTGTAAGTGTAGATGGAAAAACAAAAGGGATGTTGAAAAATCAAGGAGAAAAAAAATGCATACATTTCGGAGTAGTGCAACAAGAACACTTTCATGGCTAAATCATGTCTACTACTCTGTTTCCAGCATTAACCTACAACAACAACAGGACAGAGCAGGCCCACGGCGCCTACCCAACCTCCACTTAGCTTAGATTTTGAGCCAGACAGAGCACACATATACAGCAACATAGCATTTTCCAAATTAAGTAACTAAATCAGTGCACCGCAGTCAGTCATACCACTACACTCGCCTCCACCACTACACAGACATGTAGGTCTGCTGTGGTTGTTGTTGACTTGTTTACCGTTTAGGCCACTTCATGAAACGCCCCGAGTTATTCCATCAATCATCTCCGATCCTACTGACTGACTGCGATGAGTACAGTATTGTCATCATCATCATGGTGTCCAACTCTGTAGTGTACCGAGTGAGTCCAGAATAGATGACATATTCAAAAATGCAATGGATCGGCCTGAAGTAGAAGTACAATTTTGTTATTAAACAACAAGAAGGGAAATATTGACTTGAGTCACTTTTAGTGTGTAGATTAAATACTAGTACACTTCATGAACAACAACACAAACACCAATCACTCAGAGTTAGCGTCCAATGCATGCCATCCATCATTACCAGTTGTTCTTAAGGGGCAGTCCCTCTCGGCTCGGAAAGGAGGATAGCTATAGTCATGTTCTTTGGAGGGACTCGACGAGGCAGGCACACATTTCTTGTACTATTCTCCATCCAATGTCTGGCTTGAGGGAAATGGATTTAGGGCGAATCAGGATGGATCAGGACTTGGAGGAGTGGACTTACTTCTTTAATAAATGCACACAGTTGCAACTCCAAAAGGCAATTAAAAGAGTAAGACGGTGGTGATGGATTTGTTGTGATTCAAACCAGAAAGACAGAGACACACACAGATAATAAAAGTAAATAAGGAAGAAAGTAACAAGTTGAAAGCCTAGTTGTCAGGGAAGTAGAGCTCGTCCTCAAACTCTGGTGGTTCACCCAGAAGTAGGTCATCTAACATACTGCTTCCAAGACCTAAGTTGCCGTCATCATCTTCCTGCTGTGCTGCTTCAGGTATGGTGCAATCCGGTGGTATAAAGTGCTGATTCATTTTGATCATGGTTAACCTCTCCACGTTGTGGGGTGAGAGACTGGTCCTTTTCACTGTTACAACGGCACCAGCAGCACTGAAAACACGCTCAGAAGAGAACCTTGCGACAGGGCAGACCAGATAGTTTATCGCCAGCATGCTGAGCACTGGCCATTGGCGCCTTGTCCCATACCAATACAGCAATGGGTTTTGATCAATGTAGACCTCTGTTGGGTCATCCAGATAGGCCTGGACCGTCCGCTCAATGCTCAGGGGTGCTCCGCTTTGCTCGGCCTCTTTTGCCTTAGCTTCAGCACTGGACCTAGCAAGCCCTTGCTGTAGAAACCATTCCTGTGCCGATTTTGGTGGGGCTGATGCTCCTGTTCTTGTTGTTGTTGATGTTGTTCTTGGTGTTGGTGGTTTTGGCTGCTGTGAGCCAACCGCACTGCCCTCAGGCTCTGAAGTTGAACTTGACGCAGGCTGCCCTGCAGTACTTGTTGTGGCCTGGAGTAGCGGGCCTCTAATTGCCGCCGTTCTTTTTCTAAGCGACTTGCTTCCGCAGCTATCCAAGTTTTGTACTTGACAACATCCACTTCTGAAAAAGGAATCAATGTGTTAGTGTTCAGTACTGCTTTGTACCATGGATCCAGAATTGTGGCAGAAATGTAATGGTTGGATGACACAATGTCTCTTTGCACCCTTGTATTTTCAGATAAGCGAAGGGTTAAGCTCTCCACCAACTCATATGCTTCTTTTTTTTCCTCCACACCTGCGTACATTGCAGACACCCCCTTCAGCTGTTCCTGTAGCATGTGCAACAATGGGATAGCTTGGCCCATAGTACAGTCCTCCTTGCTGTCTTCATGTGTGAAGAGCTCGAAAGGAAGTAGCATTTCTGTCAGGCATTTAACTAGGCCCCATTGGTCCATCTCAACGGTCATGCCTTTCACAGTAGCATCCCCTCTTTGCATGACATATTCATTGATTGGTCTGTACTGCTCAAACAGACGTTAAAGCATGTAAAAGTTGAGTTCCAACGTGTTGGCAACTCCTGGATGAGTGCTTTAACTGGCACTCTATTCTCACATTGAATGATCCTCAGCTGCTTCCGGGCTTTAAAAGAATGGCTGAAATGTGTGCAGATTCTTCTGCAGGTGGTCAGTAAGTTATTGACTCGGTCTTCTTTTTTCAGAAAGTCTTGAACAATAATGTTAATGCAGTGCGCCAAACACAGGACCCTGAAATAGTCACCATCGTACATGGCCCTAACTATATTACTGCCATTGTCCGTGGCAACAAAACCAATGTTAAGCCCTCTTGGGTGCAGCCATTCAAAGACCTTGCTGTGATCCAGCGGGTTACTAACAACAAGCATTCATACCCAGAATACTCACCTGGGCCCATACATTCATACTACGCTAGCAATTTCCGCTGGTGGGTCAGTTGTACTCTTTATCAAAATCCCTGCTACCAATTACTTTTCTGATTGAAGAGTGATGACTTACCAATGGACCCTTTGATAATTGGGAAGTTTAAAATGAGTGACATTCATTACAATTCATAAATTCTAAATAATCACTGAGTCAAGAAGTTTTAAAATGTTTATCTAAAGTTTTAGCAGAGTAAAGTACAGAACCACATGATACTTAATCGTATATCAAGGATGAAGCATATTAGTAATCAACTATCGATCAATGACGGTTCCCAGAAAGAAGAAGATAGAGACAGCAGCACAACTAAAGGTTGCGTTTATATTTACCTAAAGGTGCGAGAACCAAACCCCTTGGCCAAGGAGTTGGAAAGATAGGTCCCAGGAAGGATGAAGAGCAAAGACCTCCGGACCAGGTTCAGAACAGGACAGGTGACCTCTCTATCAAACGACGCCTGCGTCGTTCCCCTCTCTGATACTTCACTTCTCCTTGCTTCTCACGAATCGTCTTCTAAGGATCCACCGCCCCCACCTCAGGACCTCTCTGGACAGTGAATCAGCCTAATTCTGCTCTGCATCAGCGTCTGGATCAATGAATGTAGCATTGCCTCTCTAATTAACTAATCTATACCTATTATACCCTTCTATGCCCATGTACCTCCCCTTAATGTTGCAAAATTATGGGCCCACTACTTCTGATTGGACAGGGACAGGGGGTTGATCCTTACACCATGTCAATTTTAGTTCAATTTCTTTAAGCCCATTGTTTTAAAATACCGCCCATCACAATTAATACATTTGCTTTATTTCCCACCCGTTTCCCATTGATTCCGCAATACATTTTGTATACATTTGTATCATCTTCGGGTACATTTCAGATGAACTTGTGAACCAGGCTTTGCGACCTTGGAGGGCTTCCAAGTTGACTTCATCTTTTCCTCTGGTCAGCCTTTCAGGGCGCATGTGCAGAACCAATGTCTTTTGAGATGCAGTTCAACCAACCCAGTCCCATTTACGAACTAATAAAAGTCAAAGAAGAAAATATTAAAATCACAAATAAATGGTTTCACTGTATACCCACTCTATCTACTCTATTCCCATTTAATTATAAATCTATCCCGCGTTAATAGCATTAGAATACCACAGTTTTAATTTCAGCATATGTGCAAGCTGTAGCACGTGAAAACATTAAGCAGCCATTTTATTACACACTGCGCAGAAGCAAGGATTTCCCTCCAAGCAAAGAAAGACGTCACACCATGTGATATGGTTGACACATGCGCACTGAGGTTCCCGCGCTTTAGCGGACATTTTGGATTAGACAAGCGTTAATTGTTAGTTTAAACACATAGGCAAGCTTCTCTAGGATTGTATTTATGTGTGCATTTGTTAGTACAGACATTACAAAGATTAATAATTAATACTGTGAGAGGATTGCTTATGAGCAAGTCTCATTGTGAGTTCTTGCTCCATCAATCCCCTCTCTGATGGCGTTTCTGAGCCATCAAAATACTACCCACAACCAGATGCCAACTTTTAGCATAAAATTGTCTCAGCTTCATTTTTACACTTTCTATTTTTAATGTCTCCTTTCAGTTTCTTGTGTAATTCACTTTTCAGATCTTCTAGTTCAATTTCATCAAATTTTCGTTTCTTTCCTTTTCCTGTCACTCTTTACGACTCATTCTTTCTGCAACATTTGCACCATATTATTATTGACAATACTATTATTGCTATCCCTGCTAAGGGTACTAATATTTGACCTATAAGTCCTTTCCCTACATAAGCAAACCAGGTACCAATTGACGTAATACTATTTGTCAATCTTTCCCATACACTATCAACTTCCAGTGGTTTTAGTTCATTCTCAAGTTTTGTTATATTCTGTATATATGTTCCAATTTCTGCACTTTTGTCAGGTATGTACGTGCAACAATGTTTCGTCTTCAATAATTTACAGACTCCGCCCTCTTTTGCCAATATTATATCAAGAGCAAGTCGATTTTGCATAACCATAGATCTAATCGCAACCATCTCCGCATTAATCATTAAAAATCCTCCAGCAGTGTCCGTTGATAAACGATCAACCACTGTAGATAATTTACATATTTTCCTTGAGTTCAGAATTATTCCCACTGAAGGTATCAATGCACCAAATATATCACCTACAATTTCAGAAAAACTAGCTCTTTTACTACGTGTTAATTCACTATTATTTTCATTGCTCCCAGTGTTTCTTTTTACGTGGTATATTTTTGGAAATACTATTCCAAAGTAACAACTTCCATACCACCGTGCAGGAAGCCTAAAGTAAGCCTTATTCCCACACACATAATAGATTCCAGGAAAAACTGAATCTGTTCCTCCTTTTAGTCCCCAACCTCCAAGAATTAAGAAATTATGTTCACATTCACTGGTACCGATGAAAACACTGTTATAATCAGTCTTTAATCTATGTAGACAAATTTTCCCTGTCTTTACAAAATCCAGAGCCAAAGCAGCTTGAGCCTTGCCAGGTGTGTAACTACCATCTTTCTCAGCCCAAGGTGGCAGATGAGCCTTATGCTCAGATGCTTTCTTTTGGAAATCTTGTCTTCTATCTTCTACTAATTTTAAAAATATCTTTTCTTCCTCATGTAACGAACATGTTAGATTGCTTCTATGTGCATGTGTTATATCTATCGATTTCATTGTTAAGAAAAATTCTCCCATAAACTGTACATCTTGACTACTAAGCAGTGGATTCATATTCTTTCGAATCGAAACCTCAGAAAATATCACATCTATATTTGAATAATAATACTGAAGTCTCCCTGTTTTATAAAATAAACTAGTCAATACACTACATGATATGCCATACGTTAATGGCAAATGATGGTAAGTTAACCCTTCTGCAACTGATTCGGGTAACTTCATACAAACATAACAATTACTAACTTCCATGGTATCTACATATTGAAACAATAATTTTGTGAAAACATTCAAACTAGTGTCGTTATCTGTTACTTCATGATGAAACTCTGGTTCATCTTCTGCCTTTAAATTCTACTCTATCACTTCTCAAGTTATCTATTCTTCCCTTCGTTTCGTTGTTAATCTTTTTATCCATTATCAGAAGGTAAGGAATTGCTACGATCACAACTAACCATACTACAAGCACCACTACCAGACTACATATGCATATAGCACAGCATCTTTTACAACATTTCCGTTTCGGTCTCCCAGAAACTCTGTCGTCAGGCATTTTTGACAAGGAAGATTTCTCTTCTTATCTTTCTTTTAAGTCTTTTAACGTTATCAAGGTGGTTTTATTTCTTTCTCATAAGACAATTCCGCACTTGTTCCTTCGTCACCACTTTCACTTGATTCTGAGCTTTCGTAATCTTCAAGGATGATATAAGTCCAATCAGGACCTTTGAATTTGTTGTTCACAAGTTTCAGTCTTTTGCTTTTCCGTTTTTCAGTTCCACTTGTTTGTCCAGTTAGGCTTGTCACTTCATTTACTTGTTCTGGATCTCTGTTTCTGGTTTCTATATGGTATCTTACTCTTTTAATGACACTAGGCCAATGATCACCGTTTCTGGTTTTCTTTGTTTGCACTGTCTCTTCACTTCTTATCTCTTCTTCAGAAGTTCTTTTATTTTCAAGCTGTGGCACAGTTTGTTTTTCTTCGTTTTCGGTTTCTTCTTCTATTTGTTCTTTTTCAGGTCTTATTGGTTTTTCTTCAGTTGCTCCAATGTGAGTTTCTAATAACTGATCTTGTTCAGGAATTACGACTTCATGCTTGAGATTTTCGTAATCTTCTTCTTGAATGTATTTTCCTAGATCTAACTGGTCCTGATCAGGGCTTATTGCACTTTGTACTTCTGCAGCCTGACCGCGTTCTTCTAAACCTGTCTGTCCCTGCTCAAAATTTGTTGTTTCGTTGTTGATTTGAGCCCAATTTCCTCTCCTTATCTGGTCCTGCTCAGGTTCTCTTATTGTTTCATTTTCCTTTTCCTGAGCTGCTTCTTCTTCGCCTATCTGATCTTCTTTAATTTCTTCTAATTTTGCTCGGCTTCTTGTTCTGTTGTAAACTTCTGGTATTTCAACCACTGGTATCCAGTCCTGACTTGTGCTCGGTTGTTCTTCAGCTTCTCTCAAATCTCTCACCTGGGATTCTTCAGCTGGGCAACCTTCAGCTTCCTCAGTTATTGATGCTGTCTGAGGATCTTGTTCTTCAGGCTCTGGCACCCTTTTGGTGTGGCTTACATGAATCCAATTAGGCAATCCGGCACATTTCACTGCTGTGTTCATAACTAGTATAACCTGACAAGGTTCGCCCCACCTGGGTGATAGACACGTTTCTCTTGTGTGATGCTTCACAACCACCCAGTCTCCGGGATTCAGATCATGCTCTTACTCAGGCTGCCTGGAAACTGCGTCTTCCCCAACCTGGTGAGAGACAGAACGCACTAGGTCAGCCAATCCTTTGCAATAATCCAGAACCATATCATCAGTTATATTCAGCAGTTTACTTGTAGGTACATGTGCTTGTCTCATTGCTCTTCCCATGATTATTTCGTGCGGACTCAATCCGGTATTTCTATCAGGAATGCTTCTGAGTCCCGTTAACACAAGTGGCAATGCATCCGGCCAATCTAACGATGTTGATGCACACATTTTTGCCAGTCTGGATTTTATTGTGCCATTCATTTGTTCAACCACTCCAGAAGCCTCTGGGCGGTACTCACAGTGCAATTTCTGTTCAATTTGGAATGCTTCACAGATTATCCTTATTACATCGTTGTTGAAGTGACTTCCTCTATCTGATTCCAAAGTTACTGGGAAACCGAACCTAGGAATGAGTTCTCGTAGCAACAACTTTGCGACTGTAATACTGTCATTCCTTCTGGTAGGGTAAGCCTCCACCCACTTTGAAAACAGACACACTATGACAAGTACATATTTCAGTCCTCTACATGGTGGTAACTGAATAAAATCAAGCTGCAATCTCACAAATGGACCCTCTGCCTTTCCAATTTTTCCAAAACCAATTACTGTTTTTCTTCCTGGATTATTCATTTGGCAAGTTAAACATCTCTGGCAAAGACTCTCTGCTGCAGCCCTAAACCTTGGATTGTACCAATTTTGTCTGAAGAGTCTAATCATAGCATCTCTCCCTACATGTGTGTCTCCATGATACATTCTGGCCATTTGTGAAATCAGACAGTCGGGCATGACTGGTCTGCCATCGGCATAAATCCACACATCGTCGTCTGCCCTTCGAGAACATCCCATTTTAATCCATGCATCTCTTTCACTCTCGTCAGCATCATCTTGCAGTCTTTTCACATCATTCCATGTTTCAGGTGGCGCATATAGCATAAGTTGGCAGCTGATTCCCATTCTTTCAACCCTTTTATTTACTGACAATCTATTTTTGGCACAATGTTGAGCCACCAGATCTGCATATCTGTTGCCGACTACCACCCAGTCATCTCCTGACTGGTGTGCGGCACACTTCACCACAGCCAATTCTTTTGGTGATTGTATTGCTTCCAGCAGTTCCTTTACAAACTGTCCATTTTTAATAGGGGATCCTGAAGAAGTCATGAAATCCCTCTGCATCCATAGTTGGCCAAAATCATGCACAACCCCGTAACCATATTGACTATCTGTAAATATAGTTACTTTCTGATTCCTCCCAATTTTGCAGGCTTTAATTAAAGCGATTAATTCAGCTACTTGTGCAGATTTGACTCCTGGTAAATAGGATGCTTCGACTATCCCAGTTAATTCACATACCGCATATGCTGTACTTAGTTTACCATCTTCGTGCCTTTGGCATGAGCCATCCACAAACAGCTCCCTGTCTGGGTCTCTGAGGGGCAGTTCCTGTATATCAGGACGTGGTTTTGTGCACAATTCTGTGACTTGTAAACAATCATGTTCCTCTTCATCATCTTTAACCTCCTCATGGTATGGATCTGGTAGTAAAGTAGCAGGGTTTACTATTGTGCACCTGACAATAGTCACATTTTCAGCACCTAAGATTATTCTCTCATATTTAGTCAGCCGACTAGGAGTAAGATGCTGAGTTCTGGTTCTTGTCAGCAGAATCACAACTGAGTGTGGAACAAACACTTTTACAGGATGTCCCATTACAATTGATTCACTTTGTTCAATGCTCAAACATGTAGCAGCTACTGCTTTTAAGCAGCCTGGCAACGCTGCTGCCACTGGGTCCAACGTAGCAGAAAAATATGCTATAGGGCGTCTGTCTAAACCATGTCTCTGAGTTAGGACTGAAAGTGCACAATTTTCTCTTTCATGACAGAATAATGCGAATCCTCTTGTATAGTCAGGCATACCTATGGCAGGTGCTTCACATAAAGCACTTCTCAATTTTACAAAAGCTCCTACGCTTTCATCATCCCATTTAACTGGGTCTTTTGCCTTCTTTTTCGTCATTTGAATCAATGGTTTTGCTAGCAGAGAAAACCCTACTATCCACTGTCGACAATATCCCACTATTTCAAGGAACATTCTCACTTCTCTTTGTGTTACAGGCATTTGCATTCTTTTGATTAATTTTACTCTTTCAGAGGTTATCCTTCTTTTTCCCCTCTCAATTTGGTGTCCTAAATATTTAACTGCTGTTGTACAAAACTGTAGTTTTTCAGGTGAGACTTTATGCCCTTCTTCAGCCAAGTGATTTAATAGTGCAATGGAGTCGACAACACAGTCCTCTCTAGTGTTAGATGCCACTAGCAGATCATCTATATACTGCACTAAGACTGAACTTCCTGGCATCACTAGCTTCTCTAAGCACTTTTTCAATATTTGATTAAAGATGGAAGGACTCTCTGTGTACCCTTGAGGAACACGATTCCATACATAGACTTTGTTCTCAAATTTAAATGAAAAAAGATACTGGCTATCTGGGTGCAATGGTATGGAAAAGAATGCTTGGCATAAGTCAATCACAGTAAACCATCCTGCACTCCAAGGAATCTGGTATAGGATTACTGCAGGATTTGGCACTATAGGACAACAAGGTTCAACAATCTTATTTATTTTGCGTAGATCTTGAACAATCCTATACTTTCCACTAGGTTTCTTCAAACCCATGATTGGTGAATTACAAGGGCTACTCATTACTTCTTTTAATATGCCTTGTTTTATCATTCTGTTAATTTCCTCAATAACTCCTGCTTTTACTTCTGCACTCATTTTGTACTGTCTGGTATTTGGGAAAATTGCACCTTCTTTTACAGTGATTTTAACTGGGTCTATTTTGGCCATAAGTCCTACTTCTTTCCCTGTGAAATCACATACTATGGAATTTACTGTAGTTCTTAATTCTTCAGGCAACTCGTCTTTTGTTATCAAAGAGAACATCTCATCTACTTCTGTACCTTGCTTTGCAATCATAATTTTATATACATGGTCTTCATCCGGGGTCTGAACTGCAACACCATCCGGTGTGCAGAAAATTGTGCAATTCATTTTGCACAACAAATCTCGGCCCAGTAAGTTTACTGGACTGGAATCACACACTACAAACTGATGCATTTCTCTAACATTTCCAATTTTCACTTCCATTGGTTCGGTAAGAGGTGTTCTAATTTTACGATTGGCTACACCCACAACTTGGATAGCTTCTCCAGAGAGAGGAAGGTCTGGGATGTCTGCTGTTCTCACAGTAGTTCTGGTAGCACCAGTGTCCAAAAGGAAAGTGATATCATTACCTCTTACTTTCCCTTCAACATATGGACCTGACTGGTCTACCGGCAAGGATGCGCCAAGTACGCACTCCTTCTCCCCCTCTCCTAGGCACCGTCATTGATTATATGGACAAAAGTCATCCTGTAAAAGAAATTGTGAAGTTACATAATCATTCTTACCACTTCCTCCTTGATATCCGACGTCTGTACCGTGCTTTGCTCTGCTTACATTACCCTGTATAGGTGCAGGTGGTAACTGACTCTGAGGATTTACATCCTGTTGCGAGTCATTCTGCGTCTGTGGATTTAAATTATGATTTGGGCCATAATTATTTCGAATCTTTCTACATTCATCCTTCCAATGCCCCAATTTTCCGCAAACATGACAAGGAAATTTCTTTTTAGCCTCTTCTCTGCTCATTCGTCCTCTCACTTTACCACCATTTCCTGCGTCACCATTCGTTCCAGAATCTTTTCCCAGATTATCATTTGGATTATCCAAGTTAATTCCCTGTCGCTCAGCCATTTTCACCTGAGCCCACATCACTTTCTCTTGCAGTTTCTTGTGCCTATCCTCAATATCGTCTCCACAATATTTGGCATATTTCAAAATTTCATCTATGGGTTTCCCTTGCCAGCACAACATGTGCTGCTTGATCATTTGACAAATCTCTGGCTTTAGACCATAAACAAATCGGTAGACAAACTGACTCATGTTTTTATCTCCAATGTCCTCAAATCCACTATACTGTTTGAATACCTGCAATAAACGTTCATAATAGGCATGTACCGATTCATTGGCTTCTTGGGTAGTCCTGTCTATTTTCACCCAATCTGTTTCTTTCGGTGGTATTTTCCCTTTCAGGTAAGTTATTACCTGCTGATACTTTTTCATTACATCACTTGATGGAGCACCTGTTTTTGCATCTCTAGGATACTCTTCACTCGGCCAGTCAACTGTAATTTTACAATCTGTCCACAAATCGGCAGGTACCACTATGTCTAACAAACCATCCAAGTCCTTCAACAATACCTTTGACACTTTCACAAACCTCTCAACCTGCTTGTACCATTAAATTGGCTTTTCTCTCAACTTTGGAAAATCATTCGTAAATGACAAAATATCCTGTCTACTCCATGGGACATGAACATAACCTCCTCCAGGTACTTCTCGCATCGGGTACATCTGATCTGCTTTCCCTGTTTCCTTCAATAAATATTCAGAAGTTGTTCTACTGTATCGTGCCTCTTCCTTTTTCTTTGTCCATCTAACTTTCCATTTATCTAAATCTCCCCATTTCTGCAAAACTGACATCAATTCTTTCACTTGTAGTTTTCTTCCAGAGGCATTCATGTTTTCTAAGTCTTTGTCAGAAAAATCTGCTCTATAGGGTTTTTGTAATACTTTTGACTTCCCTATTTCAATTCCCATCTGTAGAGCCAAATCTGATAATTTCTCATGGAATATCTTTACATTTCTTGTGATACTTCTGCATACAAACAATAGTTCTTCTTCATCATAAGTATTTAGACGATCTACCCCTACATTTCCTGCTATCATTTCTTCTAACTCGACTTTTAATTTGTAGATGTCCATGATCTTTGGGGGTGAACTCTGTTTGTCTGATCCTTGTGCCCACCTTTCTAAGTCTTCTGGCGTTACTACTGTGGCACTTTTGGTTCCCGATGAGGTTACTATATTTACATCTTTGGAGCAACCAGGCGTTATTCTTCTAGGAGTACTATTTATAGATCCTCGAATAGGTAAATCCATTAAAGATATCATAGATTCACAATCACTGATTTGATCATCAATTATTACAGGTTCAGGTTTTGGGATTTCTACAGGTGTAGGCATCGCTAATGGTTTCGGATAATTTACCTTGTCACCATATAAGGGAACCACTGGACCAATTGTTACAGGTATGGTCAGGGAATCAGGATGTGCATTCAGCTGTGTTATTTTCTGTATCAATTCTGCTCTGTTTTTATCTATAGCTTCCTTTTCCTTATCCTGAAGTACCCTATTAACTGGGGGATTATGCAATACTTGCGGTACCAATGGTGTTCTTAACAGTGGTGCGCTTGGGGTGCATCCACTTGCCCCTTCCTGATATGGTGGCGGGTTCTTTAATATTTCTTCCATAAATTCATCTTCAGAATCTCCAAATCCTATCAAATGTTTTGTCTTTTCTGTGCATTTGCTCCCTAACGATTCTTCTGCCATTAATATTGGATACAGACCCTCTGTAAGCATCGCTCTTCTCCACTGTTTCATCTGACCGTCCCTTGACTCATTTTGATATCTAGGGAAAAATCCCCGATAACCCCTACTACTTCTGGGTCGGTCACGTTCGAATGCCTCGGTTTCCCACTCTTCTAAGGCTTCATATTGAGTTAATCTTGGTCTGGGCTCTAAATCATTCATCCTCAATCTCAAATTCTGAAGAATTCTCCCATTGAAAGTGCCATTCTCTGGGAATGCTAATATTCCATCATTTTTGGTATATTCTATCCAATTCTCTAACCATACACAAGTATGATAACCTCTCTCCATCATCATGAATGAAGCGGGCGTTTTAGCTGGTGGAATGATAATTCCTTCTCTAGTTGTGATGGGTTTAGCCTTCTTAAAATAATTTTTAACCTTTTGTAGAAATGACATTTTTCTCTTCTCTCCGTACATTTTGGGTAAATCTCTGTGTATAAAGTTATATTCTGCAAAACCTAGGAATCTCCTATCCGGACGAGTTCCTGTTAAAGTCGGATCGCGTTTCCACATATAATCTCCTCTATCCACTAGGATTTCGACTTCTACGCTGACAACCAATTAAATTCCAGCTAACATTTGTCTCTGAATCAATCCTATCGCGGCTTTTCAGTGACGTCTATTCTGACGACCCCTCCTTTACAATCTGCGCTTTTCTGTCCCTCGCTGTTTCAACCAATCCCAGCGCGACACTAGTGACGTCAGTGTTACTCCTGACTATTTACCCCTCCTTTACAAGAGTCGTTCCACACCCGCTGTTTCAACCAATCCCAGCGCGGCGTTTTGTGACGTCAGTTTCCTCTCCGGCAACTGACCCTCCCTTTACAAAAGCGTACGCAAAACTTTATTTTCTCTAAACTTCTTATTAAAATTCAGTAACAACATAAAACATTCGCTATCGTGCCAGTTTCTCTAAATTGGAAAAGATAGTTTCGTCTCACACTTAGTAAAACCTTTCCGTTTACTAAACATACACTACAAGTAAAACCCTTCCGTTTACTCTTCACGTAAGCTTCAGAAATACCTGCTACTTCTTCAATGTTACCCTTTCTAGGTGATATAACATCAAATTTTACCAGCGTATTCCTTTGCTATTACTCACACGCATAGAGTCCCTAACAAGTACTGATAGCCCTGCTTAACTTTTCAGTACTATTTCTGCCTGACAGATAACCTCACTGCAGTATGGCTTCCACTTACCATCCGCTATTCAATTTTCCCCGGGAATTCTGGACAACATAAAACAAACTTTTGAACAAACGGATGTTAGTTTATAAAAATAAAATTCTCATTACCCAATTAACAAAGTACAACCATCCTCTGATAACCAGAAAACTGATCCAGCGGGTTACTAGCAACAAGCATTCATACACAGAATACTCACCAGGGCCCATACATTCATACTACGCTAGCAATTTCCGCTGTTGGGTCAGTTGTACTCTTTATCAAAATCCCTGCTACCAATTACTTTTCTGATTGAAGAGTAATGACTTACCAATGGACCCTTTGATAATTGGGAAGTTTAAAATGAGTGACATTCATTACAATTCATAAATTCTAAATAATCACTGAGTCAAGAAGTTTTAAAATGTTTATCTAAAGTTTTAGCAGAGTAAAGTACAGAACCACATGATACTTAATCGTATATCAAGGATGAAGCATATTAGTAATCAACTATCGATCAATGACGGTTCCCAGAAAGAAGAAGATAGAGACAGCAGCACAACTAAAGGTTGCGTTTATATTTACCTAAAGGTGCGAGAACCAAACCCCTTGGCCAAGGAGTTGGAAAGATAGGTCCCAGGAAGGATGAAGAGCAAAGACCTCCGGACCAGGTTCAGAACAGGACAGGTGACCTCTCTATCAAACGACGCCTGCGTCGTTCCCCTCTCTGATACTTCGCTTCTCCTTGCTTCTCACGAATCGTCTTCTAAGGATCCGCCGCCCCCACCTCAGGACCTCTCTGGACAGCGAATCAGCCTAATTCTGCTCTGCATCAGCGTCTGGATCAATGAATGTAGCATTGCCTCTCTAATTAACTAATCTATACCTATTATACCCTTCTATGCCCATGTACCTCCCCTTAATGTTGCAAAATTATGAGCCCACTACTTCTGATTGGACAGGGACAGGGGGTTGATCCTCACACCATGTCAATTTTAGTTCAATTTCTTTAAGCCCATTGTTTTAAAATACCGCCCATCACAATTAATACATTTGCTTTATTTCCCACCCGTTTCCCATTGATTCCGCAATACATTTTGTATACATTTGTATCATCTTCGGGTACATTTCAGATGAACTTCTGAACCAGGCTTTGCGACCTTGGAGGGCTTCCAAGTTGACTTCATCTTTTCCTCTGGTCAGCCTTTCAGGGCGGATGTGCAGAACCAATGTCTTTTGAGCTGCAGTTCAACCAACCCAGTCCCATTTACGAACTAATAAAAGTCAAAGAAGAAAATATTAAAATCACAAATAAATGGTTTCACTGTATACCCACTCTATCTACTCTATTCCCATTTAATTATAAATCTATCCTGCGTTAATAGCATTAGAATACCACAGTTTTAATTTCAGCATATGTGCAAGCTGTAGCACGTGAAAACATTAAGCAGCCATTTTATTACACACTGCGCAGAAGCAAGGATTTCCCTCCAAGCAAAGAAAGACGTCACACCATGTGATATGGTTGACACATGCGCACTGAGGTTCCCGCGCTTTAGCGGCCATTTTGGATTAGACAAGCGTTAATTGTTAGTTTAAACACATAGGCAAGCTTCTCTAGGATTGTATTTATGTGTGCATTTGTTAGTACAGACATTACAAAGATTAATAATTAATACTGTGAGAGGATTGCTTACGAGCAAGTCTCATTGTGAGTTCTTGCTCCATCAGCTGTTAAACTCTTCCAAAATGTTTGCAGCAGTATGAGATTTCTCCATGGCGAACATGGCTTCAGTTGCATGTTTCCGAGTGGCATTAAAAATCTCAGCAGTGTCAACACCTGCAGATATCTTTTCTCTAACCCCCACAACAGAGATCCAGTGTGCAGTGATGCACATGTAATCAGTGGCTTGCCAACTGGTCCACATGTCTGTTGTTAGGTGGGTAGTGTGAACAGCACTCTGCTGCAAAGCTTGTCCAAGCAATTCCAGCACGTCGTGATGTAGTGCTGGAACAGCAACTCTGGTAAAATAGGAATGGGAACCTTCCACTTTGGGCAGATGGCTGTCACAAATTCAAGAAAACCCACCCCTTCCACAAAAGAAAAAGGGAGGAGGTCCAGCGCTAACATTTTAGTCAGCTTCGCATTGTAGAAACGTGCCGTTGGGTGGTTGCGTTCGTACTGCCCCTCCGACCTAAACATGCTGAGAATGGTAGGCTGGATTTTTTTCTTTTCTGGTGCCACTGATGCAGGTGACTTCTTGGCGCCAGATGTTGTTAGGCTCAATGCCACATGTTTGTTTGTTGCAGTACTCTCTTACCTAAGTGTCTCAGCCTGACTCTTACTCTTGTGCCACTGAGATGTTGCTGAGGCTGATGAGGATGTGGGCGGTACCACTGCACTGCTGGGGACAGGGCTACTTTGTGTTCCAGAGAAAATGTCTCCCTCTTGTTCACCTTCCACAGCGATCGTATTTTCTACTTCTTCATCACCACCAACAGCAATGGGTGCAGTTTATTGGCCTTTAAGGTGCGCCTCCCACTGGATCAAGTGATGTTTTTTCAGATGGGTTGTTTGGCCTCTGGTACCATAGTTTGTACCAAGCTTCCCCCGACTAACACCTTGTCCACAAATGGAGCATATAGCAACATTCTCCTCCTTACTGCTAACCGAAAAGAAGTCTCAAACTGGGGAGGTGAACTTTCTGGTGCTGCTGGAGGTGCCACTTGCAATGCCGGATGAACTGGAAGGTGGGCGTGGTGGAGTTTGACTCTCTGCAGACGCAGTACCTACTTCTACTGAGGTGGTTGTGCTAGATGTAGGGCGCTGCTGGGCCTTTGCAAATGCAAATATGGAAGCTGCAGGTGGTGTTGGTGTTATCTGTGTTGGGGTAATGTCGCTCTCCACTGGGCCGGGACTAATGTCCATGATGACTGGCTCGTCATCATCCTCCTCTTCTACATCTACCTCCATAACTCTAAGGCTTTCTGGAACCTTCCTTTTCCCTAGCCTTTTCTCATGGCGTGTCTCACTCTCAGACTGAGGTGGTGGCATCCAATTGTCATCTAGATCATCAGAAGGGGGCTTGCAGAAGAACTCGATGGACTAACCCTCCTTTTCCTTGCTGGGGATCTGGAAGACAATGCATCTTCTGAAAGAGTGGCTTGCTCTTCTTCCTCTGCAGGAAGCTCTATCTCCTGAACTGCCCCTACTTCGGGAGGAACAACTACTATTGTGGGCGGTGGTTGCGGCTGTTGTTGCGGCTGTTGTTGTCCACTTATCTGAATTTCCTGCTTTGATTGGGTACTACTTTGTGATAACGATAAGTCAATTTCAATATCACTGCTCGCCGGCGTTGTCGTGATTAGACTGGCTGCCTCTGCGACAGACATGGGCTTGGACCTAGGTTTAAGGGATGGGTCCACTGGTGCTGCTCCCAGCTTGCTCTCCGGACACCGCTGCTGCAGGTGCAGTTTTTTGTTTCCCAAAAAACATCTTGGGCGGCACACCAGTCTTGGTAAGTGGCAATTTCTTCTTCTCAGTGGCAACTTTCTTGCTACTGGAGGACCTAGTACCTTTCTTTGTGGCCATCTTCTTCAGATGTCAGCAGCACGCAGTGGCACAAGTTGAAGAGATGTCTGTCTGTGGTCACACGTGAGGTGACGTCGTGTGCAGCAGGACTTCTGTCTGGCAGTACAACGGGTGATGATGACACCTACTCCTCAGTCTTTTGTGCACCTAAAAGCAAAGAAGCCACAAGAACATCAGTGAAACGTGGCATTTGTTGTTGTGGTTCAATTACTACTAGTACAAACAAATAAATATAATATATAGCTTAGTGTGTGGTCACACTTGTTAGTGTTATTATTAATATTATTAAATTTTATTAACTCAGTTTAGTTATTAAAAAAACATAACAACAGTGTAGCCATTTGTGAGACTTTGACAACAAGGGCTTTCATGGTGTGTTGTGTACACTCAAGAAGGAGGCTAGGAAAGAAGAAGAACAAAAATAAAAATATAATGGAACTTGTTTGGCATTGTTCATCACGTGGGATGCAGCATTCATGGAGCTGCAGCTGGCAATGGGGATGGAGGCAGTAAGCCAAGAGGAACAAAGGAAAGACATGCAGGCCTATGGCAAAAGCAGCACCCTAACTACCACCACAAAGAAATGGCCACCACAAGCAGGAGGCCTGTAAAACAATGAACTCAAGCAGGCCTATATGGCCAGACAAAGGAGGCATGCTAAACAAAACAGCTTTAATGCAACAATGCAAAAGCGAAAATCCACAGGGCTAAAAAAGGTTTGCAAGTTACACAACAACCACACCACACGAATCCAACAAAGGCATTTATTTAACATACACAAAAAAAGTGAAATACCCCCCAAAAAACACATTTTGCAATTCAATCCAATGCCATCCATGCCCTAAATGATGTTTAAATTCAACGGACACCACAGAAACAGTTGTTTCATTCACCCATGAGTAGCTCTAGGCCTATTGGTTGGAAAACCCATTGGCAGCCTAGGCCACATAGTGAATCATTTCAAATCAATAATATTGCAAATGTATTAGAAAATGTAGTGAACTGTGCTGCATTTTTTGCTGGGTAAAAGAAGAAAATATTGCATGCAAATCAACAGGCATGGCCACCACAAAGAAGGCTTGCAGGCCTAATGCAGAAGCACACTGGCTGCCTTCACAAAATGGCCGCCAGCCACATGGCTAGGCCACCACAACAACAAGAAAGGGAAGACAGACAATGCAGGCCTATGGCAAAAGCACACTGGCTGTCTTCACAAAATGGCCGCAAGCCACATGGCCAGGCCACCACAGCAACAAGAAAGGGAAGACAGACAATGCAGGCCTATGGCAAAAGCACACTGGCTGCCTTCACAAAATGGCCACCAGCCACATGGCCAGGCCACCACAACAACAAGAAAGGGAAGACAGACAATGCAGGTCTATGGCAAAACAAAAGCACACTGGCTGCCTTCACAAAATGGCCGCCAGCCACATGGCCAGGCCACAACAACAAGAAGCAGTAAGCCAAGAGGAACAAAGGAAAGACATGCAGGCCTATGGCAAAAGCAGCATACTAACTACCGCCACAAAATGGCCACCAGCCACATGGTCAGTCACAGTCACAACAAGCAGGAGGCCTGTAAAACAATGAACTCAAGCAGGCCTATAAGGCCAGACAAAGGAGGCACGCTAAACAACACAGCTTTAATGCAACAATGCAAAAACGAAAATCCACAGGGCTAAAAAAGGTTTGCAAGTTACACAACTACCACACCACACACATCCAACAAAGACATTTATTTAACACACAAAAAAAAGTGATATACCCCCCAAAAACACATTTTGCAATTCAATCCAAAGCCATCCATGCCCTAAATGATGTTTAAATTCAACAGACACCACAGAAACAGTTGTTTCATGCACCCATGAGTAGCTCTGGGCCTACTGGCTGAAAAGCCTATTGGCAGACTACTGGGCTAGTAAATTAAATAAATATTGCAAATTGATTGCAAAAGTTGGAGAAAATGTTGTGAACTTTGCAACATGTTTCCTTTATAAAAGAAAACTAGCAGAAAAATTACATACAAAGAAACAACGAACTAGGCCCCTACTGAAACTACAGGCCACCCAGGCCACAACAATAAATTTAAAAAAAACGATGAAAAGTACAAAAAAATGTAGGTGCAATGCCCCAATCAAACAAACAACACCAATTTTCCAACTTACTTGTGAAATCCAAATCCAAAAGTCCTCAAATCCAATGATATATGATGCAGCAGACACAAAGAGTGATCCTTCAAGCTCCAAATCCAAATGAAAAGTGAACAAAAGATAGACAAAGCACTGGGAGGAGCCTGCTGGACAGGAACAGGAAGTTGGAGACTCTGGGGCACTTCCTTCCTCTTAAAAAAAAAGTAAAAAAAGAAAAAGAACTCCTTGCACAAAAAAGTACAGCCAAATGTCAATCTGAGGAGTTTTTTTAATCCAAATAATCATTTCGAGAAGGTTATGATTCTGCTCGAGAGATATTCTTCTCCAGATTGCAAATTCTGCGTGTTCGGCATCGTGATCTTCACGAAACTTCCGCCGGAAGTCTGATGGCGCGCATGAATGACGTGTTTCCAATCGCACACTCTCGCGGGACCGTGCGGCCGTCTACCAAATCTCGTGGCGCTTGCGAACGGATGGGAAATCTCGTCGGCAAATGCAGGCATCCCGGTAAGTCGCTCCCGTGCGCAAAAACGCATTTAAGCGCGCGAACGCAAAAACTCTGCTCCGTTGCGGAGCGCGGAGTTATTCGGTAACTTCGCGTCCTACTCGGAACGCATAGTTGCCAAAAATCCGCAAACTCCGCGAGCGGTGCGGATTTTACGCCCAGGGTTAATAGAAAGAGCAGCATTCGCCCAGATGTGACAATTCAATGAAGATAATTCCATACTTTTAGACTTCCAAACAGGATTCCGTCCAAGAAGAGGCATAGAATCTGCCCTTATTGCCATCTGGGATTATCTGAAGAACACAGTTGATCGGAATGAGGTTGCTGCACTACTTCTCTTGGACCTCTCAGTTGCCTTTGACAAGGTCGACCATGACACTCTAATACAAAGACTCTACGAAGCCGGTATAGAGGGGACTGCTCTTGACTGGATCACATCCTACCTTCAAAACAGAACTAATGTCATCATACCCCCTCTTTCTCATCCAAACCGTACTTCATAAAAGCAGGGGTCCCTCAAGGCTCTATCATCTCACCCATGCTTTTCAACATCTACATGAAGTCATTAACGGCACTGATCAATCAATTTCACCTCACATGCTATAACTATGCAGATGACACACAAATGCTCGTTAAACTGCAAAGCCCCAAAGGCATTGGAAACTCACAAATTTTCAGTTGCCTCAGAGCCGTGGATCAGTGGATTACATGGAGCCATCTCAAATTGAATGCTTCCAAAATGGAAATACTCACATGTGGTGACTGGAAAAATTATGACCCACTCACCACCTGGCCTGACGATCTGGGAACACCACCTAAAGTGTCAAAGGAAGTAAGAAACCTCGTACTCCAAGCTATCAATGAATGCCCAAGTGGACAAACTAGCAAGATCAAGCTTCATTACTATAAAAACTCTGCAACGCATCTTCCCCCATCTGGGATTTCCACACAAGGTCCAGGCTACTATCTCTCTTGTTCTGTCAAAACTCGATTACGCCAAAAGCCTCTACCACGGATCATCTTTAACAACTATGAAAAGACTACAATGGATTCAGAACTCTGCTGCCAGACTACTCTTACATATAAAGCCACAAGCCCACATCTTCCCTGCCTTGAAGGCCCTACAATGGTTACCGGTTGCCAGAAAAACCACATTCAAGCTGCTTTGTATCACCCACAAAGTGATACATGGAACAGGACCGCTCTTCATCAGGAATAAAATCACCAAATACATTCAACAAAGGAACCTCTGCTCTAGATTGGCACCTCGCCTCAAAATTCCACCATACAAGAAAAAAATCCATAGGAGGCACAATAATCTCTGTTCAAATAGCCAAACTATGGAAATCTTTACACCCCAAACATAAGATCCACGGATAACTACCGTATCTTCAGAAGACTACTCAAGTTGGCTCTTACCCACATAACCACCATACTCAAACATAAATATACAGCGTATCCCTTTGTTTATAAGCATTTATTTGGACTATAAATGTGTACCTACAAATGTGCATTGCTTTGTATAATCGTGTATAATAATTATGTTTATAAATATATAGATATTCGTTAGTTCTGCTTAACAAATGTACATATTACTTATGTTATATTATTCTATGTTTAACATGTATATAGTGTTGTATTCCGCTTTAGGGGTCCGTATATAGGTTTTCCTGAATCATGTTCTTATATAGGCACAATTCGCCTTGCCCTTATATAGGCATAGAATCCCTGTCCTTATTTAGGCATTAGCCGTGCACTCCAAATACAGGCATGGTCACCGACATCCGTCCACCCTAACGTCACAACGAGTTCTTAGAAACCAGACCCTTAAGCTTCAGGATTTCCCCTAGCACAGGACTATTGATTTCTCCAAGAACTCATCTATTATGTATGAACCGTTATACCTTAAGGGTTCATTCCTGACGTCTTCCTCTGTCCGACTTCACGTCAATGCTAACATTCCTCGATGCCTACCAGGTATAAATATACCTTCCCTTGCCTAAGCAAGTTAGAGGAGACCTCGACTTCAGAGGAGCCCGTATCCCGGCCTGACGCACTGAGAAGACGCTGTCATTCCTGCACGCAGACGAATCCAGCTTCCAGTGTTCTGACTCCCTTCGCGGGGTGTTAGAGTTCCAAGATCCGGCAGGAGATTCCCACCTCTCTCATTCTCAAGGTATGGAGCCGACTAGATCCTAGAGGGACTCTTGGCATACTAGACTTAACATACTCTTAGTCTACCATACTAGCGAATACTTCACCTACTTCTACCTTTCCCTACACCTAGACTAGGTTAGGTACACTGGGGTAGAACTAGCATAGAGACGCATCGTATGAGTACTCGCATTCCTAGCTCATGTTATTTATGTACGTGAATATATGCTAAAAGATAATGCTAGCGCAGTATTATTTATTTCTACTGCTTACGCTGTACATTATTTATCTTGCATACTGTCTTGTGATCATAACAGCACATATCTCTTACACGAGAAACAAGAATGTTCAATAAAACCCTTTTTATTGAAACGCCCGTCTTTCCTTACTGTGTAACTCTGCAGAAACTAAGCATGCACGATTGAATGAGTGAAACTGTTATCTATTGTTTCCACGATTCTGAGACATGTTCCGCTTCTAAAGGGAAACAAAGTTGTCATGTTTTTCGGTTGCCAGAAACTACTCCTTCTTGTTCTCAAGGAGTTTCTAGTGGCCTCTGAGCTAGCTGGCACAGGTAATTAAGTTTAATATAATCGATAGGGACATACCGACCTTAGTCCTATGTCAAACCTATAGGTTATATTATTCCAATGCGCAGAGCCTATTAGGGAAATAGGACCTACACTACATGGCGCCCAACGGTTTGGTAAGGCAGTAATTTAACGCTAGATACTGAGTAACACATTCGTGCTTTTCTCAGAGACCCCTACTCACATACTCCATAAGACGTCCGGAGTGGGTAGGATTAAATATCCGCCATAACTAAATAGGGAAGCACCCTATATATTAGTTGTTTGGTTTGTTCAACGTTGAAGGATACAGTGTTCCAAAATATTGTGCACCTTATCTTTTTGTTTCCTTGAAACTTGTTCTACATTTTTCAAAAAACAAAATGACCGAAACCGGTGGAGCTGCGGCTGACCCAGCCTTAGCAGTTTTTAACTTTACAGGTTTAAATGAACCTGAGGAGGGTGTTATAGACATCGCTCTAAACTTAAGAAGAGCCATCACTCTAAAACTTATAAAACACGGCCTACCACCAAGAGGAGGTAGAGCAGTTTTCGTGATAGAGGCACACGAATCCTTTCAGACAGAGGTATTCTATTCATGGGTAATATTTCCTGAATCAAATTCAGTAACAAAACTAATTCTCTTCTACAAAGAAGATGATCCACCAGAGGAATACATTCCTTTCGAGGATATTGAAATTCCACTAACATACCAGGAGCATCAGCTCTGGTTTAAAGGCGCCCTAAAACATCACAGAAACATAACCAGGCTCGGTCCACTAGGTAGACCAGGAGCAACATGGCCGATTCTAGCCGGCTACACTCCTCATCCTGAACTGGATATAATGTCAGATGAGGAACTACTTACTCAACTACAAGAGTTAATAAAAATCTACAGACAATTAGTCCAATATGTCATGCGGACTTTCACAGTCCAACCACCATTAACACTTCCAAATCAAACTCCTCAACAGGGGAATACACTAAAAATTACACCACAGACTCTATACGCAGTCATGGGAAAAATGCCCACAAAACGTGAGCAAATTCCATTCTGGATCGCTCAAAAAATTACTCAAATCGAAGCAGTATTTCCAAATACTAGCCCGTATGAGAAACACAGAATCCTAACCATCTGTTTACAGATGGGGATCACACCACAACTGGACGACTGTACCACTTGGGGCTCAGTCTTTGCTGCCATCTATACTAAAACACATGGTATTCCATCAATTGCGGTAATACCTGATGTCCTGAAACAAATTCAAAACGAATACGTGGCAGAGCCTGCTCTAAATTTAGGTATGAAATTACTGAAAAATTTCGACCAGGTCTCAACAATAATATTATCTAATATTAAAGGGGAGGCAGCAGCAGTGGCGATCCACCAACGATTAAGGGAATTCAATGTTACAGAACATCAAACTGAGCTACCCAGAATAATAGAACAATCATATGCAGAATTAGGCAGAGATAGTTTGGGTGGAAGACCAGTGAAGCCGAAACTATCTGAAAGTCCTGAGAAGGACTCTATTAAACAAACTCCTACATCTTCTAAAAAGAAGTGGGAAACTAATAAACAAAATTCAAACGAGAAACGAGAAACGTTCTCAATCCCGAGGTAGGTCTCCTCAAAAGGAGCCCTCTGAAAGGAGGTATAACCTCAGGAATAGGGATAATTTGAAAAAGCCTGACAGGTATCAAGATACTGATACACGTTCCTCTCGTACCTTTCAGATCTCGTCACAGACATCGGAAAGAAGAGGACGGTCAGAACATAGAGAAGAACGCGTGAAATCGAAAGACGACAAACATGTTCCGAAAAATAAATCAAAACCTCAATTCTCTAAGAAGAAAGTAGCAGGTCTGAAGGTCAGACATGCCGAGGATACTGAGAACACAACTCAAGAACGGAGAATGGGCTCAGACAATGCTGGACAGTGCAGCAGAAGTCACAATAGCTCGCCAGAACCTGAAGGAACTTCTGGAGATAGTGGACTTGAATGAGTACATTACAGTTGAGACTGTAGACACCAGGGTTAGTACTCCACAAAAGTTATATGAAATAACACTCCGGATGGAGGGAGACATACCTAGACAGGTGAAAGCACTCTTTTGGGAAAAACTTTCAAGGGGCTATGACATACTTCTAGCAGAAAAAGACTGGCCACCACAATTTGCCAGGGAGTGCCCACATGGCGAGGACATTATTATGTCTGCCTTCTCTAACCATATTCCAATACATCTAAAATATACTTATGCCAGGAAATGGGCAGTTGGCCAGCCCCAGCATTATACAAAAATCATGTAGGATGGGATGAGGATTCACCTCACCATAAAATACATCTGAAAAATGAACCTACTGCACAAAGGCAGTACCCAATAAAGCAAGAAGCTAAAAAACAGGTCAGGGAGATCTTACATCAACTTGAATACCAAGGGGTGATTGAAACATGCACCTCCTCAATGAACAATCCTTTGTTTCCTGTCTCCAAACCAGACAATACATATCGTCTAGTTTTGGATTACAGACACTTAAACACTTGTTCTAAAACTTTTGCAGTACAAAATGCACATAGTACAGCATTAATGAATAACATTGTGCGTAAAAATATAAAACCACATTAGATATCTCAAATGGTTTCTTTTGTCAAAACATAGCACCTGAAAGCAGGTACTTAACAGCTTTCTCAATAATGGGGACCCAGCGTCAATTTTGTCGACTCCCACAAGGGTTCAAGAACAGCCCGGGGTTATTCTCAGCGAGGGTAACGGAGTTACTACAAATTTATGATAATGAGGCATTGTCATATGTCGATGACATCTATCTGACGGACTATGACCTGGATAGGCACTTGAACAGGGTGAGCACCATTATATAGGGCTTCGCCTCTGAGGGCTACAAATTCAACTTCAAAAAGTCCAGAATTGCCCATCTCAATGTCCTATTTCTAGGATATGAGCTTTCAAGTGAAGGCAAGAGCTTGGCAGCCAGCTTTTTAGAAAGATGTGCGCTGCTCCAACCTCCTAAAACGCTGAAAAATTTACAATCCATCCTGGGTTTCCTAAATTTTGGAAGAACTTACATTCTAAATTACGCAGAAAGGGTTAAACCTCTCTACGCATTAATCAAACCTGATTTTTCAATCAAAAACTGGACACAAGAACACACAGAAATCTTGCGTTCACTCCAGGCTAACATGTTAGCAACAAATCACTTACAAACACGCGTAAGTCAACGCAATTTAGTGATCCAAATAATTTCGGGTCAATGCAGATTCACCTACTTAACATTTAATGAGGGTGAAAAAGTACCAATTGCATACAAATCACACTTGTATACACAAGCAGAAATGCGCTTCACTTCAACAGAAAAAATTCTGACAGCAGTTCAAACCGCTGTAGCAAAAGAAAGAGCTATAGCCCAAGGGAAACACATTATTGTCGTAACCCCAGTTCCGGCCTTAGAGGCGGCAACTAAAGCGAGCATTCCAAATGCTAAAGCATTACATCCGAGATGGATACAATGGGTTTATTCTCTTGCTGCAACAGATGTTGAATATGTTTTTGATCCCGATCTAAAAACACAAGCATTCCTGCAATATGAACATGAATGTCCTCTGCCTACTGAGATTCTGCCTCTCGATCAGTATGAATTCATAATTTACACTGACGGATCCGCACAACCCGCAACAGGGAGTAAGCAAGCTTACAGTGCAGCGTGCGCAATCGTTAAAGGTCGCATGCGCGATGGCAACTTCAGACCTATGGTCACAAAAACCCAGTCTCTAGGAGATTGCACAGCTCAGAGAGCTGAACTACAAGAATTCAAACTGGCACTTGAGAGTACAGATCGAGAATTCCCCACACTAATAGTGTGCGATTCTTTCTACTGTGTGCAGTCGTATAATGAATATATACAAACTTGGCTTGAAAACGGGTTCAAAGATGCAAAAGGTGGCACAATAAAGCATAAAACGCTTTGGGAACAAGTAGTTCAGTTAAAAAGCGAACTACCAAAGGCTCACGTGATCCATACACTGAGTCATCAACCTGATGGCGTTCACGTTGCAGGGAATTCATTGGCTGACAAAGCCGCAAAGGGGGCTGTTCAGACGGCTTCCGTAGCTGCGATCACTCGTTCAAAAACGAGAATAGACAGTGAGATAATGTTGGCTGTCAATGCTATGAGCAAAGGCAGTGGTGCAGCGTTACCAAAAAAGTTTCCACTCAAGTACTCATATGTAATTGATGCGAACAACGTTCCTTTTACTCGAATCCCTGGAGTGGGGGATAGGGTAATTCCAAACATGGAACGTAGAGCAGCTTTGATTTATGAAACACATCTGGGGGAGGGTCTGTCACATCAAGGGATCTCTAAAACAATATTGACATTAAAAGAGATGTACTGGTGGCCTGGAATGAATACAGAAATACACATATTCATCAATAACTGCTTAGACTGTAAATTACAGCGAGAAAGCCACCAGACACCATGCTACGAATGTAGCTGCCAGGAACAGACACCATTGTTAGACAGCATTAGACTATCTATGCGCAGGCGTCCCTCTGGACAACTGCAATCCCACAATACTAAGTCAAGGTTCCTATGGATATGGCTTCAGCGCTCGGCTGACGCTCGAACTGTTATAAAAGATTTGCGAGTCTTTTTTGGCACATACGCAATAGGCACGCTACATTCTGACCAGGGCCCTGCGTTTAGCTCTCGAGCTTACAAAGACGCCATGGCCAGTCTGGGCGTTGCATTGCGGTACTCCTCTCCGTTTCATCCTGAGTGAAATTCTGTTGTGGAAAGGAAAAACCGGGACATAAAGCAGTCTATAACAGCTAGGGTATTAGGTTCGGGTGATGGGTGGGTCAAACATCTTTATGGGGTCCAACGCTCATTAAACAACTTGCCAAGAAGTTCTCTAGGGGGGTCACTCCATATGAGGTCCTATTTGGGACAAGAATGTGGGTGCCCAATCTGGAATGCAGTGGCATAGTGGTGGAAAATAAACCCTTTGATATCAAAGATCGTTTGGCTGTTTTACAGTACTTAAATGAACTAAGAACGAAACAAAGCAACATATTCCTGCAGCCAACCACCACTGGGGAAAAACCGGCGGTCCCAGCAAGGCCTGTCTGGATTCCAAACGTTGGGGATCTAGTCAGAGAGAAAATTGCGGACAAGAAGGAATTTGGACCTTTCTACAGACAACCAGTACCTGTCCTAGCCATACACGGAACAAGAACAGTACTTCTGCCGCCCCTTGCTGGAAAAAAGGAGAAAAGATTTGTGTCCATCGACCTCATCAAATCACAGTATGTGGCCAATACTAAATAGTAGGCCTCGTGGACTCCGACCTAGTAGCAGACGCACTCCTCTCGCTACTATCCAAGAGGTTCAGACTGAAAGACTGATAACCATCGAGAATTCAGCAGTAACAGATGAAGGACTGAGCAACAATGCTATGGAACTCATCCCTCTTGAAACACAAGTAACAGTTCGTCCAAATACACCTGTCTACACCAATGTAACAAGTGATCAACTGGTCCCAGCGATTTCTACAAATCCTGATGCAATTCCAACAATTGACAGAACTGCTTCTGGCTACTTCATTAATTTTGATACATTTTCTGAGGATCCGAGTGAGCCCGAGACGTCGCCAGCATCAAAAACTTTTAAACAGCAAGTACAAGACTTTTTGCATTTTTTGAAAAAGACTTATCTAGTTTCACCATGGATTGAACTTTGGGTTATTTCTGGAATATTTTTCTTCCTGTTTTGGCTAGCTTTGGTTATGACTATGAGCGTGCTTATAAATGGGAGATACATCCATTTGGACATTGAAAGAAAAGAAGTGAACTTACTTTTGAAACCTCACAAATCATCCCATCGTGAAACAAGAGACTTGTCTGCAGTGAACATCACAGCCGTTCCTATACAGGATGGTATAGTGTGGGACAAAACTGATTTTGATATCTTTGGCCCGACGGAACATTTGAACATTCCACATTTATTTAAGATCTCAGTAAGTGATTTTGTTTCATCCAGTACCTTTTCTGATGATTGGGACTTTGAAACTGTAAATAATATAATGTTTGACCTAGAAAAATCTGCTGCATTTTCTAATAATGAATATTTAGAGGGTTCATCAGACTATGAACAGCTGTATTGCTACAACCACTATGGTCATCATTTTTGCATAAATCTGCAACACCTAGAAATGTGTTTATGTTTAAGCAATGGGAGCATTGTCCTACACCACCAAAAGGTAGTTCAAAAACATTTGCTAAAAAGTTTCCATATTTTTCAGGATACAATACATCTGATCCAGAAACATTTTACTATAGAAATGTAAACAAGACAGGACTGAAAATTATGTTAACAAATACAAAACAGATTTACTCTGCAGCATTTATTGCCCAACTGTCTAGACAGGGTTTCGACTTATGGAAAGACACGATAGACACAAAATCTGTCTGGGGTACTAAAGATTGGCAAGTGCAGGGGATAGAAGCTTTATTTAGAGCCTGTATCGTCCCTCAACAAATAATGTTTTTGAATGACACGGTCCAACAAACGTCTTGCCTTGGTTTAGCCAAGATCAAAGACATGAAAAATCCTTCTGTACCAACACCTGCAAGTGATAACAATACACAGGCAGCGGTTACAGTTGACACCATATTACAACTCAACAGAACAAATCCTGATTGGAGAAAATGGTTGATCTGGCCCACAGACACAAACAACTGTCAAGAGAGATTCCTGAATAAAACACAGGGGTTTACTATTCATAGGCCAGACCCAAGATACGTCCAAAGACAGCATCCGGGGGTAGTAACAACATACAGTGTAGGAAAATTATGCCTCGATTGGCTGCAAAAATCTACACTTAAGGATGTGAAACAACTCTTATCTTTACTTAAAGAAAACGCAGACCTTAGGGAATTCTTGCTTGGACCAAGAAAACCGCGTCAAAAACGTTTCATATATGCCAGCATCTATGCTGCTTATAATGAAGCATGGAGGGTGTCACAGATGGAGGCCGCAGAACGAATACGTGAACTTGATCGTATTAACTTAGAGAAAACTCTCTCTGTGGTCGACAATGGGTTAACAACTTTGTCCTCCAGAATTTATTCATTGGACGGTATTGTATCCTCTGCTATCGACATACTGGAACAAGATTTAGCCATGTTACAGCAAGGCCAGTCTCAATTACGTTCTATTTTGTTATTAAGCTGGACGCTGCAATGTTTGCGTGCGGGCTATGTGCCTTGGCGTTTTATCAACACTTCGGCTCTGTTTGCAGAATACAATCTAACTGATAAACAGATCGAACTGGCACAAAGGGGAGCAAAGTATACAGTACTGAGCATTGAAAAACTTGAAAAGTTACCATTCACAGTGGCAGAAAAACCAGCTACAGAATGGCTTATTCATGGCAAAATTAGTCTACCTGTGACTACTTTCCAGTTTCAGTATTGCCTTAAACAGATGCAAGCAGGCAAATATGAAAGGTTGGGTAAAGAATACATTAAGACATCCTGGAATTTACCTTACACCTATAGATGTTGGAGTGGGGATCGTGAAGTGTTTATAAGCGGTACACACTGTGAAAGTGCACTAAGCGGTTCACTGATTTGTCAGGACATTTCTTTACACAGGGCTTGTAATGGTTCTGTGGCAAACTTGTCCTGCCACCAGCAGGGTACACCAGCTGCTGTGATTAATCCAACGTTTGGACAACTTTCTAATGGGAGTTACCTCATGTTGAATGATCAAATTTGCTGTGGCATGTTGCCAGGCATCCCATATCTAGTAACGGTCAACTCCAGGGTCACTTGCTGTATGCAAGTATTGTTTGCCCCAATAGACACAGTCAGGGAGTCGCCTCTATGGCCTTCGTTGAATGTCTCTTTTGTTCAATTTGATACTTTAAGCAGAATGAAAGCCATGCTTATACAACAATCAGTGCCTTTGACCTCGGCCAATGAAACCTATGATCTACAAATTGCAAGGACTTCCGCTGAGATTCAGGCTTTAATTCGTACAAACTGCCCTATACATTTCGTAGAAATGATAGGACATATCTTTAACATGTCAGATACAAGCGGAATTGTACATGTATTTAAGACCATCTGACCGGACTATTAGCACCTTTCCAGGCAGTCCTCGGAATCATCCCAAACTTCGCACATTCGGTGTTTGGTGGTGTGCCGTTAATTCTAGCACTTGTTGCAGGAATTCTGTTTCTATTCCTCCTACTACGCTATGGCAAGCCTCTTCGCCAACATCAGTCCGAGCGATGTGGAGAGAGCCCTCCTTGAACGGAAATGCCGTGAGCGAATAGTACAGCTTTTGGACATGCCTCGTCTACGGGAACTTAATACAACGTGGTTCCTGTCATTCAGACCAATCTGGCAAGATTGCATCTTACCTGTTGTACGCTGCCTGTTTTGCGGTGAAGAATGCGTGCTAGACACCTGTCTAACACTCCCATCAGTCATGCCAACGGATATTGATACTCTGCTGGACCCGATAACGGCCCATGCTGTGTGTTGTCCCCAGCGGCTTCCAATCCTGATGGCGGCATTCATTGAGATCTCACAGACACTTCCGGCTGCTGCTGAGGTACGAGATGGATCAACGGGCACACAGGTAACAACGGACGCGAACATTGCATCTTCTGCTGAAGGCGAAGTTCCTCATCTCTGTGCATTCAACCTTCTGAACGAGGTGTTCCAAATGTCACCGAATTCGGTGGATGATATTTTGGCTACGGACATAGATGATCTAATGTTTACGCCAGACCCATACACTGACTTTGATTCGGCTCACAGTGTACCAGGGCAACAATAAAATTTGGCCTTCATATTTTTCAAACTTGGAACTTTTCCCAGAATTGAACTTTTTTCTTTTTAAATTTTTGAAATGACATAGCAAAAGAACAATCTGCTTACAGTAGAACTAGTCTTATAAAACGGACTTCTTTGAATACTTCCAGGGACACGTTGTCACCTTACTTGTCTAAAAATGTCATTTACTTCCATGATATGCAATGGCTTTGATTGTAAGAACTTATCGACCATTTCATCATATGTATATATTACTGTTTCATTCACGTTGCATTCCACTTCCGTTATATGCTTAGAATGAAACCAATGCTTTAAATGTACAGTACCTATGGCATTTCAACAGTTTTAAGCTTTTTTTAAAATGATTTTAGAAATATTTTTAGAAATATGTGGTACTCAATTTTATGTTTAGCATTTAAAATGTTTAGCATTTAGTATTATCGTTCAATCGAAGATGGAGTGGGTGTTGTATTCCGCTTTAGGGGTCCGTATATAGGTTTTCCTGAATCATGTACTTATGTAGGCACAATTCGCCTTGCCCTTATATAGGCATAGAATCCCTGTCCTTATTTAGGCATTAGCCGTGCACTCCAAATACAGGCATGGTCACCGACATCTGTCCACCCTAACGTCACAACGAGTTCTTAGAAACCAGACCCTTAAGCTTCAGGATTTCCCCTAGCACAGGACTATTGATTTCTCCAAGAACTCATCTATTATGTATGAACCGTTATACCTTAAGGGTTCATTCCTGACGTCTTCCTCTGTCCGACTTCACATCAATGCTAACATTCCTCGACACTTACCAGGTATAAATATACCTTCCCTTGCCCAGGCAAGTTAGAGGAGACCTCGACTTCAGAGGAGCCCGTATCCCGGCCTGACGCACTGAGAAGACGCTGTCATTCCTGCACGCAGACGAATCCAGCTTCCAGTAATCTGACTCCCTTCGCAGGGTGTTAGAGTTCCAAAATCTGGCAGGAGATTCCCACCTCTCTCATTCTCAAGGTATGGAGCTGACTAGATCCTAGAGGGACTCTTGGCATACTAGACTTAACATACTCTTAGTCTACCATACTAGAGAATACTTCACCTACTTCTACCTTTCCCTACACCTAGACTAGGTTAGGTACACTGGGGTAGAACTAGCATAGAGACGCATCGTATGAGTACTCGCATTCTTAGCTCATGTTATTTATGTACGTGAATATATGCTAAAAGATAATGCTAGCGCAGTATTATTTATTTCTACTGCTTACGCTGTACATTATTTATCTTACATACTGTCTTGTGATCATAACAGCACATATCTCTTACACGAGAAACAAGACTGTTCAATAAAACCCTTTTATTGAAACGCCCGTCTTTCCTTTCTGTGTAACTCTGCAGAAACTAAGCATGCACGACTGAATGAGTGAAACTGTTATCTATTGTTTCCACGATTCTGAGACATGTTCCGCTTCTAAAGGGAAACAAAGTTGTCATGTTTTTCGGTTGCCAGAAACTACTCCCTTCTTGTTCTCAAGGAGTTTCTAGTGGCCTCTGAGCTAGCTGGCACAGGTAATTAAGTTTAATATAATCAATAGGGACATACCGACCTTAGTCTTATGTCAAACCTATAGGTTATATTATTCCAATGCGCAGAGCCTATTAGGGAAATAGGAACTACACTACAATAGGTGACTGCATAAATAACTAAATCTTTATCATAACTTTATCTACAATTGCTTCACTATTGAATTACAAAAAAAGAAAAAAAACAAATAACTTAAAGTACAGCAACACTTGAAAGTCTGAGTTTATTAAATACAACTTAAATCTACATATATTACCTTCCTTATACATATATACCTTCCATGTTCTTATGTATCTTTATATTTATTAATTTACCAGTGGCGGCTCCTCCGCTAAGGCAGGGGAGAGTCGCCCCACTGCCAGGAGCAGCAAAGAAAGGAAAAAATAAAATGAAAATAACAGAATGTTATAATCATTTTATTTTTTCCTCCCGCTGCGGCAGTGCATGAGAGGGTGGGGCAGAGCTGCAGGGGAGGAGTGGTAGAACACTCCTCTGCGCAGCGACTGTTTGGTCGTCAGTCTCAGGCCGCCCAAAACAGTCATACGCACTCCTCTGGTCTCCATGCAGGCTGCATTACAGCCTACATGGAGAACATGCCAACCCCTACAGCCCCTGGCTGAGCGCCGTGTCATGGCGCTCAGACCAATCTGGAGCGTTGTGATTGGATTAGGGGTGGGAGGCTGGATGCCTGCTTCCTATTCCAACCTGGAGTCGGACCCAGGCAGCAGGAGAGAAGACGCGGGACCCGGGGGCTGCGGCAAAATAAGATTTATTATTCTTTTTTTTTTTTAAGCAGCCTGCGCCCCCCCGTGCACTTGCCTCCCCACCCACGAGCCGTGCCGGCCGCCCCTGTACTTTACTTCTAATTAAGCATCTCCAATGCACTACCCTATATCTCTCCCTATACCTCTCTCAATATATCCTCTACCTCCACTCTCTGACTCATCTCAAACCTCATTCTACTACTCTCTGCAAAGCACTACCCTATTTCTCACAATATACCTCCCGCAATATATCCTCTATCTCCACTCTCTGACTCATCCCAAACCCTATTCTACTACTATGATCCCCAAAATAACCCTTTCTAGACTCTACCCCTCTACCTCTCCTTGCATCATTTCATACCTCTTTTACTATTCAGATCTCCCAAACAAGCCTTTCTAAACCCTTCCCTCTGACTCTTCCCCCTCCACCTCCCCTTTACTCATCCCAAACCTCCTCCTACTGCTATGAGCTCCAAAAACAACCACTTTCTAGACCCTTCCCTCTTCTATCCCTCCACTATCCTTTTCAATCCAACTAACAGACTAACATGTCCACCGGTCAGACTAATTTCATATTTCCCTATACTAATTCTCCACTAATCCAGTTTGGGTTCCGGAGTAGCATGCTACCCACCGAAAAGCTCTTAGACACCTCATCAGGGATAGGAAGCACTAAATAAATGCAAACCCTTACCTCTTCTAGCCCTCTATTATCCTTTTTCGTTCCAAAAAACAAACTCATATGCCCACCGCTCAAATTAATTTCATATTTCCCTATACTAATTTACCACTAATCCTTTTTATGTTCCGGAATAGCGTGCTACTCGCCGAAAAAGGGCTTTGATGCCCCGTCAGGGGTGGTAAGCACTATATAAATGCAATTACAATTAATGAAGAAAGACGGTTTCTTAAAAAAGCTATTTCAGCCCTGCACTTGATGCTTAATTTATGCCGATGGTTGTCAGTTGTCAGCACAGAGGTGCAGTTTAGCAGACCCGACTTAGTTTTCCTCATCAGACTAGATCAGAGGCACAGGGAAAAAGGCAGAAAAGGGAGAAAGAAGGAGGTGAAGAACCAGTGGCGTAGCTATCCCTTTGGCCGCCTGTGGCGGTCCCTGCATTTGCCGCCCAGCGGTGGCCACATTGAAGAGCGTTGGGGCGGGGTGGTGCGGGGGCTGGCGAGATTCCTCCGTATGACCCGCAGCGGCCGCATTGAAGTGCGTGGGGTGCTGGCGATTGCCGCCCGAGAAGGCAGGTAATAGCGGGGGAGGCCGCCGCCCCCAAAACTCGTGCAGCCCGGGGCAGAATGCCCCCCCCCCGCCGCCCCTTGCTGCGCCACTGGGAAGAACATGGGAAAATAGGAACAACTGGAGAAAGCAGCGATGGAAAAGAACCTGCCAGACTGAGACCAAGAGACAGGAAACGCAGGGTGGTGGAAGAATGAACAGGCGCCCCCCGCGACTAGGGGAGGGGCGCCCTTAGTTGCGCCACGGGGCTGAGCCTCCTCCGTGGATCAGAGAAGGAGGTGGGGCTGGCTGGATAATGAAGGGCTGACGGTGTGAAAAACTAAACTTATCTGAAACGAAACTTAGCAGAGGTATTTAAGGCTGTGCTCCAGGGGTTTCGTTCTCTTTGTCTCCTCGGAGATTCCACGAGTGCAGTGGGTAGGCGGGGAGGAGGGACTGGCCTGCCGGTAGTCCTGGACTTTACTGCCTTAACCCACCACGTATGGACTGAGTAGAACCTTGGGGAGGATGCCTGTGTTCAGGTGCCCCGGTGGGCCAATGCGGTATGCGGTGCCCTGGATGTCAAGTAATGTAACTGTTGGCTGTAGCGCGTGGGGGCCTGCCGGCGCAATGTGCGCAGCCGAGTTGGGGTTTGCGGGGAAGATGCCTGTGTTCAGGTACCCCGGTGGACCGGTGCGGTATGCGGTGCCCTGGATGTCAAGTAATGTAACTGTTGGCTGTAGCGCATTGGGGCCTGCCGGCGCAATGTGCGCAGCCGAGTGGGAGATTGGCGGCCTAGGCGGCCAAGTTCAAATGTACGGCCAAGTTCTTGTGTACGGCCGAGTTAAAAGTTAAAGTGTAAGTTCGAAATGTACGGCCAAGTTGTTCTAGTGTACGGCCGAGATAAATGTTAAAGTGTAATGTCGCACCTAATTTCCTTACTGCCGTTGACATGTTGATGCAGATAAAGTGTGATGCTGTGAATAGTTCTTATATATACAAGGATACTTTTATTTGGTAATGGACTATGATGATTCACTTGGATTGATGTGAATAAAAGGCTACGCCGTAGACAACATGTCCTGATTCTGAGAGTTCTTGGGCGTAGCGGGCGGTAAGGGGAAGGAATTTGGGGAGGAGGGAATGTCCCGTTGTGCTCATACTAAGAGGCACGAGGTGGAATGAAGGCAGCTTTGGTATCATGCACAACCGCGAGCTTCTAAGAAAGTATTTGAGCTCCCTACACTTATATTTTTTACAATTTAAGCCACACATACACCCCAACTCATGCAGCAGTTGTTTTGATGTTGCTGCTGTCAAAATGTAAGCCCATTTGTTTTCAGATCTTGTCAATTGATTTAAGCTAAGTACGCAGCTTTTATAAGTAAAAGTTAAACCCATATATAAAAAGCAGCACTAATCAACTCAGAGTTCAAGAAAGGAAAAAAGCAAGAAACCTATCACCAAAAAACAATTAAAACTTTTAATTCCTGATGGATGGATTTTTATAAGCACTGTGTTTAATAGGTGCTGATTAGAAACATAACAATTAATAGCCATTTTATTGACAATATTAGCAATTTCACCACTTTGTGTGACTGCTCTTTCCAGCAGCCAGATAGAAAGAATTGTTTTTAGAACTTTGGGTTCAGCTACGACCTATTGAAAAGGATTCATGTCCGACTTGCGTCCGATCACCTTCTGTCAGATAAAATAAAACAGTCACGTGACTCACGAGGTGAAGCTGTCGTGTAAAAGTACCTTTGAGCCACCCTTTAATCGAGACAACGTATGCAGTTCGTCAGACTTCCTGAATTGCAAAAGCCTAAGGAAGAAAAGGCACGCAAGTTCAAAAGCCAAAAAAACAGGTTTGTACCAATTAGCGCCATGTTCTGAGGCACGCCATGTTCTGAGGCCTACCCTTGAAGCGTTAGTCGCAGAACCGACCTCTTCACAAGTGGAGAACCCTTTTACTAATTTACAAGGAAAGGTGAGAACTCGCGTGCAGTCAAAAGGGGCAACCGGAGGCTGGGGTGAAATACGAAGAAACGAAAACCTGCTGTCACTGACACAAAACACCTCAGAGTGTTAGAAATAGATACAGCCCAAGAGCTTGGGCCCCGGGGAGCAACACGCGCAGGCAAGCTGCCCGTCTGCCTCCACCCTGGGTCAGCGAAAGAGGATAGTGCTCGCTGCGAAGGAGTGTATGTGCGGGGGTTAAAATCAGCAACTGCGCACATTTTAGATGAGTAAGGCCCCTAATTGATCACAGGAGCTGAAGTGCCCAGGGTGTGACGTGTCGTAATCGGCACTGACTTCCGGTGGCTTCCTATGAAATCAGTCTGGGCGGGCTAAACTGTACCTCTCTATAGCCAACACTTAAAGTCAGTTTTCTAGCAAGGCGTACACACTGGTCTCGATTTAGACATGGGTAAGGACAGACGGCTCATCAAAATGGCGGATTCACCTTTGCACTACTCTATAGGGCAATAAGGGGCCATGAGGTTCCCAATACACCATAGTAATCCCTTTGATTTCCTGGGTTGTGCAAGCAATACCCCACGTTTTGTAAAAAGGAGGAATCACAGCAGCGCTTAATTTGTAAAAAAATAAATGCAGGCTCAACCCCAAATTTTTATGAGCCAGCCACCAGTGCTGCCGAATGCTGGGTTATCAAATAACAAAGCAGCCAAGATTTGGGTCCACTTCATGATTCTTTCTTCCACCACCCACCACTCCCTGTGTCTCCCAGTGCTTCTCCTTCTTAGAAAGATACTTGTTTTTAATCCAGTTCTATCATAAAGCATGCAGTCGGTAATAGGTAATTTTTGATCTCAGCCTAAGCGTAATTTGTCTGTGTCAATAAACGTGCTCTTTTTTCAAGGCATCAGTTAGTAATCGTAGATTACCAGTTACCCTTGTGGAATGCAGCATATAGGAACTGTATAATAAGAAGTTCACTTTCTAACAAGATCTCTCTTGGACTTCTTGCCTCCACATTTTGCTCATTCGTCGCCTGAATTGGTGGGTCAAAGTCTGATGATGAAAATTAAGTCCTGGTCCCAAAAAATGAGACTTAGTGGTCACTGGTGCTCAACACTTGCAGCCACTAGCACAAATTAAGAACTGAATCCCACAAGTTTCCTTGGCTATACCACACATGCTTAGCTTGTGCACCCTCCTCCTTTTGTACAGTGCTCTGTTGATTTCAGTCTAGGGTCACACACAGGGGCGTAGCTTGGTCATTAAAATTGGGGGGACGTGAGCTTCAGGTTTTTCGACAATCTGGCAATAGGACAAGCAAGGTGCATGAGAGGGGCATAAGGGACAGTGCGAAGGGAGAGGAATGCGGACTGGTAAGAGTACTAAGAGAGAGAACACAATATTTTATTAAATAGCCAATATATATATATATTTTTTTTAATCTGTTTTTTATTATCAACATTAAACCAAAGTCAGCATTACATAGCCATTATCATGCTATCAAAAGCAAGTACATATGTTCAATGACGTTCACATTCCGGAACACATATGTTATTATCGCACTTAGGCGGAGCCCCCCAGCCCACCCTCCTCCCTTTTCAGTCGTTCAACCCGTCCCCTAGTCCCCTGTAATCCACCCACTGTTGCCAGACTTTATTCCATTTCGCGGGGCAGCCACGCCCTTCATATATTGTTCTTTCTGCCATACAACACCAGTTCATGTCCTTCTTCCACTGGGAGACTAGCGGCGGTTGTGCCGCCCCCCACGCTCTTGCCACATTCCGTTTAGCCACCATTGCCGCAACCCGTAGCCATATCGTGGAATAGCCAATATTTTTGAGAACTTTCAAAACAGAGAGGGAGAGAGTGTGTGTGTGCGTTTTTGTCTGTGTGTATTTAAAAATTCGGCTGAAAACAGACTGACATCTCACAATACCCGACTGAAAGCACCTCTACCAAACTATCAGAGAATACATTTATTGGGGGGGCGGAGGGGGTGTAACACCCCAAACATACCCACTGAAGCTACGCTCCTGGTCACACATACTTACTTTCCAAGTGCCCCTCCAGTGATGATTTCTCTGTAACACTCATTTTTTTGCTAAGGATGTGGTTTGCCCTCCCCTATGACTGCACGACAACCCCAGTGGCTGCACCAATATCCAAGCACATGTTAAGCATGAAAAACCCATGACAGCCAATAACTGATATGGGCTGACAGAAAGCACAGCATCTCTGGCTGCGTTTAACATGTACATTTAAAGTATTGGTAACATGAGTTCACCAGAGAGCTAAAGCTGTCAGTAGTGAGTTCTAAAAACTACAATACGAAATAGTATAGAGAGAGGGGGGCTGTGCAGTAATTGGCTCTCATGTGATGTTTCTGATTAGCTATTGCTTTAATGAGCTGTCTGTCTTGTTTGTCAAGTGCTTGGCAATTCGTGATAGGTTACACTCTCTGCCATCATAGTTTGCTTAGTTTTTGGGTGAGGGGTGTGAAATAAGTAGTTCTTTTGTTCGGCTATACATGCAACATGATGACTAAATCCTAGCAAACAGTTGTCCCTAGTAATAATATATAAAATGTGAAGGCACCAAATGGTAATTTAATAAATCAATCAAAACATAATTAAACAAACAAATCGTTATGAAAAAACATATAGCAGCGCAGTGAAGGTGTATGGGTGCATAAAAACATGCTTGGTGCTCTCTTTTTAAAGTGATACACTCAAGTGATAAAATGTAATCAACACTTGTATCAATGCCCTCTTTTTAAAGTGATCCCTCACTATTCACAGGTAAGTATGATGAAACTCCTGACCCTGTGACTAATCTCCCTGATAAACTTGAAAAATAAAGGGAAAAGTAGGCACACGTGCAACTAAAGGCCCCAGCGACCCCAGCTGCCGGGGCTGACATATAATTATAGGAGAGGGGGTTGCACAGGCCCTCTCCTGAGCCCGGAAAGACTCCTAGAACCCCATTTTCCAAGCCGGCCCAAATATTGTGTCCTGGGAGCCTACCCTGAGACACAGTAGTTTCCTAGCACCCAAGAGTGCCGGCAGGGAAACAAAAGTCTGCTCCCTCCCAGCGGGAGTATTTTTAAAGCTGTTGCAGGATAACTTAAAAATGAGGAAAAGACAGACTCCTCTTGGCAATGTAAAACAGCTCTTTACTGTTGCGGCAGGGAGAGTGACCGTCTTCACACAAGTAAACAGCTGGTCTCAATTTACTGCTTCAAAAGCAGCTATTTCTATACACAGTTAAACAATGCTAGTTACAAAAGTTCAAACAATGAATTACTAGGCAGTTACACATTGGTACACTTTAGTTATGGAAACCATGAGGTTACCTGTGACCCTAGCTTTAACCTAAGTCTCTACACATCCTTAATTACAGTTCTAACAATGCTTAACATACTAAGGGCCAGATGTACGACCCTACCAATTTGCGAGTCGCAAATTGCGTCGTTTTGCGACTCACAATTTGTGACTCGCAAATAAGAATGCACAACAGTGTCTCGGACACTGTTTGCGATTCCTAATGGGGTCGCAAATTGCCTGCCTCATTAATATTCACGCGGCAGGTGCAATTTGTGACCCCATCAGGAATGGCTGGCACTCCCAGGGATGTTGGCCTGCTGGGGTCAGCAGACCACCATGTCTGTGACTGCTTTTTAAATAAAGCAGTTTATTTTTAGGTCTCGCCTACGCAGCGCGCATGCGCTGCATAGGCAAAAAGACCTTTTGCAATGGATTCGGCTTTTCAGCCAAAAACGTGCACGCGTTCCATTGCCTTCAATGGCAACGCGTGCACGTTTGGCGATTCACTTGCGGGAGCGAGCGGCGCCATATGGTAGCAATTATCGCTCCTGGCGCCGCTCGCTCCCGCAAGGTAATCGCACTCCCCCACCCCTCCCTTTTACTTCTTGCGGCCGCACTTGTGTTTTAGTGCTTGTTTAGGATGGGGCCGTGTATACCTTGGAGCCCCCTTTTGCTCGTCTGTGACATCGTACAACTTGAAGAGTCCATGTCTCTAGTACGTGCAGTCACAGCTTGAAGCCGCCCTTTCTTCAGTGTACACTGGAACGAGGCAGGATCCAGGCCATATACTTCACCGGCCTGCATAACGGAAGGCCGCGGACAGGAGAAAGGGTTTCTTCGCGTCATTTGCTGCCCCCAGACTAGAGAAAGGCGAACTCCCGGCTACACACAGTCCAAGTCTAGACGTGCTCTAGCCTTTATCAGACTGGGTAAAGGTGGTCCAGGGTTAAAGAAAGTGCTCCACTATTGACACGAAAAACACGCATTATTGTTGCACTGAACGGAGAGTTCCTTGGTGTGTGCCACGGGGCATATGCCGAGGATCAGGGCTGCCTCAAAGTACCCGCTGAAGCAGTGCGTAGTGCGCGCATTCACTTTTCCTCGAGACCATTCCAAGAAATAATAATACAGTGAATCCCACTGTTGAATCAAAACGGTGCGGACCTTGAGCCTGTTGTGACAGTGGAAGGTTGGAGTCAAGGGCAGATCGGAGTTCGTCTCCAAGTAGAGCCTCATTCACTCGTTGCAGCTCGGAGCACAGAGGCACTCCAGCCCAAACCCAATGGCCCCATTCGGCACAGAATCGCACTGTAAAGGTGTCATTGCTCTGAGGCAAGACAGGAATAGCACCCTGCTCGGGTAATAAAAAAAGAAAGCCATAGCTGGTGCAGTGGGCATCCTACACCTCTGGGCCCGGTGCCACTGCCATCTGCTGCACTATTGAAAGCTACGCCTCAGTGACCACAAGACTCCTCAATCCAGGGAAAGTAAGTTCACATTTAGGTTTAAAAAGTTAACTTTCCACCCACAGTCTTCAAACCGCCCTACCGTGGACTCTTGGACCGGAGCTCTCTGCGTCTGCTCCCTCAGCCTTTGGCGCTCAAAATAATCAGGAAGGCAATGATCAGCAGAGGAAGTCATGCGGCGCGGGCCCTCTCAAAAGTGCAGGCTGAGCGTCACGTTCCCAGAGAAGACAGGGGCGTAGCTCCCATTGGTCCAGTAGGACTCGGGCCCACTAAACCCGGCGTAATGCTCGATAACTCAGGCAGAGGCCAGTGGGCGATTTCCTTCCTTTCACTAGAACACATTGCTACGTAGTGGTAGTACAGGATGAGAGTTTTGTGGAAAGGATGAGCAACCCACGAGCCCCTCCCCCCGTCGCCCAAAACTGCCATTCGCCTCAAAATATTGTGGGAATAGGTGGGCACTGAACTAAGGGCTCGCGCAGCAACACTAGCTACTAACATAATTTTGGTTAAAGACAGGAGAAGGTATGCCACGAGCGACCCAAAACGTACAGACTAAACATCACATAACTCACTTATCCAGGGCTTTAAGTGGGCCGGGCCTGCCGGTGCTGAGCATCGGCAGTTTTAACAAGCATTGGCATAGCCAATAGGTCTCGCCTTTGGGACCTTATCAGTGTTTAGCTATGCAACAGTTGATGTTGTTGCACAAGGATATTGTGCTGGTTAACTAAACACTTATAAGGTCCCAAAGGCGAGACCTATTGGCTATGCCAATGCTTGTTTTAAATGCAGCCCGTTTTCCTTAAAGAGCCCGTTTTCGAGAGATTGGTGTCAGAGGACTGGCCTTTAAATGGATTCAGAACTATCTGTCCAACAGAACACAATGTGTCCAGTTGGACTCCTTTGTGTCACAAACAATTGCGGTGGATAAGGGGGTTCCACAGGGATCTATTTTGAGCCCTACCTTGTTCAATGTATATGTGGCCCCCTTAGCCTCAATCATCAGAAACTGTGGGTTTGAAACTATATCCTACGCTGATGACATGCAGGTGATAGTTCCCATAGAGGATAACCCTGCAGTAACCAAACGAAAGTTCATAAACTGTATTACTAGTATAGCAAGCTGGATGAGGAAGAACTTTCTGCAACTTAACTCCTCCAAGACAGAGATACTGCTGTTTGGTAAAGCAGTAGAACTATGGACCCCAGACTGGTGGCCACCAGAACTGGGAGAAGCACCCTCCCCAAGAGGCTGGGCCAAGAACCTACGCATCAGAATTGATAATAAATTATCCATGGAAGAACAGGTGAAGACCCTGTCAGGCACCTGTTTCGGAACCATGCGGATGCTTAGAAAGATCTTCCCCTGGATCCCGCTTAATGCCAGAAAGGCCCTCATTCAGTCGCTCTTAGTTAGCCGACTGGACTATGGCAATTCTTTGCTGGTAGGAATAAGGGAAGACCTGTTATCTAGATTGCATGTTGTCCAGAATACGGCAGCCCGCTCTTGCCCTCAATAAACCAGCGCGAACCCCCTCCCTACCTCTCCTGCGCCAATTACATTGGCTTCCAATTAGGAAACGAGCTATCTTCAAGCTGCTTTGTATGGTCTTTAAGTCTCTCCAGGGGACTGGCCCTACCTATCTGACTTAAGAAAATTGAACGCTATCAACCCGTACGACAACTGAGATCCAGCAACCGTAATTTTCTCTGTACGCGGAGAATAAGGAAGACCAAAATGGTTGTCCGTTCGTTTTCTTATTTGGCCCCTAGCCACTGGAACAAGCTCCCTGAACAAATACGTACCTGTTCCAATCTATCTCAATTTAAAAAAATGCTCAAGACCTGGCTATTCTAAAGAGTTCACTGTATATAAGGTTTCTCTTCTCAGGCGCCGAGAGATCCCCTGGGGGATGATTCGTTGCGCCATACAAATGAGTCAAATAAATAAAATAAATAAATAAAGGAAAACGCGATGCATTTAAAAAAAGAAAAATGAAATGTTACTGTTTCATTTTTTATGAGTAGGCAGGTGGTCCGTGGGACCACTGCCTGCTCTTAAAAAATATTTTCAATGGCAGTCATAAAGGGGAAGGGGTCCCCTGGGGACACTTTCCCTTTTGCGAGTGGGTTACCACCCATTTGAAATGGGTGGTAAACTGCGAGTGTTTTGCGGCTGCAAAACAAGCTTACATTGAACTGCGAGTCTCTATTAGGAAGGGACACCCTTGGCACGTCCCTTCCTAATAGCGAGTCGCAAACCCTATTTTACGAATCGGTAATAGTTTACCGACTCGCAAAATAGGGTTTGTACATAGGGCAGACCTATTTTGCGGTCGCAAACGGGACGATTTCCCGTTTGCGACTGCAAAAAAACATTCGTATATCTGGCCCTAAGTATTGTTCTACTTTTGAATGCATGTGTGTCTGATCTATCATTGTGCTCCTAAGACTTCTTATCAGATTCTGTGTGTTCTTGGCTAATTCAGTCTCCTGCTCCCATTGTCTAATCATGTTTCAATCTATTAAAATCACAGAACACATGATGGTGTGCCTGTGTGCTAAGGCCATAAATTCCTTCAAGCTTGTCAAACACAGGTTTTCCCTTAACTATGACCTTACAGGTCATGCACTCTTTTCTAAAGTAAACTCTTCACCACTTTTTTATCAGCACAAGTTTTTGGCCTGCACTGCTCTTTCACCACGTATAGCTGTTTGACGCTCTCTACTGTTGTTTGCTGTTGCGCTGTGTTTTCATATTCAATTTCTTCCACAACATTCGGGGGGAATGTTGATATTTCAACTACTGGTTCTAAACCTTGGTCTACACTTGGCCATAAGTGATATGTGTTGCCCTGAGCATCTACCACACATATTGGTGTCCTAACTGGAAACATCCCTTCTGCCTTTGTACCAATCCTTCTACAGCATGCTAAAATGAATTGGATAGTATAATACACAACTAGCAGAACCACAATAGCTGGCAACAAGGCTCCCAACAGTCCTGATGTAATTGTGAAAAGTTTGTATGGCCTCTGACAAAATTACATTATCCGCATTGTTTGCTGGGATAAAAGTACAGCAAGCAGTTCTTATCCTGGGACATACCCCTCCTTGCATGTGTGATATATGTGCATAATGTGTTTCTGAATTTCTCTAGTTACTGTGCTTGTTATCGTTTGTTCTTGTTATTATTTGAATTGACTGTCCTCCTGCCTGAGAATGGAATGTAGAATGTGGTTTGTAGACTGTTAGTCACTTTATGGCAGGCAGGAGTACAGAGTGAATGGCGTTTCTGTACCTGGATAATAAACAGAGAGAAAGTTAGCGAAGTAGGTTTGGATGGTGAACCAATTGTGCTACAAGTGGAGAATTATGTCAGTTGTGTTTTAGTTAATGTGTGTGATTATCCATCTGACAGGGTGTGTGACAATGGTATTCCTGTCTCCATGATGATGAATTCAGGTGCCAAGTTACCTCTGATATCCAATGAGGATTTTGTTAGAGAATTTCAAGGGAAGGTCAAACTGGAGAAACCAGATGTTATACCTTATGGGTATGGAGGCAAGCCAATTGAGCATGAGGGTATTTTCATGGCATAGATAGAGTTTCAGGGAAACACCACTGTAGGTAAGATTTATGTTGCTGTAGAAGGACATACCATTCTCAGCTGGGCCCATCAGAAGTTGTTGGGAGTTTCTTTAGATCCCAATGCCTCTCCCCAGGTTCAGGTCAGGAAGGTTGAAATTGAAGGATCTAATGTTGATGGTTTTAAACTGGATTTCACTAGTGAGTTTCCAGAAGGATGTGTACAAGGGTATGTGCATTGCATGCAACTAAAAAAAGGTGCGGTGCCAGTGTCTGTCAAAGTGAGAAAAGTTCCCATACATTTACAGGAAGCAGTGGAATGTGAATTAGGATGGCATCATTGAAGCAGTGGAAGTTTCTGAGGGGATTTCTACCATTGTATTTACTACCAAAAGTTCAGGCGAGATCAGGCTCTGCATTGATTTGAGACAACTTAATAAACAGGTTACAGAGGACAAATCTCCACTCCCTGACATTATGGAGATGGTAAGCATTTTGGGTGGAGCTGCGTTCTCTGGATTTCACTTCAGCCTATCACTAGGTGCAGTTGAGTCAGGACTCAAACAATTATACCGCTTTTATTACTCCCTTTGGGTTATTTAGGTTGAACAAAATGCCGTTTGGACTTTGTTCCGGGGCTTCTGTCTTCCAATGTTTGATGGGTCATTTACTAGGCAAGGTTCAGGGAGTAAAGTTTTTAAAGACTATGTTCTTATTTACAATGACAGTTTGGATTTGCACTTGGATAAAATTGAGGAAGTTTTGAATATTTTCAAAATGAAAGGGATCACATAAAAAGTTAGTAAGTGTAAATTTTGTTTATCAGAAATATCTTACCTTGGACATGTGGCATCTGGTGATGGAGTAAAACTCAAGGAGGATCCAACTAAAATCATTTGTGAGCTTCCCTCTCCTGAGACAAAAGAGGATCTGCAGTCTTTTCTAGGGATGGCAGAATTCTACAGTTGTTTTGTTGACAATTTTGCCAAACGTACCTGTGCCATAAGGGGTTAGTTGATGAAGGGTATTCAGTTTTTCTCGTCAGAAGAGTGTGAGGAAGACTTTGTGGATGTGAAAACATCTTTGAGTCAAGGCCAGCATTTGAAATGTTTTCAACCAGGTCAACCATGCTGTGTTATCACAGTTGCCAGTGGGAAAGGTCTTGGGGTGGGTCTGAAACAAATCCATGGCTCAGACACTGTTACTGCTGCATTTGCTTCAAGAGCCCTTAGAAGAGTGGAAGTTAATTATTCCACCATTGAAAAAGAAGAACTTGCTGTTTTCTGGAGCTTTAAGAGATTTAAACTGTTTTTGTAGGGAACGGAGTTTGTTTTCAAGACTGATCACAAACCCTTACAAGAGGTATTTGGTAAGAAAGGTCTTGACAACATATCCTCTTGCATTACAAAATGGCTAGTAGCTTTGCAAGACTTTAACTTCAAAGCTGAGTACATGCCAGGAGTTGAAAATAAAACTGCTGACTGTTTGTCTCGCCTTTTGGGATGTGATTCCAATGTGCATGTTTTGGAAACAGCCTGGGGGAGTGAGGAGGATTGCAAGGTCTGTAGTGTCACAAATGAGTGCATTATGGAAAGTGAGTGGTTGGAGGAAATACAGAAGGATGAAGTGCTAGACAGAATGAGGAAGGTGGTGCAGGAAAGCATGTTGTGGCCGAAAGAGGATTTTGGTGGTTTTGAGAAAATGAATTATCTGTGAGCAAAAATCTTGTCATGAGGGGCAATAGGCTAGTTGTCCCTGAAGGTTTGAGGAGTTGTCTGATGGTTTTGGCGCATGAAGGTCACCAAGGCATTTGTAAGACAAAAGAATGTTTGAGAGACTACTATTGGTGGCCTGGGATGTATTTGCAAGCTCAAAGTTTGATTAGAGACTGCTGTGATTGTAAGTTCAGTGATAAAAGTCAAAAAATTAGAACTGCCCCCATGGTATGCAGGAAAATCTCAGATGAGGTATGGGAAAAAGTGGTACTCGACATTATGAGCCCCATAGACAATAAAGGGGGTGGTAATTGATATGTATTAGCTTGGATGGACTTGTTGTCTAGATGGCCAGTGGTGAAAGTTGTGCATGGCATTTTACCACATGGTCAGTGTGCTCATTTCTTGAGTAGGTGTTTGGTAATGAGAGTAATTCGAGCAACATTCTCACAGACAATGCAGTTCAATTACCTTCCTCTGAAATGGAGACATTCTTAAGAGAAAGAGGTATTTATCATATAAAATGCTCCCTGTACCACCCAGAGACAAATGGTGTGATAGAGAAAGTTAACCATACGCTTAAAAAGTCAGTTCAAATTTCCAAAGCTCAGGGTCGTGACTGGGTCAGAGATCTTCAGGGCCAGAGTGATCAAATACAGGCATATACCACATTCTAAACAGGTCTCACTCCTTTTCAAATGTTGCACAAACGCAGCAAACCAAATACTAGAATGTGTCTTCCATGGGCGAGGTCTTCTACCCGTTTGAATGCTGGATTGAGTGAGAGAATTGAAGCCAGTAAATCTAAGGAAATGAGTGATATTGACAAAAGGAAAAAAATTAAGACAGTCACAAAGCTGTGAAAGATATTGATGTTAATGTGGGAGATGTTGTTAGAGTGAAGCTTCCCAAGAAGACACAGGGAGGTCTACATTTTAGTGATCCTCAAAGTGTTCTAGGGAGCTGCTGGATTAGATGATGGTAGAATCTCGAATTTTAGATTGTGTTGAGTTGAATTATGTTAATGTTTTATTTCTCTGTGTTTTTTGTTTTTGGGGGAGGGGTGGTGTGGTATATGTGCTTAATGTGTTTCTGGATTTCACTAGTTACTGCACTTGTTATCTTTTGTTCTTGTTGTTATTTGAACTGCCTCTGCCGTCCTGTCTGAGAATGGAATTTAGAATGTGGCTTGTAAACTGTTAGGCACTTTATGGTAGGCTGGAGTACAAGGTGGATGGACTTTCTGTACCTGGATAATAAACATGAAGTTTATCTTATCCTATGCCCCAGGGATCTTATTACTGTGCACCCCAACTTCACAGCATGGCTGTCATAAGGCCAAGTACATAACGGTGCTGCATTATCATCAATTGCATAGCACACAGCTCTTCCTTTATGGCATTGAATCCATCTTTTGTAGTGTTGATGCACTTGAGGAGCTCCCATCGAGTTATCTGCAGCCATCGAGCTGTTGCCTTAGCCTGAACAAATGACAGAATGCTTCCAAAGAACAGCTGTGCATCATCAAACAACCGATACTCTTGAGGAATATCGTTCCAAGTGGTGGTGCCATAATACTCTGCAGTTCTCTTCCTTCGATGATGATGTAACAAAGTTGTTGGACTGCTCATGGGGTGTTCATGTAAACTCGAAATATTAATTCCAGGAATTACCAAAACAGGGGCTTACAAGGTGACCAATGTACATAGGCCACCCCAGTTCAGTGGCAACTGGGCCTACAGTAGTTCTCCACACTGCCAATAATAGTTCATGAGACTGGAGGTGCCCCCCTGCATTTCAGCTTTATCTATTATGGCTCTACAGTTGGTATTGCGTCGTACATTAACGGTACCATATCCTCTGAAACACAAAGAAGCAGATGTTAGTCTCATGACTGTTTGAGGACTCACTATACTATCTATCCAAGTGTAATGCGTAATGTTGCTGTCCAAAATTTGTGCACACTTATTTACTGCATCCTGACTATTATCAGTACCATTACATTAAGACATGACCCTACAGGAGAATTTGATATCATAATGCCATTGATCGCCAGCAAAAACTGATCCAGTGACTCAAATTCCTTGCCTACGAACACAATCTGGGGGGGAGGGGGAGGATTTACTAAGTAACTATTACACTTAGTGGGCAGGCATGTTACTTCTAAAAACTATAAATCTAAAACCATCTGGATCCAATCTACAGTAGTAGGATGACCTGTCTTCTTCATGCGTGATATCGCATCCTTAATGTCCTGTCTATCTGCAAGAATATATAAAACTTCTGCTGATGAGTCATATTTTGTTTGTGGAATTGACTAGAAAACGTGCTACTTTAACATGTGTTAATTGTATTTGGGCCTTAATCCTACACAAGTAGAGATGCAACAGGCATAGAGCTGTGCTTGGGGGTACTACTTTAGTTGAATGTACCCTATCTGATGCTGTAGCCTGAGGAATTAAAGAGCAAACAAAACATGATTCATTGGTACTTTCTGAACCTATGTCTAACATATGATGATGCCACATATTATCTGATAACCTGGTATGAACCTTATAGGGCACATTAGCATGAATAGAAAGTGCTCTTCGTAAGTGTGTGATGTTAGAGCTTGAAGATGTATTGCTATAAAAGAGCAACAATAGACAAGATAGTATTAAGAGACAAAAGAGTAGATATTTGTTTAGATATTAGATCATCCCCTGACTGGGAGCATCCTCTAGCCTCCCATAACTGTTTCTTATGGGGTGGAGCAGCCTCCTGCAACTCTCAAAGATGTAAACGCGCTATCTCAGCATAATGAGGTGTGACATTGTCTGCGGCAGGATTAGACTCAGATTTAGACGGCGAGGCAGTCTGAGCCACCAAAACAGGGACATGTTGTGAACCTGATGGCACAGGCGGGGGCGTGCCTAGCTGCATCTGTAGCTGCTCAATCTGCATTACCCCTGGACACAAAATCCGGTCCATTTGTATGTGCAGCACATTTCATAACTGCCACTGCCTGTGGTAACGTAAGTGCCTCTATTAGAGCCTCTAGGAGATACTGTAGTGGGCTGGCCCACGTGTTCAGATGACAAAGAGACGTAGCCGAGTAGAGTTTCTTGTAGTTTATTGAGTCCATAAGTAGAGGTAACAAGAAGCTACAGCATGCCCCACCAGGAGCAGCCTCTCTGCTGCTCAGCCCATCTTCAACTGTCATTCAACCATCCACACAAGCACCCAGGCATTCCACTCACACTAACATTCTACACGGAACACTCACACTGGCTGAGCAGCAAAGAGCAGGGTGAAAGGGAACATATCAACATGACAATAGGATACTACATATCCTCTCCCTTTTACACTGACAATTAATAAGACCCAAACTAAAATGAAAACAACTATAAACAATAATGTACACATGAAGTAAACCATCCATAAACCCAGGGATGCGTGGTGTAACACATCACGAGAGGGAAAACGGAAGAACGAAGAAGGAAAGAAGAATGGAAGAATAGAAATGCACATGCACTATACCCATCCTCTTCCTATAATAGTAAACAAATAAAAAGTAAATAGCGTAATAAGAGCTCACATACACAACAAGTGAGCAAGACATGTAACAAGAGTAAAGGGAAAAACAAACCCCAAGACTCCACACACACAATGGATGGACGACACCCAAAGAGGTACTCCTCAACTAAGGAGACCATGGCAAAACGTCACCCCTCATGTAAGGGACACTGACCCATGACTGAAGCAGCGTATCACGTAATGCAGAATGGGACTAACACCCAAGTGAAACAGGAAACGTTGGATGGGACTGACACCCAAATGTAACAAGTAACGTTGCATGGGACTGGCACCCAAGAACTTGTGCAGCACGAAAGCAGCACAGTGTGACAAACGAACACAAAATGTTGCATGGGACTAACACCCAAGTGTAACATGTAACGTTGCATGGGACTGACACCCAAGAACTTGTGCAGCAGAAAGCAGCACAGTGTGACAAACGCACACAATACGTCGACATAACAGAACGATGCAAAAGCACTGAGTGAAGCGCAGAGCGACTTATACACCAAAAACACAACATGACGTTCAAACATGTAACTGGGACTGACACCCAAACACACACATCCAGAAGAAAGGATGTACATCAAACCCACTGTAAGGAATGACATGAGCCCAAGAACATGGGGCGTAACAACTTGTGTCACGTGGGACTAAAACCCAAAGACATGTAAAGCATCATTAAACACAAATGCAGTACAGTGTGGCACACGCACACAAGGAAATGAGACTAAAACCCATACCTAAAATAATAAAGGAACACAACCCCTAAGTAACCCCACATTTAAGGCTCCAAAGACTAAGCAAAAATTGTTCCTTAAACGTAAAGAGGAGAAATGGGACTTGAACCCACTCCCATCCCAATGACAGGGATAAAACATCAGAAAGGGGAAAAACGTGTACCTGAGACATGGGACTAGGACCCACTCCCATCCCTTAAGCAGGGATACAATGTCATAAAGAATAACAACGAACTTATGCCAAGATAACATGTACATGTGAAATTTAAAACAACAATGTTGGCATAAAGCAATCACAAGTCACTGTAAATTCAAGTCTCTTTTTCCTGTAAAAGAAGACAAATTAGTGTAAAAACTTTTATTGACATGTTCCTCAAAACTTGTATTTAAAAATGTCAATGGTGTGCCTGTCACCGCGATGATGAGAGACAGGCATTCCTAGAAAGCCAAAAACCCTTTGAAAGAAAGAAAAATAAATGGCAGATGACGCTTGTAACATCGAAGAACACAGCTGCAGAGAAGATGACCACAGAAGACTGAAGGTCACTATCTTGAATTCCACATGTACTGCCCGCAAAGTTCAGAGTCATGAACAGAAGAACACGAACTTACCACCAAATCTTGTAGTAGTGATTTTTCTTAATTGCAGTGCGTTGCAAACAAAACCATGAAGGAAAAAAAACACAAACAGAAAGAGTACTCGAACTCACCACCATACTTCGTAGTTGTCCTATATTGCATGTACGGCTCGTTGGAGTAGAAACGATCAAGACGCTGCAAAGATCCCGCTCCTCAGAACACAAAATAACTTTATTGACCCAAAGCAGAACGTGGCTGGCAACGCAACTCCCTGGGACCATCTGATACTGCAAAGAATGAATTCAACCTCCAACCAAAAGATGGCGGCACGCTCAGAAGACGCACGCCGAGTGGCTTACGGCGCGCTCCTGCTGCAAAACGACCATAGACAGCATTACAAACTTGGCGATGAAGGAGACGTCATGAAAGTTCTGAAGAGGCTCCGCGCCACACTACGGACCAGGTGAGGTGCGCGAGCCAACTTTTGATTTTTAAAATGAAGAGCAATTGTAATCTCTTACCTGCCATGTAGAAGGGAACACTTTACAAACTTTTCAACAGTTTTTTAAAATTGTATTCCCCTCACCCAGATGGCGTTCAAACGGCAGGATACGAAAAATCAGGCAAAATGAATTCACAGCTATTTCCGTACATCACTCGCTTCCTTTAAACTTGGCGGTTAGCATTCTACCAAATCCATTAAAATGGCCTTGTACAATGCAACAAAATGCAAAGACTTCAGCATTGGGCACGAAGTAGCACACGAAGATTTAGACAGTAAGTTCCATAAACACGAAGCTGTCAAACACTTTCAGTGCCCATGCATTGATAAAGTCTATAGCGAGCGCACAACCACAAATGAAAAACAGGATGCCTTTCACCAAACAGAATATTTTAGCCCCGCCGCAAGCAGCCACTGATTACCTTGTTTTGCGATGCAGTGTATACGTTTGATGATGCAGCGTAGGCTTAGTTGTGGCTTTGTAGATCTTTGAAAAGGCGATAACATAGGCAGCTTGATGACTTGTTACCAGCTGATGAAAGTACACGAATATAAACACAGCACGCCTGGGCTAGGGCTGTCCGGTGTAGGGGACACTGGTGGGGCAGTCAGGCATGCTTAACAGGTTTCTTATACTTGAGTTGCTTGTTAGCATGTTTCAAAGTTCTTGCTTCTTTTGCCCATCAGCTTTATCTTAAGTCCTCTTACTTTGCACGTTGAGTTGAAGAAAAATCCCATTAAGATCGTCGCCAAAAATGTAGTGGGCTGGCCCACGTGTTCAGATGACAAAGAGACGTAGACGAGTAGAGTTTCTTGTAGTTTATTGAGTCCATAAGTAGAGGTAACAAGAAGCTACAGCATGCCCCACCAGGAGCAGCCTCTCTGCTGCTCAGCCCATCTTCAACTGTCATTCAACCATCCACACAAGCACCCAGGCATTCCACTCACACTAACATTCTACACGGAACACTCACACTGGCTGAGCAGCAAAGAGCAGGGTGAAAGGGAACATATCAACATGACAATAGGATACTACAGATACCTATGCATAACATGACTTCCATCTGACTTGAGGAACCTCTCCTACTCCATCTCATAAGGCTGGAATGTACAGTGGTAGTCACATACTCTGAATCTGAATAAATCTTGGTGACTTTTCCTTCTACTTGCTTAAGAGCTGCTGTAAAGGCTATCAATTCTGCTGCTTGTGCAGAATAAAGTTGCTGGTTGTGTTAACTGCTTTACTATGTGGAGCGTGTCAGAAGAGTCATGCTGTTGTGCTCTGACTACTGCTGTACCTGTGTGTCTTATTCCTGTATCCTGGTCAATAGTAGAAGAACCATCAACATAATAGATAATGCTACCTGGTATAGGATCCTCTGTTGCTTGACTATATTCATTAGGAAAGTAAGTTGCACAGTCTTGCGCATCATCCTTAGAATCTAACACAGGATGAGCAAAGAATGACGCAGGATTCACTATATGACACTTCAAAACCTTCAAAGATGGTAGTGACAGTATCACCTCATATCCTGACCCTTTCTGTGTAGTTAGGGTAGTCTTAACCTTCTGAATGATAGCAAATACTGCATGCTCTGCATAGAGCATCAAAGGCGCTCCCATGACAACGTTGGTGCTCTTCTGCACAGGCTTCAGTGGCAAGAGCTTGCTTGCAAGGATAATGTCCTCTCATCACTAAATTCTACTGTCCACTAAAGTATGCAATGGGTGTGTGTCCTAAAGGATATTTCTGCGTAAGGACAGCTGTCATCACTTGAGCATTACAATGGCAAAATAGATAAAAATCCTTGGTATAATCAGGAGTTCCCAAAACTGGAGCATCTGATATATCACTTTTCAATTTCTGAAAGGTCTTCCTCATCTCTGGTGTCCATGTTATCTTGTCATTTCTGTCTTTTGCTTGTTTGATAGAAGCCAGCAAAGGTGCTATTAAAGTGCTGTAATCAAAAACACATTGTCTCACATAATTACAGACACCAAGAAACTTCTGCATTCCTTTAACAGTTTCTGGTTCAGTCATTTGACGAATGGATGCTGCTCTTTCAGGGATTAGTCATAGACCAGAAGCTGACAGAAATTGCCCTAAATAATGAAATTCCTCCTGGCAGTACTGGACTTTGTCTCTCTCTACCTTGTAACCTCTCTGTGCAAGAGTAACCAGAAGGAATATAGTATCTTTCCTACACTGCTTTTCTGTAGGACTGCAAACTAGTATGTCGTCGACATACTGCAACAATGTACTGTCACACTGAAAGTTTGTTAGACCATTTTTTAATATGTTGAAAATGCTAGGGGACTCAGAATACTCTTGGGGTAAACAAAAGTACAAATACTGAGTCCTATGATAGGAGAATGCTGTCAAATAATGGCTGTCTGGATGGAGAGAGATGCTGAAAAAGGCATTCTTCAGGTCTATAACAGAGAAATATTTAGCATCCTGAGGTATATTTGCTACAATGATGGAGGGGTCAGGAACAATTGGAAATTCTGGTATCACTACATCGTTCAGGGGGTGCAGGTCTTGAACCATATTCCAAGTGTTACCCTTGAACTTCTTAACTGGGCAGATTGGGGTGTTACAAGGAGATACTCCAGAGTAAATTACTCCTTGCTCTAACAACACCCGTATAGGAGGGGCGGTACCCTCATCTCCTTCCTTAGAAGAGGATACTGCCTCACTCTGCGTAAGATAGCACCTTCCTTTAATATAATCCAGACTGGTGTAGCAATACGAATAAGGCCTGCATCATGCAAACCCTTAGTCCACAAGGTGTCTGGTACTTGGGACAGATCTGCCTCTCTAACTGAATCAAAAGCTCTACATGGTGTGGACGTCCTTACTTTTAATACTGTCCTCAACAGTATGTCATTGTGAAAGATTACAACTGTTTTCTTGGAATCATCATCAAACAGTTGATCATCCAATTTCTCCCTAACCATTTTGCTTGGCTCAATGAATATAACACATATCCATAAAACACGGTTATTGTCACTCACTTTCAGAGCGCCATAGGTTAGTGTTACCTCTCAGGCCTCTATTTGCAATATTAATTCAGTGTCAGGTATACAAGAATCTTTCCCTTGTCGCCGGAAAAGGAATTCTTTAGGTAACTTGACTTCCTTCCCCAGTAACGCTGGTGTCTCTGCTATGATTGTATGCACTGCTGTCATAAATGCCTCCACATCAGCAGGTCGTGCTCTGATTTGATCTCTAGTAGAGGAACCTACTGTTACTGTCATAATCCTGGAATGTGAAATTCCAGAGATCTCTCCCTAACAAATTAGCCAGGGTAGCTGGAGAAAGCAGAAAACAGCCATCAATGTACCTTTCACCTACTTCCATCTCTACTGGTTTAGTAAATGGAACCCTCATTACTTCCCTTGTGCGTCCATTGATCTGTTAGAAATTGGAAGGTCTCCTCTCTAATACAAGATCGAGTTGCTCCTGTATCTATGAGGAATGGATACATTTTGTTATTGATAGCTACCGTCACAGTGGGTTCCTCATCTGGTCTGTGCATCACTGACACTACTGGACACATGGAAATACTCTGTGGGCACCCTCGTTGTGTATATCCTCCCATTAACTTGTCTAAAAAGGATCATAATTACACCTCCCTGTCCACTTTGAGGTGGAGTCACCATTGGGGGTGCTTGGTAACTTTGCTGTGGCAGCACTTGTTGTTCTTGAGGCATTACTGATTGCTGTGCATTTTGTGGTGGTGTTTGAGGCACATGTACTATTTGTAAGTTTGACTGTGGCTGTACTGCAGTATTCCCTGGCTGATTGTAAACTCCTGTCCTTCCATTTTGTTCATCACATCTCTTAGTTCTCTGATAAAATGTCCACATCTGTGACAGTAATGACATGCTTGGTCCATCCTTTTGGGTCTTTTCCTGCCACTTTCTATTCATCCTCATCCTCCTCTACTACTTCCCTGTGCCCATATATTATCTTGCTGTTGTGGATACTGTCGTCGGGTGGTCCCTGGGACCTATCCCACAAACATTGCAGTCATCTGAGTGGTGGCTTCTATTTCAGCTCCTTCCACTGCTCCTTTCTTTGCCAACTTTTACCGCACTAACTTTGTTGCCACTTTCTCTGTCACTTCCTGCTTGTTTCTCTCTTTCTCCTCCCTTTTCTTACAAAAATGATTTATATGTGCCTGTATCTCTGTCCAAGGCTTGGCTTCCAGTGCCACTATGTTATCAAGATTATCCTGTACATCAGAGGGTAACCCTTCCTTTAATAAGTTGTAAAATAACACTGCATTTCCTCCTGTTACTTCCCAACCCTGACCTACTTCTTAGATCCACGTTTCTTTTATCCTGTTAAGAAACTGAGCGGGATCCTCTTTGGACTGCATTGATTGAGCCATGAGGAAACCAGTGTCTAGCCTGTCAGGATAGATTTTCCTCAGCTGATCCCAAACTACTGTCCTAAGTTAAATGGAGATCCATCATATCTAGTCTCAGTGAGAGTAACATTTCTCACTCCAGCTTTCTGAAAAAACTGTGTCCATTTCATCTCCTATAAGAGAGGTAAGCAAACATTTTATGTCTTCTACTGACAAGGTGATGCCTGCAGTTTGCTTTTCAAAAGCTCTAATCTATTTCCCTGCTCCTTCTGTAAGCGGCGGTAACAATATCTTAAGATTCTCCTTGTCATCTGTGGCTAAGGAACATAATGGGGTGCCCCAGGTCCCTTGCGTTTCAGGGGCATCTGAAACACGGGACTGGCAGAATGTTGGGGATTGTGCTGCCAGGCATATTTTTGCCACACCCGCAAACATTTCCGCATGTAGGGATAATCCCAGTATTGATCTCCCTCACCATGAAGAATGCAATCTTCAGCATTTACCATGTCACATGAATCAAAGGACCCCTCTTATGCCCATTGACTCATCTGTGGAGCTAACCCTTCAGTCCATTCTGCCAAATTATCCACATATGACGCAACACTGTACCAACTATTCTCTCCTTCAGCAACTATCTCACTAGGACTGATTGAACACGCGTCTGCTGCATTGGCCTATCATGTAATGTCAATCCTCCTATAGCCTCACAAGATACCGTTCTGGGGTCTGGCTGGCCATGTGTTCCCTGAAACTGCAACCGCTCAAGCTCTGTTGCTTGGGGTTTCCTAGCTTTAGAGAACATATCCTGCTCTCCTTCTCTAGTGTCAATGCGATTAGGCAATTCCCGTGCACCCTTTGTGTGATCTAAATCGATAAGGGGTCTTACTGGAGTGCTAATATCATAAGTGGAGTGCCTAGCCTTTGGGGATCTAAGTATTTTACCCATATTATCTACATGCCTATATATGGACTCTATTCTATCTGACATCCTCCTAAAACATTCCTTTATCTGTCCAGAAAGGTTATCATAATACCATTTCCACCTCACTTCTCTTGCATCTCTCCTACCCTCACTTTGCTACAACCATTCCTGGACACTTTCTGGTGAAACTATCACTTTCCCTTTCTCCTTATGCCAAGGTGGTAGATTATCTTCAGTCCTATCTCCTTCTTGGGATACTGGGATACTGGCCATCGTGCCATACTAGCAGCCCTATCCACATAGTCACTCCATCTAGCATCATCTGTATCCCTTTGCTGTGGGGTAGACATTCGCTCTCTAACTACCTTTCCTGTTGTGTCTCTCTTCTGTAATAAGTGTGATGTGGCTGATGAAACATGTGACTGGTCATCACTGTCTCCTAGCCTCTGCTCTTCATTTCTATCCTCCTGGGGAGAGACTGGATCTAAATGGAGTGTGAACTGCGCTTCTAGTTAACCTGAAAATTGAGAGTCACCCACCCTTACTTGCTGTCTGGGAGTACTCACATGTCTTGGCTTTGGCATTTGTAGGGCGACATTAGGGAATTCTTTTGGGGAAAGTGAAGGGGTCTCAACTTCAGGTTTCTCATATCCCACAGTGGCTTCTTGTAGCAGAGTCAGTGGATATATACCAGGTACCTTGGGAGAAGTACTCATAGGGTCACCTGGAGTGTCAACTTTTGAGGAGTCCTTAGACTTCTCATAAAAGACTCGCCATAAAGCTAAGGTGGCTTCTCGCTTCTGCAGTTTGGCTCCTGCATATTTACTTCTAAGATGCTTAACAATATGGTCTGATATTTTGTTCATCAAATGTCTCTTCCTTTGGCCAGGGATACACATATTTCTAATTGGCTTTAGACCATTCTAAACAATATTTTAGCAATTTCCTCTCATCATCTGGAAAGGTCTTTTGCACATGCGCTAGGGGATTCTCCATAATTTCTCCTATTTCTCGTATTTCTAAACTTACAATTTAACTTTTTATCTGTCTGATCAATGTTACTTTTTCTTTTTAAAACTTCACGCTAGTTCTCATAAACAAGAAAAGCTGTCAATGCATCAAAACAATCAAATATTAAACATTATTCATTACAATAACATTATGCAACAACAACATCACTCTGTGGCCACATTTCTAGTCACACGTATGCATTCACCATCAACATTTTAAAAACACTTCAACTACTTCTAAATGTGAATCACCATTGTTCTACTCTTCACGGTAAAGGCAGTCAGCAACCATTGGCCACTTCCCTCCACACTTAGAAGGATAACCCTCAAACCATGCGTCTCATAGACCATGGAATGACTTCTGGACATTAAGTTCAGGTGGCAGTTCAAGTGCTCAGATCGTACGTGGAGGTAAAGTTTAGCGACATCAGCCTTTCAGCTGTCCCTCTATGTCAAATATTTTAACACATATTGGCAACCAAACTTCAGATCACCCACATTGACCACTTGCAACTTTATATTGGGATAAACACGTTAACTAACATGTAGCGCCTTCAAATTAATATTGTGCTGCACATGTACACAGTTTTGCATGCAATACCCTTATCTCTCTTGTATCCTTGTATCGACATCTGTATTTACCATTACCAAAAGAGACGTCATACAATATATACAAAACATGGAACGAAGTCTGCATTGTCCTCACCTTAAAGACGGCAATCCCTGGGTCTTACCCATCCCCCATGAATAGGCAGAACTTTAGAGAACACGGTGTCAGCTCACCTCATCAAAGATGCACAATGATTTATGCAGTCGGGACAGGCAGTGCTCTGGTGGCAGCAGTCGTTTGAGGGAAAAAGGGACCCCCTAGACTGGCTCGCCAACTGCTGCAGGGTAACCTAAAAATGAAGAAAAGACAGACTCCTCTTGGCAATGTGAAAACAGCTCTTTACTGTCGCAGCAGGGTGAGTGACCATCTTCACACAAGTAAACAGCCGGTCCCAATTTGCTGCTTCACAGGCAGCTATTTTTAAACACAGTTACTTAAAGCTAGTTACAAAAATTCAAACAATGAATTACTAGGCAGTTACACATTGGGACACATTAGTTATGGAAAAACATGAGGTCACCTGTGACCCTAGACTTTAACTTCATTCTCTACACATCCTTTTTTGCAGTTATGACAAAGCAAAAACAAACTAAGTATTCTTCTACTTTTGAATGCAAGTGTATTTGGGTTGAATGCATATTTATTTGTGTGTGTGCTCTATCATTGTGCTCCTAGGACCTCTTATCAGATTCTGCATGTTCTTGGCTAATTCAATATCCTGCTCCCATTGTCTAATCATGTTTCAATCTATTGAAAAAATAGAATATGTGCCGGTGTGCCTTTGTGCTAAGGCCATAAATTCCTTCAAGCTTGTCTAACACAGGTTTTCCTTTAACCATGGCCTTACAGGTTATGCACTCTGTTCTCAAGTAAACTCTTCACCTCTTTTTCATCAGCACAGGTTTTTGGCCTGCACTGCTCTTTTACCACGTATAGTTGTGTGACACTCTCTCCTGTTGTCTGCTGTTGCGCTGCGTTTTCATATTTAATTTCTTCCAGAACAGCTCCTGCCTGGTGGGAGCAGACATGCCTTATCTGTCCGCAGGGGCGCTGGCAGGGAGGCATGTCTAATTTAAAAATACAACCTTTAAAAATGCTCTGCCGGGTTGGAGTAGACTTTTGTTTCCCTGCCCGTACTCTTGTGGGCACGGAAACTCAAATTGCTCTTGCCCGGCAGGAGCAAGCAAAAATAGCTGCTCCCACCGGGTGGGAGCAATGCTGGCTCCCGCAGCACCCAAGATGGTTGCATGCAGGAAACCAGCAGGCCATGGAGGCCCTATGGGCTCCCCCTGCGGCCCCCATCATAGTGTGCTGTTGGTGCCCTAGTTGGAGACCGAAGCACCCATGTAAGGCCCCGGGGATAGGGTCCCCAGGGCCCTAAAGGCTTGTAGAGGGGGGCCACATGCCCCTTTCCTATTTAAAAAAAGCCCAGGGGGCCCATAGTGGCTCAAGAGGTGGGCCAAACGCCCCTTCCCCTTAATTTAAAATTAGAACCCCCTGGGATGGGGCCACTAGGGCCACTAATGGATCAGGGTGGGGGGTCACAAGCCCCTTCCCTTTAAAGCAGAAAGGCCCCGGGGTGGGTCATCAGGGTTGTAAAGGCTTGGGGATGGGGGTGCCGGGTGCCCCTTTCCCTTAAAAAAAAGAGAGGGCCCAGAGGATGCGATCCCCAGGGCAGTAAAGGCTCAGGGGACGAACTCACTCCCCTTAATAAAAAACGGAGGCCCTGGGGATAGGGTCCCTGGGGCTTGAAAGGCTCTGGGAGAGGGGCCACGTGCCCCCCTCCCCAATTAATGAGAAAAGAGTGTCCTGGGTGAGCACTGGGACATCACAAGGAATAATAAATGAGCCCCAGGAGCCACTTATTTATTATTCCCTTCTCCTCTGAAGAAGCGCCCCATATTGCCCTGCAATGGATTGATTTTGCATATTTTTGTGAGTTTTGTGGTGCCACTAGAATTGGGAGGGTCACCACAAATCCTTTAAAAAATGTTTTTGGGGGCTGCAGGGAGGCACCCCCAGTAACATTTAAAAAAAAACAGTAATTCTTCTGGGACATTGAAACCATGACCCCAGGATAACTTACCAGTTTTGTAATGCATTTCTGTCTGGAGCTCTATGCTTTTGAGCTGCAGTGCAATGGCATCTTGTGGTTGTTTTTATGAAAGCATTTTCAGGGCTGAAAAATGTTAAAAGAAAGACTCAGACACATGTTGTTGTTTTTTTTAATAAAAAAAGCAATATGTCTCTGACTATTTATTTTAACATTTTTCAGCCACATAATTAAATAATACAAACTACGTAAAAAAAAGTCACAGGCATGTGTTGTTATTGAAATTGTATTAAGCAGTTTTATTATAATCATTATTAATAAACATTACAATGTGTGAAATATTGAAATATACATTTGATTACAAGTATTGGTGATTTTTGGAGAATGATGATAGATTTGCTTTATACATATTGATATGCTTATTCCTTGATAAATCCAATAGGATCACTTTTTATATTTTGGTGTTGTGGCTCTTTGACAAAGTCTGTAAGTTTTCCTCAGTGAAGCTAGGTTGTGTCAGACCTACCATATGCTGCGAATGCCAGAAGGCCGTGAGTGATGGGGGGGTTGGCTGCCTGTGGGGATTGGATGCAGGGCTTGGGGTGCTTGCGGCGGGGGTTAGCTTTATATATAGTAATAAAATGCACAGCTAATTATCCCACATATTACATCACTCATTATATGTTCTATGACATCACTGATAATATCACTGCAATATTCGAAATTACATTATTGATGACAAGACTGTGCATGGCTGGGGCACTAGTTACACCTTAAGGTGCAAATTATAGTTACTAGATATAACTATAACTGGTGACTTTAAGTGTTTTTTTAGTTTAAAACGTTACGTTGTCACTGAAATGTTCACCTAACTATAACATAAATGTAGCCTTTGGTTTTTTCAGTGAGCGTGTATATATATAAATTACACAGTGTTGTTCACTACTGTGTAGTCACTGTTAGGTCATAGTTTCCATAGGAAGAGCATTTTTTATTTCGCTAGTAACTGTGGGGCTAATTGAGAATCTACATGAAACTTCCCAAAAAAAGTTCATCCACCTCAGCTCCTTCATATTACGTTTTGCGCTGATCCATCCAGCAGGGGCCAAGAAAATGGGGAGGTCCCAAAGTGCAATTTCCTGTGTTAATTTCACAGGAAACATTGCTCTCTGATACAGAAAAAACAGCAGAACGAAATTACACCAAATTTAGCAAAAAGAAACTCAGAAAGTGTTCTTTTTGTGATATGGTGTGAATTCGTTCAGCCCATTTTGAGTAATTTGCATTTAAATAGGTGCTTACATTGGGCTTGAAGTAGTTTAAAAGTTAGGTATATCTGGACGTCTGGCCCCGCGGGAGTCCCATGCTTCCAAAAATTAAAAACATAGATCTTCTGATTGGCTGAGGGGGCTTTTTCTCCTGTCAACGATTTTATTACCACTGGTCTGGGACTAGTCCCATGGTACCGGGTGATCTGACGTGCAGCTGCTACTGAGAAGAAAATGTTGTGGCAGCCATTACAGAACCCTAGGACTCATCACGATGGAAGTTAATGTGGAGTGGTTTCGCTATTTTTTGTGCACCCACTAGATTAGCACGTGGCTCCGTTCAAAATCTTTAACCAGATTCAGTCGGGAACTCAGGGTAGTAGAAAAGACTGTACACCATGCCACACACACACACAAAAACACATGCATGCACACACACACAAACACACACACACCGACACACACATACACAGACACACACAGAGGCAGGGTTAATGGCACAGGGATACTGGTGAAGGTCACATAGTACAGAGTTAGAGGTACAGGTTTTACAGGGTGAAAGGCACAGGGCTAAAGGTATAGTATTAAGATTACAAGGAGAAGGGTACAGGTTTTAGGGTGTATGGTTATGAGTACAGGGCCGAGGGAAAAGGGCAAAGGATACATGGCTAAGAGTGCATGGTAAAAGGCACAGGGCATAGGGTACAGGTCTGAATGGTGCAGGGTTTAAGGTGTATGGTTTAAGGTACTACAGGTACCCTACTAAGAGTACAAGGTGATTAGTAGTGGGTGAAGGACACCAGGTGAACGGTACAGATTTAATGGCTTCCTTGGAAGACCATGCACATGGCCAAAGATTAGCCATCTGCAGGGATTTGGACTCAGGGCCTGGCCAAAGGCCAATGCACAGTGGGGGTTGGCTGTAAACAGGAGGTTAGGTGTTTAGGTGCAAGGAACAGTTGGATATTGTATATAATAGAAAAAAACTGATATTTACTGAAAACAATTAACAGTTAAGTTATGGTTAGCTATTCTTATAACTCTTTAATGCACGTTCAATAAAACCTGAGAAATTAAAGAAAAGGCAGTTATGGTTACAAAACTGAGCCTAAAAACCACTGACATTCTCCAGTTATGGTAAACTAACCATAACTTGTGCCCCGCAATGCATTACTTATGATCTTATGTATGACATGACCGATGGCAATGCCTAAGTGGGTTGCTGCAGCTGATACTGTAATAAGAATGGTCAGTGTAATGGCAAGGTCAGGGGCCACAACTTTGTTTCCTGCACATCAAATCAAATGGCAGAAACATCACTATAAAGGGCATGTTCTTCTCTTTTCAGTAGTGTCTCTCCTGAAGGCTTCCTGCTTATGGATCTTGGCTGACCTCAAGGGGAATCTCTGAAAGACAAATCTCTGGCTGCAGCTGGTGAGTCCACAGTGCTAAGCTATTAGAATTCTATTGCTGATTCAACTTATATTATTTTATAAGTTGTAGGGTAGCATAGTACTAACTTTATTATTTATTTGCATAATATTGTTCATTAAAGTATTGTGTTGAAATATAATTGCAACTGGATTTATGTACATCAACTGTCAAATTATTTTTCCTGGTCCTGGGGGCACTGTGCCGGACAATGATGAAGAACCATCTACAAGTGGAGGACAGGGAGTAATACGAGGAGAAAATCCAGTTCTCCACCAAGCAACATTGCCTGCGGACAGCACTGCTCAACAAGAGGTGGATGAGCAGGAGCTAGTCCAGGAGGAGGAGGAGGAGGAACAGGTTGAGAAGGAGGGCATTGCTGCTCCGACACAGAACATCAAGAAGGCAACCTCCCAGCAGGAAAGCACTTTTCCTCCATTATCACTTCTGAGGATTGCCAGTCCCCAGACATTAGCTGCGCTGCCATGGATGCTTGTTCCGCCAATGCAAGTCTCACCTCCACACACCTTCAACTAACTGATACCTCTGTACAATGTCCTACACACTCCTCCCATGGAGGGGCGTCTTCCATCTTCTCTCAATCAGCTGATGGACATAACAGCCCTGGTGAGGAGCAGGTATCCTGCTGGCCAAGTCAAGCAGACATGCATACGGTGGTTGGGGGTGGGGGCTGGCATGGGCTAATCCTGCCATCTGGGAGTATCAGTTTTTCCAACAACAGTCAAATGTGCAATAAGATATTTATGCAATGGGGATACTCTGTGTGATATTACTGCCTCCCTTAAAGGACTCCCTCAGATGATTGACAGGCAAACCCGAGCCTTGGATAATGTTTTGAAATGTAACCAAAACATTGCACAACTGCATAAAGAACAGCTTAGTACTTGTATGAAAGTGAGTGTAAGACAACATGCCTTGCCAACGAAGACGATGGTGGCAATATGCAACAAATCCCTATGTCACTCTTCCAGGCCAAGACATGCAAGGGATTCTACAGAAGCATCTTAACATACAAGGGACACACCACCTTCAAATGTCACACCTTAACCACAGCCACCTGCACCACCTAAACCTCCAACATCACCAACTCATCAGTGTTGAATGTTTGATGTTGCATTACCTATTCGTACATAGAAACATTGTCCAACAATCTAAACGTTTCTTTTGGCTGACATACAGTGGATTGCTCAGTTACATTTGCAAATGCAAGAAAGAGATTGTTTGTGTTTATTTTTGATAGCTATCTATATCTCTATCTATCTATCTATGTATCTATGTATCTATCTATCTATCTATCTATCTATCTATATATATATATATATATATATATATATATATATATATAGGTAGTTATAGTTGGGACCTAGTTTCCAAAGGGAAAGCGTTTTTTGTTTAGCTTATAACTTTGGCGCCGTTGGACGAATCTTTATGAAATTTTTAAAACTAGTTTGCCACTCACTTCTGCTGCAGTTTGGAAAGTTTCAGGGTGATTCGTCAAGTGGGGGGGCTAAGAAAAGGGGGGCAGTCCCAAAACGTTTTTCCCTATGCAATTTCCCATAGGGATTTTAGACATGACTATAGCCCGAATCGCTGGATGGAATTACACCAAATTTGGCAGAAAGGTAGATCTTGGCCCAGAAAGAACCCTTTTCTTTTTCTAATTTGGTGTAAATCTGTCCAGTAGTTTTGGAGTTATTAAAGAAAAAAAGATGCATGTATATCTAGGGACACAGAGGTCCGCGGAACCAACAGATCTCAAAATGAGATCTGATTGGCTTCCACTCCTTTAACCAGGAAGTTGTGGCAAAAACACCGAAAAAAAACCATAAGAGGACAGTGTAGGAATACCCTGACCCCCCTTGGCCAGGTGGTGGGGACCCCACCTGGGGCCAAAAACGTTTTTTTTGTAAAAACATTTGCAGTGGATCCACAGAGGATAAGAGGATCCTGGCATTTTTTTTTTTTTTAAACAAGCGATGTTTCCCCCGTCCCGGAGCCCAGCTAATTAGATAAGGGGAAAAGGGGCTGTGCAGCTCCCCCTTCCCAGGCCAATTTCGACCCCGGGGATCCCATCTCATAAAGAGTGGGTGCCCTGGAGCCCACCAGTGTGATCAAGCAAGGCTTGGGTCCATAACTCCCCAGACTGGACCACCTCAATATTGAAATAAGCAAACAGGATGTCTGGGGGGGTATTTTGATTAGAGTTGTGATAAACCTTAGACCATTAATTCCAAAGTTTTCAAGCTTTATTTCGCTTATTTTTGATATTTCAACAAAGACATTCATAAATCAATAGAGCATGTCTTTTCAAAGAAACACCACATTAGTAAATCGCACAATTCAAAAACGTTTGAAATGGAACTATATACAACATTTACATAGTGCAAAAAAATTTGTGAGAAAAATAATAATATATGGAACGTTTTTGCAAACAAATAATAACAACAAATCAATAATCACAAGAAAAACATCAATAGCTCATGTGTGCCAGCCTGAAATTAAACCAGTCCTACATTCATATTAACACCAGACGGACAGTTACTCATTTTCGCAACACATGTTTCCTGTCCTGCCTGTGAGAGGATGGGGATACCTAACCTACTGGTGGGTGTTGTCAGAAGCTGCTGAGCCCACCAGGGTACCCACTTCACCATTGTTGGGGCGGCTGTGGGAAGCCCCAATGCCCCTGCGGCCCCAGCCTGCTCCCTGCCGCCAACGCAAGCCGGCATTGCTCTGGCCCACAGGAAAGCCGGCAGGGAAACAGATGAAAAGTCTGCTCCCAGGGGGCGAGAGCATTTTCTATGCTCCCACCCCCTGGGAGCAGACTTCGTGTTTACTCTCGCTTGGCGGGAGCTTTGAAGTTGCTCTTGCTAAGCGGGAACAATTACAGGTTTCCCTGCCCATGACAGTGTGGGCAGGGAAACTGCTATGTCCCAAGGTGGGCACCCGAGACATAGCTGAAGCTACAAGCCGCTGGGACTCACACCGAACAGGTTACACCACGGGGCAGGACCCTTGATGACTGTCTGACTACAGGGCTACCCCATATCAAAGTGAGGTTCCACGTGGAGTCTAGCCTCTCCCTATATGGGATGGAGTGATCTAACAATACTTAAGATTGTGACAAATAGAGGAGCAGCTTTCTGCCCTTTTCTCATAACTAGTATAGGGAAATTCCTATGTACTATCTTTCCAGGGGGGACAATGTTATCGCCCTGAAGAAAGTCCTGCACCACATTTTGGGCTTTATCTGGACTGAAACATGTTGGCTTTAGGGTCCTAGGACCACAATATCCCAAAGACCCTATTCTTCTCTATTTTAATATCCCTGACAGATCCAAGAATAAAGGGAAACCGGGATCTGCCAGTGGATTTTTAATCTTTAACCCCCTGGCCAAACATTTCTTTAAGAGCTCCCTGCAATATGAGTCGAGCCCACCCCGACTTATAGGCGTCGGGGTGTCCCGATGATGAAGCATGACACCACTAGGGTGTGTGAGGGAATATAAAACAAAAGGAGTTGCCTCCTTTGCCACTTTAGAGTGGTGTAAAATCATTAGCTTCATTTAGGGATATTCCACCATTGGTTAATCAGTATCTGTTTGTATTCAATAAACGATCTACACGGTTAGGGTATAAGGGGAGTATTTTTTGTGGATCAATAGCTGAAGCTGGCCCTGGGGGAAGGTGTCCCAGGACTAACCCTGTCCCCTAATCTTTTTTTAAAAAGTTTTTTCTTGGGACTCGGCCAAGTTCGAGTCCCAGATGGCTGCCAACACTTCCTGGTTGAAGTGTTGGCAGCCCAACCGATCTCACCATGAGATCTGTTGGATCTGCTGAGTTTTTGTGTCCCTAGATATACATATACATAAATATTTTTTCTCAGTAATTCCAAAACTGCTGAACAGATTTATACCAAATTACTAAAAGAGCTCTTTCTAGACCAAGAGCTAGCTTTCTGCCAAATTTGGTGTAATTCAGTCCTGCAGTTCGGGCTGTAGTTGTGTCTTAAATCCCTATGGGAAATTGCATGGGGAAAACGTGTTCTGGGACCCCCCCCTCCCTTTTACACAGCCCCGCTTGATGAATTACCCCAAAACTTTCCAGACAGCAGTTGAAGTGATTGGCGTACTAGTTTTGAAAAGTTCGCAGCTGCCAAAAGTTTGTGAAGATTCGTCAAACTACATCAAAGTTATTAGCAGAACAAAAATCGCTTTGTGGAAACTAGGTCCTAACTATAACTACCCACTGGCGACCACCAGTAGGTTTTTATATATATCACAGATCCAAGAGAGTGCACACTCAGGAGGGTCACGATGAAGTACATCTTCATGTTCGATGGCTCTTTATACAAACAGGTACTTGGTACTGCCATGGGGACCTGTTTTGCCCCCCTGCTTTGCCAATCTATTTCTCGGGGCATTAGAGGAAGAAATCCGGAGGGGTTTCGGTGCCCCCCAAAAAGTTGGACAGGTTGCCTTATGGATGCGTTATATCGGTGACCTGTTCATAATCTGGAGGGGCACGAAGGACAGTGCTGTCACATTCATAAACAAACTTAACCACAATAACTGCAATCTGAAGCTCACATACAACATGAGCAAGAAGACCATTGACTTCCTGGATGTCAGAGTGGAAATACTTGACAATGCTATCTATACCAAACTCTTCCGCAAAACCACTGCCGGGAATAGTCCCCTCCATGCCCTCAGTAGCCACCCTGACAATCTGAAGTGGAGTATCCCATACGGGGAACTCTTGAGAGCTAAAAGAATCTGCAATAGGGAAGAAGCCTTCCTGGCAGAAGAAGAGAATATGATCCATAGATTTAAAGAATAAGGGTACCCTGCCTGGGTCCTCAGTAAGGCCATATCCAAAGTCAGCAAGGTCAGTAGAGCTTTCACACTGGCAGAGCATCCCATTGAGGAATCAGAGGTCACTCCCAACAATACCAGGGTTGCATTAACCTATAATACCAACTCACAAGGAATACATAAGATCCTCACTTAGAATTGGGACATACTGACTAGTGATCCCATCATAGGACACACATTATAGAACAGACCCAGAGTCTCGTACAGGAAGGGCCGCAGTTTGAGAGACATCTTAGTACATGCTGATATCACTCTCTCACATCAATCCAGGCAACACAACCTTCAAGGCTTTTGTCCATTCGGCCACTGCAAAGCTTGCAGCAACAGTTACATGAAAATGGAGTACACAACACCTAGGGGTAATTTGAACAGAAAGTTCACCCAATTCCTTACGTGTAGCTCCACTTTTGTGATTTATGTCCTTGAATGTCCTTGCAATTTGAGGTACATTGGGAGCACTACTTTCATGGTCAAAAAGAGTGTTGGAACACATGCGAGCCATCAATAACAAAGACACCTATTATCCCATAGCCAGACATTTTCAGGACTATCACCTTTCCAAAGGTTACACTTCTACAAATACAAACCAAGCAGCTAGGGATAATTAAGAGCGCACAACCTAGATAGTCACTCAGGTGTATGTGTACAAGAGTAGTACTAAGAAAAACTGTTGCCCACCTCCAAGGTCCGCTGCTTATAGACCATATAATAATACAGAATATACAAGAACAGAGAGTCAACACAAATATTCAATTCAACCAGCAAAAGAACATATTCTTGAGTCTTCAGGAGACCTTCAGTTGGTCAGAAAAACGTTCAGAAGAAGGTAGCGAGAAAGCGTCTACGGAGACGTGATCCAATAGTAACGTCCCGTAAAGATTCGTGTGGACACTCAGTACTCCTTTGCAAATGGGAGTCGTGGGAAGTTACTGGTGTATGCCGTGTTCGGCTTACAAGTCGGAAAACGAAGTGCAGAGAAGGGACTGAAGAGTCGTCAGTCAAACTTGAGACAAGTTTCTTGAGACGCTTTCTCGCTACCTTCTTCTGAACGTTTTTCTGACCAACTGAAGGTCTCCTGACAGTTTGATTCTAAGCCCTGATGAAGCCCTGTTTAGGGAGAAACGCATTGGCTGCTTGTTTACCTGGTTGAAGTCAATAAAGAAGAATCTCAAATATCACCTGAGTACTCAAGAATATGTTCTTTTGCTGGTTGAATTGAATATTTGTGTTGCCTCTCTGTTCTTGTATACCTTTCCAAAGGTTCCCTGCTAAGATACTTTGCTATCGAACAGGTATACACAGATCCCAGAGAAGGCAACAGGGCACTGAAGTTACACAAGAAAGAATCAAGATACATACTGGACTTAGAGCCAGATGTACGACCCTACCACTTTGCGAGTCACAAATTGCGTCGTTTTGCGACTCGCAAATAGGAATGTACAACACTGTTTGCGATTCCTAATGGAGTCGCAAATTGCCTGCCTCATTAATATTCATGAGGCAGGTGCAATTTACGACCCCATTAGGAATGGCTAGCACTCCCAGGGATGGTGGCCTGCTGGAGTCAGCAGACCACCATGTCTGTGACTGCTTTTTAAATAAAACAGTTTTTTTTAAATGCAGTCCGTTTTCCTTAAAGGAAAATGGGATGCATTTAAAAAAAGAAAAATGAAATGTTACTGTTTCATTTTTTAAGAGTAGGCAGTGGTCCGTGGGACCACTGCCTGCTCTTAAAAAATATTTGGAATGCCAGTCACAAAGGGGAAGGGGTCCCCTGGTGACCTCTTTCCATTTGTGAGTGGCTTACCACATACTTGAAGTAGGTGGTAAAATGCGAGCGTTTTGCAACCGCAATTGCGGTCGCAAAACAATGGTAGCTACCATTGGGACTCGTTATTGGGAAGGGACGCCCTTGGCACGCTTCTTCCCAATAGCGAGTTGCAAACCCTATTTTGCGAGTCCATAATGGGTTACCGACTCACAAAATATGGTTTGTACATGGGCCAGACCTATTTTGCGGTCCCAAACGGGACGATTTCCTGTTTGCGACCGCAAAAAACGGTTGTACATCTGGCCCTTAGAGACCAAAAGCCCATGGAGGCACAACCTCAATGAGGAACTTGGAGTACACCCACATGAAGAGTGACCTTCCTGTCCAGACTTTCTTTCACACTATGGGGCCGATTTGGATGCCCATCAGAAAGCCTCCGACCGCAAGTCGGAGGTTTTCCGACCGACATCCAAGGTTTCAAATCCGACAGACTTATTGCAATGAAGGCTGTCGGATTTGAAACCAGCCGGTCATTCCGGCAGGCTTCCGGCGGACTCAAGGAGCCTGTCGGGCAGTCGGAACCGGCACGTAATCCCTTAAGGACGGCGTTTCCGCCGTCGGGATTACGATGTCGGTTTTCCACAGGCTTTACATGTTGGGCTTACTGACATAAAAAGCCTGTCAGAAAGCGACTTTGGGGGCCCCTAGCAGGTGACTCTTGCAACAGCGGCCTCCGGTTGTGGGCCTGGGGGGCACATAAGATGCCCCCCTGTCAATCCCTGCACTGAGTGGCAGGAACCGTGTGGTGCCTGCCACGCACTGCAGGGCTTAACAAAAACTCCCATTTCTCTATGTGAGCTTGTGCTGTGGCCGGTTTCCGACTGCAGCACAAGTTCCCATAGAGAAATGGAAGTGTGCGACCGCACCACATGCGGTCGCATCCTAAAACTATGGTCGGGACCGCCGACCGGAGGTCGGTCGGTCCCGATTCCACAACGGTGCACGTCCACCCGACATCGTAATGAGGCCCCAAGTGTGTATCTTTTCAGTCAGAATTCTCCCCATACCACTCCTACTGTGTCCGCTTCATCCTACCTTGCCATGGCAATACTACAGACATCTCTGTCATTTTTTTCTCTATCTCTTCAACCTATAGGCCTGCACAGGGTGTTATTTTATGATCTGTGTTTTTAACCCATTTTTTCTGTATGTTTTGTTTCCAGGAGGAAGGGAAGGGACCTACTATTTGTTGGGGACATCTGCACGGGCTCCCTACCCTTTTCTTCATGAACTCATCCAACGGGTGACTCACTCCCAAGAGATAAGAAGTCTTTTACTTCTTTTATGTTTTGTCAATTGAGACATGGAACAGCTGTTTCTGCTTGCTTTTTGTTGTTTTGTGATTCATGTATCACTCACTTCGTTCATTCCTGACGCTCTTTTGCAGTACTTCCCATACATCCATGCCTTATGTTTTTCCCGGGCCCCCCTCATCATACCAGTAGGCGGGCATGAGGGCAGAGACACCCCTTACGATTGCACCTTTCTTTCCAGGACCCAAGCCACTCGGCTGACACATGATCCTATTCGTATTCTCCACAGGGAATTACACCATCCGGACCTTCCGCTATGTGCCCTGGCTATCGAGTGCACTCACAAGGTCCACGACTCGCCCTTCCGTTACCCAGACTGACTAGCCTGCTCCGTCAGACTTTAGCCACGTGGGGGGACACTAGGTCTTTTAGCATATCTCTCGGATCTCGGTCCACACATTCCCTTTTACTACTCAGGATGCCATATGCACTGGTCCGTCCATGCCTCACTTCTGCATTGCCACCGGGTCCTGTTCAGATCCATCCCACTTTTACACTGTGTAGACTTTACACTTACATACATAACTCAGGCCGTGCCAATCTCATTTGATCCCCAAGACCCTACGTCACACATAGGGAATATTATTCTCTCTGTGCCCTATGCCGGCCTACATGACCGTATTCATAACGTTTCATGTGTATTTGTCTGTTATATTGCATATGGATGCTTTGCATGGCCTATTCACTTATGCATGCAATTACGCTGAACATGCATGACTTGCATTCAACAATGGCTATTGCTGGATGTATTTACCATGATTTCGTTTCCTGAATGTTGCAAGTTGGCCACCACAGTTTAGGGTGGTTTGTTTGATTCATTACATTCAGTCCGTCATCTATGTTTACAACAGGATATGTAACGAGGTGTCACTTTCTAATCTCTGTGTGAACAAGAGGTGTCACTTTCTAATCTCTGTGCTAGCAAGACTGTCCACAGTCGAAACACATTACGAGATTAAGTAAAGCTGCACTGTATCGTGACCCTCCTGAGTGTGCGCTATCTTGGATCTGTGGAAGTATTAATTGACCGGCAGGCTCCACCGGCACAGCGCACCACCTTTCAATCGGCCCGGATCTCGGGAGGGGCAAACTTGTGTTTGGATGGATATATATATATTTTGACTTATACTGGGTGCTCCCTTGTGTCTGAACAAAGCTATACCTCTCTGAAGAGCTCTAATGAGAGCGAAACACGTGTCAGATGTTGCTTTTATTAATTTCAGGTTGGCTTGGATGGTATTTTACCAATCCAAAGCTGCAATACTGTGCCTGGAGTGGTAAAAGGCTTTGGCCATTTTACAGTTCGGCATGGATAGCACTGTGCTAATCCTATGCTTAAAGACTTTGCTGTGGAAATGGCAAAAGACTTTGTCCCTTTCTATCTCTGTGTGGATGGCCCTGTGCTAATCCTGCGCTTAAAGACTTTGATAGAAAAGCAGACATTTGAGGTGAGCAAATTTAGAGTGTCGCTGGTGTTGAGAGTGCTCTATATTGGAGCTGCTTTCCACCTAAACTTGAGAACTTCCCAGAGTTCTATTCTTTTTTGGCATAATTTATGCATCACTCTATGCCTGAAAGGGTTTTGCTTTGACTTATACTGGGTGCTCCTTTGTGTCTGGACAAAGCTATACCTCTCTGAAGAGCTCTAATGAGAGCGCAACACGTGTCAGGGGTTTCTTTTATTCATTTCAGGTTGGCTTGAATGGTATTTTACCAATCCAAAGCTGTAATACTGTGCCTGGAGTGGTAAAAGGCTTTGGCTATTTTACAGCTCATCGTGGATAGCACTGTGCTAATCCTATGCTTAAAGACTTTGCTGTGGAAATGGCAAAAGACTTTGTCCCTTTCTATCTTGGCATGGATGGCACTGTGCTAATCCTATGCTTAAAGACTTTGATAGAAAAACAGACATTTGAGGTGAACAAATTTAGAGTTTCGCTGGTGTTGAGAGCGCTCAATATTGTAGCGGTTTTCCACCTAAACTTGAGAACTACCCAGAGTTCTCTTCTTCTTTTTTTGCATAATTTATGCGTCACTCTACGCCTGAAAGGGTTTTGTTTTGACTTATACTGGGTGCTCCCTTGTGTCTGGACAAAGCCATACCTCTCTGTAGAGCTCAAATGAGAGCGAAACACGTGTCAGGGGTTGCTTTTATTCATTTCAGGTTGGCTTGGATGGTATTTTACCAATCCAAAGCTGTAATACGGTGCCTGGAGTGCTAAAAGGGTCTGGCTATTTTACAGCTCGGCATGGATAGCACTGTGTTAATCCTATGCTTAAAGACTTTGCTGTGGAAATGGCAAAAGACTTTGTCCCTTTCTATCTCGGCGTGGATGACACTGTGCTAATCCTACGCTTAAAGACTTTGATAGAAAAGCAGACATTTGAGGTGAGCAAATTTAGAGTATCGCTGGTGTTGAGAGTGCTCTATATTGGAGCTGCGTTCCACCTAAACTTGAGAACTACCAAGAGTTCTCTTCTTCTTTCTTTGCATAATTTATGCGTCACTCTATGCCTGAAAGGGTTTTGTTTTGACTTATACTGGGTGCTCCCTTGTGTCTGGACAAAGCCATACCTCTCTGTAGAGCTCTAATGAGAGCGAAACACGTGTCAGGGGTTGCTTTTATTCATTTCAGGTTGGCTTGGATGGTATTTTACCAATCCAAAGCTGTAATACTGTGCCTGGAGTGGTAAAAGGCTTTGGCCATTTTACAGCTCGGCATGGATAGCACTGTGCTAATCCTATGGTTAAAGACTTTGCTGTGGAAATGGCAAAAGACTTTGTCCCTTTCTATCTGGGCATAGATGACACTGTGCTAATCCTACGCTTAAAGACTTTGATAGAAAAGTAGACATTTGAGGTGAGCAAATTTAGAGTGTCGCTGGTGTTGAGAGTGCTCTATATTGGAGCTGCTTTCCATCTAAACTTGAAAACTACCCTTTTTTTGCATATATATATATATTCACTTAAAAAACCATAGGTTTCAGGCATGTTATAGTTAGAAATTAGCATTTAAAAAACCTTTGAAATTCACTGAAAAAACCATAGGTTTCAGGCACGTTATAGTTAGAAATTAGCCTTTAAAAAACCTTAGAAATTCACTGAAAAAACTATAGGTTTTAGGGAAAGTTATAGTTAGTTGGACATTTCACTCATGCAAAACCAGAGAAATTCCCCCGTTATAGTTAGTTCAGCTAACTATAACTCGCGCCCCCGCAATGCACTGCTGATGACATCACATATGACATCACTCATGACATGGTCAGTGACATCACTGATGACATCACTGATGACATCTCAAATGACATCACTGATGACATCACTGATGACATCATCTAGTGACTGTGTGTTTCTGTAAAGTTTAAATATGTTTAATATATATAGGGAAAGGCGTATTGCAGAATGAGTGGGTGTATAAGTGTCTGAATGGATGATTTAGTAGGTGTGTGACTGACTCTATAAGTGAGTGATTAAATGTATCTTACTGAATGCACGGGTTAGTGACTAAACTGTGTGAATGTCTGTATCCGTCTGTCTGTTGGCGTGTAAGCGGCTGCATGTGTTTGTGAATAGCTACATGAGTGTCTATATGGGTTATTGATTGGTTGTCTGAGTATCTGTATGGATGCCTGAGTGTTTGTATGGGTGGGGTGTGTGTGACTATGTGCATAGATGTGTGAGTGGGTGATTCACTGGGTGCATGGTTTCAAGAGTGCATCTGTGATGGACTGTATGGGTGTGTGAGTGTGTGTATGGGTGTGTTAGTGAGTGAATGTATATCTCAGTGGTACATGTGTGAGTAACTACATATGTGAAAGGCAGTATATATGTGTGTTGGAATATATAAATAGCTATAAGTGAGAGTGTGTGATTATGAGAGTGACTGTATGGATGAGTGTGTGCTTGTATCAGTGATTGTATAAGAGCGTAAGAATGTCCTAGTATTTGTATGAGTAAGTGAGCTGGTGTGTGTATAACTGTATAGGTGAGTAAATGGGAGTGTGATTAATTATTTGCATGACTGACTAGGTGTGTGAGTACCTCTATGGATGAGTGGTGGTGTGTGAGTGTCTATATAGGCGTATGAGTGCATATGATAGTCCTGTACTGAGTGATTGTAAGTATGAGTGACTGTACGGGTGAGTGAGTGGATATGTGTTTAGACCTAAGAATCAGTGAGTGGGTATGTAGTTATTGCTGCTGGAGTGTCTATGGTTTTGAGAATGGCAGTCTGTTATTTAGAGTTGGTGTATCAAAGGTTACATTAGGGTGTGAGAAGATGCATCAAATTATCACATGGATGATGTCATCAGTGATGTCATCAGTGATGTCATTTGAGATGTCATCAGTGATGTCATCAGTGATGTCACTGACCATGTCATGAGTGATGTCATATGTGACGTCATCAGCAGTGCATTGCGGGCGCGAGTTATAGTTAGCTGAACTAACTATAACGGGGAATTTCTCTGGTTTTGTACGAGTGAAATGTCCAACTAACTATAACTTTCCCTAAAACCTATGGTTTTTCAGTGAATTTCTAAGGTTTTTTAAATGCTAATTTCTAACTATAACGTGCCTGAAACCTATGGTTTTTTCAGTGAATTTCTAAGGTTTTTAAATGCTAATTTCTGACTATAACGTGCCTGAAACCTATGGTTTTTAAGTGAATTTCAAAGGTTTTTAAATGCTAGTTTCTAACTATGCCTACAGAGGTAGGACATGTGAAGAAAGAAGAAGAAAAGCGCAGAAAGAAGGAAGACAAATGCAGAAAGAGGCAACAGAAATCCAGAAAGACTAAGAAAAGTGCAAGAAGAAGGAAGAGATGTGCAGAAAGAACCAACAGAGGAGTAGAAAGTACTCCTGTGCCCCCAACATTTTGCTGATGGGTACTGGTGGTAACTGACTCTGTCTCTGGTGGTAAAAGACACTTAGAATACAGTGAAAACACCTACATACACTAGGGAACACTATGCGTTGGGGTACCCCTGTGATTAGCATGACCTTCTCTGTATTTGCCATCAGTTAGTGCCTGGGTCATTGGATGAGTACATGGGTACTGACTGGATGATTAGAGTACTGCAAGGAGAGTGGATGGTGAATTTATAAGTGCTTGTGTTTTGGCGGAATGATTGGATAAGTACATGGTGCTCGCTGGTTGATTGGAGGAGTGCATGGGTAGTGACAGGGCGATGGCTGGACTGCATCAGTAGTGCTCAGGGTAAGTTGGAGGATTAATTCCCCTTGAATCCTGAGGGTCCCTATTTGATAAAAGCCCTGGCGGTGGTGGTCCCCGGGGCTTGGGGGGCCTTGGAGGCCCCCAAACATTAAAAAACAAGCCCGGGAGGTGACGGTCCCCGGGGCTGCGGGGGCCCCGCGGGCCCTGCATATATTTGTTGGCAATGCCCCCGGGACCTGGCCCACCCGGGGTCTCAATTAAATGAAGCGCGGTATCCCGCGCTTCTTTTTACATTTCAGCGGGATTCGCGACCCCAGCGCGAATTTCGCCAATTATTTTAAAAAAATGCTTTTTTGGTCCTGGGGTCCTTGTGGGACCCCTGAGCAGGCCTAGGGGGTCAGGGTGTTTCTACCCTGCCCCCTTTTCTTCTTTTTCACCTTTGTTTCCCTGTTTTCTTGTGACTCGGTTCTACCGAGTCACAAGATGGCTGCCAACACTTCCTGGTTTGGAGTGTTGGCAGCCAATTAAAATGAAGCTCGTGGTCGGGAGGGTTCGCGGATCCACCGCGCCTCTAGATATCGATATTTGTTTTTACAATTTCTCAGCAACTACCGAACGGATTTACACCATTTTTAAAAAGGTCGCTTTCTGAGCCAAGCAGTTCTCAAATAGCGACAAAGCACTTTTGAATGATTTGTTATCTCTATGTTTTTTATCCAGTTGACCACTTGATTAAATGTTACGCTTAGGGGAGAAAATGTGGTGTTACCAAGTTGGAGTTTCTGCTTCAGCTCGTCATTCTGTGATTCTGGTCAAATCACTTAATCTCCCCATGCCTACAACCAAAATGAGTTTGTCCTTGTATGATGTAACCAATGCTCATGTAAAGCACTCCAATATCTGACCAGCCTGCACTATATAAAACTGCAAAAAACAAAGGATAAAAAGTGTTTTCCACACTTCTGTCATTGGGCTATACATGGGTTACATCTGGGTGATATTTGTGCTACATTTGGGCTCATTTTTCTCTGGTGGCCATCTTGGGAGACTTCAATTACATTCATTAAACTTTATTCAATCTGATTTAGAAACATAGATCATAAAAGTGTACATAAAAACAGTAAATCCTCTTTCTTAATACAATACAGTGAGAATTAATTAAAACCAGTAGGTAAAAACGGGTGTTACAAAGCCCGGTTCAGAGCAACTTCAGGTTAACAGAATAGTAAAGTTCAATGTTTCGCAAGATCAATCTCATGTACTTCGTGCAAAATACGCAATAAGGGGTCCAAGTAAGATGCAATGCTCCAATACCTGTCCAGTCTGCACTATATAAAACTGCAAAAAAACTAAAAATAAAAAGTGTTTTCCACACTTCTGTCATTGAGCTATATGTGGGCTACATGTGGTTGATATTTGTGCTACATTTGGGCTCTTTTTTCTCTGGTGGCCATCTTGGGATACTTATTTGTTGTGAAGTTTCCAAATTTCCTCATTTACTGCAGTCTCCTCAGTAGGAAATGCTTTCAGTTTTTACTTTGATTCCATCAAGAAGGCATTCAGATGTGTCACACATTTGCCATAAATTCAGAATGTTAGCACTCTAGTTGCTCATTAGATCACTGTAGTAAAGCTACTGCTCACCAGGGAGTTAACTGGAAGTCTACTGCTGGTATTGAAAGTGATTGTTTCAGTCTGCATGTCAGAATTTTCTAATGAAATAGAAGAGGATTTGAGATCTCACTTAAAACATGCCCTAATTTTTCTTTCTGCAGAACTAACCATAATTTCTATGGCAAAATGAACCCCCTCATTTTTTTCCTTTTTAAATTAAATGTTTTAAGTGTTACCGGTTTATTCCAATCAAGATGGCTTCAGGTGTGCCATAATTTTGTCATAAGTAAGACTGTTAGCGCTCTAGTTGTTCTTTAGAACACTCTGGGAAGCTGCAGTAGAACACAAAGGAATCAACTGGCAGGCTGCTCCTATTGAAATATAACAGGAAGATATTTGTAATCTCACTTAAAACATGTCCTAATTTTTCTTTCTACAGCACTAACCATAATTTCTATGACAAAATGAACCCCCTCATTTTGTTCCTTTTTAAATTAAATGTTTTAAGTGTTACCGGTTTATTCCAATCAAGATGGCTTCAGGTGTGCCATAATGTTTTCATAAGTAAGACTGTTAGCGCTCTAGTTGTTCTTTAGAACACTCTGGGAAGCTGCAGTAGAACACAAAGGAATCAACTGGCAGGCTGCTCCTGTTGAAATATAACAGGAACATATTTGAGATCTCACTTAAAACATGTCCTAATTTTTCTTTCTACAGCACTAACCATAATTTCTATCACAAAATGAACCCCATCATTTTGTTCCTTTTTAAATTAAATGTTTTAAGTGTTACCAGTTTATTCCAATCAAGATGGCTTCAGGTGTGCCATACTTTTGTCAAAGGTAAGGCTGTTAGCATTCTAGTTGTTTTTTAGAACACTCTGGGAAGCTGCAGTAGAACACAAAGGAATCAACTGGCAGGCTGCTCCTGTTGAAATATAACAGGAAGATATTTGAGATCTCACTTAAAACATGTCCTAATTTTTCTTTCTACAGCACTAACCATCATTTCTAAGACAAAATGAACCCCATCATTTTGTTCCTTTTTAAATTAAATGTTTTAAGTGTTACCAGTTTATTCCAATCAAGATGGCTTCAGGTGTGCCATACTTTTGTCATAGGTAAGGTTGTTAGCGCTCTAGTTGTTCTTAAGAACACTCTGGGAAGCTGCAGTAGAACACAAAGGAATCAACTGACAGTCTCTGCCCTTGTTGGATTTACATGTTTTACTGAGAATGTCAGACTTCATTCTCACATGACTGAGAAAGATAATGTGAATTTACAGAAAATATGCTCTCATTTTAGCTTCTGGAGCACCTTCCAAACCTCTGTGGGACAAGCATGAGAAAATTGTTTTCTCTCAAACATGATTCATGAAATCCCAGCAGAAGGTTTTTCACAGGGTAAAATCACCCTAGAACACACCACAATTCCTAAAATTAGTATGGTACCATCAACAAATGAATTCTAATGTAACTAAAGTCTGTTATCACCCTTTATAGTTCTCCTTTTGGTGACCCTCAAAATCTTCTATTCACTACAATGCATTTCATTGGGGTGCTATCATGTATATTGGTCCCAAGATGGCTGCCAACACTTCTTGGATGAAGTGCTGACAGCCAATCAGATCTCACGATGACATGTGTGGTTAGGCTCCGCCCAGATATATAAAGTTCTTTTTCCTTTAATATTTAAAAAACTACTGAACGGATTTACACCATTTTTGAAAAGGTCGCTTTCTGAGCCAAGCAGTACCTTTATGCCAAATTTGGGGTAAATCCGTTCAGTAGTTTCCGCTGTAGCCTTGCACAAAGTTCCCTATGGGAAATTGATTTTTGACTCTTATTTTTTGAATTTCTCAGCAACTACTGAACGGATTTACATCATTTAACAAAAGGGCTCTTTCTGAACCAAGGGCTACCTTTTTGCAAAATTTGGTGTAATTCCGTTCAGCAGTTCGGGCTGTAGCTTTGTCTAAAGTTTCCTATGGAAAATAACATGGAGAAAACATGTTTTGGGACCCCCCTTTTTTCTCGGCCCCCGCTTGCCGAATCACCCCGAAACTTTCAAGACAGGAGCAGACCGGAGCGCCCCACGAGTTTTGAAAATTTCGCAAAGATTCGTCGACCGGCGCCAAAGTTATTGGGAATAGAATGTTGTGAATTTCCTATGGAAAATAGGTCCTAACTATAACTCCCTACTGGCGACCGCCAGTAGGTAATATATATATATATATATATATATATATATATATATATATATATATATATATATATATATATATATATATATATATATATATTCACTGAAAAAACCATAGGTTTCAGGGGCGTTATAGTTGGTTGGACATTTCACTCGTACAAAACCAGTGAAATTCCCCGTTATAGTTAGTTCAGCTAACTATAACTCGCGCCCCGCAATGCACTGCTGATGACGTCACATATTACATCACTCATGACATGGTCAGTGACATCACTGATGACATCTCAAATGACATCACTGATGACATCATCCAGTGACTGTGTGTTTCTGTAAAGTTTAAATATGTTTAATATATATATAGTGAAAGGCGTATTGAAGAATGAGTGGGTGTATAAGTGTCTGTATGGTTGATTTAGTAGGTGCGTGACTGACTCTATAAATGAGTGATTAAACATATCTTTCTGAATGCATGGGTTAGTGAGTAAACTGTGTGAATGTCTGTATCCATGTGTCTGTTGGTGTGTAAGAGACTGCATGGGTTTGCAAATAGCTACATGAGTGTCTATATGGGTTACTGATTTGTTGTCTGAGTATCTGTATAGGTGCCTGAGTGTTTGTGTGGGTGGGGTGTGTGTGACTCTGAGCATAGATGTGTGAGTGGGTGATTCACTGGGTGCATGGTTTCAAGAGTGCATCTGTGATGGACTATAGTGTGTGTATGGGTGTGTTATTGAGTGAATGTATATCTCAGTGGTACATGTGTGAGTAACTACATATGTGAAAAGTAGTATATATGTGTGTTGAAGTACATAATTGGCTACAAATGAGTATGTTATTGTGAGAGTGGCTGTATGGATGAGTGTGTGCTTGTATCATTGATTGCATAAGAGCGTAAGAATGTGCTAGTATTTGTATGAGTAATTGAGCTGGTGTGTGTATAACTGTATATCTGAGTAAATGGCAGTGTGATTAATTATTTCCATGACTGACTAGGTGTGTGAGTACCTCTATGGATGAGTGGCAGTGTGTGAGTGTCTATATAGGTGTATGAGTGCATATGATAGTCCTGTACTGAGTGACCGTAAGTATGAGTGACTGTACGGGTGAGTGAGTGGTTGTGTGTGTAGACCTAAGAATCAGTGAGTGGGTATGTAGTTATTGGTGTTGGAGTGTCTATGGTTTTGAGAATGGTAGTCTGTAATTTAGAGTGGGTGTATCAAAAGTTATATTAGGGTGTGAGAAGATGCATGAAATTTTCACATGGATGATGTCATCAGTGATGTCATCAGTGATGTCATTTGAGATGTCATCAGTGATGTCACTGACCATGTCATGAGTGATGTAATATGTGACGTCATCAGCAGTGCATTGCGGGGGCGCGAGTTATAGTTAGCTGAACTAACTATAACGGGGAATTTCACGGGTTTTGTACGAGTGAAATGTCCAACCAACTATAACGCCCTGAAACCTATGGTTTTTCAGTGAATTTGTAAGGTTTTTAAATGCTAATTTCTAACTATAACGTCCCTGACACCTATGGTTTTTTCAGTGAATTTCTCAGGTTTTTTAAATGCTAATTTCTAACTATAACGTGCCTGAAACCTATGGTTTTTTCAGTGAATTTCTAAGGTTTTTTAAATGCTAATTTCTAACTATAACGTGCCTGAAACCTATGGTTTTTTCAGTGAATTTCAAAGGTTTTTTAAATGCTAGTCTCTAACTATGCCTACAGAGGTAGGACATGTGAAGAAAGAAGAAAAAACGCACAGAAAGAAGCAAAAGAAATTCAGAAAGAAGCAACAGAAGTCCACAAAGACGAAGAAAAGTGCAGGAAGAAGCAAGACATGTGCAGAAAGAACCAACAGAGGAGCAGAAAGAGGCCTTGTTGCAAAATCATCCTGTGCCCACAACTTTTTCAGACGGGTACTGGTGGTAACTGACTCTGACTAACCAGGCCTAGAGCCAGTGCTATGCTAAAAGACACTTAGAATACAGTGAAAACACCTACATACACTAGGGAACACTATGCGTTGGGGAACCCCTGTGATTAGCATGACCTCCTCTGTAAGTGTCAGGAACCTTGGACTTGGGCAGAATAAATTCCAACTTGTGGGCGCTATTATTACCTTTAGCAGGAGGAGGCCAACCATGGGCCATTATTCCCCTGGCAGGTTACCTGACAAGGCTTGGACCGAACTAGTTAAGTTACGGTCCTTAAAGATGGCTAGAAGCGCTAAGGTTAGCACTCCAGCCTTCCAACATTGAGCGCGTGCCTTCCCTGCACAGCTGAGGCGCGCGCTTGCCCTCAGCTGTGCGCACTTCACAGAGTTCGTTGCCCTCGCAGCAGCGCTCGGTGCTTCGTCCGCGTGAAGAGTAGAGTAGAAAGATTTACGTCCGTGTTTATCGTCGGTAGACTACAGTTTAAATCTACGCGACGGTCTTCAAAGAATCTGAGTGAGAAGAAATACCAGCTGTCTACAGAACCGGCAGTCTTCTCCAGCTTCGTTCCTGTTTGGCAATTCCTGGCGTTCCTGTTCCTGTCACGCAAGTCCAGCTCTTGAGCTGTTATTTTCCAATTAGCTATTCTCAGTATCCACTAACTTAAAAAGTCTCCGTACCAAACCCCTTCCTATTCCCACCCCCTGCTTCTCGTCATTACCCAGCTATAGTTGTTCCTCTCAGGCATGCATTTAAAAAGAAAAGGACTTGACTATTATTTTTGAAGTTTAATAAGATACTTACCAGAGTTGGTCTTCCAGAAGAGAGAGAAGTCACCTTATATTCCACCTGTAATAAGAAAGAAAGGTTAATAGCCCTATCCACAGAGTAACAAACGAGGTACAATATATATAAAAACAAATATATATATAATTAGGGTATTACAGACAATATACTAGTTACAACATTTGTATTGTATTCCTACAGAGTAGTTACTCAGCGACTATCTTTTCTGGAACCAGAACCTAAGACTCCTATTAATAGAAGAGAGGCAATAGCCAGTCTCCTAAAGGGTATGTTACTAATGAACATGAATGAATTAGAAGTGGTGGAGCCCTAGAGAAGAAAGTAGTAACAGTGTCATTTGTTTTACAGTGTCAAAAGAAAGAAAAAGCGCACAAAGCAAGATAGAGTAGCTGCTGATTGAAGACACCAGTACTTGACGACGAGGCTGTCTCTTCTCTGTCCCTTACCCCTTTCCCCCCCGGGGGTTCCTACACACTCTCTAGGAATTACTTTGGAGGTGTGGGGGAGACCCGGAGAGGCTTGGGAAATTAGCAACATTCTGCTCCTGTGAAGTAACTGGGAAACTTTAGTAGACGCTCCTGACAGAGTGAAGTGCCCACGATATTTTTACTCACCCGAGCAGAATGGCCGAGGGTTTAGACCTGAAGAGTTTAGGAGGGATTTTAGAAGTCATTCAGAAGGAATTACTAGCTGTTAGAGAAGAGAACAAGACCCTAAGACAAGATTTATTGGCCTCTAGGAGAGAAACGACAGAATTAGCCAGCAGAATGGATGGTTATTTCTCCGGCACTAGTTTTTCAGCTCTGTCTCAGGGTACACAAGCCAGTAGTAGTAATACCACTCCATTACCACACCCAGGGAGCACAACACAAGTTGTACACTCTTTATCTCCTGTTATTCCGCTTGCCCCACCAGAACGCTTTAGTGGTGACCCCCAAAAGGCCCAAATTTTTCTCACCCAATGCTCCCTGCACTTTATGTGTCGGCTCGCCATTTTCCCTGATGCACAGTCCCGGGTAGCCTTTGTTCTATCGTACTTAAGTGGAGACGCAGCTGCCTGGTCCTTGCCCCTGGTCTCTAAAGATTCAGCTATCCTATATGATTTTGATGAATTTAAAAAAGAATTCCTGCGTATATTTGATCGGAGAAGAGTATCTCAAGCCACTGACAATGAGCTGCTGGAGTTAAGACAAGGACACAAAGAATTAGTTGCCTATCTGGCCCAATTTAACAAGCTTGGTTTAGAGACGGATTGGCCAGAAAATAAAAGAGCTGCCTTGTTTTACAGAGGGCTGAAAGACGAACTCAAAGATGCTCTGTCCCAAATACCCAATCGACCCACTGAAGTTTCCGCCCTAATTGATTTGGTCCTAGAATTGGATTATAGACAAACTGAGCGAAAGGGCGAGAAAAGAAGGGTGTTTCGCCCGAGTGTACCCAGATTTGACCGGATGAGACCTGAACGAGCTAGAACCTCAGAGATCACCCAGACTGTAGAACCAATGCAGATTGGGGCTGTGAGGGGTCCCCTCTCTAAGGAAGAAAAAGAGAAGAGGAGATTGAATAACCTTTGCATGTATTGCGGAGTTAGTGGCCATTTCGTTAAGGCTTGTCCAAAAAAGCCAAAAACTTCACCGAAGGAAAACTTGCGGCACCACCAGTAGGAGGGGTTGGACTGGTGGATGCTAAAGAAGACACAACTCCAGGTTCTCACCAGTTGGCAAACACACTACAGTCATCTGCTCCGCACTTAACTCTTCCAGTAACCTTGAAATTTAGAACATTCAGCCAACCTGATATTTTGGTCATGATTGACTCCGGAGCCACTGGAAATTTCTGCGATATCAAATTTGCTTCAAAAATAGGGTTACAAGCAATTCGGAAGATTAAGAGTGAAGCAGTGAGAGCGGTAGATGGTACGAACCTTTCTTCGGGTCCTATCGTTAATCATACAGAGGAGGTGGAACTTGTTTTACCAGATGGTCATCGAGAGAGCCTACAGTTTAACTTAATAGATGCACCACAGTTCCAATTAATCTTAGGACTTCCATGGTTAACAGAACACAATCCTCAAATTGATTGGGAGAAAAGATCGATTAAGATGAACTCAGAATACTGCAAGGAATCCTGTTTTCATGACAAGGATCAGGTGAAGGAGTCTAGTTTAGCATCCTGCCTGTGTGAGAACGGAGCCTCTGTGTGCGTAATACGAACCGGAGAAGTTCCATGAATGTACCGGGAATATGAGGACATCTTTAGTGAAGCTAATGCTGAGAAACTTCCTCCTCACAGGTCTTATGATTGCAAGATAGAGTTGGAACCGGGAGCGAATCTTCCGTGCAGCAGAATCTACGCCTTGACTGAGAAAGAAGACACCTATTTGAAAGAATATATCCAGACCTACTTGAAGAACGGCTTCATCAGGCCTTCTCAGTCCCCAGTCTCTTCGCCGTTATTTTTTGTGCCAAAGAAAGAAGGGGGCGATCTGAGGACCTGTATAGACTACCGCGCCCTGAACAGAATTACTGTTAAGAACAGATATCCATTGCCTCTGATTTCTGTACTTCTGGATCAGGTAAAAGGGGCCAAAATCTACACCAAGCTCGACCTCCGTGGGGCTTATCACCTAATCCGGGTTCGAGAGGGCGATGAATGGAAAACTGCCTTCAGGACCAAGTTCGGTTTGTATGAATACCAAGTAATGCCCTACGGTCTTTACAACGCCCCGGCAGCCTTCCAGTATTTTATAAATGACGTTTTGAGTCAATTCATTGACAAGTGTGCTATTGTCTATATTGATGACATCTTGATTTACTCAGCGTCTGAAGGAGAACATTAAGAGCACGTCAGAGGAATCTTGGAAAAGCTGCGGGAACATAGCCTATATGTCAAGCTTGAAAAATGTGCATTTCATGTTCACACAGTGGATTTCCTTGGTTTTGTTCTATCTCCAGAGGGAATTACTATGGATACACAAAAAGTCAAAGCAGTGTTGGATTGGCCCTCTCCAACTACTGTGAAAGAGATACAACGATTTATTGGTTTTGCAAATTTTTACAGGAGATTTATTCAAGATTTTTCCCACAAAGTGATTCCCATAACTCGATTGTTGAGAAAAGGTGTTCCTTTTTCCTGGTCGGAAGAAGCGGAGGCTGCTTTTCAGTCTCAAAAAGAAAGTTTTACTTCGGCGCCTATCCTCCTCCATGCGGATCCCACTGAGCCCTTTTATTTGGAAACGGATGCTTCTGACCAAGCTATTGGAGGCGTGCTGTCCCAGAGACATAAGGAGACAGGTCAACTGCATCCTGTCGCTTATCACTCCCGAAAACTTCTCCCTGCTGAAATTAACTATACTATTACAGAGAAGGAGCTTTTAGCCATTAAAGATGCGTTCAAGGAGTGGAGGCACTACCTGATGGGAGGCTGACATGTTGTAACAGTATATACGGACCATAAGAATTTACAATTCCTGAAATCGGCGAGAACTCTGACACCACGTCAACTCAGGTGGTCTCTATACTTTGCGGATTACAATTTTGTGATCACTTACCGCCCTGGAAGCAAGAACGGCTAGGGGGACGCTTTATCCAGGCTGGATACGGAAGAACAAAAGATGATTATAGACGACCAAAAGATTATCCCTGAATCAAAGATTGTGGGAACTGTTACCAGTGAAACCTTGGATGAGAAAATCAGAGAGCTTCTTACACCAGAAGAGCTTCAGCAATGGGCCTTGGCAGATCCGTCTTGAGAAATCCGAAATGGGTTGCCCTATCATGGCGGAGCCTTGTTCATACCTACCTTAGAATTACAAGAACGAATTTTGCATGATTGCCATGATCACCCCATGGCTGGTCATAAAGGTGTGAACAAAACGGAAGAACTAATTAAAAGACAATTCTGGTGGCCCAAGATGACCAAAGACATCAAGCAGTATGTATTAGGGTGTGGGATCTGTGCTCAGGGAAAACCAACTCGACAGTCACCTCAGGGGTTACTGCAACCCATGCCTACTCCTCCTCACCCATGGCACACCGTGACCGTGGATCTTATTGTAGATCTACCTTCCAGTCGGGGCTACACTACGATCCTGGTTTTTGTGGACGCCTTTACAAAGATGGCCCACTTTATTCCTCTCAAAGACACCCCTAGTGCTAAGGAATTAGCCACGCAGTTTGGGTTACATGTGGTAAAGTTGCATGGAGTCCATAAAGTCCTCATTTCTGATCGTGGTAGTCCATTTTTGTCTCACTTTTGGAAGGCTTTCACCACAGGGTTACATATTGAAACAAGATTTTCCACTAGCTATCATCCTGAGACAGACGGACAGACAGAGAGGGCAAATCAAGAACTAGAACAGTACCTCAGGTTGTTTTTGTTAGATCAAGAATGGGACTGGTCAGATCTTCTCTGGGCTGCTGAATTCGCACATAATAATTCTCAAAATAGCTCTACAGGACATTCACCATTCTATTTAAATTATGGTCGACACCCAAATCTGATGATCACTACTAGTGAGGTTTCTGTCCCTGCAGCTAAAGATTTGGTTCAACATCTAAGTGACATTCATGAGACCGCTAGAGAGAAGTTAGAGAAGTCTAAAAGATTGTACAAACAGTATGCAGATAGGAAGAGAAGACTAGGAGACGATTAGTCAGTAGGAAGTAAGGTATGGCTTAGCACTAAACATTTGAAATTAAAAGGAAATCGGAAATTCCAGCCTCGCTTCATTGGTCCCTTTGAAGTAGAAAAGAAATTAAACCCAGTGACCTATAGGTTAAAACTACCCACACAATTGAAAATCCACCCAGTATTTCATGTCTCCTTACTAAAAGGTTCTTCACCTTATCTCAGACCTAGGAAAACACCCAAGCCACTCCAAACTGAGAACGGAGAGGAGTTTGAAGTAAAACAAATCTTAGATTCCAAGTGGAAAAGAGGAAGACTGTATTACCTCGTGGATTGGAAGGGTTATGGTCCGGAGGAGAGATCTTGGGAACCTTGTTGTCATGTAAATGATCCAAGATTGGTAAAGAACTTTCATGAACAATACCCTCTTAAGCCTAAACCTGGGGAACCCCCCTTGCGGAGGGGTACTGTCAGGAACCTTGGACTTGGGTAGAATAAATTCCAACTTGTGGGCGCTATTACTACCTTTAGCAGGAGGAGGCCAACCATGGGCCATTATTCCCCTGGCAGGTTACCTGACAAGGCTTGGACCGAACTAGTTAAGTTGTGGTCCTTAAAGATGGCTGGAAGCGCTAAGGTTAGCGCTCCAGCCTTCCAACATTGAGCGCGTGCCTTCCCTGCACAGCTGAGGCGCGCGCTTGCCCTCAGCTGTGCGCACTTCACCGAGTTCGTTGCCCTCGCAGCAGCGCTCGGTGCTTCATCCGCGTGAAGAGTAGAGTAGAAAGATTTACGTCCGTGTTTATCGTCGGTAGACTACAGTTTAAATCTACGCGACGGTCTTCAAAGAATCTGAGTGAGAAGAAATACCAGCTGTCGACAGAACGGGCAGTCTTCTCCAGCTTCGTTCCTGTTTGGCAAATCCTGGCGTTCCTGTTCCTGTCACGCAAGTCCAGCTCTTGAGCTGTTATTTTCCAATTAGCTATTCTAAGTATCCACTAACTTAAAAAGTCTCCGTACCAAACCTCTTCCTATTCCCCCCCTCCCCTGCTTCTCGTCATTACCCAGCTATAGTTGTTCCTCTCAGGCATGCATTTAAAAAGAAAAGGACTTGACTATTATTTTTGAAGTTTAATAAGATACTTACCAGAGTTGGTCTTCCAGAAGAGAGAGAAGTCACCTTATATTCCACCTGTAATAAGAAAGAAAGGTTAATAGCCCTATCCACAGAGTAACAAACGAGGTACAATATATATAAAAACAAATATATATATAAATAGGGTATTACAGACAATATACTAGTTACAACATTTGTTTTGTATTCCTACAGAGTAGTTACTCAGCGACTATCTTTTCTGGAACCAGAACCTAAGACTCCTATTAATAGAAGAGAGGCAATAGCCAGTCTCCTAAAGGGTATGTTACTAATGAACATGAATGAATTAGAAGTGGTGGAGCCCTAGAGAAGAAAGTAGTAACAGTGTCATTTGTTTTACAGTGTCAAAAGAAAGAAAAAGCACACAAAGCAAGATAGAGTAGCTGCTGATTGAAGACACCAGTACTTGAAGACGAGGCTGTCTCTTCTCTGTCCCTTACCCCTTTCCCCCTGGGGGTTCCTACACACTCTCTAGGAATTACTTTGGAGGTGTGGGGGAGACCCGGAGAGGCTTGGAAAATTAGCAACATTCTGCTCCTGTGAAGTAACTGGGAAACTTTAGTAGACTCTCCTGACAGTAAGGCCCTAGTACATAATAGGGCAGGGGGATTAAAACTACCTCTTAAAATGCGCTATGGGGCGCGTTTGCACAGCGGTGAAGGGAGGTGGGGGGCCTGAGGTGACATGTGTGCAAACGCGCCCCGTGGCGCGTTTTAAGTTGGGGGATTAAGTCCCCTTGAATCCTGAGGTCCCTGGGGCCCAACTAGCCCACCAGGTACCTACAGTTAGCACCACAGAGCTGAGTTGCAGAGAGGCGGTCCGAGGCCACGGACCTTTTTTCACCTCTCTGAAACGCAACTCTGTTGTGCTTACTGAAGGTACCTGGTGGGCTAGTTGGCCCCCAGGGTCCCTCAGGATTCAAGGGGAATTAATTCCCCAACTTAAAACACACCACAGGGCGTGTTTGCACACATGTCACCTGAGGCCCCGCACCCTCCCTTCACCACTGTGCAAACGCGCCACGTGGCGCGTTTTAAGTTGGGGGATTAGGTCACCTTGAATCCTGAGGGTCCCTGGGGCCCAACTAGCCCACCAGGTACTTCCAGTAAGCACAACAGAGTTGCGTTGCAGAGAGGTGAAAAAAGGTCCGTGGCCTCGGACCGCCTCTCTGCAACTCAGCTCTGTGGTGCTAACTGTAGGTACCTGGTGGGCTATAAAGTCCTTCAGCCTGACGCGTTTCTGAAGCATTTGCGCTTCTTCATCAGAGGCTAGCATCGGCAAACATTAGTAGCTGCAACCACGTTGTTCTCTGCATACTTCTATTTAATTGGCCTCTGGTGTGCCTCACGGTTGAAATGTGTCCTGTACTGTGCATCGGCAAACAAACCCACCGGAGGGAATACATTTGCATAATTACGAACTACGTGTTCCAGCGTACCTTGTGGATAATGACATCATCGTGAGGCACACCAGAGGCCAATCAAATAGAAGTTTGCAGAGAACAACGTGGTTGCAGCTACTAATGTTTGCCGATGCTAGCCTCTGATGAAGAAGCGCAAATGCTTCAGAAACGCGTCAGGCTGAAGGACTTTATAGTTGGGATGAGAAGTCGCCTGTTTGCTCAACAAAGTATGTTACTTACCTGAAGTGGAGTGCGTCCTCATAACTGGGTAACTGGGAGAGTACATGTAAGCACGGCGGTTCCAGGCCGTGGAGTTGATCGCACCGCCCGAGAAATGGAAACGGGTCCGCAGGAGTGGAACAATTCCTCTTGTCTTGCAGGCACGGAAGGTGTCTTAATTTAAACAGGCGAAGTCTCATTCGGAAGACCCACTGAAGGGTTGAAATGTGTCCTGTACTGTGCATCGGCAAACAAACCCACCGGAGGGAATAAATTTGCATAATTACGAACTACGTGTTCCAGCGTACCTTGTGGATAATGACATCATCGTGAGGCACACCAGAGGCCAATTAAATAGAAGTATGCAGAGAACAACGTGGTTGCAGCTACTAATGTTTGCCGATGCTAGCCTCTGATGAAGAAGCGCAAATGCTTCAGAAACGCGTCAGGCTGAAGGACTTTATAGTTGGGATGAGAAGTCGCCTGTTTGCTCAACAAAGTATGTTACTTACCTGAAGTGGAGTGCGTCCTCATAACTGGGCAACCGGGAGAGTACATATATATATATATATATATATATATATATTACCTACTGGCGGTCGCCAGTAGGTAGTTATAGTTAGGACCTAGTTTCCATAGGAAAAGCGTTTTTTGATTTGACAATATCTTTGGCAGCCTTTGATGAATCTTCGCGAAATTTTCAAAACTAATGGGGCGCTCCGGTCAGCTCCTTTCTTAAAAGATTCGGGGTGGTTCGTCAAGCGAGGGCCGAGAAAAAAGGGGGGCCCAAAACGCGTTTTCCCCATGTTAATTTCCATAGGAACTTTAGACACGGCTACAGCCAGAACTCCTGAACGGCATTACACCAAATTTGGCAAAAAGGTAGCTCTTGGTTCAGAAAGTGCCTTTTTTTTAAAATGGTGTAAATCCGTTCAGTAGTTCCTGAGAAATTTAAAAAAGAAAACTTTCGATATCTGAGCACCGAGGAGGAGTCGCGAACCCTCCCGGGCACGAGCTTCACTCTGATTGGCTGCCAGCACTCCAAACCAGGAAGTGTTGGCAGCCATCTTGTGACTCGGTAACCGAGTCACAAGAAATCAGAAAAAAGAAGATGTAAAATAAGAAAAGGGGGCAGGGTACAAACACCCTGACCCCCTGGGCCTGCTCAGGGGGTCCCACAGGGACCCTCAGGCCCCAAAAAAGCATTTTTTTAAAAAAACATCGGCAGAATTCGCGCTGGGTGCCCGAATCCTGCCGATAAAATTAAATTAAATTTAATGAGCCCCCGGGTGGGCCAGGTCCCAGGGGCAATGCCGAAATGAAATAACGGGGGCCTGCGGCGGCTCCCGCAGCCCCGGGGACCGCCACCTCCCCGGGGCTTCTTTAATTGGTTGGCGCACTGCTGGTGGGGCGATGAGGTTCTCTTGTGTCCTGAGGACCTCAGGACACAAGTGGACTTCATCCCCCGAGCAGCAGTGCACCAGGAGCAGCGTTTGCAGAGTGGTGTAAAAAGGAGCGTGGCCTCGGACCACTTCTCTGCAATCCAGCTGTGTGGCGCTTACTGGAGGTACCTGGTGGGCTAGTTGGGCACCAGGGACCCTCAGTATTCAAGTGGACTTAATTCCCCAACTTAGAACGCGCCAGGGGGCGCGTTTGCAGAGTGGTGGGGAAAGGGGGCGTGACCTTTGTCCACCTCTCAGCAATCCCACTGTGTGGGGCTTACTGGAGGTAAGAGGTAGGCTAGTTGGTCCCTAAAGGACACTCAGCAGCGAAGGGGACTTCAATCCCCATCCAAGAGCGCGCCAGGGAGCGCGTTTGCAGAGTGGTGGGCAAAGGGGGCGTGGCCTGATATGAGAATTTAGCAATCCTGCTGTGTGGGACTTACTGGAGGTAATAGGAGGGGTAGTTGGCCCCCAAGGATGTCCTTGGGGGCCAACTACCCCTCTTTTTACCTCCAGTAAGTCCCACACAGTGGGATTGCTAAGAGGTCTTCGTAGGTCATGCCCCCCTTTCTCCACCACTCTGCAAACGCGCCTCCTGGCAGACTACGGGATGGGGGATGAAGTCCAATTTACTCCTGAGGGACTTTGGGGGCCAAGAAGCCCTCCTGGTACCTCCTGTAAGACCAACGCAGCGGAATTCCTGAACGCTGGTTGGAGGCCCAGCACCCTTTCTCCACCAGTCTGCAAATGTGACTACCAGTTAAAGAAGTGTTTGCAATGTAATAGGTTTCACATTTGCGAGAATTAGAGCTATTGGCGTTGTAAATGCAAAAGTTTTTTACTAATGTTTTTTGGAGTGGAGTGGAGTGGAGTGGATGTATGTTGTGCAGTGAAATTATGTGGATAGAAAGTATGTGGTATTTAGTGTATAGGAATTATGTAGAGTGGGATTATGTGTTATAGAGAGTAATTATGTGGTATGGTAGTCTGTGTTGTGGAGTGGTAACCTCACGTTTAGTCTTCCTCATTTCCATAGAAGTTCAACTATGAACTCAGTGAGACAAAAAAAGAAGGAATCACTGAGGAGCACTTGTGCACCTAGTCAGAGGTATGAGCAGGGCCACTGGAATTATGTGACTGTTTGGCTGCACCGACTTTCGCACAATTATACATTTTCTGCATTAGCCACATAATTCATCATCTGCTCCCTAATCTGCAGATTTGAACAAAAAAAGCCTTGTTTCTACGTCAAACTGCTCAAACGTTACCAAAAATACAGCGACAAGTGTTACAGCGTGGTGGAAGGCCCTTTGCAAACCTAGAATGGTCACCTGTTACTTATTGCTAAATGTGGGTGTTAAATTGGTACTAATGGTGTGCAAGCCACTCTTGCTTCCTTCTGCGCCTCTCTTGCCTCTTTCTGCATTTGTGTTGCTTCTTTCTGCACATTTCTTTCTTTTTCTGCACTTGTCTTGCCTCTTTCTGCAAATCTCTTGTACTTTCTGCACCTCTCTTCCCTCTTTCTGCACGTCTGTTGCATCTTTCTGCACCTCATTTGCTTCTTTCTGTACCCCTCTTGCCTCTTTCTGCACCCTTCTTTCCTGTTTCTGCACCTCTCTTGCCTTTTTCTGTACCCCTCTTATGTCTTTCTGCACCCTTTTTGCCTCTTTCTGCATCTCTGTTCCTTCTTTTGTTTCTTTCTGCACCTATCTTGCTTCTTTCTGCACCTCTCTCTCCATCCCTCTTCCCTCTTTCTGCACTTCTGTTGCTTCATTCTGCACTTATCTTGCTTCTTTCTGCAGCTCACTTGCCTCTTTCTGTACCTCTATTGCCTCTTTCTGCAGTTCTCTTGCCTCCTTCTGCACTTCACTTGCCTCTTTCTGTAACTCTCTTGCCTCTTTCTGCACCTCTCTTGCCTCTTTCTGCACCTCACTTGCTTCTTTCTGCACCCTTTTTTCCTGTTTCTGCACCCCTCTTCCCTCTTTGTGCAACTCTCTTGCCTCTTTCTACACCTCTCTTCCCTCTTTCTGCAACTCTCTTGCCTCTTTCTACACCTCTCTTCCCTCTTTCTGCACCACTCTTGCCTCTTTCTGTACCTCTGTTCCTTCTTTCTTCACCTGTCTTGTCTGTTTCTGCACCCTTCGTGCCTCTTTCAGCACCTCTGTTGCTTCTTTCTGCACTTCTATTGCCTCTTTCTGCACCTTTCCTGCCTGTTTCTGCACCTCTCTTGCCTCTTTCTGCACCTCTGTTGCCTCTTTCTGCACTTCTCTTGCTCTTTCTGCACCCTTTGCGCCTCTTTCTGTACCTCTGTTGCTTCTTTCTGCACTTCTCTTCCTTCTTTCTGCACCCCTCCTGCCTCTTTCTGTACCTCTCTTGCCTCTTTGTGCACCTCTCCTACCTTTTTCTGCACCCCTCTTGCCTCTTTTTGCACCTCTGTTGGTTCTTTCTGCACTGCTCTTGCTTTTTTCTGCACCTCACTTGCCTCTTTCTGCACTTTTCTTGCTTCTTTCTACACCTGGGTTGCTTCTTTCAGCAATTCTCTTGCCTCTTTCTGCACTTCCCTTCCTTCTTTCTGCACCCCTCCTGCCCCTTTCTGTATGTCTCTTGCCTCTTTGTGTACCTCTCCTACCTCTTTTGCACCCCTCTTGCCTCTTTTTGCACCTCTGTTGGTTGATTCTGCACTGCTCTTGCTTCTTTCTGCACCTCACTTGCCTCTTTCTTCACTTCTCTTGCTTCTTTCTACACCTCTGTTGCTTCTTTCAGCAATACTCTTGCCTCTTTCTGTACTTCTCTTGCGTCTTTCTGCACCTCTGTTGCTTCTTTCTGCTCCTCACTTGCTTCTTTCTGCATTCCTCTTTCTGCACCCCTCTTTCCTCTTTCTGCACCTCTCTTGCCTCTTTTTGCACCCCTGTTCCCTCTTTCTGCACCTTTCCTGTCTGTTTCAGCACCTATCTTGCCTCTTTCTGTATCTCTGTTGCTTCTTTCTGTACTTTTCTTGCCTCTTTCTGCACCCTTCAAGCCTCTTTCAGCACCTCTGTTGCTTCTTTCTGCACTTCTCTTCCTTTTTTGTACCCCTCCTGCCCCTTTCTGCACCCCTCTTGCCGCTTTCTGCACCTCTCTTGCCTCTTTCTGTACCTCACTTGCCTCTTTCTGCACTTCTCTTGCTTCTTTCCACACCTCTGCTGCTACTTTCAGCAATTCTCTTGCCTCTTTCTGCAGTTTTCTTGCTTGTTTCTGCATCTCCCTTGCGTCTTTCTGCACCTCTGTTTCCTCTTTCTGTACCTCACTTGCTTCTTTCTGCACCCCTCTTGCCTCTTTCTGCACCCCTTTTCTCTTTCTGCATCTCTCTTGCCTCTTTCTGCACCCCTGTTCCCTCTTTTTGCACCTTCCCAGCCTGTTTCTGCACCTCTTTTGCCTCTTTCTGTACCTCTGTTGCTTCTTTCTGCACTTCTCTTCCTTCTAGTGGAGAGGTGTGGTGCAGCGGCCAGGGCAGCTGACTTCGGAGCACAGGGTTCGCGGTTCGATCCCTGGCTCCAGCGGCAGCTCAGCTCAGACCCATGTGACTCTGGGCAATAGCTCACTTAATTTCCACGACGGCCCCCAGCGCCTTGAGACCCGTAAGGGTGAGTAGCTGCGCTATATAAAAACGGACTTACTTACATTTTCTTTCTGCACCCCTCCTGCCTCTTTCTGTACCTCTCGTGCCTCTTTGTGCACCTCTCCTACCTTTTTCTGCACCCCTCTTGCCTCTTTTTGCACCTCTATTGCTTCTTTCTGCACCTCACTTGCCTCTTTCTGCACTTCTCTTGCTTCTTTCTACACCTCTGTTGCTTCTTTCAGCAATTCTCTTGCCTCTTTCTGCACTTCTCTTCCTTCTTTCTGCACCCCTCCTGCCTCTTTCTGTACCTCTCTTGCCTCTTTGTGTACCTCTCCTACCTCTTTCAGCAGCCCTCTTGCCTCTTTTTGCACCTCTGTTGGTTGATTCTGCACTGCTCTTGCCTCTTTCTGCACTTCTCTTGCTTCTTTCTACACCTCTGTTGCTTCTTTCAGCAATCCTCTTGCCTCTTTCTGCACTTCTCTTGCTTGTTTCTGCACCTCTCTTGCGTCTTTCTACACCTCTGTTGCTTCTTTCTGCTCCTCACTTGCTTCTTTCTGCACTCCTCTTGCCTCTTTCTGCACCCCTCCTGCCTCTTTCTGTACCTCTCTTGCCTCTTTTCGCACCCCTGTTCCCTCTTTCTGCACCTTTCCTGTCTGTTTCTGCACCTCTCATGCCTCTTTCTGTACCTCTGTTGCTTCTTTATGCACTTTTCTTGCCTCTTTCTGCACCCTTCAAGCCTCTTTCAGCACCTCTGTTGCTTCTTTCTGCACTTCTCTTCCTTTTTTTGCACCCCTCCTGCCTCTTTCTGTACCTCTCTTGCCTCTTTGTGCACCTCTCACCTCTTTCTGCACCCCTCTTGCCTCTTTTTGCACCTCTGTTAGTTCTTTCTGCACTGTTCTTGCTTCTTTCTGCACCTCTTTTACAAATTTCTGTATCCCTCATGCCTCTTTCTGCACCCTCTTCCCTATTTCTCCACCTTTCTTGATTCTTTCTGCACTTCTCTTGCTTCTTTCTGCACTGCTCTTGCTTCTTTCTGTACCTCTCTTGCAAATTTCTGTATCCCTCTTGCCTCTTTCTGCACCCCGTTCCCTCTTTCTGCACCTTTCTTGCCTGTTTCTGCACCTCTCTTGCCTCTTTCGGCACCTCTGTTGCTTCTTTCTGCACTTCTCTTGCCTCTTTATGCACCTTTGACTTAGAAGTAGTTTTAATCCCCCTGCCCTATTATGTACTAGGGCCTTACAGGGGAGGTCATGCCAATCACGGGGGTACCCCAACCCATAGTATACCCTAGTGTATGTAGGTGTTTTCACTGTATTCTAAGTGTCTTTCAGGATAGCACTGGCTCCGGGCCTGGTTAGTCAGAGTCAGTTACCACCAGTACCAGTCAGCAAAAAGTTCTGCATATCTCTTGCTTCTTTCTGCACCTTTCTTCGTCTTTCTGGACTTCTGTTGCCTCTTTCTGCATTTCTTTTGCTTCTTTCTGCGCTTTTCTTCCTCTTTCTGCACATGTCTTACCTCTGTAGGAATAGTTAGAAATTAGCATTTAAAAAAACCTTAGAAATTCACTGAAAAAAACATAGGTTTCAGGAACGTTGTAGTTAGAAATTAGCATTTAAAAAACGTTTGAAATTCACTGGAAAAACCATAGGTTGCAGGGACGTTATAGTTAGAAATTAGCATTTAAAAAACCTTTGAAATTCACAGAAAAAACCATAGGTTTCAGGGACGTTATAGTTAGAAATTAGCATTTAAAAAACCTTAGAAATTCACTGAAAAAAGCACAGGTTTCAGGTACATTATAGTTAGTTGGACATTTCACTCGTACAAAACCAGAGAAATTCGGCAGTTATAGTTAGTTGAGCTAACTATAACTCGCGCCCCCGCAATGCACTGCTGATGACGTCACATATTACATCATTCATGACATGGTCAGTGACATCACTGATGACATCACTGATTACATCTCAAATGACATCACTGATGACATCACTGGTTACATCATCCACGTGATAATCTGATGCACCTCCTCACACCCTAATAAAAACTTTGATACACCCACTCTAAAATGCAGACTACCATTTTCAAAAACATAGGCACACCAACACCAGTTACTACATACCCACTCACTGATTCCTAGGTCTACACACACATCCACTCACTCACCCGTACAGTCACTCATACTTACGGTCACTCAGTACAGGACTATCATATGCACTTATACACCTATATAGACACTCACATACCGCCACTCATCCATAGAGGTACTCATACACCTAGTCAGTCATGCAAAGAATCAATCACATTCCTATTTACTCACCTATACAGTTATACACACACCAGCTCACTTATTCATACAGATACTAACATACGCCCCTTTTTACACCACTCTGCAACGCAGCTCTGTGGCGCTTACTGGAGGTAAGTGGTGGGCTAGTTGGACCCCAGGGACCCTCAGGATTGAAGAGGAATTAATTCCCCAACTTAAAACGCGCCACAGGGCGTGTTTGCACACATGTTACCTCAGGCCCCGCCCCCTCCCTTCACCACTGTGCAAACGCGCCCCGTGGCGCGTTTTAAATTGGGGGATAAAGTCCCCTTGAATCCTGAGGGTCCCTGGGGTCCAACTAGCCCACCAGGTACCTCCAGTAAGCGCCACAGAGCTGCATTGCAGAGAGGTGTAAAAAGGGGCATGGCCTCTGAACACCTCTCTGCAACGCAGCTCCCTGGCGCATTCTGGAGGTTGATGGTGGGCTAGTTGGCCCCCAGGGACCCCCAGTATTCAAGGGGAATTAGTTCCCCATCTTACAACGCGCCAGGGGGCGCGTTTGCAGAGTGCTGCAGGGAGGGGGCGGGGCCTCGGGCACGATACCGGTCTTTTTTGAAAACTTTTTTTTTTAAGAAGGGGAGCTGTGTGGCCCCCCTTCCTTTCCTATTTTATTGGCCCTGGGGACCCCATCCCCCAGGGCCTCACCCCTATTTTTTTTTTTAAATGGAAGCGGGCCGCGTGGCCCCCCTCCCGAGGCCCTATTCGGCCCCGGGGACCCCATCCCTCGGGGCATGGCCAGTGTTTTTGTTTTTTTATTAAATTATTGGAGGGGGGCTGCGTGGCCCCCCTCCTCAGGCCATTTATGGCCCCGGGGACCCCATCCCCCGGGGCCGGCCTTTCCGTGTTTTTTTTTTTAATATTTTTTTTTTATAATGGGGGAGGGGGGCCACGTGGCCCCCCTCCCGGGCCACTCATGGCCACGGGGACCCCATCCCCCGGGGCCTGGCCTCTCGTTGGGGACCGTGGGGGGTCCCCAATTCCCCCACGGTCCCGCCGGCTTCCCACCTCCTGCGGGAGCCGGCATTGCTTTTCCACATGGGGAGCTGCTGACATGCAGCTCCCCATGTGGAAAAGCAATATGGTTTGATTTTTGAAAGCGAGAGCAGGTTTCCTGCTCTCACTTTCAAAACCCAAACCACAGTTTGCAATGACAGGGCGGGAGCCGCGCGGCTCCCGCCCTGTCATTGCAAACAGCAGTGTCCCGGGGGTGGGCACCCCGGGACACTGCAGGAGCCGGCCCTGGGGGTGGCGGTACCCAGGGCCATCAAGGGCTCCAGGAGGGGGCGCGCGGCCCCCTCCCACCTATTGCACAGCCCCGGGGAGGTGGTGGTCCCCGGGGCTCGGGGGTCCGTTACCGACCCCCAAATTTAAATATTAGTGCCCCGGGAGGTGGCGGTCCCCGGGGCGTGTGGGGGGGCGCGAGCCCCCCCCCACAGGTATATATTTTTTTTTTAAATGAAGCCCCGGGGGAGGCTGCGGAGGGGCAGTGTGCCCCCCTGCGATTATAATTGATGCAAGCCCCAGGGGCGCGGTCCCCGGGGCTTGGGGGGGCCTTAGAGGCCCCCCAAACTCTAAAAAAACAAGCCCCGGGGGGTGGCGGTCCCCAGGGGTTCGGGGGGGCATGTGCCCCCCGCAAATATTGTTGCAAAGCCCCGGGGGGTGGCGGTCCCGGGGACATTTTTTTACTGCCCCCGGGACATGGCCCACCCAAGGGCTTCAATTAAAGGAAGCGCGGGAGACCGCGCTTCGTTTTTTTTTTTCACGGCGGGATTCGCGGATCCTACGCGAATTTTGCCGTTTTTAAAAAAGAAAATGCTTTTTTGGGCCCTCAGGGTCCTTGTGGGACCCCCTGAGCAGGCCTAGGGGGTCAGGGTGTTTCTACCCTGCCCCCTTTTCTTGTTTTGCGCCTTAGTTTTTCTGTTTTCTTGTGCCTCGGTTACCGAGGCACAAGATGGCTGCCAACACTTCCTGGTTTGGAGTGTTGACAGCCAATTAGCATGAAGCTCGTGATTGGGAGGGTGCGCGGATCCACCGCGGCCATAGATATCGAAACTTTTATTTTTTTAATTTCTCAGGAACTACTGAACGGATTTACACCATTTAAAAAAAAGGGCGCTTTCTGAACCAAGCACTACCTTTTTGCCAAATTTGGTGTAATTCCGTTCAGCAGTTTTGGCTGTAACCGTGTCTAAAGTTTCCTATGGGAAATTGATTTTTTTACCTCTATTTTTTTATTTTCTCCGCAACTACTGAACGGATTTACACCATTTAAAAAAGGGGCACTTTCTGAACCAAGCACTACCTTTTTGCCAAATTTGGTGTAATTCCGTTCAGCAGTTCAGGCTGTAGCCGTGTCTAAAGTTTCCTATGGGAATTAACATGGAGAAAACACGTTTTGGGACCCCCCTTTTTTCTCGGCCCCTGCTTGCCGAATCACCCCGAAACTGTCAAGACAGGAGCTGACCGGAGCGCCCCACTAGTTTTGAAAATTTCGCGATGATTCGTCATCCGGCGCCAAAGTTATTGGGAAAACAAAAAACGTTTTTCATATGGAAACTAGGTCATAACTATAACTATCTACTGGCGACCGCCAGTAGATAATAGATATATATAGATAGATAGATAGATAGATAGATATAGGAAAACACATTTTTAATCACAAATAAATAAATATATTTAGGGGTAATGAAAATTTGTCCTTGGGAAGGGGCCAAAATGAACTTAAATGGAGTCTTTAATCAAAGTGGAAGTGAACGGGTATTGGAAAATAATAAAAACACATCAGGAGACATCAAGGGAAGCAGTCTTTCTATAATGGGTGAAAAACACAGTCCATGGTACAAAAAATTCCTAAATAAAGAGTCCACAGCGCCAATTTCAAATAAAGTCAGTCCCCCGAGCCAGCGTGGTAGCGGTGTCATGTTCCTGGCTTGGGGTGGAAAGTTTCCAGCCATCCTAGCTTTTTTCTTTGACCACAACTACATTGAAGTCCACCTCGGATGTGGATGTCAGATGGCTGGCCATGGCAGGACCAGACACCTCAGGGGAAGTAGGGCACACAATGGTAGCAGAGAAGCAGGGATCAGAGACGAACTGGGAGAAGGGACAACAGGAGGTGTGCTGGGGCGGGAACTCAGGTGCAACAATAGACCTGCTATCACAGAGGTCATGAGGCCATATAGCGTTCGCAGCTGCCAAATGACTAAGTCCTAAATATCCGAAATATCATTCCCTGAACCTCTCAGATTGACCTCAGGGCCTAATTAAGAACAGCCAAGAACACATAATCAGGGGGAAGGGAGTGGGCTTACAAACGTGTTTTGTCAGGGGCAGAAGTGTCCCTCCTCTGTGGTTGATCTGGACTGGCACAGGGGAGATGATGCCTGGGCAGGGAGTGCAGGTGGATGCCCCAATGGAATGCGGCCTCTGGAGTTATAGAGAGGCTGGGTTAAGGTCTAGATGGTGTGAGAGCCTGCTGTTGGGACACCATAGGTTGGTCTTGGTCATAGCCAGGTGGAGACAAAATATCTTCCTCCTTGTGGATGATGTTGTCTCACCTGCAGTCCATCCCCTTTAGCTCTTCAGCCTCTGCTGGAGCCTCTGGGACACATATCTTGTCTTCTCCAGACAGGAGCACTACCCCTGCTTGTTGTTGCTTCCTCACCTCACTCTTGTTGTAGAAAGTGTTCACGCCTGCCTCCCAGTCGAGGGTCTTGTTTCTTACCTGGTCCTGCTGGGATGTTCTTTGCCCGCCCAGACTGCTGAAAAGTAAAATTAATAAAGAGAGCCTTTTTTTAATTCATAGGGTTAATAATGGATATCAACAAAACCGTGGTATGAAGTTCCGAATTATGTTATGCTTTAGAGTCGTGGCCAAGGATGCTTAATTCAGGTGATGTCACCGGTCCACTGCAGGAAAAAAACTTTAGTCAGACGCGACCAGATCAATGCTCCTTATGAGACCTTAACAACTTGTGCTTAGGGCTCCACAGATACTGCATGTGAGTATTTTACCCCTGCACTAAATAGTAAAGCGTGTTGTGGGTTTGTCACTACTATGGTGCTTTCCTCCTACTGATAAATTATGGCTATACACCTGTCCTGGGGAATGCCACAGACACTACTGGGCCATTGAAGACAAGAAACATGTTAACCCATCCTAGACTCTAAGGATAGTCCTGCAGTCTGTTTTTAAAACTTACCATGGAACCTATTTGCTGAATAAATTTGTACTTTGGGTTTCCATAGATACTTATAACATTACACAATTCACATTGGCTCACTCTAAATCCATCGTGCCCTCTGTACAGAAGAGAATATCTTGGAGTCTTAATGAACTAAGGATAAAAAGATCTCCGCAAAGAGCTCCATTAAGGATGCCCGTCGGGTACTGCACCCCTCTCAACCGAAGAGGAGCCCAATGATGAAGCATGCCACTTTGGAAGGTGAGGGTTCCTGAATCCTAAAGAAAGATGCCCCTTAATTTGGGACCTACCCAAAATGTATTACTGTTCAGGTCTACAGAAACAACCTTACAAACATAACATGATTCGGAATTTCATACTTTGGTTTTGGTGATTTACTTCTAAAGAGAACATGTGATGGACCGACCAACCTCTCATTCCCCCTGTTTTGTATAAGCAAAACTGTATATCTACATAACCTTTGCTAAAAGGGGAATTCCCATAATACAAGTGCTGACTTGTGGAGTCTACAACAAACATTTCACAAGCCTCTGTTATCTTACTCACATTTTGGTAATCACAAATACTTAAACAAGAAAAATCACTGAATATATGTGGAATCAGCTTTTCCAAGGAGAAAGGGTTGTATTAAGAACTGATTTCTGTGATTAACCCTCTTTAACACGTTGAAAATGTTGCTTTACAACATGTTCAACACATTGCTAATATGAGAAGAGAGAGTTTTTAGACATGGTAACAATGCATTGCAAAGGATGTAGTGCTGGTCTATATGTTTTGAAACAAATATTTTACACATTCATAATTTGTGTGAAATTTGAAGTTAATGGGTAATAATTATATGTTGGTTAGAAAGTTAGGTAAAGGTACACATTGTCAGCACCACATAAATTAAAATTGGCAACATTGAAATGGTACTGAATTGAAAATCAGAGTTTTAAGTCCATTTCCATTGTGCCAAGATCAGTTGATTAGCCAATCCAAACATAACAAACAATAAACATGCATGAGAGCAAAGTTTAACTTTCACAACTTTTATACCTCAGAAAAACAACTTGTTAAATGTAGGACACCAATCTCAATAATTGCAAGAGCACTTAAGTGATTATTCCTATTATTTGATTTACCGTCTCCCTGCTGCTCAAACTGTTCCAGCTGAGTGTGGAGGATTAGCCAGGACCCTTCGGTACAGTTGTGTATTGTGGGTGCCAAGAATGTGGTTGGGAGGACAAAGCCTATAATGTCCTGGGCCTTAGTTTTGGCCAAGCGACAAAGGTCCTCCCAGCGCTTATGGCAGAGCCTCCACCACCAGGTGTGGACACCCAGTGCACTGCAGCATCTGGTGATGTTCTTCCAGATTTGGGCTAATGCTGCATTGCTCAGCTGGGTGTCCCGGCCCCATAAAGCTGAGGGTCCTGTTGAACACTCCCTGACTGATGATGTCTAATCCAGCCTCAGAGAAGGTGAGGGGCTTCTTATCAAGTCCATAACCCATGTTGGGGGCAAGAATAAGGCAGAGTGCAGCAGCATGGAGTAGGACTCTGTTGTGGCAAAGAAAGGATGGCAGAATGATTTCAAAATGACTGACTTCCTCATCCTATATTTTATTTCCTGTGTGCTGTGGTAGGTGGAGATCTCCATCCAAGTGCAGAGTCTCTGCACTGCATGCGGGGCGGATACTCCGCACTCGGGATGGAGAGCACCCCATAAGGGAGGGCATCCTCCGCACTCAGGGCAGAGACTCAGCTCAGAGGAGGGAGCCCTATGCATATGAATGAAATACTAATATGTCAGTGAGGGATAACCCTCCATGTAGCAAAGTGACTAATTTGTTGAAATATTAATTACAAAAATGTGTGTACCGAATGTGTATGTGACAGATCAGGTGAGATGTGGTATCTGCCAATGGCAGCTTCCATGGTCATGCTAAAGATGTTGATCATCTGCCTGTAAAACCCTCTCTCTCTCCCTTCCTCCTCCTCATTCTCATTAGCCAGAGTGGAGAGCTTGTATGGTAAAGCTTTCCCTATTCTTTACCATATGAAGATCTCCTCCCGACTGTGGAATCTCCCTATGGTAAAGTTTAGTGAAAAGCAAAAAAGTTTATTAAACTTCAAAAATATTAGTAAAAATAATTTTATTTTAAATATTACTGAAAATGATTTTTATATATTTATTTAGAATATTGAAGAAAAAACACCATTAATACATTATTTAACAGTGAAAATTGTTTTATTTTTAATTTATTAATTTACATTAAAATTGTTTCTGAATTTAAAAAATAGTCCACCTAAAATACAAAAATCTTTCGATGTATTTATAATTATTAAAAGAGATGTATAAATAATTAATACTAATCTTATTATATTTTAATACAAATTAATGTTGCAATAATTTTTACTTTCAGAAAAGTTATTCAAACATGTTAAAATAAAATAACAAATATTTTATTTTTAGATACTTTTCTTAACATTAAACTAATATTATTTTTATTATTTATAACTATTTTATTTCATTTAATTTAACAATATTTCCAATGAGGATCTATTTTAAATCCTTACCTCCATTATTTTCTATAGGAGGGTGTTGCAGTACCAGTGATTGGCTAAGTGTGGTGCTGGAATTACTCCAGTTCTGAGGTAGAGTACATTTCTACTGCTTTGGGTCCTTTTTGGCAGTAGTAACTATACAAGTGCAGTTTGTGAACAGGAGTTATGGGTGCATGTTCCTCCCTATACCCCTCACTAGTGCTCCATTACCCACTCCTAACTCCTCTCTAAACACCTCCCCTTTATTTGGTAATTTCGTCAATTTTCCAGTCCCTCCCCCATCCCTCCAACATTTGCTACTAAGACACATACTCACGTATGCAGAGATTCCACAGTTGGGACGGAGTTCTCCGTACAGAAAAAGATATGAGAGGACAAAACCTCTGGACATAGGTTTTCGATTAGCATTTTATACTACATTTGCTGTACTACTGTAGTACTACAAAATATACCACAAACTGTGGTTTGTGAATAGGCCAAATCTGTTTAACATTCCACAAAATTACTCTGAATGTAATATGAAAGAGACAAATGTAACAGAATTCAGTCTACCCAAAATAATACCAAGCAAACATAACAGCGTAAAATAACATTGGCAAACCTAGCATGTACAAGAGAGATACGTAATGTGTGAATTATGAAATTGGACAGAAGAGTGGAGAGGAAAATGATCAAGGGGGAAGATGAGACATACCAAACAAGAGACAGTGCCAGTCAAAACAGCAAAGACTGAAAGATGTATCTAAATGGGAAACAGAAAACCGAGAGTGGTGAGACCACATAACGAAGACAACACATCTTCTCTCCATTTTAACTTGGGTATCAATGCAAAGTGATTGAAATTGAACTGCAATAAAACATGACACGTGAATCTGTAAGAAAAAATTGTTCAATTTATTAGGAACATCACTTATATAATTCAAAGAATCATATTTGAGAATAACAATATAAGTTGCCTAAAATACTTAATTATTGGGAGGTCTAGAAGTTTCCATGTCTTCTCATCTACTGTCTGACAAAAATATTCACGATTTAGAGAGATCATAATATGTAACTGTTTGTCCTTATAGGTTCATTTTAAAAACACAGGGATGTATTATTCCAAATCTTGGGTTTAATGCTCTGAAAGCTGATTGTAAACTAAGAATTCCTTTCTTTCTGCTGTGACATTTGCTACATCCTATGTGACTTCAACTTTCTGCCAGGGCAAGATTTTTCCTTCTTGGTCTTTTCTGCCATAATGACTTTAATCAAGTACGCATACACAAAAAAATAAGATTATGACACCAATGGGTTTGGAAGGTGCTGCAAAAGATTTTGGTCTCTGACCTGGTCTGTGCACTCTTTGAATGTTAAGAGATGTAGATTCCAGCATGTCTAAAACTTTAGATCTACACGATTTAAAAATGATTATGGGAGTCTATTTTGATTCTCAAGTTCTTCTGTTTGTTCCTCAAGAACAGACGCCTCATCTTCCAGAGAATCAATTTTAATTGTTGAGTCCTGCAAATCACACATCCTCTTCACTTCAGTGACTCCTTTCTTCATATAAGACCAAAGGACATCCAGGCTTTGAAGTCTTCTGTTGGTCTCTTCCATATATGATGTAGTTCTCTAATCTCCTCCCAAAAAACCTCCATGGATTTCGAAAATGGTTAATTTACCAGTGATGGAAGAATTAGTATAGATGTTGGATAGTCCAGCTGTGGTAGAGAGTTTAGGAGTCACCAAGGCTATGGTGTCTTATTTCTGAGTTTTGTGTCTTACATTGCATTTCGGGTAGAAGTAGAAAATTCAGGAAAAGAGAACTCTGAAGCTGAGCTGAAAGTGATTTATCGCTTAATTTTAGGTTAATTAATTCTTCTATATATGAGGAATAGAAATGACACCTAGAGCAGCAAATGGGTACAAGACGCATTTCAATTCACAGCAGACGATAGAGGTCAGATTAACAGGACGACAGAGGCGAAATATCAGTAAATATTGATAAAGCTTGCATATTAAATTGAAATTTGGTAAATATCCTTATTACTGTCTGAGATAAATTACAAAAAGAAAAGAAGAGTGTGAAAAGTTTATAACTACTATGATCCGGCAGCAATTATTGAAGATTATATCAAAAGTATAATCAAAGGCTGTTTTTCTTCGGAAAGGATGAAGCTCACATCATAAATATATATTGTTATCTGACAGTAAAATCTGATGAATCAAAATGGGGGCCAAGTCAAAAAAATGCATCAAGAGGCAAGACACTTTAAAGTTTAAAAAATATGCAAGGATAGCTAAATGTTTATGATCACAATGCGAGCATATTGAAAATGAAGGGCCCGATTTATATCTTGGCAAATGCGTCTGGACTGTTGAAAATCAACAGTCCATCCATCTGCTTTCGGAACTGTCCTCCTGACAGATTTATATGTTGGAGGTTTGACAGACGAAAGTACGTCAGCCCCCCTCTGTCACTATTGTGTCAATCAATCAATCAATCAGGGGTTTGTAAAGCGCAGCTACTCACCTGTGAGGGTCTCAATGCGCTGGGGGGTATAGGTGGGGCTGCAGATCCGTCTGAGCGCAGAGTCCTGTTTCGGCAGAGTAAGAGCCGAAAAGCGGCTGACAACATGATTACAGTCACAACTCCGCCCTCCTAATCACGATGCTGCTTTTCGTCTCCGTTCCCATGGCGACTAAACCTCCACACCTGAGATGGTGGTTTCAAGCTGATGAAAGGGGATAAGCTACCTTAACCAATCTCTTGTACTTGACTTCTCACAAAGAACCTGATGTTGCAACATCTTGCATGCCTGCTCTTGGATATGGATGATGAACAACTATGTCGGCGCCATAATTGGTGCACTCAAATGTATGTTATCGTTTTAAAATCTCCAATATCGAGGCGATACACATATGTACTGTATTCTGTTGAAATTACGGCAAATCTTAACCCTTACGTTTAAAATGTACGTTTTAATTGTGATGTCTTCAAAATTAATAAATGTGTTTTGATGAACTTTAACTTGACTTAAATAAAGTGTACCTATTGTCAGACACATTGTGGACATATAAATTATCCGCCTAATTGTGTATGTGGTGTCATCGTATGTCATCATGACCGAAATGCATACAAAATATCAAATGTAAATGACAATATTTTATTACTAGTAAATGAATAATTTAAAGCAAAGTAGCTCCAACATCTACACTACACTTTTAAATGTGTGCAATGTACTCCTGATTTCAAAGTTTCATAATCCACTACCTAAACAAAAAAATAATATAAAATGTACCAACATATGTCATGGGTTACCATAGTATTATTATTTTTTTTTTTTTTTACTTTGCCCTCTCTGAAGAGTGAGCATAATACATTTTCCCCATCACCTCTCCTGTTATGTCAACATGCCTGCCATATGTTAGTGATATGGTTCCTTTACCTATGCAATCCAATTACAAAATAATTGAAACACTCATTTGCTTACACTTATTAGCCCTTATTATCAGTAAGAAATCTTGACAGGTATTCTGATTCCTTTCTCAAAATTCATCATTCTGAAGAAGCCAGTGATCCAGTTGCCATCTCCCTCCCGATCTCCTCAAGCCCCACCCCAGTCGCAGCCAGATGGGCGAGTGGTCAGAAAGCCGCCGAGCCAATAAGTCAACCCCGACCACACAATGCCCATCTCGGTTATGCATAAAAAAGTAGTCCAAGCGAGAGAAAGAACGGTGAGCACCGAAGTGGAAGGTGTAACCTCATTCCGCGGGATGGTGGGCCCTCAATGCGTCTGGCAGCTCCCTCACTAGGTCCCTGAGTCTGCAGAGGAACTCCGAGGTAAGAGGGGGAGGGGCATAAACACAGACCAGTGAGAGGGGATGCCCATGAAATTTGCCCGTGATCACCAGAAAGCGCCCCGGCCCATTGCGCCTCACCCTAGAAACTGCCACAGGTGTGTGGCCCCGGGTCAAAATGGCCGTGCCCCTGGACCCCCCTATGGAACCCAGAATAGTAGACCTGAGTGTAACCCTTGGGTGCCAGAAAGGAGCAGTTAATGCCCATCAAATGAGTCTCCTAAAGCATTACCACATCCGTGTTGGCCCAGAGGGTCGCCCTGAGCACAGAAGCGCCAATGCATTTGAGACTTTGCATGTCTGTGTCGGGCATTTGAAGGGGATCACTCATGACTCTGATAGGACTGTGTAGTGTTATGAAATACTAGATGTGTTGCATGAGCCAGCACGCATGGTTCCCGCCCCCAAACAAAAAACAGAAACATCAACAAAACCACATCACCCCCCAACCCTCAACTCCACCCCTATACTTCGTGAACCTGTCGTGGTGGGACTAGGGATTAACGCCAACAGGGCAGACGTGTGAACATTATCACCCCTTCGCACTTCCCCCCCAAAAAAACATAAACCATCCCTAAAAATAACCTAAAGGAGGGTATAGGCCAAGATCAGCAGAACAGAGCATTGAAACCATGTGTGCATCACTTTCAAACATTGCCCCCAGGGAACATCACAGTGTAGCAGGTGCTGTCTGCCAGAGGTCATCAGTGTCAGATATCGTCGAGCGTCCAGCTCCTGCAGTGGGTGCTGTTTCCTCCGGGGCCCCACGGCCAGGACATGACGAGCAAGCCCATCGATCTCTTCATTTTGATTGTTTGTGCAGGGTTGTACTCCATTCCCTTGCGGGCCTCCACCATCCCCTCGGGTCTCACTCCCCCTCTTGGGGGGAGAAGAAGTGACTGTCGGGCGCCAGGAAGGTCTCTCTTGAATCCACTCCCACTCCACCTCAGGATAGTAAAATAAAAAGGCTGTTGTCTTGGAAAAGTACTTTCAGGCGGGCCGTGAATAAAAGCATACATGTAAGCCCCATGGCTCCCAGTTAGCGTTTAGCCTCCTGGAAAGACCGGCGCTGCTGCTGTAACTAATCCGGGAAGATCATCAACACAGATTGAAAAGTCAACTGGTGGGCCTTGCAAGCAGCCCGACGGACAGCATCCCTGTCCGCATAGTGGAGTACGGGCACAATAAACGGCCTGGGTGAAGCTCCATCCGGAGGTCTAGCGATCAGCGCCCTGTGCGCTCGCTCCACAATGAAGCAACTCAACACTTCATCCTTGGGGACCTATCTGTTCAGCCATTCCCACATAAATGTTGTCGTTGTGGAGCCCTCTGTCTCCTCCGGTATACCCACCACATGGAGATTGTTCCTGTGGGACCTCCCCTCCGCATCCTCAGCCTGGGCTTCCAAGTGACCCGCCAAGTGCTGCAGGGTGACCAAGCTCTCCTCATGCGACTTGACAGTGTCCTCCACCTCCGACACTCTGCCCTCCACTTCGGTCACCCAATACATGGTGTTGCGCAGATCTTGTCTGATTAGTGCCAGGTCCACCTTTAGTTCCCCCATCTTGCCTTCCAAGGTGACCTTAAGACCCTGGATAGTATTAAGGATAGGCAAGGTCTGTGGATCTTCAGCCGGCGCCTGGGCACACCCCTCTGCTCCCGTCCCCTCAGCTGGGGTCTCTTCTGTAGTGTAGTTATCCATCTTTTGCTGAGAGGCCGTAGCAGCCGGCTTGTCTCGTGCCATGTCAGTGAGACCCACATTAGGGGTGAGAGAAAAAAATGAGAGATGCCAGGAGAGAGTTTGTTCAAAAGTGGACCTTTTTAGCCGGCAGGCGGATATCACGTTAATCCACTATCACAGTCTGGTGCAAATGGTCCCCCTCAGGCAGCCGCAGTCTCCCACGGTGCCCCCAGGTCCCTGGCCAGCAATGCATTCCCTTGGCCATACAACTGCTGATAGGGGGGGAGCCAGGAATCCCCAAAAGATCACACTGCGCCCTCAAGCAACCTCTACTGATTAGGGTCAGACGGGGCCCACTCCAAAGTACCATCCGTCGCCAAGAAGGGCGCGATCACCCAAAGTCTCCACGGCTCTGCGTTTTGGGCCCCAGTTGGGGAGCAAGGGGGCAAGTATGAGGGAAGAGGGGGCTGCAGCACCACCCAGGGCCCCAATCACTGGCCCCAGGGCCCAGCTCCTTCCGCACCGGTGAACATGCACAGCAGCTACTCAAATCAGGGCAGACAGGGCAGGCCCAGGCCCAGTGTAGAGTCCCATGGGGCTCTCACTGACCATCAGGGTCCAGCGGCCCGCACAGAGGGCCCGCCTCCCCACCCCACTTATGGGGCAATGTCTGGGTGGTGGTTAGAGCTCTCACAAGGAGGCCAAGGCACTCCTCCCCCATCTCCCAAGCCAAAGGGTGGCCCCCCTCCATCCTCACCACGATACCACGGGGCCACCTATCACTCACCAGCGCGTTGTAGGCCCAACCTGCCCCGACGACGTGCGATGGCCCCTGACGCCAGGAGCTCCGACACTCCAGCACATCCGACTCCAATGGGCTTCCAAGCTCCGCTTCGTCCTTACCGTTCTCAATCTGGGCCCGGCTTCTCAGGTAGGCCGCAGCAATCAGCCATGTACCCTTCCCCTCGTCTGGGCCCTGCAAGGTGGATCTCCGTGCCGGCAACACTGCACAGGCAAGGACCCCTTCCTGGCACCTTCGGGCAGGGTACTGGAAGTCCACTCAGCCCAGCCGTAGTCTCCCTCGCAGCACACCGCCCAACGCCCCTGGCAGGAATGTCAGCCATGGGTCGCATGGCAATGTTGGGATCCAGAAAGTCACAATGCACAAGGCAAATGAGTTAGTGAGGTCGCTATGGATCGCAACCTCCTCACAGCTCAACCCAGGGCAGATGACCCTGGGAAGTGCCGGTGAAGAGACCGATTCAGTGCTCTGAGCGCGGAGCTCTTCACAGAGCGACTGCCATGCTTTCCACCCAGGCCAGGCCCCCGCAAACCACCCCTCCTTGACAACCCCTGAGCTTAAAGTTTTCATAATTATATGCTAGGAACCACTAGATGCCAGGATGCCGTAGGACCAAATGTGGAGCCATCCACAATAGCAAATGTCTGTGAAATTCATAACTCTCAAATTGACTGGAAAGATTCCCTGTTTGAGTCTGTTACTCTCAAGTATGATGGGCTCACCAACATGTGTTATTATTTTTAACTAGGAAAATTTGGCAACACAGGATGATAGGACTGCGCTTGGCAATGAAACTGTTTTATGGCATATAAATATGTAGAAATTTGGGGGTTTTAACAATAGTTTGATACTTGCAGGGCATTATGGGTAAAAATATGACACCACTAGTAAACCTCACTAGAATCTTCTGGATCTCTGTTATTCAAAATAACTCATGTCTGTGTGGTTTCTTTAGTGCTAAAAGACCATGGATCTCAATAGTTCAACCATACCTCAAGATCTATTTCTGTGAAATACACTCTGGTCAAATTGGCTTGGTATGGTTGTGGCTTTGGTTTGTTCCTCTCCTGTGTGAAATATTCACACATTATACGTGGTGACTTTTTTTGGATGAAGTGTGGGAATTGGTGAATGAAGACAAGGTGGTCCAAGCAGGTAAGTATTTTTAAGTTTTATTGTAGTAATCACGACACCCACGATCGAGGTCTCTGTCAACTGACTCAATGTCCACAGAGTCTTCGCACACATCGTTCTAAGCTTGGTCATGGAACGTTGTTTAAAGGATACACTGTGCTTGTGGCTGGAAGCACCCATGCGCCACAGTGAAGCACGAGATGCCTCCATACCACAACTTCTCCCTCCTTTAGAATGCAACAGCCACAAATAATAATATGAGCAAACACAAAGCATAACAAGAGTATGACTGAAAATTAGCATTTTTAACTCAAAACATAATCATCAAACTTGGAAGGCAATCTCCTCTGGTGACTGCTTACACCAACATTTTGCAGAGAAACATTTTGCGGAGAACCAACATCCCATTGAACAAATCCCTTTGTGACAGGAATGGTGTTCCCATACCCAGGTGGGGTGATGCACTGAGAATCAGTGATTTCCCTAGTGCCATCTCCATTTGCAGACAGTGAAACATCTGAGGTTGAATCCTGCAACCAGCTGGACCAGTCACATTGTTCGACCTCCCGTTTTGTCAATTTCATCAAGGAGCACGCCTGAGAGTCTGAAAGACGCACAAGCGACCTCTTGTTCCACCAACCCTTAGTCCCAAGGAGTGCAGAGCCTTTGTTTACATTTGTCACTTGAACTGAAGAGGAAAACTTTGACAAACCTTTAGAAACTTTTTTAGGATTTTTGATGAGGACCCAATCATTTATTCCCAGATCCATATTTTAGAACTTTTGCCATCATCCAGCCTCAACTTCATGGCCTGCTGCTTCTGCATCACCTGAGACGTAAGACCTTTACCTTCACTACTTGCCCTTTCAACACAGTGTTTTTTCTGTAACCATTCAGGACATAGATCTGTGTGTACTTTCTTTCCTCTTAAGAGAGTAAAAGGTGGCAGCCCTGTACTACTATGAGGTGAAATGTTATACGACCACACTTTGGCATCAACAAATTCTTGAACATCCTGGAAAGACCACAGAGCTGTCTGTATACCTTCCTTCACTAATCTGTTTACCCTTTCAACCAACCCATTGGAAGATTGAGAATACAAGGCAACTTTGAAGTGTCTCACATCATTACCTGCCAAGAATGTGCACATCTTGTAGGACACAAAGTGTGTACCGTTGTCAGTCACAATAATGGAGGGCGAACCCTCAGTTGCAAAAATCCTCTTCCTGAACTTATTTGCATTGTCACTGCTGGGTGCATCACAAAACATATGATATATCCATTTTGAATCATAATCGATCAGCAAAATAAGAAAGCTGATGTTATCAGGCAAAATATCATATGGACCTGAAAAATCCAGACCAACCTTGATTCAAGGTTTTTCCGGAAAGGGAATCGGATGCAAGGGAGTATCCATCAACTTCCATCTTTTGTCTGATACAAGACATTCAGCACAAGAGTCACCACCGAACACCTCCACTTCCAGATTCAAACCAGCCCCAGAACCTCACTCCGCGGCACCCTCGCCTACAGACCCCCCCCCGGACCCCGGGCTTCATTCGCAACTACCATCGTCGGCCTCATCGCACCCCACACCATCGCCTCCATGGACTACATACTCATCAGAGACCTGAACTTCCACCTCGACAACCCCAGCGACCCCAACTCCACCGCCCTCCTGGACAACCTCGCCAACATCAGACTGAAACAGCTCATCACCACGCCCACCCACAAGGCAGGACACACCCTCGACCCCATCTTCGCAGGAGGTAACAACATCCACTTCAGCCACACCAAGCAACCCCCTTGGACAGACCACCACTGCCTACCCTTCCACGTTGACAAACCCACGCCGCCCAAACCTGCACCGCGCCCCCCACGAAGGAACTGGAGCAAAGTCACTGAGGGACAACTCAACTCCACCCTCAACCGCGACGCCCACACCAAGTCGACCGACGCCAACCTCGCAGCCAATGGACTTTACACATGGATCTCCAGCTGCGCAGACAAGCTTGCACCACTACGCAACCCCGACAGACAACGCCCCAGGAAAGCCACCTGGTTCACCGCCGACCTCCAAGAATCCAGATGCACCTGTAGACGTCTTGAGAAGAACTGGAGAAACAGCAAAACGCCAGAAGATCACACCACCTACAAAAACGCCATGACGGAATACCACCAACGCATCAGATCCACCAAAAGGACCTTCATCCAAAACAAGATCCTCGACAACGCCAGCAACTCCAAGCAACACTTCAGTGTCATCCAGGAATTCACCAAGCCCCCCCAGCGAAACCACGGACATCACCCCTTCCTAGGACATCTGCGACAAGCTCGGATCCTACTTCCATCTAAAAATCAAGGCACTCTACGACAACTACAACGACCGGACACCCGACTCCAAAACCACTTCCTGCTACAGCAACGCCATCCAGCCCACCATCTCCTCCTGGACCCCAGTCACCACCGAAGACACCACTTTAACCATGAAAGCCATCCACTCAGGGGCCCCCAAGGACCCCTGCCACCGCATATTTTCCACAGAGCCGCCACCACCATCGCCCCCGAACTACGACACACCATCAACACCACCTTCAAGTCCGGCATCTTTCCTGACGACTGGAAACACGCAGAAGTCAGACCCCTGCTCAAGAAGCCCTCAGCAGACCCCACCGACCTCAAGAACTACCGACCCATCTCCCTCCTCCCCTTCGCGGCCAAAGTCACGGAGAAGACCGTCAATGCACAACTAACGAACTTCATCAAAGAAAACTCCATCCTCAACCCCTCCCAATCCGGATTCCACAGCAACCACAGCACCGAAACCACCCTATTCACTGCCACAGACGACATCCGCACCCTCCTCGACCAAGGACACACCGCGGCCCTGATCCTACTCGACCTCTCTGCAACGTTCAACACCGTCTCCCACCGCACACTCACCGCCAGACTCCACGACGCCGACATACAAGGAACCGCCCTCGACTGGATCCGCTCGTTCCTCACCGGCAGAACCCAAAGAATCAGACTACCACCCTTCCTCTCCGAACCCACGGAAATCAACTGCGGAATGCCCCAAGGATCATCGCTCAGCCCCACGCTCTTCAACATCTACATGGCCCTCCTTGCCGCCATCATCAGACAGCATGGACTCAGCATAGTATCCTACGCCGACGACACCCAGCTCATCCTCTCCCTCACCAAGGACCCAATCACCACCAGACTCAACTTCCAGGAAGGAATGAAGGATGTCGCATCCTGGATGAGCAGAAACTGCCTGAAGCTCAACTTGGAGAAGACAGAAGTCCTCGTCCTTGGACCCTCCCCCTCGGCATGGGACAACACCTGGTGGCCTACCACCCTCATCAGCCTCCCCACACCCACGAACCACGCCCGAAACCTCAGCATCGTACTCGACTCCTCCCTCTCCATGACCTGACAGGTCAACGCCGTCGCCTCCAGCTGCTTCAACACCCTCCGAATCCTCCAAAAGACCTTCAAGTGTATCCCCCCCCCGAATCAAGGAAAGCCGTCACCCACGCACTCATCACCAGCAGACTGTACTACGGAAACGCCCTCTACGCCGGGATCAACAAGTCTCTGATCCGCAAGCTCCAGACCATACAGAACACCGCAGCCAGACTCGTCCTCGACATTCCTAGACACGAGCACACCACCCAACACCTACGAAACCTCCACTGGCTCCCCGTTGAGAAGAGAGTCACTTTTAAGATACTCACCCACGCCTACAAATGCATCCATAACACCGGACCCCAATACCTCAACAAGAGAATCTCCTTCCACGTACCCAAGAGAAACCTCCGATCCGCCGACCTCGCCCTCGCCGAAATCCCGCACATCCGCAGAGCCACAACAGGTGAAAGAACCTTCTCCTACATCGCAGCCAAGACCTGGAACGAGCTCCCGCTCAACATCAGACGCGCCCCCTCCCTGAACATCTTCAGGAAGGCGCTCAAGACCTGGCTCTTCGACTGAACGGAGCTGCTTACCCCCCTCAGCGTCTTGAGACCCTCACGGGTGAGTAGCGCGCTTACAATTCCCCTGATTGATTGATTGAGAGTCAATCCAAAACTTAACCTGATCCTCTAAAGAAGGCCACCGATAGTAAAACTTAATAAGTTGAGATGTCTTAGAAAATGTCTCCTCTGAGACTTTTTGGAGGGACAAACAAGTCATGACGCATAACCATGTCATTGACAAGGGACAACTCAGGAGCCACCATAGCAAAAGCCCTTATTTCACCAGCTAACTTTCTAACAGGCGTGGCCTCTTCCTCAGGATCTGTACGACATATTTTGTGGGCCACCTCCAGGCAACTCCAATTCAGTGAGCCTTTATTGCACCGAAGATTAGATGTGCCAGGCGGGGGGAAGGGAATTAGGAAGGGGACAGCTGGGAAGGAGACCTGTAGAAAAAAATGGTTAAAGAAACAATAAACGACAAATATTACACTTCTGCTGGTATTGGCCCCTGAGCCTGAATTGCCAATAGCACATAGAAATGGCCTTAGAATAGCGCCATTGAACAACTCACTAATCGTCCTCCAAAGGGCTCATCAGCTCGCGAGCAACTGTCACATCATATATATATCAGGAGGTATTTTAAGTGACACACTATCTCTTTCTGAAAATACTCATCGGCTCCTGAGTATTCTTTCAAGGTCTTTAAAACTATAATCACTCAAATCTCGAGTTCAATTATATCAAAATCACACGTCAAACGATATGCTTCTCATTTGCAAAATAGCCATTTCTAGCACATCGGTAACTTGTATCTGCAAAAATCACACTAAATATAATAGAAGTTAACAACACAACCGCAACTTTTAAATATTTGCTCCACTCATACTTTATCCAAAACGAGCAATGCAATCACTGGACAGAATCAGGATCAAAGAAAACGGCGAAGCACTAATCGGCGCACTGTGCGTGCTCGAGAATAACTTCCCGAACCGCCTTACCATAAAGACCCGTCTGGCCTTTCTTGATTGTCAGCACCTGTGCCCAAAACCGGGTGTAACAACACCGAGGATCACCAACAAATGCGGGAGCCGGAACAGAGAGCAACACCTGCATCGGAGGGCACAAAATAGTGAGCACGTGTCCCAGGACAGGGACATGCTTGTGGACGTGCGTTCCAAGATGGCTGCCCACAGGACTCCTGGGAAATGTAGTCCCAATACCGGTGTACAACCTACAACAAGGAATAAACAAGAAAAACAGAGACAATGGCATTGCAAGATGGCAGAAAAAAAGGAACCACATCTGACAAGGTCCTTAAAGGGACCTACATGTACACAGACACCACCAACATGCTAATACAGCAGCTTCATGAGCTTTCCCACAAGGACGAGCATATTTTGCGCATGGGGATAAGTATCTGCGTTTGGGTTGTGCGTTTTTAGTCATAGGGGTGTGTGGGGCGGGCCCTAGACCATGCACCGCCGTAAGCTTGACAGTATACTCTCTGGCCATCCTTTACAATGAACTCCTTGACCTGCTTGAGATTGGTGTCTTTGTCATAAGCTGCCAACCAAGACTGCTCCATTATGACAGAACACTCTTTGACCGCATCCAAAGCTGCCACTACACATTCGGTGTCTCCAACATCACCAACATCAGACCCATCAAATAAGGCCATATGTGACAAGCAGTCAGCCCTGAAACTTTTTCCTCCTGGTATGTGCTTTATTGAAAAGTGAAATTCTTGTAGTTTTGACAACAACCTCACAAGGCTAGCTGATGCCTTTCCCAAAACAGTTCCATTAAGTATGAGCATGAGGGGTTTGTGGTCGGTAAAGACCTCAAACTCACGTCCCTAAATGTAACGCCTAAATTTGTCAATTGCCCACACACAAGCCAGAGCCTCGCGGTGGATTGTACTATAATGTGTTTCAGACTGTCTAAGCATTCTGGAGACAAAGGCTATGGTGTGTTCCTTACCAGCGATCCACTGTCCCAGAACTGCACCTAACCCAGTGAGACTTGCATCTACCATGAGGAAGCATTTACTGTTATCCTGGAAAGCATTCAAAGCGGGTGATTCAACGATCAACTTCTTGACTTGGTCAAAGGTTCGAGAAATTTCATCTGACCAGACAAACTTTGAACCCTTCCGCAGCAGGGCACGCAAGGGCTCAACAGTCTGAGCATAACCCTTTAGAAATCGTGCATAGTACTCTGCTAATCCCAAAAAGGATCAAAGGGCATCTCTATCCTTGGGACAAGCAGCATCACTAATCACTTTAATTAAGGATAAGTTGGGTTTGATGCCCTCTGCGGATACGGTGTGACCCAAATAGTCCAATTGCTGAGTACCAAACTTGCACTTTTCCATCCTAATGGTCATACCTGCCTTGTCCAGCTCACCTAAAACCTTGGTCAGATTATTCAAATGTGTTTGCCAATTGTTTGCGAACACCAAAATGTCGTCCTGATAGGCCTGGACCCCCGGGATGTCTCCAAAAAGATTGCCCATTAATTTTTGGAAGACACTGGCCGTGGAGGCCAGATCAAAAGGCAATCTGAGATATTTATGAACTCCAAAAGAGTGATGTAATGAAGCACGGATCCAGGAAGATGTATTAACAGGCCTTTATTAGTTGGATAAGTAGGAGGAATAATAGCGTCCTACCCACAGGTGACACAGCAGCAACTGAACTCAATGTTGTCACTAGGCAGCAAGGAGCTCTCTACATTCTAGAGCTCCTTGCGCAGGGCATTCCACGCGCAGGTGGAGGGACATGGGAGGTGGACAACAGGGATTACAAACAGGGTGAAGAAACCACGAATACCACACACCTTCCCCCAATACAAAGTGGTGGCTAGATTGACAACATGTTTAGCCAACAGTATAATCACGCAATCTCAGTGGAACTTTACATAAACGAGTACTCCTACGCAGAGGAGAAGTAAATCTTGAAGAAGAACTGTTGGTATGACAATTGGAGGGATTGAGGGAGCGTACAATCGCTATCCTATTCAAATTCCAGATCCGTCCGTCGTCAAGTTTTACAGCATTAAGAAGGAGCTTGACAACCTTACGAGGGGTAGAGAATTTGGCGCCCCCAGACTTCTGCGGAAAACGCACTCTCACTAAATCACCTAAGTCAACTTTGGTGCGAGAGACGGCGTGCCTCACATCGAAGTTAGCTTTCATTTTAGCTGACTTGAGATTCTGAAGTGCCCTCCAACGGGGATCCTCGGGAATCTCAATATCGCCACCTTTTCCTCTCATCCATGATTGAAACAAAAGAGTGTTAGGAGTGCGCCCTCTAAATAGCTCAAAAGGAACTTTCTCCGTGGTGGAGTGGGGAGTCAGGCGGTAAGCCTTCACTCTTTCAAATATTGCAGCTCTCCAATCACGTCCCTGCTCTTTAGCGAGCTGTATAGATTCTTTCAAAACGCGATTGAATCTTTCAACCATTCCGTTGCATTCTGGGTGATAGAGAGAGCACAGTTTATGGACAATTCCTTTTTAGCTAGAAAGTGTTCCATCTCTCTTGACACTAGTTGTGCACCATTGTCTGTCAAGAGAGATTCAGGAAGGCCCTCCCTACAGAATACATCCTCTAAAAATTTTACCACATCTTTTGTTTCTACAGTTTGGGTGACCCTCACCTCAGGCCACCTAGAGTACATGTCTATTAAGACCAAAACGTAATGTTGTCCTGCCTTGCAATGAACTGGACCTAAGAGATCGAGGGCCACATGTTGCCAACACCGAGTAGGAGATTGACGTATTATCATTGGTTGGGTCCGGGTTTTACAAATCTTATCGCAAGCTCTACACTCAGCACAGTCTCTGACCAATCGCTCAACAACGATGTCAACACCTGGCCACCAAAAATGTAAGCGAACTCTCTCTTTAGTCTTCGAGATGCCCTGGTGTCCATCGTGTGCTAACTGAACAATTTTCTCCCTCAGAGATGACGGAGGAATAAGGCGTGTTCCTCTCCACAACAGATCATTACACAGTGAAAGTTCATCTCTTACGTTCCAGAACTTCCGTGCCCCTTCAGAGAGTGTTTTGATGCCCGTCCACCCATGAGAAACTAGTTTACGGACCTCATGTAAGACAGGATCACTTTGCAACGAATCCCTCCATTCAGCTTCAGACACGACATCTTCAACAACCTCACACACATTGAAATTATCTATCTCCCATGTGTCTTCAAAGGCGAGACCATCCAACTGTTTAGGTACGAGACGAGAGAGACAATCCGCAACTTTGTTGTCTACTCCAGGGATGTACCTAACTACGAAATCAAATTCTTGAAGTGCTATAATCCACTTGCAAATCCTAGACGAAACAGCATCTAGCCCCTTTTTGCAAAATAAATCTTTAAGGGGCTTGTGATCCGAATGTACTACAAATGAACTTCCCCAGAGAAACTTCTTTAGTTTCTTTATGGCCCAAAAGATACATAACGCTTCCTTTTCGATCACAGAGTATTGGAGCTCAGGACCAACTAGAGCTCTATACAAAAACATGATGGTCACTTCTTTACCATTCTTGGTTTGTTTAAGAACAGCCCCTAAACCTTTTGAACTCGCGTCAGTGATAAGTGTGGAGCTCGAGGAGGTGTCAAAACTTTGTAAGGAGGGAGCAACACGAAGAGCTTTTTTGATCCCCTCAAACTCCAACTGACACTGAGGAGCCCAAGAAAACTTCACACCTTTCTTTAGGAGAGACCTCAGGTCATGTGTTCGAGAAGCAAACGATGGTATGAATTTATTGTAGTATTCTGCCATACCTAAGAAAGTAACGAGCTCATCCCTGGATTGGGGTACAGGAAGATCATCTATTGCGTTTACAAGGCGTTCTTTAGGTTTCACGCCATTGCAAGTCAAACGATGACCTAAGTAGTCTATTTCAGAGAGGTTAAACTTGCACTTATTCTCACGGAGTGTCAGACCCCTAGAACGAAAGCGTTCGAGCACACACCTCAGCCTTGAATCATGTTCAACTTGTGAGGTGGCATGGATCAAAACGTCGTCTTGATAGACTTTGACTCCATCTACCCCCTTCAGAACGTCTTCCATCACCCTCTGGAATACTGAGGCTGCAGAAATTAAACCAAATGGGAGACGTGTGAACTTGTAGGTTCCAAAAGGGGTGATGAACGCTGTCAAATCCATGGATTCCTCATCTATTTTAACTTGATGGTATGCTGCGCGTAGATCTAAAGTGGAAAAAATACATGCATCTCTCAACTGTGCAAGCATCTCAGTGATGTTGGGGAGAGGATATCTGTCTGCAACAACAGCACGGTTGAGAGAACGCAAGTCCACACATAGACGTACCTCACCAGAGGCCTTGCGTGCAAGAACAACTGGAGCGAGCCACTGACTAGCTTCAGTCTCAATAATTATTCCCTCACTTTTTAATTTCTCTAGTTCTGCGCGCATAGACTCTTTCATGGCCAAAGGAACATTGCGTACCTTACAGGTGATGGGGACAGCATTGGGTTTGAGAGTGATTTTGTGAACGTAACCGGAAAGACAACCCAGCTTTTCATTAAAAACTTCTTTAAACTCAGATCGTAAAGTCAAGGTCGAATTACTAACACAGGAGACAGCTTGTGAATCTCTATTTTTAGAGTAATATTGGATGAATGAATGTGTGGGGAAATGTCAATCTGTTGTGACATGTCTCTCAGAATGATGCAGGGATCTGCACCAGGAACCAATGATACACCCAAATCAGCTTGGTGAAACCAGCTGATTATGCTGTCGCCCCTGCAAGATACATAAATTTTCCCAGCTGCAAACCTCCCTTTGTATTCAATGTTGCCAATGAAGTAACCAAACAATTTTATGGGTTGGCCCCCATAAGCTAACGGCCTAATGTCAGGTTTGTATATTTTTACTTTTCCTTGTAATTTCAAGTCAAAGAATTCTTTTGGAATAAGAGAAATCTTTGCACCAGAGTCGAAGAGCATTCTAATGTTGCAATCGTTAACTAAAACGGCATCAACAGGACCTTTGCATTTATTCTTTACAGTAGGTGTGACAATCTCACCACAATGAAAATCGTCATAATCAAAGTCAGAATCGCTATCGTTATCCAAGACTACTTCTTTGACACGTTTAGGCTTGATCTGCTTTGCCCTGCAAGCTTTAGCAACATGACCAACTTTGCCACAGTTACGGCACTTAGAGTTGAGAGCAGGGCACGATTTGTCGTTAGCAAGATGGCCAAAGAGGTCACATCTGTAGCACTTTACCACGCCGTTGTCTTTGTATCTTGAATCAAAGGCAGTTTTAGAGAGTTCACGTGGTTTCCAGACAGGCTCACGCTGTTTCCAAACAGGTCTCGTAGGTTTATTTGAGATGGTATGAACCTTTTCCTCACGCGCTCCATTCTCTTTCTTGATCACCTCTAAGCAAGCCAAGGAATGTTCAATTCTTTTGGCTAGAATGATGACTTCGTCAAGTTTTGGATCATCCTTTTGCCACAGTTCATCCTTTATTTTCTCTACGTTGCAACCAAGCATGAACTGATCACGTATGCGTTCTTCAAGAGATGCATCAAATTTGCAAGTTGCACCAAGTTTGCGTAGAGCTGTGATGTAAGTTTCAACAGACTCCTCAGGCTTTTGTAAACGTTTCCCAAAGTGATAGCGTTCGAGAATAGTGCTAAGTTTTGGAAGATAATGTTTATCTAATTTTTTGAGACAAATTTCAAATTCATTGAGATTGTCTGATTCGGCATCAGTTAGGTCAGGGAGGTGTTCGAATACATCTTGACCTTCTGAGCCGAGGCAATGTAGTAAAAGAGCACTTTTCCTTTCAGAACTTAGGGATACACCACACACCCTCGCATAGTTGAGAAACACTTTCTTCCATTTTGACCAGCGCAAGGCTGGGTTGCCGGGACTGGAAAGGAAAAAGGGTGGAGGTGTTACGTTTTGCATGGCTTGTGTTAAAATCACTGACAGTAAGACAGTGTTGCAAAAAGTTGTAGGAGAAGCAGCACAAGCAATTCAAATCAATGGAGGACAAAGCACTATAATTGTGATAAGTTGTACGTGTGTCAGCAGGAAGCAAGCTGTGTGTGTCAGCGAAAACTGCACACGAAGAAATGGCGAAGGCCAGGACCAGGATGATGAGTATTTAATACGCAAATGGAAGGCTGTGCGTATCAGCGTGAAATTGTAGAAATATGCTGTAAGTATGTCAGCAGGATGTGAGCTGTGTGTGCCAGCGTAAACAGCACACGAAAAAAATTTGCTAAAAGCATTTTAATTGCACACTGTTCATGTATATATGATACACAAATGAGAGGCTGTGTGTATCAGCGTGAAATTGAAGCTGTGTTAAATTTACGTTAAATTGTAAGGCGAAGTAGAAATGCCACAGTGTTTGCTGGGGAACTGTGGCTGTGCGCGTCAGCGCGTTGAGTTTAAAGATAGGTGAAATGCCACCGTAGTTGATCGGGAACTGTAGCTGTGCGCGTCAGCGCGTTGGATTGAAAGCGAGGAGAAATGCCACGGTGGTTGCTAGGGAACTGTTGCTGTGCGCATCAGCGCGTATGCTTGCAGCCAGAAGACGGAGTGCGTGTGACGTAATAGAGGGAGTTCTAGTCACCAACACAATACGGGAAATGGAGAGAAGGATCCGTTGTGGGAGCGTGGAGGGAACACGACGCGAGCAGGTATTTGAACAATGCGCTGTTTGGCGATCTTTGTTTAAAGCGTTAGTGCTTTAATGTCTATTAGACCAATGCGCTGTTTGACTATCTGTGTTTTAAAGCGTTTGTGCTTTAATGCCTAATTTGGAGTGAAAGAGGCAAGAAAACATGTCGAATTATAGTAGACTGGTTGCCCGGGGTGGGAGGGGAGGGTGCGCACAGCAAGTGGATCCTATGTAGGGTGTGTCGAAGTTGCGCAGCCTCTAGTCAAATCTTGTGGGCGAAATAGGTAAGCGCGCAAAGTACCTTCAAGTTCTTGTTTCCTAAGAACTTTACTGTGTTAGGACGCTGAAGAGAGGTAATCCAACGGAGGCAGGTCGAGCTTGGGGAACGTACAGCTGCCGTCTTCCTTGTGCAACTTAGGTGTTGTAGAATAGGGTTCTTTCTTCTTCTTCGTCGTCGCCAGTGTAATGAAGCACGGATCCAGGAAGATGTATTAACAGGCCTTTATTAGTTGGATAAGTAGGAGGAATAATAGCGTCCTACCCACAGGTGACACAGCAGCAACTGAACTCAATGTTGTCACTAGGCAGCAAGGAGCTCTCTACATTCTAGAGCTCCTTGCGCAGGGCATTCCACGCGCAGGTGGAGGGACATGGGAGGTGGACAACAGGGATTACAAACAGGGTGAAGAAACCACGAATACCACAAGTGACAAACGTGGTGAACCCATGAGAGACCGCCATTAGGGGTATTTGATGGTATGCCGAACGTAAGTCGGTGACCCAAAAAAATTTGGTACCCCCCAGACTAGCAAGAAGTTTTTGAATTTTGGGGAGGGGTGTCAATCAATCAGTATATTTTTGTTCAAAGAACGCAAATCAGCACATAACCTGACCTCCCCAGACTTTTTCCTGACTACAACAATGCGGGGAAACCCACTCCGAGGAGTCACACAGTGCAATGACACCTTCATCACACAAAGACCTAAGAACCGACCCAAGTTCGATTCTCGCACTTAGGGGAAGAGGATGCACCTTATGAACGATGGGTTGGGCATCAGCTTTAAGTCGGATTTGATGCTGGAAACCTTTAACAGTTCCTAGTTTATCAGAAAACAAGCTTGGGAAACGGTCTAATACCTGCTTGATGTCCAAAGTGCATTCTTCGACTCCTAGACAGCCCACCTGAGTTTCTTCATCAAAATAGCCAACCTCGGTATAACGATCAGGTACCTCTCCTACAGCAATGGGATTATCCAAACCTGGAACTAAATATAAGCCCTTTCTCGCTAGGTCCTGCCACCCAATTATGTTGCATCCTTTGACAGCAGCGTAAACCTTTGTACAAATACATCTCCCCAAACATTCCACCCTGTACGTGAAATATCCCATCATGTCTATGTCGGATTTACCAAATGCTTTGGGATTTACGTCGGTGTGAGTTAAAGCCACAGATCCTTTCCATTTGTCAAGAAACAAGATTTCTGATAAGATTTTAATGGGCAACCCCGAATCTGCCATGACTGGAACCTCAATTCAACCAAACAATGCATTACACCAAGGTCCTCTGACCTTCTTGGTATCGAAAACAGCATTGCATTCCACAGTCAACAACACATCATGCAATAGTTCTGCACACCCTTCCATGCCCTCAGTGACCTCAACACTGTTGACTCTTGTGGTTCTTCTTCAAGATCTACACACCCCTTGGAAATGGCCTATTTTCTTGCAAAGCATGCATCTTTTGCCTAGGGCGGGACAAGTGGGATTATTGATAAGATGCGACTTCGACCCGCACCTAAAGCAACTGGTACTACCCCTCCTAAAAGGTTGCTTAACAGGTCTAGCTACTTTCACTACAGTCTGTAGTACACGCAGTCTGTAGTCTCGTTCGCAGGAATCTTCACCGCATTAACAGATTATTCATTGAGAAGTGCCCTAGAAGTGATCATGGAGCGCTCGATGCTTTTCGCAATATCAATTGTTTCCATGAGTGAGGGTTTTCTGCAGCTAAGTTGGCGTACCTGAATTTTCTTTGAAATGCATGCAAAGACAAATTGATCACGAATATAAATGTCAGTCTGGGCCTCAAACTCGCATGTGGATGCCAAAACTCGTAATGCTGAAATATATTCATCCACGCTTTCATCTGCACTTTGTCTCCTCATAAAAAAGTTATGTCTTTCCAACATTATGCTTGGCTCCTGATCATACTGTTTTCCCATACGGGCCAATACCTCCTTGTAAGCATCCCAGTGCTCACTGTCGCCAGCGCTTCCTTGAGGGGGGGCAATGGAAGGTAAATTTTCAAAAACTTGCTGAGCTGCAAGCCCCAGGCAACCATATAATATTGGAACTTTGCGAACAGGGGGAAACTTAACAGCGTTGATAGCCACCAAATGACTTTCAAATATTTTGACCCACTGCCACCACGTAATGTTAGGTTTCCCTGGATGTTGTAGAAATGGAGGAGGCTGCGCAAACTGAGGTGAAGTCACCATAATGCACAGCCGAAAATACAACAAATATTAAATATGGGAGACAATGGCAAATTGCAAGTAATACTAATATGACAATTCCCACTTCACAAACTGTAAGTTAGTTGTTAATTTTGAAGGCACAGCAGTTGAAAACAAGTGAGCCTGTCACTGGAACACTGGCAACTTGTAGGCATAAGGGTGTGCCTGTCACCGTAGGTTGCAGGTATTTTAATAATTTTAAGGTGAGCCTGTCACCTTCAGTGAAGGCACCAAGTATGTAGGCCGAAAATGCTGGCTCAAAGTTTCAAACACCCAAAGAAAAAGTTTGAAAGGTGTGCCTGTCATCGTAAGTGCAGGCAGGTGTAGATCCTACCTGAAATGCGGCTGTCAGCAGTGCGAGTGAAGCAGCTTTGATTTGTGCTCGTGAGCAATGACTGAAGCCAGGGCCTATATCCGCAGCCCAATCCAAGATGGCCGCATACGTGTGACGCTCATGTTCGCTCGTGATGATGTCACTACCTTTAAGGTGCTGGCTGCTCCCAGATGCTGACGTCGCGGTCAGACGAGCTCCCGGCAGGGGAGCAGAGATTAACCCCAGGCTGTAGGGTCCAGGAACCAGCAAGCAAACAGGTGGAGAGCGGATGCCCCAAGCAGAGGGCCGCAGGACCCCGCTACTTCGACACGAGAAGGGGCATATGCGGGCCGGTGGGTGTCGGGCACATGTGGAGTCCAGATCATCGCCAAGATGTTGAATGAAGACAAGGTGGTCCAAGCAGGTAAGTATTTTTAAGTTTTATTGTAGAAATCACGACACCCATGACCGAGGCTCCTGATGCGTGCAAAGGTCTCTGTCAACTGGCTCAACATCCACAGAGTCTTCGCACATTTCGTTCTAAGCTCGGTTATGGAACGGTATTTAAGGATACACTGTGCTCGTGGCTGGAAGCACCGACGTGCCACAGTAAAGCATGAGGTGCCTCCATACCACAGGAATGCAAGAAAGTACGATGTTTGTTGTTAGTAGTGAAGTCCAATGCTTATGGCACATAAATGTGAGGCGATTTCATCATTATCAATATTTTGACAATTGTCGGGTATTATGAATAAAGAGGTGATTCAACTTCTAGAAGTCACACCTCCCTGGCCTAATGTCTAATGTTGGTAGGGTTCCCTGGATGGCATGTAACGTAACCCAGGCTAAATACTGCAACCATTCCCCATGGCACATTTCTGTGAAATTTACCCATTGCACATTGATATGACCTTCATGGCCAGTAAACAAGAGGAAATTTCGTCTTTAGCCATAGTTTGGTGTCTACAAGCAATTAAGGGGCATAAATAGAGTTTAGATCCAAGCAAGATACAACTCCTTCGATTCCCTTGGGCATTCTACCTGAATATTATGTTTTACATATCATCTTAAAAATGAAGTGACCAGAATATTGACTATCACAAGCAATATCTTGAAGGTAAGTATTTTTAGGTAAATACAGATTTACTATTCCTAACTTTTCTTATAGGTACCCTAATGATATTTATATCTTCAGGGTACATGAATGTAGAGTTAGTATATTTTTGTAGGAGAAGATTTTTTTTCCACACAATATTATGATATACAACCTTCCCCTGAATCCTTACTTTAAAAAAGTCTGGGGTTGGTGTGCATCACTCTGTAGAAGAAGACCTCGGGACCAAGGAGTGCAGCCTTTTCCCATGACTGTCACATTTAACTGACATGGTAGGAGTTGTGTCCTATTCCTCTCTTGCCTCTGGACCAATTAGCGCAGCCTTCTCCCATGACTGTCACATTTAACTGGCATGACTGGAGTTGTGGCCTATTCCTCTCTGTCAGTCAGTCAATAACTCTTTATTCGCCAATATAGGCCATAAAAGCACATATAAACACACACAGGTCAGGTCATATAATGGCTGTACATACAAACATTACAAACATAACTCAACATAAATAAAGAAACAAGTATATAAAACACAAACGTGGTGCAGGATAAGACAAGTACAGTTTAATTACTAGCAGTAATACACGCCATTCCGTGATGATATGTGCAAAAAGCAAGTTTAAAAGGAAAAACATCTAAGAAGCTTAAAAAATAAAACAAAAGTAATGGCTGTAAATAAACAGTGTAGGGGCTCATCCTAATAAAAACCTGAAAACAAAAACCTCTGATTCAATGTCCGCTATGTTAACAGGAAATAATCGAGGCCACCTAAAAACATTACTCTAAGTACATCAATAAATAAAAGTATAAAAATTACGATATAGCACTAGGGATGGGCTACATCGGACAATCGTTTAAAGTGCGAATGTGTTGTTACAGTACCAGATACATAAAGTGCAAACACAAGGTCAACCCCTGTACTAGCCCTAAATGGCTTTATCTATTATGATTAAAAATAACCTCTAATCAGTAAATAGCTTTTTCCTAAGACTGAGTGCTCAGGCAAGGAAACTTGCAACCACAAACAGACTGTGGGGGAAGACAGCGTTTGTTAATACATCAAAGCTGGTCTTACTTGTACAAATTGATTATTTCTTATCAGTGGAAGAATGTGTCTAGACCTTAATACCCAACAGAATTCCTCTCTGTCATTGTACTGTACTGTAGCATTTCTATAGAGCTTCATACACTGGCTACACCCAGGATGCAGTTACTAAATTCTGGTCTTTACTGCATATAAATTTGAGGAAAGAATTTGTTGTTAGTCATAATTGGAATTTGCAAGTATGGGTTATTAAAAGGAGTGATCTCTCAAATTCACACCTCCCAGGCTTTCACTGGGTCTTGAATTTCGAAAATGTTTGTTGTTGGTAGGGTTGTCTAGGTGGTGGGAGACCCCCAGGTCAAATACAGCAGCCATCCATCATGGCACATTTTTGTGTTTCGCCCATCAAAAACTCACTGGACAGGATAGTGGTTTGGACGTCTTCATCTTCCATACAATATGTCCACCCACGCATCCCAGGAACCGTTCTATGAGGGGAAGAGTGGAATTGCAAGATTGTTAGCCTTTTTCTGTCGTAATTAATTCCAATCTATTATGGCCCAGGACCACTTGGTCTCTAATTTTAAAAATGACTGAGAATGCTGGGTTTCCTGTTTGTGGGGCTAAAAAGTGCATGTGCAGGCGTTTCACATGGTAAAGTTCTTTGAAAAACACTACTCTAAAAATTACTTGATCATGGTTGCGGTTATGGCCTATTCCTTCCCTGGTAACTATATTCACCCACACAGACGTGAAACACTTAACTGTGTCACAGCAGGTTAGTAAGATGTTTGCTAATACCACTTGGTTTTCACAAAATTCTAGTGTTACTATTGCGCTTAGCAACAAAAAATATATTTTTTTCAAAATCCCTCACAATCATATGGCAGTATACAAATTATGTATCTCCTTAAATTCAGTTTTTTGGGGTCTGTTCAAAAATGCATATCTTTTCCTGATGCTTAATTTTTGTTTATTTTATTTTTCAATGCCAATTGATACATGACCAGGAAACTATGATGAATGTTGACTTTCTGTATCACGTTTTGAACAAACTATGAAAGTTGTATATTTCTGAAACCTAAAGAGCCTAGTGAGTGGAGGAGTATATTATTACGTTAATAAACCGTCCTTCAATAAGAAAAGTTACATCTTGTCACCAATTTCTCTTTTTTCCCATTTACATGTTTTGCAAATTCAATTTTGGTTAGGGAAGAGGGTGTGTGGCTTGCACCCGATGAAGATGGCTGCGACCGAGTGAAGCTCCGCAGGATGGCAACAGCGGAGGTGAGGTAGCGGTCTCTCCTAGCAGTGCATTCACAATGAAAGGTTTCAGTGCCCTCTGTGCGGCGTAGAACTTCACCATTGCGTTTTTGGCGCCCGGGGAGATGTGTGGCCTGTCTAACACAGCGGTGTGCTTCATCTCCTCAGGACTGCCCACCATTTTCAAATGGAGCGGAGCGAGGGGAGGGCACATGGGAGCAACCTAATTGTTTGCCTGCATCAATTATGGACTCAAAAGCCCTCAAGTATTGACTCCTTCATTTCTTCTACACGAGCATTGTTTTTATTGGCTATTTACATGATAAAAATGCCTGCTTGCCTCTCATGTACTTTTCCTGACTGAAAGGCATTTTTACCCTGATATAATGGTGTGATACTTTGCTTTTCACTCCTAAATCTTTAATTTCTCAGTGCCTTTCACTATTGTTCATCATTTTCTTCAGAGGCAACGCCTTCTAATATTTTATTACCTCAAGCTTATTTCTCTATGGAACTTCTAGGGTGAGACAGTACCTATGTATACTATTTCTGTACCTGCATAGCTTACACTTGTATATGGGCAGAGTGACAAAACCCAAGCCATTCTTCAAAACATTCGTCTATCAGATATATTAAGTATCCACTTGCAATTCCTCAGACTATCACAATGGAAGACTCGTGTTCTCCTTTATACAAAGGTAATCCTCCCCTGCATCTTCTACTATAGCTCCTCCGACACTAAATGCAGGGAAGGCGTCAACTAAGAGACTTAAAAAAGATCCACTCTTCCCTACAAAGACTCTTTCTACTTCGTCCATGGACCACCTGTTGGAAGAGATTAGGGCTCTGTGTCCCTATATGGAGGCAACAAACACCAAATTACAACTTCTTAGTGATAGATGGTCTCACATGGAAGAAAGACTTTCCACAGTGGAACAGCAAATTACACATTTTAATGAAACTTCACTCAAGGTAAACATCCTTCAAACACTAGTCGCCGCACATCAAAAACACATTGAAGACCTTGAAAATTAGTAATAGGAGAAATAATCTATGAATATATGGAATTCCTGAAGGTACAGAAGGCACAAACCCTATCAAAGTTTTCAAATCCATTCTTCCTAAACTGCTAGGTCTACCAGATGGACCTACACTGAATAATCAATGAGCTCATAGGCTGGGTTATCTGCCTACAACTCTTTCTACCTCTCAAAACCCAAGAGGTGGGATTCTTTCTTTTTTTGGAGTGTACAGAACTACTTCAAGTCACCTCTGCAGCCAAACTGATAAAACGAATCTTTTGGTCAGGTTAGCATCTTTACTTCTCCCAGGAATACACCAAAGGTTCTGCAGACAGACACAAAAAACTCTTAAGCATGAGACCGACACTTCATTCCATTGGCGCTCACTTTGGACTATTCCCCCCTTACCTCTTCAAAGTCACCTACAGGAACAAACAACCACATACAAATATCCCAGTCGGCTGAAGGCTTTTCTTGAAACATGTATAGTTGAGACTATGGCCATTTCTTGAACGACTAAATCCTAAAACTAATATTTTATCATTCTTGTTTATCTCAAAAGAGGTGTTGACAATTATTATGTTGTATTGCTATTTGGATGTTGTTCTTTTAATGTAATAGTATACACTAGTAACATTGTTGGATTAACTGCCTCCATGTTTGCTTACTTACCTGAATACTTTTCCTTTTACAGGTGTCGTCTTCCCCGCTCCATACCTACAACCCTCCCTGCGCCTTGTCTCCCCTTTTGGATCGGATGTGCCATCTTTTCCATGTGGTCTCCCCCCCCACCCCTTTTGAAGGCTTTTTAGGTATATTTCCCTTTCTCCTTATTTTTATTGTCATCTCCATCTCTGTCCATGCACAGAACCTTCATCTTTTTTTATGTTCTGTTATCTTTGCTCCTTTGTGTCTCTTTTTCTTGACTCTCTTGAATCTCATTGATACCTCAACGCAGCACTTTATTCTCACACTACAAATTCCATCTCTATTCAAATGGTCTTTATTCAACCTCCTCAATATTTTGTCTGATTTATGTCTTCCTATAATATTTTTCTGATGGTTTTGAAAATGGTTTCATGGAATGTCAGAGGTTTAAATTCTCCAATCAAACGACAAAGAGTTCTGACTCACTTATCAAAACTTGGTGCACATATTGCTTTTTTGCAAGAATCATATCTTACAGGGAGATAATCTTTAAAGTTGAAAACGGGATGGGTGTGTGAACTATTCTTTTCTCCAGGAAATGGGAAGAAAAATGGAGTTGTAATTCTATGTTATAAATAGCTTTGAATCCGTTTGATGTTACAGGAAATTGATGCAGATGTTGGGTGGTTATTATTCAAATTGTTGATGGACAAAGTTCTAATTGCTCTTTTTAATGTGTATGGTTCCACTGCTCCAGACTGCCAGTTTTGGTCTAATATTGCTAAGAAACTCCTGCAAAATCCAGATGAAAACTTTGTCCTAGCTGGTGACTGTAACCATCTTGTTGATCCATTTATTGATAGGAACTCCACGACCCACTACATTCCAAACAAACCACAAAAATCTTTTGTTCACGCCGTTAACCAGCGTGACTTAACTGATGCACGGAGGTTATGCAACCCTACCCTACGAAAGTACTTATATTTCTCACCTGTACACCATCCACAATCAAGGATTGACAACTTTTTCATCTCTCACAATTTAACTCAAAACTTGCATTCCGCAGATATAGACTTTATCCTGGTCTCTGACCATGCCCCTGTTTCCATACAACTAGACATCTTACCTCAATCTACTTCGCCAAAATGATGGAGATTCAATAACGCATTACTGTTAGGCACCTCATATACTTCCTCTTTCACCTCATTCTTCCATGAATATTTTCATTTTAACTATAGGGAAGACATTCCCTTTCGCACTTGATGGGATGCATTCAAAGCCTCAGCTCAAGACTTTCTTATTAAATTTGTATCCAAATAAAGGAAATCAGCTCAAACTCAGTAAAAACAACTTTTTGCATAAATCAAATAATTAGAACATTCTTACTATACCTCTAAATGTTTACAAGAACTTATAACTGCCAAACTTCAATTTAACCCTTTCGGTGCTCATGACGAAATGGTTCCGTCATGAGCACCAGTGCTTCTGTGCTCATGACGGAACTATTCCATCATGTACACAAACGCACTGAATCCCTCTGCTGTAAACAGCAGAGGGATTTCCTTTTTTTTTTTGGGCCTCAGGAGGTTGGGGAAGAGCTTTCCCAACCTCCCGAGGCATTTTTTTTTTAATGTAATGACGATTACGTGCATTGCGCGCTGATGTCATTACATTGAATTTGAAACTAAAACTTAGTTTCATTCTCACTGTTTCTGTGCTTGTGGAGCTATCTCAGCCCCCCCCCCAGCACCGAAACACACGGGAGAGGTATCATTGGAAAGGGGAGAATCTCGGCCTAGTGGATCCCTGCTTGGGGATTGCCTCAGGAGGGCGATCCCAAAGCAGGGATCCACCCACTAGGCACCGCAGCCCCTTGGGTAAGGGTCTTTGCTCCCACCATATTGAAATGGGCATATTTAGTCTTTGTGCCCCCCCCCCCCACGGGGGACAGAAAGCACCCTAGACACCAGGGATTATTATTTTTTTTATAGTTGAGGGGCGGGGCAGCCCAGAATGGGCATGCCAATGTCCCCACCCTCCCCCCCAAAAATGCCTAAGTCTTTCTGCCATCCCAAGGAGGCAGATGGGGGCAATAGCCCCTGATCTGCCCCCTGGGGAGGACAGAGAGTCCACTAGGCGCCAGGGATTATGCTGGCTTTTTTATACATAGGGGTGCGGGCTGCCCAGAATGGGCATTCCAATGCCCCCACCCCCAAATAAATGGCCACAGTCTTTCTGCATCCCCTTGAGGGCATATCGGGGCAATAGCCCCTGATCTGCCCCCGCCAGGGCGGCAGAAAGCCCACTAGGCACTAACCATTTTTTTGGAATATGCCTAGCTGTGGATTTTGGACCCTAGCTCAGCCGGCACCTAGGGAAGCCTAGCACACCTGTACATTTTTTTTTTTTAAACGTTTTTAATAAAGCTTAGACTTGTAACATTTACAGCATAGCATATTCGCGTGATAATAGTTTCCATCATATTCCAGTACAAAATATAAGCAGATCGTACATTCACCATATATTGTGACGTTTGTAGTAAATAGTCAAGTTCCTTATTACTCCTCATCTTCTGAGACCGGGTAAAACCTTACATTTTTTAAAACTAGACACCCAGGGGAATCCAGGAGGGGGTGACTTGTGTGCCTCTCACTAGGTTCCGTTACCCAGAATCTCTTGCAAACCTCGAACTTTGGCAAAAAAAACCCATTTTCCTCACATTTCTGTGATGAAAAGTTCAGGTTCCTGTTGCGGGCACTAGGCCTACCCACACAAGTGAGGTACAATTTTTATCAGGAGACTTGGGGGAATGCTAGGTTGGTGGAAGTTTGTGGCTCCCTTTGGATTCCAGAACTTTACATCACAGAAATATTAGGATTTTTTTTTTTTTTTACAAAGTTTGTGGTTTGCAAGGGATTCTGGGTAACAGAACCTGGTTAGAGCCACACAAGTCACCCCATCCTTGATTTTCCTGGATGTCTATTTTTCAAAAATGTATAGGTTTGCTGTATTTCCTTAGGTGCCGACAGATCTAGGGTCCAAAATCCACAGTTAGGCACATTGCGAAAAAAGGGTCAGTTTTCACTGGAAAAATGTGATGTGTCCACGTTGCGTTTTGGGCCGTTTCCTGTCACGGGTACTAGGCCTACCCACACAAGTGAGGTACCATTTTTATCGGGAGACTTTGGGAAATGCTGGGTGGGTGAAATTTTGTGGCTCCACACAGATTCCAGAACTTTCCATCACAGAAATGTGAGGACAATGTTTTTTTTTTTTTTACAAAGTTTAACGTTTGCTAGGATTTCTGGGTAACAGAACCTGGTGAGAGCCACACAAGTCACCCCATCCTAGATTCCCTTGGGTGTCTAGTTTTCAAAAACGTACAAGTTTGCTAGGTTTCCCTAGGTGCCGGCTGAGCTAGAGCCCAAAATCCACAGCTAGGCACATTGCACAAAAAGGGTCGGTTTTGTGTGGAAAATTGTGATGTGTCCACATTGGGTTTTGGGCCGTTTCTTGTTGCGGGTACTAGGCCTACCCACACAAGCGAGGTACAATTTTTATTGGGAGACTTTGGGGAATGCTGGGTGGGTGGAAGTTTGTGGCTCCCCACAGATTCCAGAACTTTCCATCACTGAAATGTGAGGAAAATGTTTTTGTTTTTACAAAGTTTGAGGTTTGCAAGGGATTCTGGGTAACAGAACCTTGGAGAGCCACACAAGTCACCCCATCCTGGATTTCCCTGGGTGTCTAGTTTTTAAAAATGTATAGGTTTGCTAGGTTTCCCTAGCTGCCGGCTGAGCTAGGGTCCAAAATCCACAGCTAGGCACACTGCAAAAAAAGGGTCAATTTTCACTGGAAAAATTTGATGTGTCCACGTTGAGTGTTGGGCCGTTTCCTGTCGCAGGCACTAGGCCTACCCACACAAGTGAGGTACCATTTTTATCGGGAGACTTACGGGAACACAGAATAGTAGAACAAGTGTTATTACCAATTGACTTTTTTGCATTTCCGCCTTCCAATTGTAAGACAATGTGTAGAAATGAAGCCATTTTGAAAAATGTCCTCTAATTCACATGCTTGTATGGGTACCCACAATTTTGGAGATATGCATATAACCACTGCTTCTAAACTCTATATTTTGTTCCCATTTCGGAAATATATAGGTTTACTTGGTACCTATTTTTCACTTTTTATATTTTACCAAATGCATTGCCATATACCCGGTACACAATGAAAAGCCGTTGCAAGACGCAGCTCAGTTATTGGCTCTGGGTATCTCGGGTTCCTGGTGAACCTACAAGACCCCGCAACCAGAAGGGTCCAGGGGACGTAATGGTATATTGCTTTCAAAAATCTGCCATACTTAGAAGAAGTTACAGGTGAAAATGTTTGCACAAATGGCTGTTTTTTTCAACTCAATTGCAATATTTGTTTATTTCAATTATTAGTATCTATAGAAAAACCTTGAAGGATCTACACAAATTACCCCTTGTTGAATTTAGAATTTTGTCTACTTTTCATAAATGTATAGTTTTCCGGGATCCATTATTGCTTTCACACCCATTTCTACCACTAACTAGAAGGAGGATGAAAGCATAAAAAATAGGAAAATACGCTATGTCCCAGTAAAATGCCAAGACTGTGTAGAAAATGTTGGTTTTCTGACAAACGTCTGCCTGTTCCTGAAATCTGGGATGGTGTTTGATTTTAGCACCACAAACCCTTTGTTGATACGTTTTGCAGGGAAAAAAACTGACACTTTCTTCTGCAGGACTTTTTTCCCATTTTTCCGAAATAAAAAAAAATATTAGTGTATTTTGGCCAATTTCTCGGTCCCTTCCAAGGGAATCCACAAACCCTGGGTACCTTTAGAATCCTCAAGATGTTGGAAGAAAAGAACACAAATTTGGCGTGGATACCTTATGTGGACAAAACGTTACAGGGGCCTAAGAGCGAACTACCCCAAATAGCGAAAAAAAGGCTTAGCACGGGGGGGGGGGGAGGCCTAGCAGCGAAAGGGTCAGCAAACTATCCACTGGCAATGCATCAACATGTCTACTCAAGTCCAGCGCCAAATTCTACAGTGGTCAAAATAAATCTGGGAAATTGCTGACAAGACAAATTACCTTAAAATCAAACAGAATAAATTACAAATTGAATCAATTGCGGATAACACTCATCACAAAGAATCAGAAATTTTGAATGAATTTGTAAATTTCTACCAAATTTTATACACACCAGAAAATTTCCCATCTGATCCTAAAATTCTAAAATATCTCTCCACTATTCAAAAGACTTTTAACACACAGATTGATTTTTCCTATTTAGAATCAGATATCACGCAAACAGAACTTCACACTGCATTACTTTCACTAAAAAAGACAAAGCTCTGGGCCCAGGCGGCTTCACGGCTGAATTTTACATGTTTTTTTCTAAATTAATCCTCCCAAAACTCAACGCTCTTATTCATTCTTTCACTTGCTCTTGTAAATCATCCAGCTCCTTCCTGGACGCACTCCTTTGTCTTATACCAAAAGAGAGAAAGGATCCGAAGTATTGTAACAATTGTAGGCCTATCTCTCTTGTTAACATCAATTATAAAATGTTCTCAAAGGTGCTAGCCTTACTTCTAGAATTCTTTCTTCCTGATCTTTTGGGGTAGGAACAATCAGGTTTTGTGAAAGGACGATACATATCAGAAAACACTTGCCTATTCTTTGATATTTTGTCAAAATCCTCAGGCATGGATGAACCTCTAGCAGCAATCACTTAGATGCCGAAAAGGCTTTTGACCGTGTACATCGGTCGTTCTTATTTCATACCCTCACTTGGTTTGGATTCAGCTCCAAATTATTGCTTTAATTTCCCTTCACCATACCTCTCCCTGAGTGGTGATTTTTGCTAAAGGGCTAACCTCTTCCTATTTTATATTAGGCAGAGGAGTTTGCCATGGATGCCCCATCCCCTTTTCTTTTTAATCTAGCTTTAGAACCATTCCTATCAAGACTTAGACAAAATCCAGAAATACACGGTTTTACCCACATTACTCAACAGGTCAAATTAGCTGCATATGGTGATGAAATTTTATTATTTCTTTTGCAAGCCCAATCTTCGATCCCTGCTTTCTCATCAGAAGTAATCTCTTATGCCCTGGTATCTGGCTACAAATTAAACAACGAGAAATGTGAAATACTACCCCTAAATAAATATACTTTTAAGCATGAATTCATATCCTCTAATTTTACGTGGCTGTCGAAACAAATTAAATATCTTGGACTTCAATTCACCCAATTCCTTAAAACCTCCATTTCAATAAACATGGAAAATGACATACATAAGATAACCTCATTAGCAAGTCGATGGCATCACTTACATCTATCTTGGTAGGGTCGCGTAGACACTATTAAGATCATGCTAGTACCCATCATTCTTTATCCCATATTCAACATTACTTTAAATATTCCTCTTAAATTTAACACGAAATTCTATTCCATACTTTCCTCTTTTCTATTGAATAGTAAATGGCCCCTTATATCCTTGTTAAAATTAAAATGTCCCAAAACAGAGGGAGGCCTGAATTTTCCTGATTTCTCAAAATATCACAACGTTTTTCTACTAAAACAATCCACATATTGGACTTCGCACTCTCTACTCTATTATCCATTCTTGGTTGATTTAGAGCGCAACTTTCTCTCACCCTTTTCATTTTGTGAATACCTGACATTTACACAGAAATTCTCCACTCCAATCTTTAAATATTCCTGAAAATTATTAGAACCTACAATATCATACCTTCCCAAAGACCTCCACACTTTTCTCCAATCCACTATTTAGCACAATAACTTTATACAAATTAACTATTTATTAGGAAACTTGACAGACGATGAGATTAATATAGGTTAATTAATTGTTTATTCAAGATTCCCTTATCTCTGTGCATGCCCAGACATCTTTCTGATTTCCACCCTAACTTCTCAATAAATTCTGACTTTTACAAGGCATTGTTTTCAGCGCATACATCCACTTCAAATCTGGCATTCCACCCATTCCATCACCTAACACTCATCTCGCTGATCTCTGTACAAATCCAAAGGCCTCTACCATCTACTCACATTTACATAGTATTTCTAATAATAGAATTAAAACAGATATGTAATTATCCTGGGAGCGCGATTTAGACACAACTTGGCCCATCTTAATGTGGAAGCAGATTTGGTTAAAAATGTGAAAATCTTCCCGAACAGCAAACACAATGCAAACGCTTTTTTATATATATAATAGACTCCTACTAACGCTGTATCTCTACACAAACTCTCCCTGATACTTGTTGGACATGTTCTTCACAGCATATCGAATTAAAACATTTACTTTTCATATGCCCTCCCATTTCTCATTTTTGGTCGCAAATTTGGAAGCGGATTAATTCCATCTTTCAGTCAAATGTTCCCTATTCTATTTCTAATATTTTCATAGGAAGAATATCCGATGATTGGATAAACACTACTTCGAACATGAGAATATTAGATCTACTATTAGAGTTGCCTTCCAGCAAATAACGAGAAACTGTAATGATTTCACTCAATTGTCTTTCAAGATGTGGTGGTATACAGTATGCCATAATCATAGATTAGATATTAGTTATATGCACCCCATATCATTAGTTTTAAAAAGGAAAGAACTGTGGACCCCAATTACAAATTTTCTCGACAAACATGCGCAACCATTGTTTGCCCTCCCGACCCATGCACAAGAAGTTCTTCAACCTCCTTGAATTTCCGTCTATGAAAATATTAATTCCTAATATTATACATCATTCCATATGTTTTGCTATTTATTCTATGTATATTATTAGCCTTTTCTTGCTATGAACCATCCATATAGTCCTCGCTTTTTTCTCTTTCTGTACAATTGTTTTACTTTACCATCTTAATTTATTTTATTTTCAGATTAACAGCATTGTTTTATAGTGTTTTATTCTAACTTACTGAACTTATATTTTCAAACTTAGAAAAAAAGATTTTGATTAGGGAAACCTTCTCCAATCTACACAAATGATGTCTTGCTAAATTTTGAATCCACTGATAATGCTCAGCAAGGTCAACACAAGCATGGCTCCTAACCAATGAGATCCAAAAAGGTTGAAAGATCTTGAGTGGTTTGCGTTCCCATGAATAGGAGAAGTTGCTTAGCAGTTTTGGCTGGATTGTCCCATTTATGGCGAGGCAAGGACTGATTTGCAAATGATTGGCCTCTGTCTGTAGTGACACAGTGAGCTAGAAAATGATGGATCAGAATATGGTGCAGCCTAGATAACAGTGGCTGAGATTAATGCAAGAGTTCCACCCAGAACCATTTTTTGTGTTTCTCAGCCCGGTCTTATTTCTTTCTCCAGCCTCTTCCCATCGTGAGTTCCTGGGCAGGTAAGCAGACCCTGTGAAGTCCACTGCAGACACAGCCTATTGCCAGCAACTACTGGAAAGGAGTGAACTACATAAAACCAAAGGGAACAAAGCTCACTTTGACAAATGCATTAGCCCTTACCGCAAGCCTTCCAGATGGATGCCCAGCCCTGCTAAAAAGTACTATGACAAACCTTAGACGTTTTTCAGACTTTTTCAATGTTTGCTACGAGATGACAATAGTTTCCATAGTCTTTTTGTGAACAGTAATTAAGTGTGGCTTTTACTTGTTAAAGCTAATCTTGGTATTTTCCCTTCATGAATCTTCTTTGAACTCTTCTGTGGTAGTTTGTTAATACTCAGTTCATTTTTTAAGACCTTAGATTCTTAATTCTTTTTACAGCATTGATTTTTGAGTTGTTCAGGCCTTGCACACCCTCAGCGTCTCCTTCAGAGCAAATCTATATAGCTCAGCCCACGCTATCAATGTCCAAAGGACATTTGAGAGGCTGAGATTAGACCAGCTTCTGGTAGCTTTGTGCCAACTGTCTGGAAGTTGTATTTGGGTACTAATATTATGGTAAGCACCAATTTTATTTCATGTGTGTGTGAACTTCTAATATGACTTGTGTTTTGGTGTCTCCACCCAAAGTTGGCAGCATGATCTATGTACTGCCTTTTGCAAGTATAGCCATAGAAAGATCTTTGATGAGCATCGTGTGCTTGTGGGGGTGCACAGCACGCCTAGTTCAGACTAGGCTGGAGGATTGCTCAGGCCCTTTTACAGTTACCTTCGCTGCCAACAGACTGTATCTCAGGTGGATTATAGCATTTAGGGTTGCAAGCACCAATGTATTGCTATATTTGGGTCCTAAACTGTTACTAATGAGGTACAACTAATGCCCAGACAGTGTTAAAAAGCTTAAAAGTGACAAAATAAGTAATACTACCACAAAATGTGTCGCATAATTTGCCTCCCCCCGCATAATTTACTCAACCCTGCCGCATAATTTGACCCTCCCCTGCCGCATAATTCCAGTGGCCCTGATTATAAAGGTGATCTCTAGGAATGTCTATATTTCGCTGCATTCTGAAACAAGTGCATTTGTCTTACAATTATAGTCGCCCACTGTCTACGGAGTTGATCCAGTAGGCCGTTCTCAATTACTTCATGCCCATAAAATGGTTCTCCTGGAGAGCTGCTGAGTGTTATAGCGAGCATACCCCCCAATTTTTCTTTGAGTGTTCGGTTTGCAACTCTCTAGCCCGCCAGCTGCATCCCATTTCTGTTGTATTATAAATTTCTGAGAAGGTTCCTTGTTCAATAATAGTCCTTTTTCACAGAAAGTTGGCAGCAGGGATAACAATATCCATACTGATGACTGTAGACAGGGCAAACAATGGCAAAGTGAAAATATTCTGGGTGCTTATAATGAGATGAGCGCAATTGTGAAAGACTGCGTGTCACTTTCCTTCTTTTTGTCTGTTGTGCTTCCTTCCCCCTTTTAGCTTCCTTCTTAAGTATCTTTCTTTCTTTTTCCTTTTCTTTATTCTTTTCTACATTTTAAACTGTTTCTTTTTTCTCCTTCAGCTCTTTTTACCAACTCTTTCAACTCATACACTCCTTTTTCTATTTCTTTTTACATTTTATTTTTATTTTCATTGCATTACATTTCTTTATACTTTTCTATTTTTCTTTTTAGCATATTTTATATTAGTTTTAATGTTATGTATTTTCCGTTCTCTCATTTTTCTTTATCAGTACTACTTTCCTTCTTAATTGTAATGATTTCTCCTTTGTCTCCTCTATTTTTTTTGTTCTTTTTTTATTCATTTTTAATTTAGTAAAGTTTTGTAAAAACAGTACTTTCTTTTTGGTGGCATAACTTATGGAATGTTGTGTATTGGGCATTAATCTTCAATTTTTATACATTGGGTGGAGATATGGCACATATGTATATGCATTGTTGGCTCTTTCCAGTGCACTGTGTGTATATTAAGTCCCTATTAGGTGCCTTACTTGTATTCAAATCCGAGATGAACATAGAAGAAATACTGCAGACAATAGATTTCAAAATACATTTGTTTATTGGTGAGATGGTTCCAGATCAGTCCCGAGACATACAGCTCTATATTCCTTTGCAACAGTGAACAATACAAAGACCCATCTTGTCAGAGATAACCACAGTTCCAACAGTGGGTAGAAACTGATGATGCCATTTTACTGTACAAAACATATAAATAAATTGGAGGTTTTCAGAAAGAAAGAAAGAGCGTGGAGAGCGCAAGCAGCTTGGTCGTGGCGGTGGACGGTTTAGCACTTAACCAGGGCTGAGAACTCTGCAAAGAAACAGATATTTGGGTATTAGATCATTAGGAGTGATGCTGGTCTACACTTAGCTGCCAGGCAGCTCCTTGTCATGTGCGACACTTTCAAGCAGCCTTGACTTTTCAGCCAACATGTTGCATTTTGAGATTGCTGGTTTCACTCATAACATGGTATATGTATCAACTTGGAAAGTGATTTATTTTTAGCCAACAGCTAGGTGCATCATGGGACTTGTAGTTTTGCTTTAACATTGTAAGTCTGAATTTAAAACACCAGCACTAAATGAAATTGCCTCTTAACAACTATGATTCCACCCATAAACATATAGTTTAAGCACAGGCATCTTATTACAACAATAATTTTTTTATACATTACACAACAGTATTGGGCAGTGCAGAGGAGGCCAAAAGTTCTATTAACTCTTATGGTAGTGGTTATGGTCATCGATAATACATTGCCCGTGAATAGCTCCTGATAACTTTTGCTCAAATGTAACTGAAATATCAAATGGACCCATTTCTTGTGTGAGAACATCACCCAAGCCTGTTTTTAGCCAACAACTTATTGCATTCTTTTAACCTAAACTTTTGCTTTTTTGGGCCATCTGGGACTATTGCTTCCTGGGCGAGAAGCACTGTTGGTTTAAAAAACACATAAAACAGACCTAGATCAAAGTGACAGTCATAACATGGGGTCTTTTCGCTGTGATGCTGCAGACAGTTGACGCTGCTGCTCTGTTGGATTAGCCCAGTGTCCACATTATCGTCATAAATTATGGATCTCAGCTTGTCCCTTGTCAGGCAAGCTCACCCAGTTCCGTTTATCTGTTTATTCTGGTGCATGAAGTCCTGTGTTTAGTATAAGTAAAGCAAAACTGCAAGGGTCGGAATGCAAAGAAAGCATAGTACCAGAACTGAATAGGCTACTCCAGTTGGACATGGAACAATTTAACAGCTTTCGAAGCAATGCCACTCCCACTGTCGCCCCCTCCAGCTGCTGTGTTTTAGTGATATTCAGCATGGCACTTTACACCCTCCCAGCATGAACAATTGCGTTCAACGTTCAGTTGTGAGGCATGCTGTGTTGTGCTTGATTTACCGTTGGAGCAAAAGGTGAAGCTAAGAACATTATTGTGGATGTTTTTCCTGCTGTATTAGTTGTTTGGTCAGTGTAAATACCCCACTTTTATGCAGATCTTAGAAGTGAACCTCTTTCAGAGCTGATTCTAGATTCAAGAGGTAAAAGAATGGAGGCACTGAGAGACTGGACAGGATCAAATAGTTAGAGACAACTGGGGCAATTACGATTAGAATTCTGATTGTTTACTACACATCTGACTATTTAAGTAATTATCCACTTGATAACTAGTCAGTGCTTACCATCAACTCCGATCTTGCCATCACCATCGGAGTCACCGGCTGCCAGGAAGGCCTTGGTCTCAGCATCAGTCAGGGCTCTGGCGCCAGCAGAGAAGTTCTGCAGAAAGAGCCTGGAAGAAAAAGATAATACAGAACCTTAGCTTGAAGCCATAGAAAATCTGCAAGTAAAAATGTATGACATGGAGCTTTTAGACCTCACGATCTGTGAGGGTGCAAAAAGTCTGTAAGAGTTGCCTGTTGTTTTAAAGCAGCACTACTACCCACTCTAATATTTCCACCAGCCCATTAAAAAACAGTCTAAAATACAAACATCTCTTTTGTGACTGCATAAACGCCAACATTAAGGAGGAAGAAAGAGGGAGATTTTCAAGAAATAATTGGGGGTTTATTTTCCCCATTGACTTGTACTGAAATGTGGACAGTTTCATAAGGGAGAAAACTAAATTAAAAACATTTTTTGCTTTAATCGTGAATCTCTCCCCAGAATCGGGTCTGTTGGCATGAACGTGACTGTAGTTGCTTTGGTGAAGTTTGTCTTTAGTTTTGGTGCGAGCTCTCAACAAGTTAGAGTGGGAAGTGCTGTGAGTGTTACTGTGAGGGGCTGCATGTGTTGAGCCACACTGGGAGGCACTGTGTCAGGTTAACCCTTTTCCGACATTTTAAAATGGAGAAAAGAACCAAACAATTTTCAGACTCAGGAAGGAGGAAGTCAGAGACATCCATAGATTGGAGTGTATTTTAAAATACCACTTTCAGTTAGCTGTGAGAGCCCTCAGACATATTCTGACTTTGACTGAAGCCCAACAAACGGTCTCAAAATTAGCGTTGATGTGAGTGGGAGTGGTGGTGTTGGTGGTCGGGGGTGGGAGGGTCTATTGGTGTGTGAATCAGCAAAATGTGATTTGGTCTGGTGCCCATGGAATTCTTGCACTGGAGCAGATATATATGACTCTGCCTTCCGCCACACTTAGTTTAATAAAGTTAATTTGACAGTCATTTGCTTCTAAAACCTTAAACATGGAAGTGTTTATTATGCAAAAAATGAACAATTTGCACAATTGCAGTCATGAAATGATATGATTTTCTATCCCAGAATGCTAACAGAATAGCTGAGTAGGGTAATCATTTTTCCCACAAAAAAAGTGTATGTTTGTAGTATTATATTGAATTGTATAGTGTTTACTGCTCCTTCGTGGGGGTGCTGAAGCGTTTACCCACATGGATAGCAAGTTATACCCTTTGGAATGTGTGGTTGAAAGAGTGTTGTTTTTATTTTGAGCCTACACATAAACTACAAAGACCAATGGCACCAAGCCAGATAAGAGGTATTTGAGTATATTTTGTTTTAATAATATTCTTCTTTAAGGCCTTATATTAATTGTCATTGAAATATCTGTACGCACGTTACTTTCACCTTCTCTTTCAACTGGGACTCAATCAGTGCTTTAAATGGGCAGGGAGTGTAGGTTACTGAGCACCTGCACGTCTATAATTTGAAAGGGAAAAGTACCTGCACTTCTCTTTACTGCGGCAATGCGTTTAATGGGAGTACTGACCCCTCTCAGGAGCAAACACTAGGTACCCTAAGTAGCGAGTATCTGTACTTCTATATTAGCATTTATGGCACAAGACTTAATGAACCACGCTGCTTTATTAGAATTGCTACCCTTAATTGTCCATCCTAGGACCCACCACATTTCCTTTCAATTCTCTGTAGTTTTTCCCTCTTATTTATGTGCGTCTTTTACTTCACTTCCTTAGCAATGTGTGTTTGTCCTACGTCTGTTTTTGGCCCACGAGTAGCTCTGTACTTGACTAACCAATAGCGTGTAAGCGTGAGGTCATCCGCCAGTGCCATTGCACGCTGCATTCTGGTCTCTATGCGGAGCTGGCACTGCGTGCATGGATTGGGACGTGTTTTGTTGTGTGACTCTGTTAGCCTGTGTGTATTTTTATTTGTAGAGTTCCATACTTACTTGAGCTCATCCTCCTCAACGAATCCGCTCCTGTCCTGGTCAATGATCTCGAAGATTTGCTTCACCTGGTCAGCGGATTTGCCCTTCAGTCCGGTCTGGGCGAAGAAGGTCTTGTAGTTGAAGGAATCTGCGGCTGTGGAGTAAAGAACAAACAAGGTATTAGTAAATGAAGTGACCCCACTAATGTATTAATTCAGCTGGAAGGAGACAGGAGAGCGAAACAGAGAGAACGATTGAAATAAGCAACGAGAGTAGCCAAAGAAATTGGGGGAAAGAGTGAGACGGAGAGAGAAAGAAAAGAGAGCATCAACATTGGCGGGGGTGGCAGGCGATAGGTTTGAGTGCGCTGGAGGGGCACGAGAGGTGATGCATACACATTTAAGGGTGTGTGCACTCAAGAGAAGGCTTTAAAAGGTAGTGTAAAGACCTAGAGAAGGGGGCTGCCTGAGAAAGTGGCAGAGGTACAGAAGGACCAAGCTAGAAAAGACGAGTGAAAGATAGTGAACGAACCATGGAGATAAAGAGTGGCTATGATGAGTAAGATTAAAAGAAAGATCTATTCAGAAAGAGAAGGTGAGGATTGGGAAGAGGGGAATAGGAGATAGTGGTACTGACAATACAACAAAAAGAAGGACGCCGAAAGTGAGAGGAGTCCTACAGCAGAGATAGTTGTCATGAGTGGCGTTGAGCGAGAGAAAAAGAATGAGGTGAGAAAGTGCAGCGGGGGTTGGGGTGGGGGTTAGGGAAATGGTCCAGGACAGGCTTTAATATACAGGGGTTCAGGTAGGTCTGAGGAGACTGGGAGCCCAGATTGAGGGTGCAGATAACCATAGAGGAACGAGGATAAGGAATACGAGCTAGAGGGTCCAAATCTGAGGGCAGAGAGAGGCTTGGACCGCTATAGATAAGAAGAGCATGGCGCCAAGATTGAGAACAAACAAGGCCACACAAATATGCCTGGGAGCTTTACCTTTGCAGTTCTTCAGAGCAGCAGCAATGTCGGAGTCACTCAGGATACCAGAGAAAGCCATCTTTAAGCTAGAGGGAAAGAAAAGCCCGTGTTAATACTTAGAAATGTGCGGTCACACTGATTAACAGGTCAGTGGTCACAGTCAGTCAGTCAGAGCTGTCTTCGCTGCTGGGCACAGGCAGGTCTGAGCCTGGTCCTGCCTGCTCGGCCTGGCCCTTCAGTTCCTCCCGGTGTAAGGAGGGAGCCCAGCAGGTGCACGTGCCACCTGTCTCCCTTCCCAAAACCCAGGACCGCAGCAAGTGGACGGGTCAGCCTGCCCGAGTGCGTGTCCCAAATCCAGCTCTGGCCGAGGCACAGCCACACTCCTGGCAAGTCCTGAAGTCCGGCCCAAGGCCTGCATCCACGCCTTTCGCCAAGTCCATGTTCCCAGTGCATCACGGATGCCCAAATAATAAGTTCGTTGCGCCGTATCCCTCTCACCGATCCAAGTTGGTACAGTCCACCCGTCGCAGGAAGCCAACTCACCTTGCTTGGGAGTTGCAGAGGAGGACGGTGGAGGTCTTCGGGAGCTGCTAGTCTGACTCTCCTCCATGGGGCCGGGGCTTTTATACATTTCTTCCAGCCAAGAAACAGAGCCATATACAGAAGTGCTGCACACACATGACTGCAAAAACCTACGGAGATACCATAGCCGCCCAAAGTTGCTGGCTAGTCAAAATTGTATTTATAACCCTGTGGAATGCGCACTCTGCTCTGAACAATGTGCGCACGTGCAACGCCATACATAGCAAGGCGAACATCAGTCACCACGAGCAAACATGTGGGTCGTTTAAAAGGCAGTGCCTGCCCAAGAAAACATTAATTTCACGTACGCAAATGCTCTCATTAATGTGATCAGATTTTTAATAACACCCATCAGTACAGTAAAAACAATCACACGCAATCTGTCATTTCAGTGAAAATGAGCTTTTAGTAGCCTTTCTAATAACAGCAGAATGCCACTTTTGCAATTACTCCAAACCTTTTGGAAAGTGTCGCTGTTCCTGAGAGGCGAGTCCGGCGCTTCTAAACGTCTATAAAAAGGACATGACAGGCTTTTACTTTTAGAAAGTGAACAACGCGGCGTAAGAAAGGGACATTTTTTATGTGCGACTGGAAAAAGGGTCGTATTTGAATACCTTAAAAGATATATTTTAAAGAAAAAGATTTTGGATGCTTGCAACAGCCATCCAGCTTAATAAAGAAGGCGCATTTCAGAGACACTATAGATTAATTTATACTGCACATCTAGTCAAGCTGAAAGGTCTCGCTGACAGGGACAGCTCTGGGGCAAAATAAAGACTAAAGCCTGAGTGCGTACTACGAGTTATAATAAATGTTAAGCTTTAACATATTGGTATGTAAGAATACATGAGTCCGCTGTGTGGCAAAGATATTTTCCAAAACTTTTTTGCAATACATACCAAGCTAGGCACTAAGAGTTCACGATTAAATACCGTTATCTCATTGGACGTAATTTGGTTTGGAGCTTTGCATTGGCCAGCGTGGGTTTCAGATGCCCACTTCCTCCCTACATCTTTATTTTGTGACCAGTATTTCAGGTATTTCTAAAACCATTGTATTAAATAGATCACCATTGTCAAACGATTACAAAATACACTTGACTGTTCTATATATTATTTTGCGCTATATCTCACATGAGTAAATTGTTTATTGAAATAGAAGCAAAACTATTTTGACAGTAAATGCTGTACATAGTAACCGTTGGACGGTATGCAAAAAGTAATCAGGATGGGACCATATAGAGCAGGTTATGGAAAGGATGGGTTCTGGGTGTTTCAAGCAGCTGTGGCAATACAACAGTTGAACCATATATACATGTTTGAAATGCTTTATTCAGTGAGAAGGGGAAGTTAGTGGGTGGTTGATAAATTCCATTTCAGGTAACATGGGGTTATTCTTGGGAGAACTTTTGAAGGAATTTAGCAGAGAGGGGAGTTCAAATCTTCCAGGACAGAATTCCAAAGCGAGGTACCTCTAAAGTGAAGGACAGAAAGTTGTTTGCAAAACAAACCAAGAAGCTAATTTTTAAGATTTGGTTTTGCACTGCATAAATGCGTTTTTTAAACATGAACTGACAATATTTAGAGGCTATTTTATCATAAGCTACTTCATGCTTTTTGTTACTGCCATACTCTTAAGAGCCCCCTGTTGTGCCATATGCTTTAAGGCCCTATTTTTGTGGAACGAGCTAGTGGAAAAGTTAATGTTGCTCTTGTGTGTTTTAGTCAGCAGGTGGCAATAGAGACCTACTCAAGTTAGGACTGGCGTTCAGTTAGAGGCAGAGCTATCAAACCAGTGAGTGGGGATAGATCATACAAGGCGCTGTTTTTAAAATAGACGGAAAACGAAGCCATGCCTGCTATTGATACTGATTTGGTGGCCAGTTGTGGGTGAACAATAATCAGATCAATTACAAATGGTTGGGTACAAGTTTTGGGCTGAGTGAATTAAATTCCCACAAAAGCAAATTGTATGAATTTTGGCCGAAAAAAATCAATTAGGAGAAGAATTGCAAATCTTTCCGAAAGACAAAAAGGGGTGATTAAATGAAAAAGTACCCTATTTGGTATTAGAACAGAATCATTATAAAAAAAAGAAGCAATTTGACATTTGCACAACTAAATGCCTGATTTTAATGTTGCAGTATGTATACTCAGTCGCTACGGCGATGGAGTATACATACATACCGCCAACTTGAAGGTCGGTCCGCCCGATTTAAATGCGGGCGGACCTTCGGCTTCGGCTTGGCTACAGGGTGTCTACTCCGTCACCGCCATAGCCAATAGGACTTTGAGGGACAGCAGACCAAGAGGAGGTCTGTCCCCCGGGGACACTGCGTAAATTTAGGTGCAGTCTAGGCAACTGGGCTGGTTGGGCTACATCTGGTATAAGATGGAGCCCAAGGGTTATATAATGCACCATTTTGGGCTGCCTCCCACCATTTTGTTAGGTGTACACTGTGGCAGCCCCTAACATAGTTTAGGAAAGCTTTTTCCCCCTTTCATTAGGCAGAGGTACGGGTTGCGTGTAGGAACAGGGTCCGTTGAATAACGTTTGCTTGTTACCTGCGAGCCAGTGTTGTTTAAAGATGCAGTATGATCAAGTCTGTGAGGCACTCTGGCTGTTAATTGAAGCTAGGCACCTGGATCTACTGCAGTCACGTAGTCGACGTGGCCCTTGAGGGGGTAGCGGCCGCCATCCTGGCATGCTCGCCGGCTCGAGGCCCAGCGATGGCCCAGGTGAGTACAGGGGGCTGCACACGAGGGGCCTCCGTGCATGAGCGGCAGTACCTAAGCCCAAGAAGGGACTGGTTTCGGGGTATCACCCCTCATCAGCCAGGCTAACTTGACTCCAGTGCCATGGAGAGCACGGGACCCACATCTGGGCATACCCGTCCCACTTGGGGTGACAAATGCAAAAAGAACAATTGATGGACGGAATGCTGAACAGTGTCAAACATTCACCCCTACTACATAGATCTGGCCCTAAGTCCATCATTTTTTTGCTCACCATGCCATTCCAGTTTGGACCAAGTCATATGCAAATCAGACTTGATCTTACTCCCCATGAGAACAGTCCAGCCCGAGCTGCCAAGCCAGGTACTGATGGAGCAAGGACTCACAATGAGACTTGCTCGGAAGCAATCCTCTCACAGTATTAATTAATTTGTACTAAAACCCTTGTAATGTCCTTATTAATAATGTGCAACACAACATATTTTATCTAGAAGATGCTTGCCTATGTGTTTCCCAGTAATAAGTAATCCTCGTCTAATCCAAAATGGCCGTTAAAACGCGGGAATTCTACTGCGCATGTGTCAACCATGTCACGTGGTATGACGTCTTTCTTTGCTTGGAGGGAATTTTTGCTTCTGCGCAGTGTATGCTAAAATGGCCGCTTTAATGTTCTCACATGCTAAAGCTTTCGCATTGCTGCAATTAATAATGTGGTATTCTAAAGCTATTAATGCGGGATAGACATTTATAAATAAAGGGGATTAGTGTAGAAATAGGAGGTATACAGTGAAAACATTTATTTTTGATTTTAATACGTTTCTTCTTTGACTTTCTATTAATTCATAAAGTGGGCCTGGGTTGGCTAAACAGCAGCACGAGAGCCATGAGACCTGCGCATGCGCTCTGAAAACTAACAAAGCAAAGCAATGAAGTCAACTTGGAGGATGTCCAAGGACATGACCCGCTGATCACCTTCAGAGTTCAACTAAATGTCCTATGAAATGATACATTTTGTATATATTTTGTATTAATATTGGTGTGAAACGGGTGGGACATAAAGCAAATGTATTAATTGAGAGGGGCGGGATTCTAAAACAATGGGCTTAAGAAAATTGAACTAAATTGACATGGTGTGAGGATCAACCCCCTGTCCCTGTCCAATCAGAATTAGTGGGCCCATAATTTTGAAACATTAATGGGAGGTACACGGGCATAGAAGGGTATAATAGATATAGAATTAGCTTAGTGTGAGAGCAGATGGACATAGATGCTGTAGCAGAGAACCGATGCTATTGCAGAACAGAGCAGACTGAATCGCTGTCCGAAGAGGTCGTGAGGTGGGGGCAGCGGACCGTATTAGAGGGAGACGCGGAAGAGCCACGAGGAGGAACGAAGTGTCAGAGAGGGGAACGACGCAGGCGTCGTTGGTAGAGAGGTCATCTATCCTGTCCTGAACCCAGTCTGGAGGTCTTGGTCTTCATCCTTTCTTGGGGACCCTCTTTCAAACTCCTTGGCCAAGGGGTTTGGTTTTCACACCTTTAGGTAACTATAAATGCGTAATTTTTAGTTTGTACTGCTGTCTCTATCCTCTCTTTTCTGAGGGCCGTCATTTGTAATTAATAGGTGACTATATAGTGTGCTTCCTCCTTGAGATGCGATTAAGTATCATGTGGGTTGTATTTTACTCTGCTAAATAATTTTAGATAAACATTTTAAAACTTCCTGAGTCAGTGGTTATTTCAGGTGTTTAATGAAAATATGTTTTGTATGATCTCATATCAACCCCAGTTATCAAAGGTCCATTGGTAAGTCATTACTCTTCAATCAGAAAAGGTAATTGGTAGCAGGGATTTTGATAAAGAGTACAACTGACTCCCACCAGCGGTGATTGCTAGTTAGTGTGAATGAATGGGTCCAGGTGAGTGTTTAGTGTATGAATGCTTGTTGCTAGTAACCCGCTGGATGAGTACTACCTGGACCAGAAAAAAGCATCCTGGGGCCGGTTACAGGGTATCACCCTTCATCAGCCAGGCTAGCTTGACTCCAGTGGCATTGAGAGCACATGATCCACATCTGGGCATACCCGTCCCATTCGAGGTGACAAATGCAAAAAGAACAATTGACGGAACGCTGAACAATGTCAAACATTTACCCCCAGTACAGAGATCTGGGCCTAAGTCCATCGTTTTTTCGCTCACCATGCCATTACAGTTTGGGCCCAGCCATATGCAAATCAGTTTGGACCCTGCTTCCCATGGGAACAGTCCAGCATGAACTGCAGGGCCAGATACTCCCTGGACAGTAAACAGGCCTCCTGGGACCAGTTTAGGGTTATCACCCCTCATCAGCCAGGCAAGCTTGACTCCAGTGGCATGGAGAGCACGGGATCCGCGTCTGGGCATACCCGTTCCATTCGAGGTGGCAAATGTAAAAAGAACAATTGATGGACGGAATGCTGAACAATGTCAAACATTCACCCCAGTACAGAGGTCTGGGCCTAAGTCCATCGTTTTTTCGCTCACAATGCCATTCCGGTTTGGACCCAGCCATATGCAAATCAGTCTTGACCCTGCTCACCATGGGAACAGTCCAGCCCGAACTGCCAGGCCAGGTACTACCTGGACTAGAACCAAGCATCCTGGGACTGGTTTCGGGGTATCACCCCTCATCAGCCAGGCAAGTTTGAATCCAGTGGCATGGAGAGCATGGGACCCACATCTGGGCATGCCCGTCCCACTCGGGGTGAAAAATGCAAAAAGAACAGTTGATGGATGGAATGCTGAACAGTGTCAAACATTCACCCCCCATACAGAGATCTGGGCCTAAGTCCATCGTTTGTTTGCTCACCATTCCATTCCAGTTTGGACCCAGCCATTTGCAAATCAATCTTGACCCTGCTTCCAATGGGAACAGTTCAGCCCGAACTGCCAGGCCAAGTACTCCCTGGGCAAGATACAAGCATACTGGGACCAGTTTTGGGGATATCACCCTTTATCAGCCAGGCTAGCTTGACTCTAGTGGCATGGAGAGCACGGGATCCACGTCTGGGCATACCCGTCCCATTTGAGGTGACAAATGCAAAAAGAACAATTGACAGACGGAATGCTGAACAATGTCAAACATTCACCCCCAGTACAGAGATCTGGGACAAAGTCCATAGTTTTTTCGCTCACCATGCCATGCCAGTTTGGACCCAACCATATGCAAATCAGTCTTGACCGTGCTCCCCATGGGAACAGTCCAGCAAGAACTGCAGGGCCAGTTACTTCTTGGACCAGAAACAAGTATCCTGGGACCGGTTTCGGGGTATCACCCCATATCAGCTGTAGTGTAGTTCCTATTTCCCTAATAGGCTCTGCGCATTGGAATAATATACCCTATAGGTTTGACATAGGACTGAGGTCAGTATGTCCCTATCGAGTATATTAAACTTAATTACTTTGTGCCAGCTAACTCAGAGGCCACTAGAAACTCCTTGTAAACAAGAAGGGAGTAGTTTCTGGCAACCGCATAAACATGACAACTTTGTTTCCCTTTAGAATCGGAACACTCTCAGAATCGTGGAAACAATAGATAACAGTTTCACTCAGCTAATCGTGCATGCTTAGTTTCTTCAGAGTTACACAGAAAGAATAGACGGGCGTTTCAATAAAAGGATTTATTGAACAGTCTTGTTTCTCGTGTAAGAGATATGAGCTGTTATGATCACAAGACAGTATGCGAGATATATAATGTACAGCGTAAGCAGTAGAAATAAATAATACTGCGCTAGCATTATCTTTTAGCTATGACACATATATTCATATACATAAATAACATAAGCTAAAAATGCGAGTACTCATGAGATGCTTCTCTAACTAGTTCTACCCCAGTGTACCTAGCCTAAGTGTAGTGCAAGGTAAGAAGTAGGTGAAGTATTCTATAGTATGGTATGCTATAGTCTAGTATGCCAAGAGTCCCTCTAGGTTCTAGTCAGCTCCATACCTTGAGAATGAGAGAGGTGGGAATCTCCTTCCGGGTCTCGAACTCTAACACCCCGCGAAGGGAGTCAGAACACTGGAAGCTGGATTCTCTGCGAGCAGGGATGACAGCGTCTCTTGTCAGTGCGTCAGCCGGGACACGGGCTCCTCTAAAGTCGAGGTCTCCTCCTACTTGCTTGGGCTATGGAAGGTATATTTATACCTGGTAGGTGCCTTGGAATGTTAGCATTGACATAAAGTCGGGCAGAGGAAGACGTCAGGAATGAACCCTTAAGGTATAGCGGTTCATGCATAATAAATGAGTTCTTGGAGAAATCAATAATCCTGTGCTAGGGGAACTCCCAAGAGCTTAAGGGTCTGGTTTCTAAGAACTCGTTGTGACGTTAGGGTGGACGGATGTAAGTGACCATGCCTGTATTTGGATAGCATGGCTAATGCCTAAATACGGACTGGGATCTTATGCCTATATAAGGGCAATGCGAATTGTGCCTATATAAGGACATGTTTCAGGAAAACCTATATACGGACACCTAAAGCGGAATACAACACAGCCAGGCTAGCTTGACTCCAGTGGAATGGAGAGCACGGGACCCACGTCCAGGCATACCAGTCCCACCTGATGTAACAAATGCAAAAAAAACAATTGATGGATGGAATGCTGAACAATGTTAAACATTCACCCCCAATGCAGAGATCTGGGCCTAAGTCCATCGTTTTTGCTCACCATGCCATTTCAGTTTGGACCAGCCATATGCAAATCAGTCTTGACCCTGCTCCCAATGGGAATAGTTCAGCCCAAACTGCCAGGACAAGTACTCACTGGACAAGATACAAGCATACTGGGACCAGTTTTGGGGATATCACCCCTCATCATCCAGGCTAGCCAGTGGCATGGAGAGCACTGGACCCACGTCTGGGCCTATCTGTCCTATTCAGGGTGACAAATGCACTTCGGCTTGGACTGTTCCCATGAGGGGCAAGGTCAAGACTGATTTGCATATGGCTGGGTCTAAACGGGTGGCATGGTGAGCAAAATATCAATGGATTTTACCCAGATCTCTTGACTGGGGGTGAATGTTTGATTTGTTCTGCATTTCGTCCATCATTTGTGTGTCTTTTGCTTTCTCGCCCTAAATGTGCCGTGTATGCCCCAATGTGGGTCCCATGCTCACTGTGCCACTGGATTCAAGCTAGCCTGGCTGAGGAGGGGTGATACCCCGAAACCAACTGGTCTCAGGATGCTTGTTTCTGGTCCAGGGAGGACCTGGCTTGGCAGTTCAGGCTGGACTGTTCCCATGAGGAGCAGGGTCAAAACTGATTTGCATATGGTGTGGTCTAAACTAGGGTGGCATGTTGAGCAAAAGGACAATGGATTTAACCCAGATCTCTTGACAGGGGGTGAATGTTTGATTTGTTCTGCATTCCGTCCATCATTTGTGTGTCTTTTGATCTCTTGCCTCCAGCGCTATATGGCACACAATGGTCCAGGGAGGCCCGCCATGGCGATCGCAGGAGCGGAGTGGAGCATCCCTGTCGTGGGAGCAGCACTGGTTGCGACGGCCTGCGATGGAAGTATGCCTGAGTGAGTTTGGTACGGCCCCTCGGGAGATGGCAAAGGTAACACTGTTGTACGTCATCAGGAGCCACAAGGTGTGGCCGCTATGGCAAGTGGCCCTGCGGGGCTTGCGTGGCAAGAGGAGGAATTGGATTATGGAGATGACAGTTTCAAAAACAGAGAGATCATAGACATAGAGATAAAAGGCCTCTTGGTGCCGCCAAAGGGGCACATGGGCACTATGTGGGAGGGGGTGTATTGAATCCCACCTCTAGTGCTGTTTTGCAAATTCCAATCAGACATCAAGGACGGTCAGCAGAAATGCAAGGGGTACATATGTCACGTACACTGGCAAGGCGGCAGGCTTTGGAGCGGGCGCTGACCTTACGGCCAGGTTAGAACACTAACGCAGGACCGGGTCCAGTCATGGTGTCAATGGGGGTGGATGTGGGGTGTGAGCGGGTGCAGGAGGCTTGACTGTAGAAGGGTAGGTATGTCAGGGACACTGGGGTAGGCACAGAGGAAATAAAGTAGAAGGGGATAGAGACAGGTAAGGAAGGATACGCAGTTAAGGGGGTGCCCCCAGGTGTAGCGAAACCCAAGGATGCAGCAAGAGGAGTCGGGGAGGAAGATAAGCAGGGGGATGAGAGGAAGGTGGGGGACACAGAGGGGAAGGAGAGTAAGGAGCTAAAAATAGGGAAACTCCCATGCAGTGGGGTTATGAAGCCACTGGGGCACATCTCATGTTATCCACTAAAGAACGAATTTGGAAAGGTGAGTATGTTTAAACTCCTGCATAGAAAACGTAGAGCAAAGGAAGAGTCAAAAGAGTATGAGCTAACGAATTGCCCACGGGTACCCATGACTATTGAGAACTGGATGGTAGCGTTTCTTATATACACCATCGTTTACTGTGAAAAACACCCAGATAGGTGTACCCCTGTTCAAATATATGGGTGTCATACGCAAGGCCCCAATATCCTTTGGCGGTAACTGCTGGGCTCAGTATGACGAGGAGTTTCAGGCAAGCATGGCATGAGACCCCAAACCACGATGGGGGAACTGAACACGGATTTGTGGCAGCAAACAATGGGCCCAGCCAAATTCGGGAAGACCATATACACTGCAAGTCGGTTGCCAATCGAATATCGGCCCTTTCAGGCTTGTCCCACCCAGGGACGGGTGGAAACTTCAAGTAAGAGCAAAAGGGGTACACAAGGGGCATGTTGGGATTTCAACAAGTGCCTGTGCACAAGGGATTATTGTAGATTCAAACATGAATGCTCTAAGTGCCGGGGGAGGCAGCCCCTCGTCAGTTGCTTTGGGAAAGCCGGAGGTGCGTGAAGGACCCAACAGGGTGGTCACAGTTCACAGTGGCAGCAGAACTCAGGAGAGGCAGTGATGTCTAATGCAGGTAACTACAGGGGGTAGAGCAGCACAAGGATCTCAAGGGAAAAGCTCATATGCCGGTTAGACTAGATAGGCTCGCATTTTGGTTGGGATCCTACCCGAACAGTGAAGATGCCAATACCTTGCAAGAAGGTTTCACATGGGGTTTTAGGCTGGGGTACAGTGGCCCGAGAGTGCACGCTGGGTGGAGAATTTGAGATCAGTGAGGGCACACCCACAAGTGGTGCGGGACAAATATAAGGAAGGAGGTGCAGGAAGGGAGGATGGTTGGGCCTTTTGACTCATGGCCATTGGAGAATTTGATTGTTTTCCTGATAGGGGTAGTACCCAAGAAAGAGGCAGGGCAGTTTCGGCTCATTCAACACCTGTCATGGCTTATGGGCAATCAGTGAATGACTTGATTGGGGGAAATTAGCATCAGTGTCTTACTCATCCGTGAATGTGGCTATGGCCATGGTGGAACAGGCGGGGCAGGGAGCATATATGGCAAAATGTGACATAAAATTGGCCATCTGCTACTGCTGGTACACATGGATGACTTTCACTTAGTAGATTTCCAATTTTAGGGGTCCTGGTATGTGGATAAAGCCCTGCCAATGGGATGCTCGATTTCATGTGCTCTATTTGAGCATTTCAACACATTTCTTCAGTGGATTTTCGTGAGAGGAACGTGCCATTAGAAGGTGACACACTATCTTGATTACTTTTTCATGGTCACGGACTCAGGTTCCGTGGACTGCCAGTGACTGTCACTAGCCAACGCTGTCACTACATTGGCTCTTCAGACAGCCAACTTTAATATTATAGGTGACCTGAATTTACACTTGGAGCTACAAGATGCTCCTGACATTATCAACTTTCTTGGGGATATGGCAACTTGCCAATTGCCACAACTGGTCCTGGGTCCGACACGCCTAGCTGGCCATCTCCTTGACCCTGTTTTCTCGAATCTCCAGCCTTTAGAGGTGCAGGCCCCCCTTCCTATGCCTTGGACCGACCATTCCCTCATATCTCTGCGGATACCTTTAGTTGGCTCCAAGCCCACAACCTCATCGCAACCCTTCGATTAAACGTCTTTGGCACAAACTGGACCCTGCCGCCTTTAAAGCTGCCCTAAGCACCCAGCGCCCTGAATGGCCCGCTAACATAGAAGCAGCCAACAAATCCTTTCTGGGGTGGGTCAATAAAGCACTGGATATCTGCATCCCGGCCAAACTAAGTCATCCAAAGTGAAGGTGGACCAATGCCTGGTTTGATGAGTCACTAATTTTAGGGAAGAAGAACTGTAAGGTTGTAGAACAGGCTTGGAGATGGACCTACGATCTCATTGCTAAAGCACGTTACAGAAACTCGATTAAAGCATACCATAAACTAGTCCGGAAGACTAGGGCCGCACATTACGCTATATTGATCAATACAAGTAGCAACCCTTCTAAAACTATTTTCACACTCCTGAAAGATATGGTAAAATCCCCGTCTGCCCCTGACAGTACCATATCTTCCGACTTGCAGTGTGAGGTATTGGCCAAACTCTTCATTAATAAGGTTGAGCGTATTTACAGCAGTTTCTGTCCGGGGAATACCATTCCCTGCCCTTGGAGGAGTCCGCCCTCTGGCCCTGAGATCCACTCCCTCTCCTCCTTGCCTCTTATTTCCCCCAAAGACTTAGAAGCTTTGTTTGTCAAGGTAAAGTCAGGGTCCCCTGATGACCCGCTGAAACCTGACCTTTTCAGAAAGTTCGAACAATGTCTTCTACCTGAGTGCCTAGAGTTGATCAACTTATCTCTATCGTACATTCCCAAATCGTGGAAACACGCCAAAGTTGTTCCTCTGCTGAAAAAACCGACGCTGGAGGCGTCCAAGCCTGAAAACTTTCGACCAATCTCCCTGCTTCCGTTCCTTTTGAAAATCACAGAATCACACGTCAACACCATTTTAACTCAATACTTGGAAGTTGAACTCGATACTAGATCCATCTCAAAACGGTTTCCGGCCTCGGCACAGTACTGAGTCCGCGCTGCTTGCGGTTACGGAGCAGCTACGGGCTTCTCTGGACGAGGGCAGAACCTCGACACTGATGCTGCTTGATCTGAGCGCAGCCTTCGACACGGTCTCCCATAAGTTCCTGCTATTCCAGCTGAGGGAGATCGGTATCGATGGCAAGGCACTCTCTTGGTTCTCGTCTTTTCTGGCCGATCGGACCTTTCAAGTCATCGCCCCCCCTTTTTCCTCCATTATTCATCCGCTGCACTGTGGTGTTCCCCAGGGCTCAGCACTGAGCCCCACTCTATTTAATATCTACATCCGACCTCTGGCTCTGATGGCTAAAGCCTGGAACATCTCTCTGGTGTCATATGCGGATGACGCTCAGTTGTTGCTTACCTTCTCCAGCAACCCTAGCCAGGACTCAGCAAAATTCCAGGAAGATCTAAATGCCATCTCTGATTGGATGGCTAACAACTAACTCCAATTGAACTCCACCAAATCTGAAGTCTTTCTGGTGGGCAGGGACTCCCATCTCTGGGGCAGCCAGTGGTGGCCCCCTGCACTTGGTGCACCCACCCTACCTAAATCTGTGGTCAAGAACCTGGGAATCTGGGTTGACTGCGCCCTCTCTTTCGAGGCACACGTTAAATCAGTGGCAGGCACCGGCTTTGGTTTACTACGTGGCCTAAAGCCTATCCTGGGACTTTTCGACTCTCGCACCCGGCAGTTGATAGTCCAATCTACCGTCCTGCCTAGTATTAGTACTTCCTAGGAAAACTATACTAAAAAAAATCGGTCCTAATAAATCCCCCTGGTTCACCCCTGAACTTCGTAAATTGAAGCAACAATGTAAAAGACTAGAAAGAGCATGGAGGAAAGACTTCTCAAGTGAAAAAAAATCACAATATAGGCTATCCATCGCTCATTACAAAACAGCATTAAAAACAACCCAGGCTACCTACTACGATGAAAAAATTCGCTCCGCTTCGAGCTCCTCCAGAGAAATATTTCGGATCGCGAAAAAACGTATGAAAATCCCCGACCCTCCCGCAACCCCTGACCTGTCCGGTCATCGATGTGAGGAACTAGCTGGTTTTTTCTCTTCCAAAATCCAAAACATCCTCAATCTTCTCCCACCCACCGTCAAGGAACTCTCAGCCGTACCTCACGACTTAGAACCCCCGAATGACTCTCATCTACTAGAGTCATTCACTTCGCCTCTCGGAGGATTTATTCTTCTCCATTTCAGGTTCGGTCAAGAGCGGGTCCCCGCTGGACCCTGCTCCCCTAACATCTTGAAGCTGGTAGCACCCATAGTTGCCCCTCATATCATCAATTTAATTAATGCCTCATTAGCTTCGGGCATTGTCCCCCAAGACTGGAAAAATGCAATAGTGAAGGCGCTATTAAAAAAACCCCATCTAGACCCCACCGAGTTGGGCAACTATCGCCCTATTTCACTACTCCCGGGTATCAGTAAGATTGCAGAAAAACACATTAATCGCATACTCTCTGCACACCTAGAAAAATGTAAACTACTTCACTCATCTCAGACTGGCTTCCGCCCTGGTCAGGGCACAGAGACTGCATTGATAACGGTAGTGGAGGAGTCAAGAAAGATCCTCGACTCCGGAGGGTCTTCGGCTATTATCCTCCTAGACCTAAGCGCAGCCTTTGACACGGTGAACCACGGCATACTGGTCCATCGTTTAAAAAAGCGGGAGTGACAGGTACGGCTCTAACATGGCTGAAATCGTTTCTAGAAGAAAGGTTCTATCAGGTATTGGAAGGGAATTCTCGCTCCCAGCCAGTCCCGCTGCAATGTGGTGTTCCCCAGGGCTCGTCTCTGAGTCCCACTCTTTTTAATATATATATGGCCCCCTTGGCGGAGATTGTAGCCCCTTTCGGAATCCACATAGTCACATATGCTGATGACACCCAATTAATCGTGGCACTGAATCAGTCGGAGCAGTCCCCCACGGACCTGCATTCCTGCCTTAAGACAGTCGCTAGCTGGATGAGCTCATCTCATCTGAAGCTCAATGGCGAGAAAACGGAGCTTATGCTTCTGGGCAACCAAGCAAATTTTCATCCAAACATCATGTGGCCAATCTGCATGGGCCCAGCTCCCTCTCCAAAAAGGAGATAAAAAGCTTGGGTATCTGGCTCGACCATGATCTTACCTTTAGAGTCCAAGCAAGGAAAACGGCCGCCACGTGCTATGGCCTGCTCAGAACCACCCGGAAAATACTCCCTCTCCTACCTAGCCAATCTAGAAAGCTGTTGGTCCAGGCACTTATTCTTTCTAGGCTGGACTACGGCAATGCTCTGTATTTGGGTGCTCCTAAATCGGTTATCGCCAAACTGCAGGTGGTCCAAAACGCTGCAGCAAGACTCCTTACAGGCACAAATAACCGCTGCTCAGCAAAGCCTTCTCTTCGCGCTCTCCACTGGCTGCCGGTTCAGGAGAGAATACATTTCAAAGCCCTATGCATTGCACACAAGGGTCTGCAGGGCAGAGGCCCCCCTATAACTAAAAATTTGATCAAACCTTACAAGGCTACACGCTGTCTGCGCTCGGACGAGCTCTCCCTGGCCGAGGTCCCTAGAATTAAGAAGGCCAGAACAGGCGTTCAAGGCATTAGCGCCTGCCCTTTAGAACTCTCTACCTCTCTCTACCCACAGTATTTCCGATCACTGGAATTTTAGAAGAACTGTGAAGACCTGGCTATTTTCCAATCACTAGCTGCCTCTACTTCCCACTCTACCAGACAGTCAGCGCTGCGACGCCCCATTGCTGGGGCAGCCATGCGGTTTATAAATATTTTAACATAACATAACATAACTGGTAGTTGGGTCCTTGGGGGTGTTTACGCATAAGGCATATTACCAGGCTGGGGGCAAAGTTTTGAGCTCAGGAGCTTGACGCCACCCGGTGGAATGGAAGTAGAGGACATTGTGCAGTTCATTCTCAGGCTGACAGAAAAAGGTTTATCTAGGGTTATGATTACAGGAAAGCTGGCAGGCATCTCTTTCACGAGGAAGCTGTTGTGGGGGTATGAGCTATTGGTGGGAGAGTTGGGTAAAAGGATGTTAGAGGGTTGGGCTACGGAGCAAGGTAAGGTGGGGCAGAAGGGGAAGCCTCTGCCTTGGCATGTTTTTTGTAGAGTGAATCATAGTTTGCCAGAAGTTTGCTATTCGCAGGTTGAAACTGTTTTGTTTTCCACACTAAGGTTGTGGATGTTTTTTGGGGCATTTAGGGTATCAGAGCTGTTGAGTGGCAGGGGTGACATAGGGGGGAAATGGGATGATGTTAGTTTTAGGTGGACCAGTTTGGAAATCTGCTTTCTCCGGTCTGAAACTGACCAGCAGTCGAGAGAGACGACAATGAGATTGCAGATTCAGGAGAAAGAGGTTTGCCCCGTGGCGTGGGGCCGTAAGCAGGGACACACAAGGGGGGGGTGAGGGGTTTAACACATTCACAGGGTGATAAGGTGACTTCCTTCCAACTATTGGCAGTGTTGAGGAAAGCCGTGTCGAGGTTGGGGTTGGTGGCTGCGGATTTTGGTACTCATTCCTTTAGGATCAGGGTAGCGATAGAGGCCAGCAAGAGAGGGTGGTCTAGGGAGCAAATCATGGGGTTGGGCAGGTGGTCATCAGATTGTTATCCGAGGTATGTTAGGGACAATGAGGGGGAAGGGGCGAGTGTAAGTAGAATCATGTGTTCACACTGTTTTCTTTTTCTGGTTCGGTTGCAGGTCCTTTGGCTGATAGCTTGTCGGTGTGGATTGTCGGTCATTCCTTCAAAAGATGGGCATATCTGACTGCAGGAAGAAGTGCTTGGGGTAGGAATTTAGGTCTCCGTAACAGCTCTTTATCGATTGAGTGGTTTGGGAAGGGAGGCTTGAGGTTGAGGGAGCTGCTCCGCAAGCTCAATAAGTTGATGGTTAGGGATAATTGTCCATATATATTGATGATCCATTTAGGCGAGAATGACATGGTAGGGCTGGCCTTTTTATGATCCATGGAGCAAGATTTGAGAAAGATTAAACTGTAATGGTCAGGGTGTTTTGTAGTCTGGATGGAACTTATCCCCAGGAGGTGTTGGAGAGGTGCGGACAAGCAATCAGCCATAGATAAAGCCAGAAGAAAAGTGAATAGGGAGATGCAACGCTTCTGTAGGGATGAGGGTGTAGGGAGGATACAGCATGCTGATTTACGTTACGAGGAGGTGGAATGTTTCCGGGATGATGGATACAGGATGAGGTTATACTTGTTAGAGTTGAGGGAGTTTCAAGTCAGGACCTTGCAGAGACAGGAATTAATTTGCATGGGGGGGGGGCAGAAAAAGCCAGATTGGTGCCTTTTTCTGTTTGCGGTCGGCTCACAACTTTGCAGGCCTTTACTTAAGGTTAGTTTAGTTAGTAAGGGCTAAGCAGGCAGAAAGGGGGGGCCTCAACAAGCCCACACCAGAGTTAAAATGTTATGTCATAGGATTAACAAGTTGAGCACCGATTAATTGTTTCACAGCTAAGCAGAAGGGGAAGTATAAAATTAGACAATCAGAGAAGTTCAATAGGTCAAAATGTCAAAGTTTGAAGGGTATGTATACGGGGAGGCTATTTAGGGGAGATGGGTAAGTAAGGTAGGTTATTGAATGTATAGTGAGGTTTTAGTTCTGTAAGGCCTTAAGCCAAGGATGTTTATATGATACACACCTGTTTCAATAAAGCTCTCTTTTCCACACATACAAAGAGTCAGTGGTCTGTAATATGCCCTATTTCGCCCAATAGGGCTTTGGGGGATATCAGACCAAGGGAAGGTCTGCCCCCCAGGGTCATTGGTTGAATTTAGGTGCAGTCTAGGCAGATGGGCTTGTTGGGCTTCATCTGGGATAAGATGTAGCCCGAGGGTAATATAATGAGCCATTTTGTGCTGCCAGCCACCATTTTGTTAGAAGGTGTACATGGTGGCAGCCCCTGACATAGTTTAGAAAAGCTTTTTCCCCCTCTCACCCACCCCCTTTTTGGTTATTGGTCTGAGGGAGAATAGTTTGATTTTGTCAGTCATGAATAGGGCAGGATAGTTGCAACAGGTGCGTAAAGGCAGGAGTTGTATTGGTTGTCCCTTTGAGACAGATGCAAGGGTGGGGCGGTCGGGACGCAAGTTTGCAGGCCTTTACTTAAGGTTAGTTTGTTTATATAGGCTAAGCAGGCAGAAAGGGAGGGTCTCAACAAGCCCACACCGGAAGTCCTGGAGTTAAAATGTTACGTCATAGGATTATCAAGTTAAGCACAGGTTAATTGTTTCACTGCTAAGCAGAAGGGGAAAAATAAAATTAGACAATCAGAGAAGTTCAATAGGTCAGGATGTCAAAGTTTGAAGGGTATTTATATGGGTAGCTGGTTTAAGGTAAGGGGTAAGGAAGATAGGTTATTGAATGTATAGTGAGATTTTAGTTCTGTAAGGTCAAGAATGTTTATGTGATACACACCTGTTTCAATAAAGCGCCCTTTTCTACACATACTAAGAGCCAGTGGCCTGTAATGTGCCCCATTTCGCCCAAACTCTCCGACGGTCTGGTGTAAGGGCCTCAGAGAAATGGCTACATGTCCACCCGCCCAATCACAATGACATGTAGCCATTTGTTTACTGTCTGTCAAAGCCAGGCAAACCATGGTGGTGAGGGACAGTAAAAATCAAATAATGGACTTTGTGGTTCCTTAATTGGTTAAGTTTCACCCTAAAAATGGAACATACATGCACTCCGTACATCAAGTCCAGATTATCAGGATTCTGTCACTGACATAGTATTGTGTCTCCTCCCACTCCTACAAGTAAGGCACTTGGAGGTTGGGTCTTGACTTTATGGGGGAGAGGTTAAGGGAGTTGTTAGAAATGGGGGTCTCTAGTTGGCAGTGGCTTGCACCCTTTCTAGGTAGGGACCCTTATTCTAGTCAGGGTAAGGGGATTACACAGCTAAGATAACCCCTGCTCACCCCCTTGGTAGCTTGACACAAGCAGTCAGGCTTATCTCAGAGGCAATGTGCATAGCATTTGTACCAACAAATACAGTAACACAGTAAAAATACTACATATAGACACCACACCAGTTAAAAAAATAACCAATCCTTAGCTGAATAAAACAAGACCAAAATGACAAAAATCCAACACACACAAGTAAAGATATGAATTTTGCAAGAATAAACTAAAAATACAGTTCCTTGAAGTCGATAGCGCCAACCAGGGCTATCACAGCGTCGTGAGCGACACAAACCCAACAGTTCAGTGGTGGGGCGTCAGGAAGTCCAACAAAACAATGAAGAGGCCTCTAGTCCCTTGCGATGAAATCCGAAGATGAGCAGTCGGCGGGCGTTGGTTTCGAAAGTCCGGCAGGAGTCGTTGAGGCCTTCGCGTCTCACACATGTTACAGGTCGATCTCTGCAATGTCACAGTCAGGGGCCCTGGCGTCGGCGGAGGCGGGGCTGCGATGTCGTCGCTATCAATATGTCATGCTCTTCATGAGCGGTGACCACGGCTTTGGTGCAGGCAGCGGCGTGGCGTTGGGGCTGAACGCTGTCACCTGCCAGCCCGGGGCTGCAATGTGAGATGAGGCATCCTCAGCCACGATTCAGGAAGCAGCGTCGGAGACGAGGTCGGATTCGCGGGCGCTGTCATCGGTACACCAGGGCCTATGATGTTGTCGAGGCAATGCGTCATGCTCTTCACGAGCGGAGCTCTCGGCTTTGGGGCAGGCAGCGAAGTCAATGACGGCATAAAGCCATGTCGCCGGTGAGGCAGGGGCTGCAATGTCATCGCGGTCAGTGCGTCGTGCTCCTCACAAGCTGTGACCACGGTTTTGGTGCAGGCAGCGGCGTCGGGTTGGCTTTTCTGAAGGTTACTCTCTGCAAATCAAAAAAGGGGTAACCCAGTATCCCTCAGAACCTGGGCATGTATATTATAAACAACAATGGTTCTGTCGGGTAATACAATTTCTTTGTGATTTTCAACATTCATGTAAAGTAATGAATCAACTGATGGCGCTAGAACACAAATAGAATTACAAATTCATTCATAATTACAAAAAACTGAGTAATTTCCTTAAATTCAAAGATTCAAACAAAGAGTTTTATTCAATGCAAAAATTACCATAAGAGAAGGCTGTGTGGTAATTCAGTCAATGGAGCGGCGCAAGTGACAATTATTTATAGTGACAAGGTGAAAAAAGTGCCCAAGTGACAAAATCATTGTATTGTACATGTAAGTGACAACATACGCAATGGACATATATTTACAAATGAAGGAATTGAAAAAAGGTCAAATTTTCAAAGTATAATATAAGTGTCTCAAGCTCAAGGATTAATCCACATTGATTTGGAAGCAGAGAGGCCTATTGAAGTATGGACAACTAAAACCGTCGACGTTTCGACCCTGACAGGAGCATTAATGAGGGATGTCAATACGGGTCTTCTTCAGGAAAAAAGTTGAACAGACAGCCTATTCTTCAAGTTAAATCGATGCCAAGGGAAGGTGATTGAGAAGAGGATGAATTAGTGCCCGTCAGCCCTTATTTGAGATGGATCCTACTGCGGGTGTGCAAATTAATGCGGATCTTAGTAACGGGCTGGAAACCAGTGATCCCTAAGGTCATGGAATTTGAGCAGCCTCTTGTTCGGCGGGCAACCAACGGAGTCACGAGTGGATCGTGAAATATTCAAATGCTTAATGACTGTGGACTTTAAGCACTCATGGATGCTCTGAAAATTAGAGCGCGTCGATGTTGCCTCTTGTCCAAATGGCAAAAACGTGGAGTCACAAATGAATCGTGAACCGCAGAGAAATGACTTATTGGTTGTGGAGAGACGGCAGGATCCTGTTTCTGAAGGTTACAGCACAACCACTCAGTTCCAAGAGCCCAGGACTGGTACCACTTGGCAATGCAGGATTCACAACAGAAGAGTCCCAGTGCTGGTAACAAGATGTGGGTGAAGTCTTTGATATTCCTGAGACTTCCAACAGGAGGCAAGCTCAACTCAATCTCTTGGAGAAATTTGGAAAGCAGGATGTAAAAAACAAAGTCCAGTCCTTTCACTGTCCAGGACAGAAGCAGTAAGCAGCAGGCCAGCACGACACAGCAACAAGCAGAGTGGCAGTTTCTCTCCTACAGCTTCTCCAGCTCTTCTTCTTGTCAGAATCTCCTCTTAGTCCAGAAGTGTTCTTATACCCCTTTCTGCCTTTGAAGTAGGCATACTTCAAAGGATACTCTTTGTAGTGTACAAGATCCTGCCTTGCCCTGACCTGGCTCCAGACACACTAAAGGGGGGTGAAGAAGGCTTCGTGTGAGGACTGGCATAGCCCTATTCAGATGTCAGTACAACTCCTCCTACCACTCTAGCTCAGGAAGACCCGTCAGCCTGGTGATGGACCATCAGGATATGAAGGGCACACCTCAGCTCCCTTTGTGTGACTGACTAGAGTGAATGTACGAACAGCCCAACTGTCAGTCTAAACCAGATGTGGATTCCACAGGCAGGAAGAGGTACAGAATGATATAGCAAGAAAATGCCCACTTTCTAATAGTGGCATTTTCAAACTTTCAATTTAAAACCAACTTCACTAAAAGATGTATTTTTAAATTGTGAGTTCAGGGACTCCAAACTCCAAATCTTTATCTCTTCCCAATCGAAAGTTACACTTGTAAGAGGTTACAAGGCAGCTCCAAAGATAACCTATGGGAGAGACAGTCCTTGCAATAGTGAAAAAACGAAATTGGCAGTATTTCACTATCAGGACATATAAAACACACCAGTACATGACCTACCTTTCACATACACTGCACCCTGCCCATGGGGCTACCTTGGGCCTACCTTAGCGGTGCTTTAGATGTAGAAAAAGGAAAGGTTTAGGCCTGGCAAGTGGGTTCACTTGCTAGGTCGATATGGCAGTTTAAAACTGCACACATGGACACTGCAGTCACAGGTCTGAGACATGGCTCCAAGGCTACTCATGTGGTTGGCACAATCAGTGCTGCAGGCCCACTAGTAGCATTTGATTTACATGCCCTGGGCACACCTGGTGCACTTTACTAAAGACTTAATAGTAAATCAAATATGCCAATCATGGATAACCAATCATAATCACAATTTACACACGGAGTACTTGCACTTTAGCACTGATCAGCAGTGGTAAAGTACCCAAAGTTCTAAAGCCAGCAAAAACGGAATGCAGCACACATTCAAAAACAGGAAGTCAGAAGCAAAAAAGACAGGGGAAAAACACGCCAAAGATGCCAGGTCTAACAGGAGTTCTACCCATTTTACTACCAATACTCCTCACTGTACACAGGGGGGAAAGGGAACAGCCTTTCAGTGACAGGCTCAATAAAGTGAAGTGAAAGAACCTGAAAGGGGGCAGAATGGGAGAAATTCCCTCTAAGCAGATACATCCTGTCAGTAACTGAGAAAGCGATAGACTGGGAGAATATGGTGCAGACTGGACCTTATGTTATTCAGGATGAATGGGAACCTGTGACTGCCAACCGCACCAACTGACCCAGATTTTTAACACAACGTTCTTATTCAAGAAAAGACTGAGATTTGAAAGACTAACTTGTGAAGGTTCTTAAAGATAAAATTGTATAGAATAATGAAGGTACCACCCTGCCTGACCATGGGAAAGCCCACAGGTAGCCTATCGCTTTTCTGAGACTGGCTAACTATGTTTGGTCAGTAAAATGTTTTTATTCAATTTTTATTTTAATAATAGTTTGTATTGGTTAATCTGAGAACCAGAATGTGTTCGATCCCATCAGAGACCTTAGTATGGTATAGTGTGCATGGATGTATGTGCAAAGGGACTTTGCTATTTTAGTTTCATTTGGCTGAATGGCTGTTCTTTACTGACCTGGGCAGGCTATTCTCTAGACTATATAGCTGATATAAAGTTGCCAGACATAGACAAGGTACAATTTATTGAGGTGTCCCAAGATCCCTAAGACAGAAGCTCATTTTTTCATTTCTGCATCATAAACCCGCCTTAAGGAATCTTGTCAATTTTTGAACTTTGAAATAAGTTTAGCCAAAATATATGGTCCCTTATATCCTGATCGCATTCCAGAAAGGACATTTATTTGAAGGTTGACAGTAATATTAAATCCCTGAACTCTCACTTTGGAGCCTTAAATATTTTAGCAGTGACTTCCTCACAATCAAAGTGAATTTAATATTCAGATGTACCTTAATGATAGACTGGGGACTTCATTTGTTAAGGATGTTTCTCAGTATGGTAGTACTGATGATGACTGGGCTTGGCTAGGAGGTGTTATAATTAGGAACTCTCTCGATTGGATAATTTTAAGCAAGATGCATGAATGCAGGAGAACGCTTCCTCTCCATCTTTGTTGTCTATATTGTCCTGGAGTATTGCTACAGTGGGAAGGTGCAGGAAGGAACAGGGTTAAGATTATTTTATTAGTGAGTTTGATATTTGTATGGAGGCAATTGGGCTTGAGACTTTCAGAAGCTTATTTATAGCCACTATTATTTCACTAACTACCACCACTTGCATCATATTCAGTAAATCTTCATCTACATGGTATTCCCACTTACTTTCTCCAGCCTCAATTAACTTCTGAGCATCATACAAATTGGCTACAAAATCTACCCATACCTGTTCTGGAAATACGCATTTTAGGCTTTTGGGTATAGCACTAGGGTTTTGGTTTGCTGTAAGCTAAAACTACCTAGAGTCTTCCTTTTAAACAGCTGATATACTTCTCGGCCAGTTTATATTACTATATTCTCTTTTATTGTAATCTCCTAATTCTTTTATGTTGAAGCCTGACTTACCCCAACATTTTCAACTTTATTCCCAATCTGTACTTTTTATATAACCTTCAAGTCCTTGCAAGTTTTTTTATATTTCCACACTTGTTGTAAACCAACTCTTACCTTGCTACACCAGTTTTCTACTCCTATTATTCTCTCTTTTCTGGTTGCAATTCTGTGAAATAAATTCAACTTCATTTAATTAAATCAATCTAAGGCACTATTTACAGTTCACGGAGGGTTGATAGATTCCAGCTGAGTTTTTCTCAATTTTTCCATCACTTTCTTAGAAGTGTTCTTAATCTTTGGGGATAGGTAATTGCAACAAACAGCCTCTTCTTGCATATTATTTATAATTTGTAATATTAATTTCAACTACCTATGGTCACCACCTCCAAGATTTTCTCGACCAAATACCGAGCATAAACTAATTAATTTTAAGGTCTATGGATTAGTGACTATCAAAGAATGTCTGTGTTAATATAGAATTTCCTAAAAATCCTATAGATAAAGAAATAAACCTTTGTCAAAAGGACAGCTATCATAATGTACCACAAACATAGTAAATGTCCAAATGCGACCTGAGATGAATGAAAAACTACCTGAGCACCCCTTCAAATAAATAGAGCTATCTACAATTCTACCCAGAGGAATAGAATTTTCCAAATGTGTCTTTTTTAATCCCTTTATTGAAAATGTAATTTACTTTGATGACTAAAACATTTCATTTACATTCATTAATGGCGGTAATCCTAGAACTTCCAGCTTTACCTCCCTCCTCCTCACCAGTATCCCACTACAGTTCATCTGAGAAATAAATTGCAAGCAGATGTCTGTACATTTATAATTTATAATTTGATCCTTGTATAACCACTTAGGAAAGCACCCATGAGCTCAAAAACTGAAGAAGCCATGAAATAGATATTCTTGCATCCTGAGGAAATAGATACAATAGCGGTTTATCCTCTTATCTAAAGAGCCTTGTGCTTTTTTCGGACTCACCTACAGACAGCGTTTGCTGTCTGGTGACAGCTATTGTCATCACACAACACGCATCATATGTATACATACACATATACAGAGAAGCACCCTTTCATCCACTGGCTACTCCTTTCACTTTCTGAACCGGACGCCACTTGAAAACTCCAGGGAGACATCTATCCCACTTACTTGATTTAGCGACCATTCGTAACACTGTAAAGAATACGTGACATATATCATTTACTTATCAAGCCCTGAAGAAGTCCCAAGGGGGACGAAATGCGTCGGCAGTCTTGTCCATAGTTTGATGTGTTTTTTTGAAATTTGTCAAGAAATAAAAGAATAAAAGGAATCGTTGTCTACAATCAAATCACATCGACTACTGTTCTCTCATTTGTGTTTGAACTTTGGACACTAATAGCCGCTACTATTTACCCATTTGTTGCTTTTAGAGTGCAAGACCACTTTTGTTTATAACATATACAGAGAAGCACCCTTTCATCCACTGGCTACTGTGGTTCCATTGGCTAATGCAATTGTCCATCAGCATTGCTATCAGTCTACAGCATTTTGCTGATGTAAACATCCTAAAAAAGTAGTGCCTGCTTTTAAAAGCATTTGGAGTAGCATTGGGATTGCACACAAATAAAGTTCATTTTTGTTTGACCCCTCCAGCCACTCCCCTAGCTCCTGTGATCAATTTGTGAAAAACATGCTCTCATTGTTGCCACAAACATGCACATCTACCTGGAGCTGTACTGCTTCAAAATATACAAGACAAAAAACAAATGTGCTCAGTGTGGAAAAACATATAGGGGCCGATTCCGATTCGGGCCGGAAATATCTCCGACCGAGCCGGACTCGGAGAGATTTCCGACCGAATCGGACTCTAGCAGTCCGACCGAACGAGTACGATGCGCACGTATGCTATCGGACTCGATTCGGTCGGACTCCCATTGAAGTCAATGGGAGCCAGTCGTACGACGCGTACACGGGCTCCCATTGACTCAATGGGCACGACGCGAACAAGGGCGCCCCCTACAGCGTGTTCGCGTCGATGCGGGTCGCACCGTACATGCACGTGTAGGGGGACCCATGGCTCCCCTGTGTGCGACTCGCGTGCCTACGCTTCCAGGGGGTCCGACACGGACCCCCAAAGTGCGGCTCCGACAGCTCCTTGGAGCCGGACTGCGCGAGTCGGTCGGAGCGGTCGCGATGCGCATCGTACTTACCCGGCCGGGGAACGTCTCCATAGCGCGGTGCGAGTCGTCCCCGTGCGAGTCGGTCGGAGCGGTCGGGTCCTGCGAACGAGTCGGTCAGAAATTTCGCGAGCGCACGCATCGTACTCGCTCGCCCGGACTCACGTACTAATCGGTCGGGAAATAGGGCTCCGAATCGGATCCGGTAAAGCCGAATCCGATTCGGAGCCCTACCGGCCGAGATCGGAATCGGCCCCATAGTAGTGACCAAGTCAAGATTAAACAAGCAACAACTTTCGAGTATGTGTTCCCTGAAGCACACATATAGTAAGATATTTTAATGGCAATTTATTTCAGCCAGTTTTAGTTAGTGTACTATGTTGATGATGCTTCAAATTCATTTAGAATGTAGAGTTGTCTTCAGGAGAGTAAGATGGATGGGACCTGAGAAAAAGAGGCCACAAGGTCTGTAATCATTAATGGGCAACACCAATGTGTGAGAAAAATGAAAATGGAAGTATTACCTACTCAGATGGTTGGATATCCATCCGAGAGGTGTCAAAAAAGGATGAGTGTGCAAAGTGCAGAATGAGCTCTCCGACTTCCTGCAATGGAAAGCGGATAAGGGGAGCCAATGAACAATCTAGGCTCCCGCCAGCTGCAATAATACAGCGCTCAATGGCATGGTGAAGCGCATCGTCACTGTCAGCCTGTGCAGATCCTCCAGCGGTACAGTAATGTTTCAGCACAGCATGGCCTACTAATTCTTTGCCTCCTGGGCATTGAAACATCTTTAAGGAAATCCTCTGTGCTGTGTATCCCAGGTAAGCCTCAATTTCAACGTATAAAGCTCTTGGAAATCACCTCTGAGATATGTATGTGTAGCAACTGAATTTTGTGGAAGAGTCTGAGCAATACAATCATTTTGTATGTAGTTGTTCTGGCAATGGTAAAAAACGAGAGTCTCCATACAGTCAGTCAAAATTAAATTGAGCTCATAGTGACCCTTGTATTGTTTTCACACAGGTCATGTATCCTTTCACATGCTTTTATCCCCTGATACCAAAATGCTTTCACTTACCAACTCATTGACAAGTGGTAGCTCATCGAACTTGAATTTTTATAATCCACCACAAGTGGGATTATGCAGGCATTGTTCTAGTTGATCTTGAATCCAGAAATCAACTCGAATATATCGCCTGCATATAATGACATGCAGGAATACTTCCTGCATTGCCCTAGTCTTCTCCAGTGGCGCTCTTTCATTCTCTGAAAGCCACTACAGATGAGCCTCCTTGAAAATTTGATAACCTATTCCAATCTGGTTTAGGAGGCTGGATGTATGGTTGTGTGACACTATCTTGAGAAAAACAATACTGACTTACACAAATGTCACCAGTAAAAAAATACCGAAAAAATAAATATTGTGGCCCTATTCTTAAACAGCGAACACAAAAGTATAGATGACAAAATATCACAAAAACATCTACAACAGTATTGTAAACAAAAATAATCAAATAAAAATATTGCCTACACATTAAAACTAAAGAAAAATTAAAACAATTGTGAAAGCCGAAATATCGAAAAAAGAAAAATCCCCTTCATTCTAAATAAAACACACAATATTACATTAAAATTATACACACATATAAAAAAATGTAATAATAAAGTAAATATACATAAATAAAAATACTAATGAACTTTTACCATAAATGGTAGCAAAAAATACAACCATCCGATCTAATTGAACGTAAAAAAAGTAAACAAATAGAAACATCTATGAACAGTAATAAAATGCACAACAAAATGCTTCCTAAAAAAAATGACAGCAAGATAGTGTAAGTCTGCTGGATTGATTGAAAACCTACAAAAGAAGACAGCAACACTTCAACAATAAGGAGCCGATTACGATTCCGGTCGGACACGCGTCCGACTGGCATTGTAGCGGAAGCAGGACAGTCCGACAAGGAGTCGTAGATTCCGCTTCCCATATTATGATCTGACCACCGTGTTAGTGGTCGGATCCTGTATTTTTTCCATTGCGGCTTGTGCTGCCGCTCGCATCACAAGCCGCAATTGAAAAAATGCAGAGTTTAAATATCCCTGCACCGTGTGGCAGGCACCATGCGGTGCCTGCCACGTGCTGCAGGGACGTTTAGGGGGGCACCACAGGTCCACTGAGGCCCCATAGTGAACGAGCAGTGGGGAAGGGGCCCTGCTAGGGGCCCCCAAAAGTCACTTACTGCCTATCTTTTCATGGCAGGCAGACTGCTATGAAAGGGCAGGAGGAAAGCAAAATTGTAATCCCGACGGCGGAGCCGATGCTGGTTCCACTGCCATTTGTGGATTACATTTCCAACCACCGTCCCGACTGGCTCCGTGAGCCTGTCGAAAGTGGAGCCGTATTCCCCCTGCCAGTTTCCCTCCGACCGCCAGTATCATAATACGACGGTCGGACGGAAACCTCTGATGCCGGGCAGAAAGCCTCCAACGAGCTGTACAAACTAAGGGTCCGATTACGATGCCGTTCGGAAAGCATTCCGACCGAATTGGTCTCGAAATGGTTTCCGACCGAATCGGATTTGGGGAGTCCGACCGACCGATTACGATGCATCGGGATACGATTCAGTCGGACTCCCATTGACTTCAATGGGAGCCAGTGTTCTGACCGAATATACAGGCTCCCTTGGGTACCCCCACGGGACCGATTCGGAAGGCCCCGGGTGAAGGGGGGCCTGCTACGGGCCCCCAAAGTCAGATTCTGACAGCCAATCCGAGTCGGAACAACCGATTTGGAAAGGCTGTCCGAATCTGACATCATAATCGCTCAGTCGGAAAGCTTCCGAGTCGTTCGGAAACGCGGCCCGTAGAAACACACGATTCGGCTCCGAACGACTCGGACTTTCCGAATGCCGTCCGGTTCGGATTCGGAACCGATTCGGAAAGTCCGAACATCGTAATCGGTTTTTCGAAAAGGTTTCCGAATCGGTCGGAAACAAGGCTTCTGAATCCGATTCGGCAGACCCGAATCGGATTCGGAGCCTTTCCGAACAACATCGTAATCGACCCCTAAGTAGTTTGCAAATCAATAAAAGCTAACAGATTTAATAAATAATTAAAACTGTGTTAGGACAGTAAATAATTAAAGCTATGCTACATGTTTATTTTTACAAATGACAGGTGCATTCTCTACAATAAAGTATAAATGCAAAAAGAAAAAAGAAAATAAAGACACCAACATCGAATTAATTGAAATTAAAATAAGACCACCTTGAAAGTAGGAATTGTAACTAAGGCACAAAACTAAAATTAAAGCAAAAATAATGCTTTAGCAAATTAAAAAAAATGTATTTTCCAAACAATCCCTTATTACTACATAGATTAAAAAATAAATAGACGCAGCTAGCAATTTTTTCCTGTCAACAGATGGCGCAACATATGAAACCTGTGCCAACAGCACCACCAAACAAACCTGCAAAGCAGACTTCTAAAACTAAAATTAAGTAAAGACAACATCCAGAACGTAAGATTAAAAGGTGCACCTACAATTTAAAAAATGTCAGAAACAGCAAAATACATCAGATCCCTCAAGGGAAGCTGTTATTAAATTATAGAGACTATGGGGTCGATTCCGATCTCGTAGGGCTCCGAATCGGATTCGGCTTTACCAGATCCGATTCGGACGCCCTGTTTCTGACCGAGTCGGACGTGCGTCCGGGCGAACGTACGCGAAATCGCCGACCGACTCGTTCGCGGGACCCAACCGCTCCGACCGACTCGCATGGACACGACTCGCACCGCGCAATGGAGACGTTCCCCGGCCGGGTAAGTACGATGCGCGCCACGAGCAGTCCGACCGACTCGCGCCGTCCGGCTCAAAAGTGCAGTCGGAGCCGCACTTTGGGGGTCCGTGTCGGACCCCCCTGTACGCGTAGCCGCACGAGTCGCACACAGGGGGGGACCCATGGGTCCCCCCTACCTGTGCGTGTACGGCGCGACCCGCTTCGACGCGTACCCGCTATAGGGGGCGCCCTTGTTCGCCTCGCACCCATTGAGTCAATGGGAGCCCGCGTACGGGTTGTACGACCGGCTCCCATTGACTTCAATGGGAGTCCGACCGAATCGAGTCCGATAGCATGCGAACGCATCGTACTTGTTCGGTCGGACTGCTAGGGTCCGATTCGGTCGGAAATCTCTCCGGGTCCGGCTCGGTCGGAGAGATTTCCTGCCCGAATCGGAATCGGCCCCTGAATGTATAGTAAGGAGAGCACCACCAGAGACAAAACACCCTGGAAATGCACCCAATATTATTTGAATTGCATGTTGTGTCAGGCTTACCATGAAAAATTGAAAGTATTGGGTAACATAGCCATCACCATAATATTACTGTAACAGAAGTCAGAAATATGTTACAGGACATAAAAGAGGAGAGTAAGAGCTCACAAGAGCCAACAGGAACAGTGCTTGAACATATTCAACCAGACAATCCTGAACAAGCAACATGCCAACTCCCTAGCATACCAACCCCAAAGAGATTAATTGCCAGAACACAGAACCAACAGGCAAAACCAGTATGACCTAAGAAATATATAGACATAGACATACCACAATACTTACTTATCACACATAAAAGTACATCTTTTTACTATATGACAACTATAATAACAATAAAAAGTAATAATTTATCCTAGCAATAACAATTTACTAGCCTTAACTCAATGGAACACATGGATGCTGGATGGCACTTTTAAGTTGTGCTCTCCACCAAATATTCAAATATGCACAATACATGGTCAGTATCAAATTACAAACATCACATTAGTGTATTTACTTTTACAAACAAAGTGCAACATACAATGAAATGCTAACACATATTAAACAAAAAACTAACAACTATAACCCACAAAACATCGAGTTTGAACAGGCAGTATTTTCAACCATACTTAAAATCTACACCACAGAAGGCAATTCAGGGTTGCTACTATCACTTTAACCAGAGCATATGGTGGCACATACAAAATCTACCACGATCATAGAATATGCAACTAATTTAGAATTTACAGACTAAACACAAAAAACTAAAAACTTTAGCTTGCGTCGCTGTAACAGAAGTCACTAAATATTATGACATGCCAATTAAACACCCCTGTTACCAAAAACATGAAACAAAACTAGCTCCACTAATTAAGTTTTTGGGGGATACTAGGATTGGTCTCCTGATCAATCAGGCCACAGACGAACAACCTGTGTATCACATTCCATGGTGGAACATATGTGACAGCACAATGTCCCAAGAAGCAAAGACAAGTAACACAGTGGAATGGCGGCACAGTTCCTTCCAAAGAACACTTTCAAGAAGCCACACTTCTCTCTACCAATTCCTAGAAATATCTAGAAAACTAACAAAGCTACCAGGAGCTAAGAATGGAACTATCCCTAATCCAAGTCAAACCAAAATTATCCAGACAAAGTAAACAAATGCATGAACTCCTAGCATTGAAAGTGAGACTCTCTTGAACAACCCAGGCCTACAATATCTAGACTCAATAGCAAAAACCCTTTTTAAAAAACACACTAACCACAAACATGTTCAAACCTTTCTAAAACACAAAACCATACTTTATTAACATTTATTTCTAAATATTAATGAAGCAAATTTTAAATACCATGCTGAGTAAATTTATCATTCTAAATATTTAAAAAAATATAAATATACAATGAAAAATAAACAACTTTATTTTAACTAAATAAACAGTTCTCTACCACCTATAAAAATATTTTAATCTCATAAAAATCATCTATATAGATAATAAATACTCATAACATCAACATAATTATCATTGCCTACCCCATAACATAAATAAAATAAGATAAGTCCTGGTGAGTGAAATGCAAAAAAATACCCAAGCAAAAATAGAGCATCCAACATAAGCTCAATAATCCAAGTAAATCAGACGAAAATTTTGAAAAAAATAAATCATTTTTCTAGCAAAATTGAAAAATGAAGAAAAACCTAAAGAATTATCTTGGCTAAAATAACCAAGTTTTTACCCTTGAAAAAAAATAAAACATATCCAAGTCAAAAATAAACTCCAAGCTGAAATACATTAAGAAACCGTAGAAGCAGTTGGCAGACCATACTTGTTTACGACATTAGAGTGCACTATTAAGGGTTATGGCGTAAGCGTCCCGCTATCATTGATGTGGTTCTCCTCTGCAAACGGAGAAATGAATGCTTTGGACAGGACTACTTTAAGGGGTTACGCCATCGGCCAAACATGTGAGGGAATTGAACCCTATTTGTTCTAGGTCAATAAAGTTTGGGAAAGATATTTGTTTAAATTTCAACTAGCCTCGAAAAGGAGTTAGTTATGTTTTCCCCTGGGCTTGCATGACGACTCAATTTTAATTTGCCCTTGTGATGTGGTATCACCCCAGTCTAATGCATTTTATTCTTTTTTGCAAAACTATGAATATTTCAAGAGCAAACATCTATTGCAGGTTCTTAAATTGCTGGATTTTATAAGTGTGAGCCTGCCCTTTATTTTCTGTGTATGTTAGCTAGTCCTTTGGTTTGTTGTTCAGTGATCAATTCTTAAAAAATGGTTACGCAATTCAATGAATTTTTAATTTAAATTACTGTAACTACTAATCTTATGTGAGGCTGTACTTTAAATAAAAATATTGGTTTTATCTAGAGTTTTATGATTATTCAAAAATAATTGATTACATTTTTCTGACGATGATGATGATGTTGAAAGTCTGATGTCCGAAAATAAAAACCTGCAAAGGAAAAAACCCATATACCCACCAAAAAACACTCACAACCCTTAAACAAACCAAACTACAGTAAAAAGTATAAAAATCAATGTGAAATACAAAGAACATACATATAATATAAAACTAAACACTACATTTCACCAGCAATGGGAAACCATGAGTGCAAGCTCCAGGAGCAGACCAAAATGACAAAGAAAAATTAAAGAATCAAAGAAGCTGGAAAAAGTGTTGGTGAAATAAAAATTGAAAAGCAAATTCCATCCACAGAAATAAATGCTAAAAAATGTTTATTTTATTTATTAATGTTCATTAAATAATAAAGAACATGGTTTAAATGGTAAAACATTTCATGTTTAATGTAATGTACAAAAATGTTTTATGTAGAAATATATATTAAAGGAATACTGTCAAAAATATATAACCATTTATTTAGTACTTTTTACAATGTTTAAAAAAATTCAAATGATGTAAAGAATTATGTTTGTTAAAAATTACTGTACAACATGTTGAAAAAAATGATATAACTACAAATAAAAATGTATGTACACTACAACTGTATCATAAGTGTAATTACCATTATTCTCAAATACAAAAATAAAACGTTTCTTGGAAATAAAAAAATCCCAAAACCATTTTATTATTGAAAAATAATACACAGTAAAAAATGGGTATGTATTATGAGAGATGCTCAGAGAATGTATATAACATTACCATTTAAAAAAATAGTACTTTACAAAACGACATTAAAAATCAAACAGTTATACAACTCTAACTTTTTAATGTACAAAAAACTACTAAGAATTTACCCAATGAAAAAATAGCCACACTAGAGAAACTATAATAATTTGGGAAAGTCTAATTCAGTATTCTCACCCCAACCGTACCCACACTGGGAAAGTGTGTAACTTTGAGATTCTCTGTTCCCACTCTAAAGCTAAGAACAGTGGGGAAAGTGTTGCATTTTTTGTGGTGGGAAGGATGTGATTTACTAAACCTGCTCCAAACTTAAACACATTAGGGAACGTGTTGTACATAGTAAGGTTCTGGTGCACTATTCCTACTCCACTTAAATATATACAGGAGCATGTTGGAAATGGATTGGTTCATATTTACTGTTTCAATTCCAAACATAACCACATTGGGGAAAGTGTTGGACTTTGAGAGGTCCAGATTTACTAGTTCCATTCCAAGCTGAACTACATCAGAAAAAGTGTAGCTGTTTTTGTGTTCCAGATGTACTATTCCCACTCTAAACTTAACCACATTGGGGAAAGAGTTGGACTTTGAGGGGCTCAAATTTACTAGTCCCATTCCAAACTTGACCACTTTGGGGAAAGAATTGCACTTTGAGGGCTTCAGGTTTATTATTCTCACTCCAAAATGAAAAACATTGGAGAAAGTGTTGGACTTTGAGTGGTTCAGAATTATTATTCCCACTCCAAATATTGCCACATTGGGGTAAGTGTTGGACTTAGAGGGGGTGGGGGAGGGAGGTCATATTTACTAATCCCATTACACACCGAACCACATTTAAAAAAGTGTTAGACTTTGCGAGTTTCAAATTTATCATTCCCACTCCAAATGTAACCTCACTGGGGAAAGGGTTGGGCTTTGTGGGCTGGTGGGGGGGATCAGATTTATTATTCCCACTCCAGACTTAAACTTATAGGGGAAGGTGTTGAACTTAGTGGTCTTCAGATGTACGATTCCCACTCCAAACTTAACCACACTGGGGACAGTGTTAGACTTTAAGGGCTTCAAATTAATTAAGTAGTCTCACTACAAACTTAACCTCATTGGAGAAAGAGTTGGACTTTGAAGGGTTCAGAGTTATTATTCCCTCTCCAAATATTGCCACATTGTGGAAAGTGTTAGACTTTGAGGGGTTTAAATTTACTATTCCCGATACAAACTTAAACACAGTGGTCAAAGTGTCAGACACTATGAAGCATCAAAGTTCTATTCCCAGTTCTAACTTAACCACACTGGGAAAAGTGTTGGACTTTGGTCGGTTCAGATTTACCATTCCAGCTCTAAATGTCACCACATTGGGCAAAGTATTGGACTTTGGTGGGGCCTGGGTCGAATTTACTATTCCCACTCTAAGGTTCTCATTACGATCTCGGGGGGTGAAGCCTCTGCCTGACAGTCGGAAGCTTTCCGACCGCGTTGGATCCCTTCCGACTCACTCGGTCGGTTTACAGTCCGACCGCCCGATTACGATGTTTGCGGTCAGAACGTAAACCGGCTGGTCATTCTGACTTGGTTCCGACCGACTCGCTGAGTATTCCTGTCGGTCGGAACCGCATCATAACCCCATATGGATATCTTTTCCGCCATCAGGATTATGATGTCGGTTTCCAACAGACTTTCTACGCCGGCTTTTCCGACACAGAAAGGCTGTCAGAAAGTGACTTTGGGGGCCCCTGGTAGGGCCCTCTAGCCCCCGGGGGCTACGGTTGGTGGCCGAGGGGGTACCTGTGGAACCCTCCATGTAAAACCCTGCACTTTATGGCAGAATGGTTTTACACACACATCCCATTTCCCCATAGGAGCCTGTGTTACGGCCGGTTCTTGGGTGTAACACGAGCTCCCATAGGAAACACTGGGAATCCGACCGAACAGTGTTCGGTCGCATGGTAATCCAGCGGTCCCGAGTCCGAGATGGTGTCGGGGGAGGCATTCCACCCGAGATTGTAATGAGCCCCTAAATGTAACCACATTGTGGAGCGTGTTGGACTTTGGAGGGGGCAAATTTAGTATCCTACTCCAAACATAAAACATCAAGGTAAGTGCTGTTCATTTAAATTTCTACTTGAACTAATACCATAAATCTATAACTTACATTACATTGAAACAAATACATTACAGAAAAAACGTTCTAATGATACCCCAAAAAACGGGAAAAAACTAAGATAACCAATAACTTTAAAAAATAACAATTATTTGCTATAACTTTCAAATGAATAACTATAATTAATTGAAGAAAAACAAATGTAAATACAAATTATTAAAAAATTAGCAATTTTTAAAGATATAAAATTGTAAAACTCCCAATGTAAAAAAACCAAATTACAAAAACACTCTAATTTATAACCAATAACTATATTCAAATTAATTACATTGAATTATTTAAAAAAATAAAACAATAGATTAAATAGTTTTATAAAATTATACACCCCAAATATTATTAGAAATTAAAAAATACCAACATGAAAACCAGTTTTAAAATCTTTAAAAAAATTACATATAAAAATTTACATTTTACATAATTGATAATCAAAACAATTTAAAAATAAGATATACTTTAATGAAAAAGTGATCTATTATAAAATATGTAATAATGAAAACGAAAAATTAAGACACAAATTAAATACATGACAAGCTTTAAAAATGTACAATGTGTAGCTAATTCCCATCCTATTCTCCTATCTATCCAACATCCCACTCCTAAAATCATTATATCAAAAAGCTACAAACAATTTAAAAACAAATAAACAATATTAAAATACACAAAAACCAACAAAACACTAAAAAGATATAAATCACAACAATATTAAAAAAATATTTTAAAAGCAATAATCTTACCTGGGATATTCGGATCCACAATATTATTAACATCACAATATTTATGATTTAAGAGATGAGTCTCTGGATATTATTTCCACTGTTTTTTGTTGTAACAATGAATGTACAGTACCTCTCAAGGAATTCATTAATTATTTGTTAGTCATCCTCTACATTAGGCCATTGTGCAAGCTTATTGCCTTGTGTCATTGCTATTACATTTGGCGTCCTCTTCTGAACCAGCTGTTCCAGCAACCTGCCAGACTTATCACCTTTAGCATGAGCCCTAAACATATACACATTGTATTCCACTTTTTGTCAGCTTTCCAATGCTTGTTAGTGTTTATGCTGCATTCTAACCAGCTACCCATAGCCCTACTATTTTTCATTACTTCCTTCTTTACATTACTAATAGAATTTACTAAGCCATCAGTTTAGCATGTGGTGCATCTCTCATGTAGTGAGCGCAATAATGCACACTGCCTTTCCCAACATCACCAGAACGACTATGTTCTTGCTTTACAAGTCACTCACTCACTCACTCACTCACTCACACGCTGCATCCCAATCTTGTAACAATCCCAGTATACTCTACAAAGTAGGGGGCACCACCTCCTCTTTACCCTCTATGCAAGATCCGTCAGGCTATCTGCCCTCAACTTTCTTTGAGGAACTTTTGTTCTACGGTCCCTCTTGGCTGTGCAACAGCATAGGTGAATAGTCTGACATTATTATGCAATTATTATGCATGTCAATATCATATTCTGAATTTTCTTTTGGCCCTATCATCAAACTAACTTAGAGCTAGGCCTGTCCTTGAAACTGTGTGGTTCTGTGACTGGGAGGGGCACACTAAGAGTGCCCTCATAGAAGACAAAGAATTATTGACCCGTTCATGGGTGCATCAAGTAGTAAAGGGGTAGTGGTAGCGTGCCATATTTTATGATTATAGTGTGGCCAGACCTTTTTTCTCTGTGTCAGAGAGAACACAGGATTCTGACCCCTCTTGTAAACATTCCACTGTTATGTGAAGACACAGAAGCTTGTGCTGACATTCTGTGTACATGTAGACTGCATATGTGTGTACAGTGAGCGTATCATACCTGTAGGGTAGCAGTGTATGAGTCTGAATAATGAAACCAGAGGGATCCATTTTGAATGCCCCTGGTTTAGCATGGCACCAGATGAAGGATGAGAACATCTAACCCAGAAAGTGTTTTGCATGCATTACAGTGACTGGGTGGTGGAGATCCAAACACTGATGTGAAGTGGATGGAGACAGGGCTACCTTCTAGCTAGCAAGGAGCTGCTGATTAGCTCTTCCTGACAAGGAAGATTTGGTGGACGCTAGTCGAGAAGAATAGGACTGCACTTTCTATTGTTCAAGGTGGAAAAGTTTCTAGGTCAGACCTTTCCTTTTGCCGATCTATGATTACCTCTTCAGGAAAGCTGATGACAGAGTGAGTGGGCCTCCCAGTCCTTCTGTGCAGTTCCTGCTGACAGATGCCCAAAGATGTCACCAAATCAAGTGTTATGAAGAACAGTTGGTTCGGTAGGGAATTTCTTAATAAAACACTTAATTCCCTGTTTAATTAGGACTGGCCGCCTATATGGCAAAAGTCAGCCAGATTAATAACTAAAAAAATATATATATAATAAGTCACTGACACCAGAGATTGTCAAAGGATAAGGAGGTATATTAATATTCATATACCATGCGGGCTCACAACCATAGGACCATTGTTTTAACATATATAAAGAATGCAAAGAATAATGGGTACAAGATATACAATTGGTGCAGTGAGTCACAAATACAAACATTTAAATACACAAGACATTACATAATTACACAGAAGATACAAAAATGATTGAAAGGTGGTGTCCAGGGATGGTTCAAACAGATTCAAGCATATGTCCTTATTGTTAGGATGTGGGATATGCTTAATCGTGATATGGAACACCTGCAGTAATCAAGTGTGGCAGTGTCCATTGACTGCAGTTGCGGGTTGCAAGGTGGTGCTGTCGCAGACAATGGCAGATGGAAAGAAGATGCATAGCTGCTATGTGGAGCCTAGTTGTTTTGGGTGGCCACAAATACACATCTTAGCGGAGTGAAGCCAAGCTGGGAGGCTACACCTGCCGAAGAAGCCATGCCATGACATCTAGACCTATCATGCTGTAATCGTCCATTGACACTGGTGAGGAGAGACTGCCACTTGGATGGAAGGCACAGGTTGCAGCTGTCAATACACCAATCTGTGAGACCATTGCATGGGCAAGGTTTCACCTGTGACTGAAGCAAAGGACAAAGACATGCTCTTAGGAAATCAAGTGCAAAAACTTGCGATTTTCTGACCAAACTAAACCTGAGGCAAGAGCTATTGAACTGAATTGCCATATACACCCATGACAGTATCAGCGACGTAATCTGCACCTTAGCCTTATTCATGCCTCTGTCACAGAATACTGGAGACTGTAACTGCAAAAGTCACCCTGGTGGGGACAGAATACTGGAATGGGGGTATAGCATTTACTGACAGAAAGCAGGGATACAAACCGGATTCGCTAATCTAACTGAATTGTGTACTACTTAGGGGCCGAATCCGATTCGGGCCGGAAAACGTACTGACCGACTCGGTACGGGAATTTAGTCCGACCGACTCGGACTGGCGCCGCACGACCCGGGTAGTACGATGAAATGAATGTGAAATCCGACAGACTCGGACGGAATACAAAATGACCGACCGAGCCGGACGGAAACAAGCCATCCGGCCGGGAAATAACGCGAAACGAACCGACCGACACGCATTCGGATTGAACCCGAACGAAACGTACCCGCGAACTCCGACCCGCGTAGTACGATGCTGTGCGTGCAAAACACGACCGACTCGCCCGGAGCACAAGCCGTACGACCGACACGCATACAAAACCCAGCCGAAGCAACCTCAATACTACGCGACCGACTCGTACGCCGCATATGAAACCTAGCTGACACACAGCGGGAGCAGAGTCGGACAAGATCGCACCAGACAACTGCAGCGTCCTACTCGAACACAAGAACGACTCGTACATGCACCAAAAACACCAAGGAAAAATTAGAAAAAAGGGCCAAACAAGCAACCACTAAGCCAATAAATACAGGGAGGGAAAAAAAATGGAACAAGGACACACCTCCAACTCCACCTACATAAAGGCCACAAATCCCTACCATGATCCTTTGCAAATTCCACTGACCTGCCAGCACACAACACCATCACACAGCAACCACAGACACACTCACAGCTCATACATCACACAAACCACACACCATTACCACACCTACAAATAGCACCCTCACACACACCCAGCTAAACCTACACTTACACCCCCCACCTGCACACACACACACACATCAATCACCACCACCACCCATCACCATGCCCCCAAAGAAGAACCATAAGTTCCTAGATTGTGAATTGGAAGTCCTGGTAGACGAGATACTCAGGGTAGAGCCACAGTTGTTTGGTACATTGGTACAACAGACCCCCATGTCGCAGAAAACCAAGATGTGGGCGAGGATTGTCGACAGGGTGAACGCACAATCACCATGTTTGCGCACAAAGGAAGACATCCAGAACAGGTGGTATGATGTGCGCAGGAGGGTCCGGGAACTACTCAAAAGGACTACCTCCTCAGCCAGCACACCGGCAGTGGCCCTCCTGCAAAACCAGTATACCTCAGGCCCTGGGAGGAGAAGGTGTGGGCCAACCTACCACCAGTGAGCGTATACGGACTAACAGACATCCCAGAGCCTGGTGAGTACACAACTAATATACACAATATGGTGTGACAACACACACACATCACAGTCAAGGGGATAGGCAAACCATGCACACTTAGCAAATACACAGCAACCAAAAGATATTCATCCCAAGATGTGAATGCTAGTCAGACAAACACAATACCTGCCATCTCATAGTGACATGTAACTGTGTCATGAGATCTACAAACCTAACAACAAATACAGCAAGGCAGTGGCACAAATAGAACCAACAAACACTCACAGATATTTACCCACCACTAGAACACCACCTCACAGGGAAGCTCACTCAAAGGAAGGAATCCTGTGTATGTTGGTCAAGTCAGTGTAGCCAATAGCATGATGGGAGTGGTAGTCACAGATATGGTCACACCCACAATTGGCCCATCAACACCACTCTCAACCATGCTCACATCACAGGGAGTGGATAAGGACTCACAAGATGGCTGACACTGGGTACTGCTGTGGGGAGCACAAGGCCCTGCTGGGAACTGTGCACCAACAAACAGCACAACACCACTGCCTGACATCCTGAAAACCAACTTGCACACCCTGCAATGCAAGCACGTTGCATGGTGGGATATCGGGCTGGGTGGGAAGGAGGACTCACAGCACTGACCATAGTTACAAGCAGCTCTCCTCACACACCCCCTTAACAACAACTCCACATAACCCACCTGGGAGAATGCAATGCCTCACAGCCTAACTGAAGATCCCACAAAGAACCACCACCCTGGGTTATGCTGTGTGAAGCACAGGGACACTCTTGGGACTTGTAGCCAAACAACTGCCAGGACAACACTCCCAGCCATCCTGTCAGCACAGGCACCCCACCCCACAGGGATGCAGAGTCAAAAGGAAGGAAGGATGGGCATGCTGGGAAGGGGGGTGGAAGCAATAGCATGATGGGAGTTGTAGGCACAGATATTGCTCACCCTCAAAATTGGCCCATCAACACCACTCTCAACCATGCTCACATCACAGGGAGTGGATAAGGACTCACAAGATGGCTGACACTTGGTACTGCTGTGGGGAGCACAAGGCCCTGCTGGGAACTGTGCACCAACAAACAGCACAACACCACTGCCTGACATCCTGAAAACCAACTTGAACACCCTGCAATGCAAGCACGTTGCATGGTGGGATATCGGGCTGGGTGGGAAGGAGGACTCACAGCACTGACCATAGTTACAAGCAGCTCTCCTCACACACCCCCTCAACACTAACTCCACATAACCCACCTGGGAGAATGCAATGCCTCACAGCCTAACTGAAGATCCCACAAAGAACCACCACCCTGGGTTATGCTGTGTGAAGCACAGGGACACTCTTGGGACTTGTAGCCAAACAACTGCCAGGACAACACTCCCAGCCATCCTGTCAGCACAGGCACCCCACCCCACAGGGAAGCAGAGTCAAAAGGAAGGAAGGATGGGCATGCTGGGAAGGGGGTGGAGGCAATAGCATGATGGGAGTTGTAGGCACAGATATTGCTCACCCTCACAATTGGCCCATCAACACCACTCTCAACCATGCTCACATCACAGGGAGTGGATAAGGACTCACAAGATGGCTGACACTGGGTACTGCTGTGGGGAGCACAAGGCCCTGCTGGGAACTGTGCAACAACAAACAGCAGGACACCACTGCCTGACATCCTGAAAGCCAACTTGCACTCCCTGCAATGCAAGCACGTTGCATGGTGGGATAACTGGGCTGGGGGGAGAAGGAGGCCTGGATGGTAACCAAATACCACCAATGCTGGTCATGCACACACCTCAACATTCACATTGACATGCCACAGGTTGGCAGGACAATGTGCTACACCAATATCACTCACTGACTGTCACTATTTAGGAGAATGCAATGTCCTGGCCCACATCCAGAGGTACAGTCACAACTGTCAGGTGTTTGAACAATTGATGCCAGTAGAAACATAACATACAATCTGTGTCTCTCCCCAAAACAGGAGATGATGGGGACACAGCAGCAGACCAGGAGGACTCCCTGTCCCAGGCTCCGGGGAACACTGAGCTCACTGGTGTGGATCAGCCTCTGCACTCCTCGGATGGCGAAGAACCAGCTGGACCCTCCGGTGTGAGTCATCATGCAGCACCAGCAGGACCAACATCTGTACCCCCTGCACCCACCCCTCCAACAACTGCCAACACACAGGCCACCCCTGCCAACACGGACACACCAAGGACCACAGATGACAACAGCGCAAGGACCCAGGCCCAAACTGGAGCTGCTGACAACGAGCCCAGGAACAACACCCAAGTGGGCCCACGGTCACCTGTGCGTGCCACTGCAGGTCTTGCACGTGTCGCCAGGGGTGGTGTGAGGGGTGGGAGACATAGGTCTCTCCTTGCAGAGGGGTCTGGACTGTATGATGACCCACAACTGGCACGCATCGCGGATGCGTACCAGACTAGCACCGGAGAGGTCAGCCAGGTAGTGGGGATCCTCAAGGACATACAACAGCAGCAGGCTGCCCATCTTGCCCGCTTGGACTCCCACATGTCCCGTGTCGAGACACACATGTCACGTGTCGAGACACACATGTCTGGCATGGAGTCCAAGTGGGACACATTGGAACAACTGACAGCGGTGCATAGGGACATACTGACATGCCTCCGCCAGATCAGCACCAACATGGCCTCACCTCCCTGTGTGCCCACAACATCTGCTGCTGAAACAACTGCAAATGCCACAGGGAGGGAGGAGGACTCTGGCAGAGAGTCCCCTGCACTGCCGCAGCCTGCACCTGAGGGTCCCCCCCAAGAAGAGGGGCCGTCCGAGGAGGCCAAACTGAGAGGCCGATGGCCATCTACATCCCCCAGGAAGCCAACACCTGTTCTGGAACTTTTCCTCTGTGTGCATGCTGCACGCCCTGTTGAAGCCAAGCCAACTCTCCCACATGACATGGGGAGCTCTAGTTGACCAAATGTATCAGATGACTGTGGACTTTACTCTGGACTTTTCAGCTACCAAGACTTCCAATTCACATGGGAACTTTGGATCCAAATTTCTATGTACAGCACCCACCATCCTGTGCACCATCCTCACACCTGTATGTAAATAAACTCACCAATACACCATATCTGCCTCTGTTGTGATTCCAACGTGGTTTTTGTCATGTAGATGTTGATCTTCTAAATTACACTGTGCATGCTAACTGCTACAGCAAGTCCAACACTGTCATGTCAGTCATGGCGACGTGACACATATGAGGGAGACACACCACTAGGGCCACAAAACACATACACACCAGGGCCATCAGACTCATCACCTAAACTGATGTTGCAACGAAGTACAGTGGAATGTACAGACACGCCACCTATTCACAGTCACTGTCAACTAGACAACAGGTGCAGTAAGCAAATGTCAGTCAGATGTGTGACTACAGACAACGCACATCCCAAAATCAAGCACAGGTTTATTACACATTTCCAACATGTAGTTTCCACTACAAAAGCAAGCTAATCCAACCTGGCTGTGGCCACAAAGTCAAAAAGTGCAGAAGATAAAAAGTCCAGGGTTTTGTGGCACATCACCTGTAGGGAAACGACTGCTTCCACCTTGGAAGTTGAATCATGGATTCGGGGGATCCAAGTTGATCAGACAACTCCAGCAGCACCCTGTGAAGGACAGACATGACACACAGTCAAAACCACTGAAGAACAGCACAGAACGGCAATACTCATGTCTAATACATATCACAAGATAACTACACAAAACCAAGTTAGCATGTCAACACTGTTGGGCAGTACAGACCACCTGCAAGGACACATCGCTGCACGCATCCAGTCAAGTAGCACATGGCCACACTCAAACAGCACCAGAGCACCACACACACATATCATGCAAACTCAAATCATTGACATTACAACCCTCTGGAGACTCACATTCAGCTGAAGAAGTTGGTGATGAGCTGTGTGCGGACATCACCATCATCATCATCATCATCTTCACTGGCATCGTGACCCAGGCCAGGATCTTCCACAGGTGGCGGACGTTGGTCATCGTCATCCAGGATGAGAGGCAACTCCTTCCGCACTGCCAGGTTGTGTAGCATGCAGCAGACGATGACAATCTTGCACACCTTTGCTGGGGCATATGGGAGGGCCCCTCCTGTCTTGTCCAGGCAGCAGAAGCGGCTCTTCAGGAGACCAAAGGTCCGCTCAATCACCCTCCTCATCCGACCATGTGCCTCATTGTAGCGCATCTGGGCTGGTGTCACAGGGTTCCTGAGGGGTGTCAGCAACCACGGCATGTTGGGGTATCCCGAGTCACCTACAGACAGACAATTGCACATTAGCCGATTTGAAAATGTGTGCGGAAAACAACATAGCAGAACACACACAATGGTACAAAGTCAGTACACACCAACAAGCCAGGCACGCTGGTTCGGCATCTGTGACATCATCCTCGGGATGCGACTACTCCTCATCACGTAGGCATCGTGTGCAGAACCAGGGAAATGGGCACACACATGTGAGATGGTCATATCTGCAAGACATACCACCAGAGCATTGATCGAATGGTAATGTTTACGGTTGCGGTATGCCTGCTCATGTGCATGAGGCGGTATCAAAGACACATGTGTCCCATCAATGGACCCAATTACATGTGGCATCCTCCCCAGGGCATAGAAGTCACTCTTGACGTCAGTGAGTCATTGACGTTTTGGGAAATAGATGTACTGGTTGAGGTATCTCAACATTGCCCCCAAAACATCGCGTAGCACACGGCTGAACATAGTCTGTGACATCCCACCAGTAGTTGCCACAGTGTGTTGAAAGGTACCGGTGGCAAAGAAGTGTAGGGCTGCCATCACCTTCACCTTGGGGGTCAGCGCTGTAGGATACGGCCGGCCAGGCTGCAAATGTGGGGCCAACCGCACTGCCAAATCCTCAATCAGCTGCCTGGTGAAGCGGTACCGTCGGATGCTGTCACGTTCCACCATCGTTGCCAGGTTTGGGAATGGTCGATGGACAGCAGGAGCCCTGCAGTGCATAGGTGAAGAAAGCAAGATTGTCAGTCACCCCACCAATGTGCCGTTCACCACACTCAATTTCACATGACACATCATCAACATACACAAGTACTTGATGTGTGTGTCATCCCGTTTGGACATATATGGCACCTACATGGACATCATCTAACATCTCTCTGTTCAACAAGTGTTGACAACTGGTTCCAGGGTGTGCTATGGGACACCATTAGGCTGTGTCACAGTACACATTAACTGCTCTCACGTTCCACACACATACCACAGTGACATGTCTGGACAGATGCTCCACAGGCATCACAGCTCATTGACAGGTAGATTCCCAGGGAGCCTGTCTTGCCACATGGACACTGGCATGACATGGCATATCATGTACACGTCAGAAAAACAAACATGACACCCACAGGTGGTGGCCCCTGTAGCCTCTGCAGGACAGACATGGACGTCTGTGACACACACACACACACCATCAAAGTTCATGCACAAACCACGTGGATGTGGAGACTGTCTCCCATTGTGCACATGGAGTCAGAGACATGTGATACACAACATGCACACAGACTGTGGAGGGACATTACTATTGTTGGAATGGCCCACCCTGTGACGTACATGCCTTCCCACATGTGAGCCTGGGGGTATGTGACATGTCATACACATACACAACCTGGAAATGTGACCATGACACATGCTCAGAAATGAAAAGTTGCACACCACAGTGGTCATGTGCACAACACACAAAGGACACTGTCCCCATTAACACGTGCACAGCCTGGGTGTGTCTGCCCCCAAGTGCCACCCCAAAATCCACATGTTCACCCCCATACACAGATAAGGTTATGCTGCCACACATGCCTCATAGACAGTGTGGACTGGGTGTGGTGTTGTAGGTGTGCCCCAGAGTCCCTGGAAAGTAAATGTGGCTGGCATAGGTTCACCAGTGACCAGCATGGTGACATATGCGTGTGACCTGTCCTGGTACGCGTTGTAGAGCAATGGTCCGATCGGTGTGCCCGGCCGGCCCATTGCATTGAATGTGAGCGGGTACGCGTTGCACAGCAATGGTCCGATCGGTGTGCCCGCACGAACCATTGCATTGAATGTGAGCGTGTACGCATTGTATGCCTGGTACGCGTTGTACAGCAATGGTCCGATTGGTGTGCCCGGCCGGCCCATTGCATTGAATGTGAGCGTGTACGCGTTGTATGCCTGGTACGCGTTGTACAGCAATGGTCTGATCGGTGTGCCCGGCCGGCCCATTGCATTGAATGTGAGCGGGTACGCGTTGTACAGCAATGGTCCGATCGGTGTGCCCGCATGGACCATTGCATTGAATGTGAGCGTGTACGCGTTGTATGCCTGGTACGCGTTGTACAGCAATGGTCCGATCGGTGTGCCCGGCCGGCCCATTGCATTTAATGTGAGCGGGTACGCGTTGTATGCCTGGTATGCGTTGTACAGCAATGGACCGATCGGTGTGCCCGGCCGGCCCATTGCATTGAATGTGAGCGTGTACGCGTTGTATGCCTGGTACGCGTTGTACAGCAATGGTCCGATCGGTGTGCCCGGCCGGCCCATTGCATTGAATGTGAGCGGGTACGCGTTGTACAGCAATGGTCCGATCGGTGTGCCCGCACGGACCATTGCATTGAATGTGAGCGTGTACGCCTGGTACGCGTTGCACAGCAATGGTCCGATCGGTGTGCCCGGCCGGCCCATTGCATTGAATGTGAGCGTGTACGCGTTGTATGCCTGGTACGCGTTGTACAGCAATGGTCCGATCGGTGTGCCCGGCCGGCCCATTGCATTGAATGTGAGCGGGTACGCGTTGTACAGCAATGGTCCGATCGGTGTGCCCGCACGGACCATTGCATTGAATGTGAGCGGGTACGTGTTGTATGCCTGGTACGCGTTGTACAGCAATGGACCGATCGGTGTGCCCGGCCGGCCTATTGCATTGAATGTGAGCGTGTACGCGTTGTATGCCTGGTACGCGTTGTACAGCAATGGTCCGATCGGTGTGCCCGCCCGGCCCATTGCATTGAATGTGAGCGGGTACGCGCTGTACAGCAATGGTCCGATCGGTGTGCCCGGCCAGCCCATTGCATTGAATGTGAGCGGGTACGCGTTGTACAGCAATGGACCGATCGGTGTGCCCGCACGGACCATTGCATTGAATGTGAGCGTGTACGCGTTGTATGCCTGGTACGCGTTGTACAGCAATGGTCCGATCGGTGTGCCCGGACGGCCCATTGCATTGAATGTGAGCGAGTACGCGTTGTATGCCTGGTACGCGTTGTACAGCAATGGTCCGATCGGTGTGCGCGGCCGGCCCATTGCATTGAATGTGAGCGGGTACGCGTTGTACAGCAATGGTCCGATCGGTGTGCCCGCACGGACCATTGCATTGAATGTGAGAGGGTACGCGTTGTACAGCAATGGTCCGATCGGTGTGCCCGCACGGACCATTGCATTGAATTTGAGCGGGTACACGCTGTATGCCTGGTACGCGTTGTACAGCAATGGTCAGATCGGTGTGCCCGGCCGACCCATTGCATTGAATGTGAGCGGGTACGCGTTGTACAGCAATGGTCCGATCGGTGTGCCCGCACGGACCATTGCATTGAATGTGAGCGTGTACGCGTTGTATGCCTGGTACGCGTTGTACAGCAATGGTCCGATCGGTGTGCCCGGCCGGCCCATTGCATTGAATGTGAGCGAGTACGCGTTGTATGCCTGGTACGCGTTGTACAGCAATGGTCCGATCGGTGTGCCCGGCCGGCCCATTGCATTGAATGTGAGCGGGTACGCGTTGTACAGCAATGGTCCGATCGGTGTGCCCGCACGGACCATTGCATTGAATGTGAGCGGGTACGCGTTGTATGCCTGGTACGCGTTGTACAGCAATGGACCGATCGGTGTGCCCGGCCGGCCCATTGCATTGAATGTGAGCGTGTACGCGTTGTATGCCTGGTACGCGTTGTACAGCAAAGGTCCAATCGGTGTGCCCGGCCGGCCCATTGCATTGAATGTGAGCGTGTACGCGTTGTATGCCTGGTACGCGTTGTACAGCAATGGTCCGATCGGTGTGCCCGGCCGGCCCATTGCATTGAATGTGAGCGGGTACGCGTTGTATGCCTGGTACGCGTTGTACAGCAATGGACCGATCGGTGTGCCCGGCCGGCCCATTGCATTGAATGTGAGCGGGTACGCGTTGTACAGCAATGGTCTGATCGGTGTGCCCGTTCGGACCATTGCATTGAATGTGAGCGGGTACGCATTGTATGCCTGGTACGCGTTGTACAGCAATGGACTGATCGGTGTGCCCGGCCGGCCCATTGCATTGAATGTGAGCATGTACGCGTTGTATGCCTGGTACGCGTTGTACAGCAATGGTCCGATCGGTGTGCCCGGCCGGCCCATTGCATTGAATGTGAGCGGGTACGCGTTGTACAGCAATGGTCCGATCGGTGTGCCCGGCCGGCCCATTGCATTGAATGTGAGCGTGTACGCGTTGTATGCCTGGTACGCGTTGTACAGCAATGGTCCGATCGGTGTGCCCGGCCGGCCCATTGCATTGAATGTGAGCGAGTGCAGCGTTGTACAGCAATGGTCCGATCGGTGTGCCCGCACGGACCATTGCATTGAATGTGAGCGTGTTCGCGTTGTATGCCTGGTACGCGTTGTACAGCAATGGTCCGATCGGTGTGCCCGGCCGGCCCATTTCATTGAATGTGAGCGTGTACGCGTTGTATGCCTGGTACGCGTTATACAGCAATGGTCCGATCGGTGTGCCCGGCCGGCCCATTGCATTGAATGTGAGCGTGTACGCGTTGTATGCCTGGTACGCGTTGTACAGCAATGGTCCGATCGGTGTGCCCGGCCGGCCCATTGCATTGAATGTGAGCGGGTACGCGTTGTACAGCAATGGTCCGATCGGTGTGCCCGCACGGACCATTGCATTGAATGTGAGCGGGTTCGCGTTGTATGCCTGGTATGCGTTGTACAGCAATGGACCGATCGGTGTGCCCGGCCGGCCCATTGCATTGAATGTGAGCGTAGTACGCGTTGTATGCCTGGATGCAGCGTTGTACAGCAATGGTCCGATCGGTGTGCCCGGCCGGCCCATTGCATTGAATGTGAGCGGGTACGCGTTGTACATCAATGGTCCGATCGGTGTGCCCGCACGGACCATTGCATTGAATGTGAGCGGGTACGCGTTGTATGCCTGGTACTCGTTGTACAGCAATGGACCGATCGGTGTGCCCGGCCGGCCCATTGCATTGAATGTGAGCGTGTACGCGTTGTATGCCTGGTACGCGTTGTACAGCAATGGACCGATCGGTGTGCCCGGCCGGCCCATTGCATTGAATGTGAGCGTGTACGCGTTGTATGCCTGGTACACGTTGTACAGCAATGGTCCGATCGGTGTGCCCGGCCGGCCCATTGCATTGAATGTGAGCGGGTACGCGTTGTACAGCAATGGTCCGATCGGTGTGCCCGCACGGACCATTGCATTGAATGTGAGCGGGTACGCGTTGTATGCCTGGTATGCGTTGTACAGCAATGGTCCGATCGGTGCGCACGCATTGGCTGGGGCATGGCATGGCAACGGACGCGTTTTTGAAGCTTCAAAGAGTCTGATGCAGTGAATTCAGTTGGCCAGCCACAACAATGTTGCAAATTCATGGGTGTCATGAAGTTGAAATTTTTGAAGGATGCTGTGGGCGTGTCTTGGTGCTGCAAATCCATGGATTGGTCAGATTCATAAGATGCATACGACTTGGACCTATCACTTTGGACACATGGGACAGTATCTGCCTCTGCAGCACACATATAATGCTGGCTGTTCCCCTGAGGGCTCACTTGCCTGCACTACATGCTCCAGGACGACATCTGCCACTACACTGCTGCTGTCTCTGCATCCTCTGGCTACTGCAATGGCACGTACTGTGGAGAGAGCCCCAGCCTTCACCCATGAGGAGAACCAGGCCCTGCTGGACAACCTCCTTCCACAGTACAGCAAGCTGTATGGGACACCAGGGGAGCAGGTGAGTGTGCTGTCCACTGCCTTACTAATTGTGCATGTTGTCTGACTAGCAGGATTTACAGTGTGCACACCACTGGCTAGCATGCTCACTGAGTAGTACTCACCCCCCAAAGTGTGTAGTCACATGCACTGAACAGGTACAGTGGAGTAACAGTGCATTCAAACAAGGTTCACTTCCCATGCAATGATACCATGTAGTAACTGCTGGCAAACTGTCCATAGCCCTCGTTGCACTGCCTGTGTACATCATATGCCCCTGTGATTGAGACATGTATTTCCAACTGTGTGATGCACGGATATGTTGCATGTGTAGTAATGGCCTTTTCACTTTGTCATCCTCACAGGTTGATGCCCATCAGAAGCAGGATATCTGGCTGGCCATCGTCCGGGCAGTCAGATCTGTGGGGGTCTACAAGCGCCGGATCCGCAACTGCCAGAAGAGGTGGCAGGACCTTCGGGGCTGGACCCGGAGAATTGCAAGGGTCCAGCTGAAGCTGTCGCCTCCTCGCAGGATGGGCGGACACCGGACCCTGACCCCCCACATGCTCCAGATCCTGCCGGTGGTCTTCCCGGAGCTGGATGGGCAGCTGAAGGGCAGACAGCAGCAAGGTAGGGGAGAGTCAAAGACTGCACTGTGAACTCTGTCTGACATTCTATGTGCCCTCCTGTGGCATGGTTAAACTTCCCCAGTACATCAGTCTTGTTGTCCAGTACCCATGTCCCTCTATTGTGACATGGCCACTACCCATCTGATAGTCCGGTGTGCTCCTTACGCTCAGGATAATTGTGTCACTCGGGTACAGGGTCCTTGCATTTTGCTTTGCTCAAGGTGGGTGACAGCTTTTGTTCCCGTGATATTGTGTTAGCCTTAATGGGTGGGTCAATTGCTCACACAATGCCTGAGTCGTGCAATGTAGTCTGGGTGTAACTTTGATATGTGATCCACTTGCAGATCAGAATCACCACATGTCCCTGGGGTATTTGCCACACCCCCATGCTGCGGGTGGGTAAAATGTTTGGGCCCCAGGAGTATGTATGTCAAGTGTGTCACACATGCCTAGCCACCTGCCTACTGACCAGGGCTCATCCATCTTGCAGGTGGAGCCGGACAGTCATGCCTACTCCAGGGCATACAATACACTCTGTACTCCCACTCCTGTGTATCAGCTGACATGCTGTGCTCAGTGAAATGTTCCCTCAGGTGTCTGCCTCTGTGTCGTTGTGCTGTGACTACGTTGTCGGGACTCCTGTGATGTTTATCGGTTAGGGGTCAGCATGCCATCTGCTATTGGACCATGTGAGACAAGACTTCTGTGACTTATAGGTGTTTGATCACATGACTGTGCAGACAGGTGTATGCCACTGTGACTTTCAGGCAGCTGTTTTTCACTCTCAGCACACTGTGGGGTGCTCATGTTCAGAGAGTTGTGTTTCATGTCCCCCATATGTCCAATTGGTATGACGTGGACAAATAGTAGTTCAGATGATGTGGTTTTTGGGGGATGGACATGTGCACTTGTCAGTTACATTACTTGCCTTCCCCATGTCCTAGGATTGTGACACAGTGCAGACTGTTGTTGGCTGGCTGCCATGGCCATGTGACTGGAGACAGTGATGTATGACTTTGCAGGCATGCCTGTGTCATGGCATTAAACTTCCTAAGAGTGATCCTGCAGGGGAGTGACATGTGCAACATGCACCCCATTGTGGCATTGACTATCCGGACATGGGTGCTTCATGGGGTCTGGTGCTGGTATGCATCACATGCATTTCTATTTAGGCTCTGGCCGTCCATTTATACAGACACCTGCACTGACTCAGTGGCAAGAGATGTGACGTGGGCATGTTCACATACTTCACCGTGTTCTCAGCAATGTCCAACTACTGTTTAGGTGGTGCATGTGTCCACACTGGGGTCTTACCATCAGACAGGCACCAGACAGATGGGTGCAAGGGCAGGAGGGGTGTCTGTTCCATGGTTGACCATCAGACTGACTATTGGCTTCTCCTAATCTGTGTGATGACTTTTGGCAATGTTCTACTAGAGATGGCAGGGCTTGCTCTGTGATGTGCTGTACTTACTGTGGTGTGTGCGGTCAGTGCAGGTGACTGATGTTTGTCCGTTTCCCTAATTGTTTGCAGATACATCCACAGCCACAGGAGGGGACAGCTCCACGGACCAGGAGGAGCAGCGGAGCCAGACTGGGTCAGGGTCCGACGAGTGGTCAGAGGGACCCAGTGGCACGGAGGGCGAGGGGAGCCACACCGAGGAGTCCTCAGCACCATCCACCTCAGCTGTGTACCACAGCAGCTCGGAGGATGACTCCCTTGTGGATGCGGGTGTCAGCAGCCACAACACCCCAGCTAGTCTGTCTGACCCCGCCACCACCACCACCACCGCCCTCCCATTGGCTCCCATTCCTGAGGTCCGTGGAGGCGCCGTGCTCGGGAGCGTGTCTCCTTCAAGTCAGGCACCGCACCCCCTGCCCCTGTGTCCCCTGCTGCCCTGAGTGAGGAGTCTGTGTACCTCCTCCAGCAGCTCCATGTAAGGCAGACAGCAATGCTGACTGTCCTCCATGCACACACCACTCTTTTGACACAGCTGGTGTCGTTCATGGAGGGCATCTCAACGGGTATGTCTGCCCTACAGAGGAGCAATAGGTCCATGGACTCCTCCCTGACGGCAGCAGTGTCCCTCCTCCAACAGTCCCTCACCCCTCCCACCTCTGCCCCATCCACACTTCCTACCACCCTACCTGTCCAAAGCACATGCACACCTGCACAATCACCCAAACACACAGACACGAGCAGCACCCCCCCCAAAACCAAGGCAAGACGTGCACACAAGCATCCTCAGGGGACTGATTCCACACACACAGGGGATGGGGAACTGACACACACACAGGCAACCACAGTCACTCCGCAATCCTCAAGATCCTCTCCCTCCAAGACCCCTTCCCTTGCCTCACCTGCAACCCCACATACACAGCAGCTCTTCCTCTCTGATCTCGGCCTCTTCCCTCCAATCCCGCTGATCCAGCATACCGGGGGAAGAGGAAGTCCACACACAGAGAGGGAGTGCCCCTCGCCCCCGGACACCCCTCCCCCAGGCGCAGGCAGAGTGAGCCCCCACCCGCAAGTCCCCCGGACCCGGAAGAGCAAGACCCCGCCACCGCCCTGCAAGTCACCCACCTAGTCTCTCACCTCCATCCCCCAGGCCACCACTCCACAGGTTCCACCGCCACACCCTGCCCCAGGTTCCCCCACACACCGATACCGCATCCCCAAAGTGCTCAGGCCCTCCCCCCCTGCCACTTGCTCTTCCACCCCCAAACCAGATGCTCTGCCTGTATGTGCCACTGGTGTGGAGACCGTGTCCCCCCCTCTGTCCTGCCCAGCTCTTCCCCCCCCTTCCACTCCCTTGGAGTCATACACTGCGGTGGAGTCCACAACAACCCCGTCTGACTCGGGCACTGCATTGGGGACCCAGTCCACTCCATTTGACCAGCCCACTGCAGTGGTTGCAGCACCAACACCATCGGACTTGGGCCCTGCGGTGGTGCCGGCCCCCCCTGAGTCAGACTCCTCCACTGCAGTTGCCGGTGACACTCCTGCACCCACCTCACCTTCCCTGCCTCCTTCTGGCATCCCCTGATCCTGTCCCTGTGGTGCCTGGCCTGCCCCTCGTATGCCCCTCCAAGGGGGATGTCCCCTGTCGGTACCTGTGCAGGCAAGCAATTGGTGACAAGTTGTCACACATCACCCTGTTGGGACTGTGTATTTGGACTGGACATTGGCCGTAGTTAATTTTGGACTTTTGATTTCAGTTGCACACTTACTGAATAAAGCCTCTTTTTAGGTCTCGCCTAGCGATGCAGCGCAAAGCGCTGCTCGCTATGCGAGATCTATTGTTGCCGACTTTTGCTCCGATGCGGGACAGGGATGTGCACGCGCATGGTGCGAGCAGAAGTTGTAATAGCGCCGCAAGCCGTACGCGTGCACATCAACTGAAACTTAAACAGACAGGAGATGTGCACGCGTACGGCTCGCGGCGTTATCACAACGCCTGCTCGCACCATACGCGTGCACATCTCCTGTGCAGGCAGCCGATGCGCACGCTCACGGCGTGTCTTCAGCGTCGTGGTACGGGCTGGAGGCGCCCTTCCGGGAGGAGCACGAGCGGCGCATTCTGCCAACATGGAAAGTTCTGGAGAGGCGCTGCTAGAATCCAAGTCAGCGACATGCTGTGGGTTGAGGTAAACCGGCCCGTCCTTGTTTTTTTTGTTGCCTATGGTTTATCGTGGTGTTTTGTGTCCAGGTTTTTAGGGCTCGTATAATACAGCCTTGGTAATGCTTGCCTACAGAGAACACCCTCCCACCTCCCAAACTGCATCAAGCGGCGATCCCCATGGCCATTTATTTATTTAATACAGCCTCGGTAATGCTTGTTAAAATATGCAAGTTGCTGTGAAGAAAGTAAGACTAACTGTGGATCATAAACAAGTTTCAAATCTCAACCCAATACCACCGAGCTCAAAGTCAGCCGCTCCAAGCACACTGCCCCCCCTCCTAAACCGTTGCCGCCATTCCACCCCTGCGGGCCAATGACTCCTGAACCACGCCGAGACCCAACTCACCCCACCCCCTCCAAGGTCGGCTGTTCCGACCATAACCCCCCCCTAGAAACCCCGCCATCACCCACTGTCTCTTTACACCACCCCACTGCGCTCCCAAGCCCTAGTCTCCATCCTAAAATTTTATTGCACTTGCGTCGTTTCCTTGCGTGAGCGCGTGCTGCTCCTTGAGGCTGCACCCCCAGCCAGGCGCATGCTGACCCAAGCTGCTGGCCTTTGTCACCCTCTGCCAGCAAAACACGGATGTGCTAAGGAGGCCTGAACTCCACTTCTTCAAGCAGTGGATTAAAGGTGAGAGGGATTTCGCGGAGACACGTTTAGTGGGTGTTCTGGCCGCTTTTACGACATATATTTAGGGTCAGCACCGGTGAAGAGAGGCGCATAGAGGGAATGGGGACTACAAATTTGGCAAAACATCTTCGAAACTATGACTACCTACCAACTTTTAAAGTTACTGATGGACTGGACCCCTCCCAGCCCCCTCTCTTTAACTCTTCTAGCACCCTCTCTCGGCCCCCACCTTCCGTCTTTCTCGCCTTGCCTTCCATGTCTGCATCCTCTCACCCTCCCACCACTTCCGGGTGCCTCTCCACTCGGGTTCACTCGGCAGCCTCTCTCCCCTGCTTGGGCCTCTCTCCATCCGTCTCATCACTGCCTTCTTCTTTCCACTTCTTACCTCCATTAACCCCCCTGCTTTTCGTTCTCTTTCCCCTCATTGTGTCTCTCGCCCTTTTACTCCTCCTCCTGACTCTCTCCTCGTTTCATTCTCTGCCCCCTCCCGAGACCATCTCTCCTTTCTGTTCACCCCATCTCTAGACTGACACCCCTGCCATGTGGCCTCATCTGCCCCTACCTTTGCCTCTATGTCCATCGGTGATACCTGGGGAGCAGCGCCGGGGCGTGGAGCCCTGAGGCTCGGGAGCCAGGGAGCAGCCGTGGACGTCAGTGCACCCCTCAGTGAGAAGCTTCACTGCAACCCAGAGGTGGGACTTTACCTATGACAGCGCTGCGGCACAAATTTCATCATTACCACCATCAGGAGCGAGTGTGACAGCTGAGCACACGGTGCGGATGACAACATGTTTGATGTCACACTTTCAGCCTCTTAACCCTGTTCTTTTCATCGTGTGCAGCTTGGTTCACTGTTAATGCTTTACGCCTAGGGCCTTAATTCATAAATGCCTCTAAGGTCAAATGTCATGAAGGTTTGTGTTTTAATGAGTTAATATGGCCGCATTTGTCATCTTGTGCTGCGCTTGATCCTGCCGTTTGGTCATTCTTAGCGCTGTAAAAGAAAGCTGCTGTGACTGTCTCAAATCCTCACCTTTTCAAACTTAGCAGTAAGACAAAATGCAGAGACAGCCCAGAAGGATTCATATCGGTGACCTGCCCGTGAACTCACAGATCTTTGCAGTCAGCCTGTTAACCCACTGAGCTATCTTACCAACTGACTAACAGGAAGCGTATGAAATAATTATTATTACAAACGAGAGCATACCATTGTAGTGGCATACCCTGCACCAGAGGGCATTACGTTCATGTCTCTGATCTGACAATGGCACATGACTATAGTTATTGCCATTTTGCATTACACCATTTAATTAATGCTTCACGAAAGGAAAAAAAAACAATAACATTTACAATGCCAATAGCTCAAAACAATGTCATTGCAAGACCTATTGCATTGTAAATGCTTGTTGTTTACTTGTGGTTAATCTTTGGTGGTACATGATGTAGATGTGTAGAATCATGCATTTGCTGTTGTAATTGTGTTCAGATCAGGTAAATGAAGTTTTGCTGTGATGGGCTCCATGTGATCCATGGGATATGTGTCCTAATCTAGTCTGGATCTATAGCATCCCTTGCTGCAGTCTGAGGGTGTAATGTTCAGCATTTGACACAGGGATGTACGTTTAGCATTTGTAGATTACCATCTTTGTCCTACACTGTTGCACATCTGTTGGGCTTACCACTGTCCAATGTTCCTAGTACCCTGACTGTGTGCCCGTCTCCACTGGACATGCAGTTTTGCACATCAATTTTGGAGGACTCATCTGTGTATACAGTACAACTGGATTGCCACGTGTTTTGGGTGTATGCAGATGACTGACGTGACACTCCCGTACCCAGGCTGATGTGAGCAGAGGCTTCTGTGTGTTGTAGTTGTTGACTCACTGACGGAGTGTCCTGCTGATATGTTTGAGTCGTGCACAGACAAGGTTTGGCACAGTGGACCTTCCACAGGAGTGGAGTGCCCTCATGGCTGTGTGTAATCTGGTGACATTGCGTGTGCCCGTGTTGTGTGTTGTGTGAGCATGTCTGTGCATGTTCCCTTCCCTTTTCATACACAGGCTGTGTCCCTAGGGATGTTCCTGTTTGTGATGCTTGCAGAGTTGGTATGTGTACATCCAGCATCTTGGACCTGGTTTCTCCGTGATGTGGGTGCATGGCAAACTGATGTTCATGAGGTTGTCATCCCAGGTTGTCTTTGTTGTCAGGGCTGGGGATGTGGGCAAACGCTGATGGGACACATTCAGGATTCCCCTTGGCACTTGTTGTTTACACAAGTGATGTGATTTTGAATTTGTGGTAGCTTTCAGTGATTGTGACGCGTTGTGTGTGTGACTGCTGCCACTCCTCAGGGTCAGAGCTGCAATGTTGGAAGTTGTGTACGTGTGTTCTTTGTGTCTCACCTTGGCTTCTTCGTTGGTGTGTGACTATGGCCAGGATCCCATTGTTTGTGGTGGATTTCACATCATGCGCATGTACGGCGTACTGTGCTGTGTGTCATACATAGACGAGTCATGTTGAGTGGGCATGTGTGATGGGTTTCTGCACCTTAGTTCCCCCACCACCCCTGGGATTGTCATGGGTGCATGTGCAATGTCACCAGTCCATGTGAGCTTCACTGCTGCACATTGGTGGAGATCAGGGTGCGTGGTGTTGAGTGTGCAAATGTGAGTTGTTGCACGGCCAGATCACTACCTCCATATTGGCCTTGGCTGGCAGGCCCTGCTGATTGATTGGAGCTTGTGTAGGTGTGATGGTAGTTTGTAGCTGAGGACAAATGACTGTGGTTCACAGTGTGATCAACATCTACCTTTGTCATCACAGTGGAATTGTCATGCAGGCTAGTGCCTGCACAATGTGGGGTCCCTGGGGGTAGTGCTGTGGTGGGTGTGTCTCGTGCTGTGTTAGTTGCTGTTCCTACAAGCTTGTGTGACATGTGTAATTTGGGCTCCCTCTCATCTAACAATGCCAGATTGCCCACATAGGGGAATCCAATCCATGAATTACTTGTGTGTGGCACTGTATACACATCTGTGTAATTGGGATTCAGGCCTCCTCATGTGTTGTGTGGTTGCCTGGGGACACTGGCACACCCCCCCATCACCTGTTGTGTTTGATATGCAGTGTGAGTCTGCCTGTTTGTGTTAGTGCATTTGCATCACTGCATTGGCATTTCTGTAGTGTGCCATTGGCTGTATGTTGTTTGGAGATTTTCCCCTACTCTCCCTGGGACTCCTGGGTCATCAGTCAGCACAATGATCATGGTTTGTATGTCCCATTGCTGCCATGGTATGGTATTTGTTCACCTGACATCGACAGTCTCCACAGGTTATATACATTTGTGTGTCCATAGGTGCAGATATGTGGGTCAGCATCATGATGGTCACTTCTGTCATTGTGTAATTTGCTGATTGTTGGCAATGTGGTCCCCCATGTGTGATGTTTGTATGCACATGGCCAAAACGATGTTTCTGTGTCACTGCACTGTTAGCCTCGCCCAATCTATGTTGCAATGGGACACAAGCACTACTATGCCACAGATGTTTTAGTTGTTGTGTGACCAGGATTCATCCATACAGTTTGTCTTTGGCAGCTTTTACCATGCCTACACTTACCTTATGATCACCGTGGTGATGGTGCTTTGGGCCCCATTGCCACACTGATCAAAAGGTGCATCAGCCTTGGACCCCACACTTCCCTTTTGGTGACTGTGGTGATGGGGCTTTGGGCCCCATTGCCACACTGATCAAAAGGTGCATCAGCCTTGGACCCCACACTTCCCTTTTGGTGACTGTGGTGATGGGGCTTTGGGCCCCATTGCCACACTGATCAAAAGGTGCATCAGCCTTGGACCACACACTTACCTTTTGGTGACTGTGGTGATGGTGCTTTGGGCCCCATTGCCACACTGATCAAAAGGTGCATCAGCCTTGGACCCCACACTTCCCTTTTGGTGACTGTGGTGATGGGGCTTTGGGCCCCATTGCCACACTGATCAAAAGGTGCATCAGCCATGGACCCCACACTTACCTTTTGGTGACTGTGGTGATGGGGCTTTGGGCCCCATTGCCACACTGATCAAAAGGTGCATCAGCCATGGACCCCACACTTACCTTTTGGTGACTGTGGTGATGGGGCTTTGGGCCCCATTGCCACAGTGGCCATGGTCGGCTTGTATTGTGGAGGCCACACACTTTTATGTGTCACACATGTGATAGTGGGTCACATTGTATGTTCATTGTCATGTTTTGTGTTGTTGGCATTTGACATGGACTACACACGCTTGTCATGTTGTTTGGGTGGATGTAATTTTCTGTGATTCCTTATGTGGGAGTATGCTGGTTGTGTCATGCATTACCCGTCCTATGAGTAGGGGTGGTGGTGGTGGCAGGCATCCATCACACCAAGGGTGGGGATGGTAGTAGTGATAGGCATCCATCACACCAAGGGTGGGATGGTAGTAGTGGCAGGCATCCAGCACCCCATGAGTGGGGATGGTAGTAGTGATAGGCATCCTGCCCCCCATGAGTGGGGATGGTAGTGGTGGCAGGCATCCTGCCCCCATGAGTGGGGATGGTAGTAGTGATGGGCATCCAGGCCCCCATGAGTAGGGGTAGTGGTGGTGGCAGGCATCCATCACACCAAGGGTGGGGATGGTAGTAGTGGCAGGCATCCAGCACCCCATGAGTGGGGATGGTAGTAGTGATAGGCATCCAGCCCCCATGAGTGGGGATGGTAGTAGTGGCAGGCATCCAGCCCCCATGAGTGGGGATGGTAGTAGTGATAGGCATCCTGCCCCCCATGAGTGGGGATGGTAGTAGTGGCAGGCATCCAGCCCCCCATGAGTGGGGATGGTAGTAGTGATAGGCATCCTGCCCCCCATGAGTGGGGATGGTAGTAGTGATAGGCATCCAGCCCCCCATGAGTGGGGATGGTAGTAGTGATAGGCATCCAGGCCCCCTGAGTAGGGGTGGTGGGGTGGCAGGCATCCAGGCCCCTATGGGTGTGTATGGCATTGGTGATGCCCATCCCACCCCTATGATTGTGCTGTTGCTAGTGTACGTCATTTGTGCATCCCTATGTGTGTGTGACATATTTCGGGTACGTGTCGTTTGTTTGTGTTGTGGGTGTTTGACTTACCGTCTGCGCCGTACGCGTCCGAACCGGTCCCGGTAATAGATGTAGAGTATAGGTAGGACCTGCGCGATGGGATTCATGGTTGGGTCGTCTCGTTCGGGTTTCGCGTGTCTTCGACTCGTACTCGTCGCTGGCTTGTTCGTCTCGTAGCCGTGGATCTTCTTGTGGCGCGAATCGGAGCTTATGTGCGGCTCTCCCGGATGCTGAAACGTGCCGGACGTAGCGACGGGTTCAGCGCGTACGGAGCGCGCATCGTACTAGTCCGGCCGGAAGGTGCTGTGTATTTGCTTCCGTGCGACTCGAATCGGCGTTTGCGGATCCGGCTCGGGCGGGGAACAGGAGCTGGATTGGGTAAGTACGGCTCGCTCGGAATCTGGGCTGTTGTGCGCATCGTACTTGTTCGTTCGGTGTGGTATTCGAATCGGTCGGAAAACACGCGTTCGGCTTGGTTTTTTTCCGGACGAATACTGTTAGGTGCGCTTCCGGACGACATCGGAATCGACCCCTTAGTCTGCTGTGAGATTAAAGTACTTGCTGTTGAAAAAACTACAAGCATTAGGCTGGGCATTAAGGTATTGTATCTGTTGATTGACTTTTGGGCTCTGAGCTCTTGCCCGCCCTCACTGCCTTCCCGAAATGCCTATATGCTCACTCTCACTACCCTGAGAGTTAAGTGCAGAACGGGTTGTACATGGCATAGTTTGTAAAGCCATAGCAGGACAGATCCCTGGACGCTGGCGGCACTCCAACTGAACCATCATGGTTGGGGCCATGTGGCCACTGTCTGCCCTTTGACTCCCTCAACGGAGTTTCATAGAAACAATACATCTGCTTACAGACAACCAAAGATGTCTATGGTGAAGACCTAAAAATGATCGACACATCAAAGTTATGATATGGTATGGAGTTGAAACAACATAGAGGTGATGTAGAAATATTTTTTGAACTTGGGGTATCTTTATGAGATCAAAAACTGATGAGCTCCTATTCCCAAAATTATAACGTTGCCCAAAACTCTTGTGTAATTAGACAAATTCAACATCAACTCTAAATGATTAAGAGTAACAATAATTCTGACAGCACACATTTGTTTGTACTAGAGTATAATATCTACTATATGATTACACATTTTAGATGACCTCTTTGGAATTCAGCTCACTTGTACTCTGGACTTATTGAATTGAGCACTGATTAAGTGTATCAGCTGTATTTTATATATCATTATAACCTTTTTAATTGATGTTTATCCAAATGAGTTTGGTATGCTTACTGGACTAATGGATCCAGTGTGAAGATCTGGGTTTGGCACTTTGGTTATAAGTTGAAATCCATAAAATGAATAACACTGAACTGATTAATAATAAGCATATTGGGCTGGATTCACAAAGGTAAACTGAGATGAAAGTCTATCTTTACGGCTTTCGGTATTCACAAAAGGCATTTACTACTTATAAATGCCCTTTGTGAATACAAAAAGTCGTAAGTTTGACTTTTGGTATTCACAAAGGGCATTTACGGGTAGTAAATGACCTTTGTGAATACCAAAAGTCGTAAAGTTAGACTTTCGTCTCAGTTTACCTTTGTGAATCGGGTCCAAACTTTCTAAATAGTGCTAAAACAATTCCTATGGGTAAATATGTAACTACAAATTCACCTGTTATGTTTACTCCTGGTTGCACAACACTAACTTTTATAAACAATTTAATGGTTATTGAAGTTTGAGTTTTCTACAAAATCTGCTTATATTAGAGGTACATTATGGTCTCACTTTTACTGGTAGTGCAGAGCCTGTTCTCTGGAACTGGTGAGTAATATTTTGTCATGCAATTTGGGCGAAGTAGGGTAACATAAGGGTGGTTGTAAGGAAGTTTACAGTGAGTTTGGGAAATATTAATTGTAATTTTTCCTTCATATACTTCAAAGGCCAAGACATCCCCTCCTTTAACTGAGTGAAGGCTCATTCCCACTGGTTAACTTTGGCACACACACTGCAATTGATACATAAGTACTGTGTCATCCCTATTGCCAGTTCTGACCTTCACAATACTGAAAACATGAGTAAAAATGTCATGAAGTGGCTCAAAGAGACATCTAACTAGTGGGTCAGTCACTAAACATATTAAGCTCTTCAATGCGGTAGAATCTCCTGCTACTCAATAGTGGGTTCCCTATTGTTGACACATATAATGACATCAGCTTAAGCATAATTGGTATTTGAGATAGTGCACATATACCAGTAGCATTACCTTGCACCACTGTTCCTTGTCTGGCTGTATGCCGGAGCTTGAATATATACTTAGTAGGTGGAATGTCTCCTTTTTGGGAAGAACTGAATGCCATGTGAGGGATAGATATGTGATGTGACAGAGACAGGTTTATTAGCTTGTTATCAACATTCTTTTTACCTTTCGTTGGCAGGTGCATGGATTTCAGATGCACTGATTTTGTTGCATGACAATAGATTCCAAGCGGCATGTATATTTAACTTGCCATCACTTCCCTGATGGTGAAATAACTTTTCAGAATCTTCTGCTGCATGGTTCACTGAGTACAGCATGTATGCTGAGACATAGCTTTCTGGCCACATTGAATGTGTGCACGTTTTTGCTTAGTAGAGAAGGTTATTCTATTGGTATACTATGAAGGGTATTATATGGATTTCTATTCCATTTTAGAAATAATTTGGTCATGGTGTGCTAGACAGAGTGGTAAACCCACAAGGGAGTTACCTGAAAATGCTAGGGATAACCACCAAATATAATGTGGCTTTCATACTGGGAGTTAAGAACTAGAATAGGTATATGTAGGAAGGTAGAATCCTTCTGCATAGTTGCCCCTACTTTTTGCCTGGTGCTGTGATGGTTTCTGACTAGTCTGACTGGGATCCTGCTAATCAGGACCCCAGTCTCTGTGCTTTCTCCCCTAAATTGGTATGGTAAGTACTTAGGTACGTCCCAGATTGAACTGGTGTACCCTTATCAGTCCTTAGTATATGGTACTAAGGTGCCCGGGCCATAGGTACACCAGGCGTCCCCCATGGACTGAAGCAGGTATTATGCCACCCATGGGAGACCACTCAAACTGGAACTACAGCCCTGCCATTGCAGCCTGTGTAAGCTGGTGCTAGCACCACTTATGAAAGATATAGGTTTCCCTATATCTAAGGTCACTGCACTTAAAACCTATAAGTCACCCCTAAAGCAGGCCTTTCAATCCTGAAGGCAGGGTGCTCGGTTCTAAGTGTGAGGGTGCCCCTGCATGAGCAGGACACCCCTACAACCTTCGGAGTCCATTCTCCCGGGCTGTAAGTGCATCAGCCATTACGATACATAGAGTGGCCATGCGTCATTATGCGATGACCATCTCTAAACTGGCTGTAATGAACCCTGTCATGTTTGGTATCAAACATGTTGGAATCATACCCCCACACCGTAAACGGTGTGGGAGGCATGATTCCATGCAATGGTGTGGGAGGTATGATTCAATGCACTGTAAAGTTCCTCCGGGAGGTCCTCAGTGCTCCTGGTACAAGTCTTCTAGACCCAGACAGCCCAACATGGCTGCTGCCGACCAGAGACAGGATTCTGCCTTCCTGCTGCTGTGCCAAGCTGAAGCAGGGGAAGGCAGAACAATAGGTATCCTATCACAGGGAGATGTAACCACCTCCCATTCAGGGTTTAGTGAATTGGGACCAGATGGGAGCGTTTGCCAGCGCCACTCAGTCTGCTTGAAGGGCACATTTGGTGCCCTCCTTGCATAGTCAAGTTCAAACCAGCTCAGGGAGCTGTTGGCTCCCGCTCTGGCGGGAAACTGGACAAAGGACATGGGAGTATCCTCCCCACTGTCCAACCCCTCCCCTGGGAGGGAACCCTGAATCATCCCAACCCTTTCCTTTGGGTACTTACGGGCTTACCTAAGAGTGGGTCCCTAGATTAGTGGTGGGACAAGATTCATTTCAAGACACCACTTCTTCTTCGACCGTCTGGGCCCTCTGGACTTCGGTCTGGGCATCAAGGCTGCAACTGGGAAGACTGCTGCTGCTCCTGATCTCGTCGCCCTGCTCGTCTGCTGCAACGTCCGTGCCTTTGCTCCATACAGGAACTTTCCAAGGCCTGTGGGCATCCAGGACTCCCTTGAAGTGAAGGCCACAGACTCCGAAAGGCTCAGCAACACAGGTGGTGGTTCTTCACATCCCTCGAGGCCTGCCCTGACCTCTCACCCAGTTTGAGGCCAGTATCTCTTGTCGGAGCCACAGGAACTGAACCCCTGTGGACTTGCTGTTGCAAAGGCTTGTTGGCTTTCTTCCTCCAAGATTTTCGGGCTCCAAGTAGCCCCAAACTCAAGCATCTCCAGTGACCAAGATCTTTGTCCTCACCAGAACTCTTGCATCGTGGGCTTGCATCTTTGGTGAGCTGCTCGAGGTGCTATCGCAACTCCATTGCCTCCGACCTGTGGGTCTCCTTGAGGGTCATCTTTGAATTCCGCAGGCTCCCCTGATTGCTCGGGGCCTGCCCTGACTCCCCTTCTTGTCGTGAGTCACCTGGACCTTGGTGGTCCTGACACTGAACCTTCTTCAATTTCCACTTTGGTTGCAGTTGCAAAGGCTTGTTGGTGCTCTTGACGGACACCGACCCCTCAACTCTCGATATCCGACATGGGACGGCTCGTGTACGGCTCCTGGTCTTCCACAGCATCGCCTGGTCCGCACAGCTGCAGTTCCTAGGTCACCGTCAGCTCTCCTGCAACACTCGACATCGGTGGGCATTCGTCTTCCGTGCCTCCTGGTCACTCCTGAGTGGCATAGACTCTGTCCCCTCTGCTTGCAGGTTCTTCACATCTTGAACCCACCTTTGGGTTCCACCGGAAACTTTCACCTTCTCCAGCAGTGGTATCTTCCTGAAGTCCTCCATTGAGTTTGACAGCAGTTTCCGACACCACTTCACACCTATGCACGCAGCTTCCCTGGTGTAGGTATCCTGGTTCCTAGGGTATCCACGGTGGGGTGGCTCTCCAACCTTCTGTCTTTCACGGGGTATCTTCAGGGTCCACTGGGAAGGGTCCTTTTTCTATAAAATTGCAACCGTGACTTACCCATTGACTTGTATTGAGCCTGCGGTCCTGTTCCTACTCTGCACACGGCTTCCGTGGTGTTCCTGGTTACTTACCTCGGGTGGTTCCTTGGGTCCCCGGCACTTCTACGTCTTCTGTGTATAGTCTTGACTTGGGTCGTGGTTTGCATACCACTATTTTAGTATATGGTTTGGTCTCCCCCTGGCGACCACTGTGTATGGTGTGCTACTTACCTGTTTTCTTGCAAAGTATTGTGTGCATTCTGTGTATCCCCGGGTAGGAGATATTGTATGTGTTAGTGAGTGTCTTATAATAAGTACATATTTTTATAAATATACTGTGTGGTTCTATTTCACTTAATCTACACCTATAAGATTACGTTCTGGTAAAACAAGCTGCTTTACACTCCTTCTGAATTAAGCCTGAAGGCTGCTCTCCACAACTACCACTTAGAGAGCTTTCTAAGGTTGTCTAAGGCCACTAAAATCACCATTAGGGTTGTCTGGATTAGTGCAAGGTGCCCACTTACATAAAAGTACACCATATACTAAGCCAGCTTCTCACAGTACAAGAAATACACTATTAACTCAGGAGTGATTTCCTTTGCATTATAGACCTATTATTGCATTAGCTAGATCTTCCCTGTTCCAGGCCCTAGAAGTAGTACCTGTACCACCGTACTGCCCAGTGGGATGTACGGAGGAACACTCTCTGCTATAGTGCACAATCTGGATGGATCTAGTGGACGTATGGAAAATAAGAAACGGACAAGCAAGGTTTTTTTTTATTGTCATTTAGCAGAACATGACACATGCACGAGGAAAGTTTAGGCACTAACAGGGAATGACATGGTTCATGAATTCAATAGAGCAGATTCTGTGAACCAATAATGTCAATTAATTGATGGATTTCCTCACTATTCTTGTATTTGTCATACACTGGAATATTTAAGTTGCATTATGCTCTGACTGGATGAAATCGTTCCACGCTGTACCTCCAGGAGATTCTTTTTAATTTGCTTTTTGGAACTTCATGGGAGGGCATGTTTTTCCTTGCTCTCTCATCCTTTTTGTGACTATTAGCACACCCCGGGCACCCATATACTTTCTTTGCAGAATGCCGCACTCCTCACCTCAAAGTTTTGCCTCCTCACTCCCATTCCCACTCTCCATCACAGTGGACATGCTTTCATGTATTTTGTTATGGGGCTCAGCAATCACGTAGTGCTGTTGGGGCTCACACACTTTTTTCTCACTGAACAAGCACTGTTGTTTTTTTACCATTTTAATTTACCATTCTAACCTAGCTGTTCGGTAAGTTAGAATGGTAAACTGAAAATGGCTGCCATGCGTCATGATGCAATGCCACATGCGTCACAACACATACATATATATAAGTATATATGCATAAATATATGTCATACCTGCATATGCATGCATTATGACTTGTGCTTGTGCATGCTTCATGATGCCTGAAGGCCATCTTGGAATGGGTTTCCCTTGACAGGAAACCCATTCCAAGATTGCTAGTCATGGATGAAACCAATAGATCATCCATTTAAAACTGAGACCTATTGGCTTTGCCAATGCTTGTTTGGTTTCAAGTTTGGATGAGCTAATGGAGCAAGGTAATATGTTCTGAGGAGTCTATTAGTAGGGTTTGGGTATCCAGTCCTATGGGAACACTTGTGGTAGAGTTCAGTCCTATGGTAACAAATGTGTATAATTCACACTGTCTCCTTACACCGGGAGCACATTATATCTCCCAATCACAACCATCCTTCACATTTTTAACCCTGGCCGGAGGGCCCAGGAATAAAGTTCTAGGCACAGCTGCACCTCCGAGTTAGTTTTAACCCACACCACACTGCACTTTCACTTCCGACGTTCCCAGTCACTTTTGCATTGCTTCTCTTTTATGTTGTATTGTCTTCCCCTACCCTATTGCTCCACCCCAGGCGTGGGCTGCGCTGGGGTGTTTTCCCGGTGGTGTAAACTGTCGTCTTCAGCGAGGGTCAATGGTTATTCGATCAGGTTCCATCTAAGACTGTATGTATAAGGCAATAGGGGAGTACTTTATGTGAATTGAGTGTTCTAACACGGAGGATGTACTCTCTCTAAATTTTCCTCTTGACCCCTTAAAGTAACATCTGTTACTATTGTGTATTGATCTTTCAATCTAGCCACATCCTCCACCACTCCAACTCTAGGAACACTTGCCCGTTCCACTACAACAAGGCTACCTATCACAGACTCCTGAGGCTGAACAAAAGTCATCCTTGACGCTGGAGAACACTCCTTGAACACAACAAAAGTATTAAAAGTTGCGAAATTGAAGAGATAGATGGCCAACTTCTTATACCAAATGTAAGCCTTTCGTACAGCAGTGTAAGTTTCCAACCTCTGATCTACTCTATCTATACCACCCACGTGCTTATTTTAGTCTACAATGCACACAGGTTTGCGCACTTCAGCAACCTGACCTCAAACAGTCACAGGTGAAGTACTTTCATCATGGATGGTAGTCAGCATGTAGACATCCCTCCTGTCCACAAATTTCACAGCTAGCAGTTCATCACTACGCAAGGCACTGCACTGTCCCCTCTCAAGTTTTTTGCAAACAAGCTCTTTTGGGTAACCTTTACGGTTAAAGCGGATTGTACCATAAGCAAGAGTGTCCACTTTGAGCAATTCCTTAAACAAATGCACAGCAGTGTAGAAGTTATCTAAGTACAAAAAAGACCTCTACCAAGATCCCACACAATTTTCTCTGAAACTCCTAAAGTGGATGGACAACCAGGGGGGTCAATAGTGGAATCCCTACCAGTGCACACCCGAAAATTATAGACATATCCTGTCCTACTCTCAGACAGCATATACATCTTAATTCCATAACGTGCCCTCTTGCTACGAATGTACTGCCTAAAAACCAAACGGCTCTTGAACAAGACCAAAGACTCATCAACATCTATTTGTTTCCCTGGAGTATAGATCTCTGAAAAATGATCTACAAAGTGATCAAGGACAGGTCGAATATTCAAAAGACGGTCACAGTCAGGGTGATCTTGCCAAAGCATTATCAACAAAATGCTGCATCCGAAGCAAAAGTAAATAACGATCACGACTCATAATTGCAGGAAATATGGCTGTTGCCATCAAGGGACTGGTAGACTAGTATGAAGACAGGGACGGCTTCCGTATCAAGAATGCACTGCTATCAGCGCTGGGATGTGATCCAGCGCAACCCCATAATTCCTGATGTCAGGGACCAAAGGAAATCTCGTCATGCATAAACTTCTTTATCAAACAACGGGCCCATCACACATTTCCCATAAATGATCCCTGATGACTGGCGCTGGATTTGGGGGGTTTAATTTGTCAGTTTTATTAAATACTATACGTCACATTAATAACATTTTGTATCTTTCCTAACTATTAGTAATTCAACTTCTTCTTCTTCTGGTCGATGGACCATTAGTTGAAGAGTTGATGGTGACTATGATTAACTAAACAGTTTAACATTTAACTAAATAACCACAAAGTCATTTCTTCAGTTAATGATTTTATCTTAATAATGCTCGTGATTATGTCGTCAGTGCACATACAAGATTACATATAAGAGAACAAATTATCAAGCAATGTAATCAAAATGAACCATTTGCATCGATATCAAAGCATGCAAAGGAATGGGGGAAAGAAGGTACAGCATAAATACTTGCAGAAAATATATTTGCAACTTTAAGCAAACAAGGAGGGTAATACCCACCAAAGAAAATAGGAAACCACTTCCTTGGCCGAGGTTGTGGCAAGAGGTCCCCAGAGATAGGCTCGGAGGACAAAGTTAAACAGGACAGATGCAGCAGAATTTACTACACTAACAACTAGAATAAATCTCCCACTTAATCTACCTCCTCAGTCGCAGTCTCCTCCCCAGCACTCCCGCAACGTTCTCGTACCTAAAGTTCTCTGATTCTGTGCAGGACTGCTCTTTCTGTCTTGGATCTTCTCTATGTGTTCTGTTCTGCATTCTCTCTCTGCGTTCTCCTCTCTCCTCACTCCTCTCTCTTTCTCAGACGCCGACTCATGCCACACCCCCAATTGGGATATCAGTTATACCTTTCTGCCTAACTCACTATCTTACAATGTTGCAGTATCGCTCAAAACTCAGTCTGTATTGGTTGTCGTAAATCATACTAGGGTCGTCTCATCCAGCTCTCCCCACGAATCCATCCTACACCGGTTCTAACAAAGGAAGGATTTAAGACCAATGCATTCGTATATTTCTAACATTCATAATTATACAATTGGCTACAATGTTCATTATAATATCCACTTTCACATTTGCATTGCACGTAGTGATGGCTGTTCCCACAGTCGCTGTCGCATCTTGGCACATAAACAATAAGACACAGGTCAACATGGCCTTCACACGGATTGCATCATCGGGTACACTCAGCAGTCTGCGAGCAGGCAACCCCTCTTGGCACATGCGCACTTCATGCCGACCAGGCCAACCACATGCTGGCTTGAACGAGAGGCCATTTTCATGCAGGCCCAATCCCGTACTAAAATAAACAAACACAAAAGAATATTAATTTGTGAAATAAAACCCATTATGTTTACCTCCCACCATACTAATGCCCTGTGTTAAATAAATCCTAGCGAAAGCTTATTAGTTTAAAGCAAACTTCTCATTATTCGTGCACAACATGCAAAATGTGCAATGTACAACACAGCATAAACGTGCATTAGTACGGTTTTTCAAAGTGCAAACAGTTAATACGTACTCATGCCAACATGATTTAGTGTATTATGTAAATTGCGTTTGCTCCCTGTGTAAATGCGTGTATCCGGAGTTGATTAGTTCATGCAGTTAATACAATTATAGAGTTGCTTGATTTCATGAGGATATATTTACAAACCTCACTCCATCAGATGCCTTCGGGTAGCCACGCGCTTAAGAAATGCTGATTCATTCATTCAAGCCCATCAAAAAAGTTAAACCCAAAAACTTCTTCATCTCATCCAGATTTGTGGGAGTCCACCGGGTAGCTCTACAGCAGGGCCTAAGTCTGGCACTGTTGTCCCTCAACTGTTCAGCATACAAATTAGTCTGCTCTACAATCTCAGCAAAAAATACTTCATCCATAAACAACTGAAAAAACAGTAGGCAAAATCTTTTCACAATTCACTCTACACCCCGCATCATCACTAAAGGCAGGCAACACCGGCTGCACCATGTTTGGATTAACCTAGAGTCCAGCACTTCAAATGGGAAGCCTTCCAGCCCCAGGCTGCAATCCAGATGCCTCTTGCTACACCATTGACACATCAGTGTCCTCCTCTAAAACAGGTTCTTCATCCGCACTGAGAGTAGCTTCATCATCAGATGATTCCTCGTGGACAGAAAAGTCACTGCCAGAATCTTGCACTTCCTCCTCTGCCTCAGATGCACTGTCAGTCTCATAATCATGGTCAGAGGAAGATTCAAAAAGCATACCAACCACCTGCTGAGCAGTAATCTAGCAGTTTACCATAATCCTTACTAATAAAGGTAACTTGACAAACACGTCAACAACAACAAACACTTTGTAAAACAAGTAATAAACAAAATGTGGCTTTATCACAAAGACCTATGTACTCCAAAACAATACCACTCACTTGCCAGAAACACCTAGACTCACCACCACCTACTCTGCACGGACGCAGCAGGGACCAACAATATACCACTAAAAAAGAAAAAGAAAATGACACGAGACAACGCAATGCACATCATGCACAAATCCAAAAACAATTCCACACTCAAAACATAAGCTAAATATGCTGCTATTATGACACCACTTCCAAAAAATTAATTTATGCATGACAATAATACTCATTTGGAGTAAACACAACAAAAATGTTTTTCTTACCAAACACAAATACGCAAACAGCAGACCAACCACTGCCGAAACTGCAGATAGGAATCAAAAGCTTTGCACTAGATAAAACATTACAATCACATATGCAAATAACGCACCACAATCTACCAGCCAAGCTGGGGGGCAGATGGGCCTAAAAATAAAGCCAAAACATGCACTCCCAAAAGGGGCCTCTCCCCAAAAACAACTTAGTGAAACCAACATCCCCGGTGTCTAGTGGCTGCTGCCTCCCTTGGGGGCAAGTGGGCCTAAAAGCAGAAAGCCAATCTGCCCCCAATGGGGCAGAAACAGCCTAAATTATCACCCCCTGAAAGGGGAGTGACCTGTACCCAAGGGGCCGCTCCCCAACAACAACATTCAGCCACCACTGGTGTCTAGTGGCTTCTGCCCCCCCCCGCCTTGGGGACAAAGGGCCTAAAAACATAAGGCCGATCTGCCCCCAATTGGGGCAGAAATGGCCAAAATATTCACCCCAGTAATGGGGAGCGACCCTTGCCCAAGGGGCCTCCCGCCAAAATAGATCCATAAAGAAATCCCTGGTGTCCAGTGGATTCTGATCCCTTTGGGAGGCAGATGGGCCTAAAAACATACGGCCAAGGGGGGCAGAAACGGCCAAAAAAATCACCCCAATAAAGGAGAGCGACCCTTGCCCAAGGGGCCACTCCCCAACATTGCCAAAGAAAATCCCTGGTGTCTAATGGCTTCTGCCCCCCTTGGGAGGCAGAAACGGCCAAAATAAAGACCCCCCATTAAGGGGAGCGACCCTTGCCCAAGCGGCCGCAACCCAACATCAAGATTTAGAAATGGAAATCCTTGGTGGCCTAGTGGGGATGAAATAAAAATAAAAAACGATCTGCCCCCAAGGGGGAGGGCAGAAATGGCCAACATGATTGCTCCCCCAAGGGGAGCGACCCTTCCCCAAGGGGCTGCTCCCCGCAAAGCTGAAAATGATTTTTAAAAATCACTGGTTTCTAGTGGGCATTCCTATTGCACGTTCGAGCCCCATGCGCGATCTTGCAGCAGGAATTCTCTAAAGAGACATCGAAGGAAAGGAAAACCCTTTCCTTTCCCCCGATGCCTCTTTGATTTGAAACCCCCCTCCCTGAGGAGAAACTCACCTCCTCCTCCTGGACGCGCTGGAAGCAAATGGCTTCCATCGCGTGCGACTTCTTTTAATGACATCGGCGCGCGGTGCACGCTGACGTCATTAGATGGCGTGGAGAGGGGGCAGGTGATTAGCAGCGGAAGGGCTTCCACTGCCTTCCCTGATGGGGGTTATTAAATGGGCAGCCTACGGGGGAGCGCCAGTGCTTCCCCGTGGGTGGGTGTGAGGACGGCCGGGAGCCGTCCCACGCACAGGCCCACTGTGGCGTGTGACAGCTCCCGGCCGTCACACGCATGCAAGGGGTTAATACATCAGAGAATGTAGATCCCTTGCAAACAGTTTTCATGGTACTCAGAACTGTTTCTGAGACTTTATCTCTTGTTCCAAGGTTGGACACAGGATGCAGTGGAAGGGCGAGTAACATATCTCTCTGTTGAGATGAGCAACAGCATTGGCCACACCTTTCATCACTATGTTCATGTAGATGTTGCATTTTGATGGCCATTGGCATACCTGTCAAAACGGGTTCAATTTAGTCAGGTTTAACACTAAGAGTCCCTCCTTTCTCCTTGAGAGTTTGCTTACCGTAACCTGACAGATCTACAGTGGTCCCTATGGTAACCCACAAACCTGTGCTTAAACATATACATTCGACATATACATTGAGACCCACAACACAGGGAACCTCAGTTGCTCTTTTACATGCCACACACATGCCTCGTGCACTCAGGGAGAAGTGAGGAGCCCTAGGCATGACTTCCTGGATTTACTTGGGTATGCAGCAGCTATCCTCTGCAGTACCTAGTAAAAATACCTGCGCCATACGAACATCGATCAGGTGCCCTAAAGAATCAATTGTGTCAAGGCCTAGCTAGGCTAGGAAAGCATAGAAACCCATATTAAAAGGAGTTCCACTTTGAGTCGTCAACTATATCCAACAGAGTAGAATACTCTTCTGGGAGCAATTTAATCAAAACCTTGTATCACACAGCCAAGTGGTCTCAAGACAAATCTCCTATACAGTACAACATACCAGGTTGGTCATCATAATTGGTGGAATCAGAAGCATGGCAGGCTGGGATTGATTTGCCAAGGACTTTTGACCTTGTGGCTTGTAAATGTACACTGTGGTCACTATTCACTACACCACTGGGCTGGTGGTTGGGTGGAGGTCTCCCGCTTTATTGATCGACTGTTCTCACCCTTGTTTTTCTCTGCAGCTGATCTCAAAGTGGACATCAGCTGGGCCAATCTGTCATCAAACCAGTGATCAGAACATCAAAGGGAGTAATGAAAGCAGTGTTAGCTGTTATGCTGTTACATGAGTAAGGGTGAAGCAGGGACAGTGCTGGCCAGGTTCAGATCACGAGCTCACTCCCAAAGCCGCGCAGTCGTTCACAGACACCGGCACTTACCATAGAGAAGTCAAGTGCTGCGGGTCCCCTTATAGCATGTGCAATGGCAGGTGCTCTGCGTTCCTGGGAGGACTGCTGGTCGCCAGTGAATGGAGCTGTTGTTGCCCTAATAGTAAACAGGAAGCTCAGAAAACAGCTGTGCATTCAGCAAGTGCAACAAATAACCTGTGTTGCAGGAATTGAAATCACCAGAAGAATGAAGGATGTTGGAAAAGAGCTTTAATTTTCTATTAACACACTTTACAGTGTGACATTAGTGCACGTTGACCTAATTTAACACCATCCTTAATCATGCTCCTTAAATCACAGCCCCCATGCACAGTGCAAGGCATAGGTTTTGGTCTGGACTCACACGAAACGTCAGATACACACTGCCACATTATATAGAGGAACAGAGAATTGATCTGATAAATTGGCTGAGGACATATGGCTGACTGAGCCAGCATGCTTGCCAACATTCATAACTGCTCTGAGTCTGTGGATCCTACTCAATGTCCAACGTTGCTCTTGTATTCTCCGTGTCATCACCCCCTCTTGCATCCCCAGTACTTGACCCCTGCTTTTTGGAGAATTTGGTTAATGATTTTGCGCCTGTGGCCCATGCAGGCTTCATTGTCATATATTCACTCTTTTTCATGACAAATAATTTGTTATATTATGAAAGCTTTGGCCGTGGCTACCAAGACACCCGGAGAGTATTAAAAGCTTTAGCCATTGCTACCAAGACACCCGGAGAGTATTGAAAGCTTTAGCCATGACTACCAAGACACCCAGAGAGTATTAAAAGCTTTAGCCATTGCTACCAAGACACCCAGAGAGTATTGAAAGCTTTAGCCATGACTACCAAGACACCCGGAGAGTGTTGAAAGCTTTAGCCATGGCTACCAAGACACCCGGAGAGTCTTGAAAGCTTTAGCCATGACTACCAAGACACCCGGAGAGTGTTGAAAGCTTTGGCCATGGCTACCAAGAAACCCGGAGAGTGTTGAAAGCTTTGGCCACGGCTACCAAGAAACCCGGAGAGTATTGAAAGCTTTAGCCATGGCTACCAAGACACCCAGAGAGTATTGAAAGCTTTGGCCATGGCTACCAAGAAATCCGGAGAGTATTGAAAGCTTTAGCCATGGCTACCAAGACACCCGGAGAGTCTTGAAAGCTTTAGCCATGACTACCAAGACACCCGGAGAGTATTAAAAGCTTTAGCCATTGCTACCAAGACACCCGGAGAGTCTTGAAAGCTTTGGTCGTGGCTACCAAGACACCCAGAGAGTATTGAAAGCTTTGGCCATGGCTACCAAGACACTCGGAGAGTATTGAAAGCTTTGGCCATGGCTACAAAGACACCCCTGTCATCCAACATGACTGTTCTGTTTTTTGAGGCCCTAGAAGACAAGGAGCTGAGCGGACTGCAGGAGACTTTGCAGTTTTTGCATTCTGAACTTGGTTTCCATAAAATCAGGGATTGAATGATAAATTGCCCTATGTACAAAAAACCATGGATTTAAAGAGCACTCTGGGCCAAATGTACAAAGCATTTTTCTGGTTGTAAACTGCACAAATGCAATTCAGTAACTTGTTGCCAAATCGCATTTTGCGATTCGATATTTGGAAGGACCGTGTTTAGGGCGTCCCTTCCAAATACCGAAGCGATATGGTATGTATTACTGTTTTACGACAAAATTCCTGTCTCAAAACAGTAGTACTTTACCACTGGTTTAAAACTGGTGGTAACCCATTCACAAAGGGGAAGGGGTCCCTTGAGAATGTAAAATAATAATATTTTCTAAGAGCAGGCAGTTGTACTGGATGTGCAAGGGAGAGGAACCGGCTCTTGTTGCTTTGCTTGTGTTGTGTGTGCAGGACAGGAAGGATTTTCTGCTTTGGGGTCATATGTCTCATGAAGTCAGGCTCCCTCTAAGGGCCCTATTATGAGTTTGACGGTGCGGCGGTGGGACCACCCCGCCGCCGCACCACCAAACCTGTGTGCAGACCGCCCACTTTTATGACTTTTTTAGTCATTGGCGGGCTTTTCCTTTGGCGTTCCCACGGAGGTGCCTATAAAATAGGCACCACAATGGGCACGGAGGTGCCTATAAAATAGGCACCACAATGGGAACGTCAAAGGAAGTTTCAGCACGGCATGGACTGAAAAGTCCATGCTGTGCTGGAACATCTATGCATGCACATAGGGGGACACATGTTGTGCCCCTGTGTGCATCCACAAGGCTTGAGGCACAAGGGGACCCTACAGGGCCCCCTTTCTTTCCTCACCGCCACTGTTTTCATGAAGGAAAGACCTCCATGGAAACAGTGGTGGTGATGAAAGTCGTAATATAGGTGCCTCTGGCCCGCCGCACCACCGCCAGGGAACGGCGGTTCCCTGGCGAGTCGGCGGTCTCAGTGTGGCATGACCACTAAGGTCGCAATGGGGCGGTCGCAAGGCAGCCACCACCACGAGTCTGGCGGTCCCCGGACCGCCAGACTCATAATAGGCCCCTAAGAATGTTGTGTTGTCTGCTGAGCGTGACCTAAATGCGTCTGTCATGTCAAAGGATTTTCTTTAGATCACAAATACCGGTAGTTCATCGAAGTTGGAAACTAAGAATGAAAGAGTTGGAAGGATTATTGATACAGTGAAAAATTTGAATATTTCATTAGCAATTGAAGTGTACCAGCCTCATTACTTCACATCTTTGTTGGGTTGTTAGGTACGTTTCCTTAATCCACGTTTGTTACCATCATGATCACTCTATTCACCCTTTTATGGGTTTCTTTACTTACCATCCCATGCGTGTTGCCAAATTTTAATGTAACCTGCAGACAGATTCTGTAAATAAAAGCTTTTATTTGCAGACCCAGGCACAACACGTTACACGCTTTTACCACAAGCAGTGCTGTTCCACAACTGACCACACTAACATTCTACATGCAGAAGGCAGAGTGTTGACATAGAAGAACGAATGTGTCCCGTTTCCTTCTTCCTCCTCCAATCAGAAGGTCCTAGCCCTGCAATCTTGCTGGCTCTTTACCGGGCTTCTTACTCAACTTGGCCTCAGTCCTTGGAATTTAGTTGACCTTTGCTCGTGCTCCCTCTTGAGGGGAGGGAGGAGAGACTGTCTCTAAGTCAGCATGTATATGGGATCATTTGAGGACTAGAGAGGCCGAGGGCAGGATGAGGAGAGGGCAGAGAGACAAAGGAATAAAAGAAGTGAATGATGGGCAAACATTGAGAGAAACACAAGCATAGATTGAGTAATTAGAGAATGTTATAATGTTTTGTATAGCACGCAAGCATATGACAGATCATTTCAGAAGGATGACACGACCACTAAAGAGTGAAGAGCCTGGTATTGCTCGAGCTGATAGTGGTGGTGGTCTTGACTGCATCGGTGGTGAAGGTGCTACTGGGCGTTGAGGTGTTGGGGGTGCATTGGTGGTATTCGGTGTGTTGTGGAATTGGTGGTATATTATTGGTGTGTTTTTGGTTGTAGTGTGTTACTGGTGTTAGTGTCGGTACTGGTGGTGGAACTGGTGGTGCTGGCAGTGGTCTTATTGGTTGTGGTATTTGTTTTGGAGGTATCAGTGGTGGTTGTTTTGGTGGTATTGGTAGGTGTGGTGGTGTTGGTGGTATAGGCAGAATTGGTACAATTTGTATTCATGGTGGTATTGCTTATATCGCTGGTGGTGGTGATAGTGGTGGTAGTGGTACCACATGAAGACAATGCAACAATAAGCGTGATGATTGAGTGTCCTTTCAATTTGTAACATAGCTCTACGTGCATTGTAGAGCAAGCGCTCTAGAGAAGGAGGAATGAGAACCAAACTGCTAATAGTATAAAATGAAAGAGAAATACTCCTCTAGGTGGAGCCAAAACTCACTTTGTAGAACAAAAGGTCTGGCACACCCATTAAAGCTGTTGGTATCGAGACCTAAACTGAATTAAATTTCCTAGTAAAGCTTAAATGGCGATTGATTATTGATATGCACATGTGCAAGTACAACAGTGCAATTTTATGCTTATTGTACTGTGCATTTGTATATTTGGCTATTTAGCAAATTCAAATCTCCCTAACGTCATTTTGTGAGTGTACATTTAATCACTGTAATAATATACTAGTTGCCACTTCACTTTTTCAGTCACTAAAATTAAATAGGAATTAAAAGCTATATATGAGAAACAATAAATATGGGAAAACATAAACGGAGTGTCAAAAATATAAGTATTGTGAAATCCAATGAAAGCTCTGCAGCACTGGAGTGATATCAATGTTTGAACTCTGGTCAGGGAGTCACTAAGGTAAGTAAGAGAAAGAAGGCTTAAGAGTTGTCTTCCCACTTTCTCAAGCTTAATCCTTTTGAAACTGAGTTTCTTCTCATTTTTTGTCTCCTAAAATGACAATGGCAGTTTTTTGACTGGAATGTGGTTTGGTTATGACTGGAAAATTGGGCTATTGTGATGAAAAACTGAAAAGCAATAAGATGAAAAACAATAACTATGGAAAAATATAAAGAGAATTGTCAAAAATATAAGTACCATAAAATCGAATGAAGGCTCTGCAGCACTGGAGTGATATCAATGTTATGTCAGTGTCTGGTGAGGGAGTTATGTTATGTTATTTAATTTATAGAGCGCAGCAAATACCACGAAGGGTGTCCTGGCACGAAAACTGAAGGTTTGCAACAAGGACATGCTACAGGCAGAGCCTGGAGCGACTAAAAGGTGTTGTCTCAACAGAGAAACTTCTATTAAATGGCATAATGCAAACTACCAGACATCAGAGAACCACGTTTTTAGAGCTTTCCTGAATTGAAGTAAAGGGGGATTTTCCGCAGATGAACAGGAAGTACATTTCACAGTGTTGCTGCACAACCGAAGAAAGCCTTGCCTCCTGTACGACATCAAGTGACATGCGGTAGAAGCAGCAGAAGTGCGTCAGAGGAGCGCAGCAGACGAGAGGCAGTATGCCTCTTGAATTTATTAGCCAGATAGACCAGGCCTATTCCATTAACTGCTTTGTATACCAGGCAGAGTGATTTAAACTTCATTCACTTTTCAACTGGAAGCCAGTGCAGATGTTTTAAGGCCTCTGAAGAGGATGACCAACAAGGAAGGCCCAATATCATCATGGCTGCCACATTCTGAAAACTTTTCAATTTCCTTAGCAGTCCCTTGTCTGCCCCTAAGTAGAGGGAATTGCAGTAATTCATGTGGCTGCGATTACTCGCCTTTATCACCACCTGATGGGCCTGCTTGGGAAAGAAGAGAAGGATCTTCTACAAGACCTTAAGTAAACAAGCATTTGCAATGCAATAGGTCTCGCATTTACGCGAGTTGGAGCTACTGGCATTGTAAATGACAATGCCTTTTATTTCTGTTTTTGGTTTTTAAGACATAAATAAAAGGCATTGACATTTACAATGCTAATAGCTTAAACTTGTGTAAATGTGAGACCTATTGCATTGCAAATGCTTGTTTTAGCTCTATGTGCGTGAAATTAGGAGAGACTTTAATGACATTAAACAGGTTCCCAAAAGAGCATTTTTACTCTGCCCCCAAAACGAACAACAAAATTACTTTTGGAAGGCAGCACCCATTTGAAATAACGCTACGGAAACAGGAAACCAATGGCTGTACAGGAGTTTCACCAATAAACAATAATCAAAAAAATTTAAAGCAAGTCATCAAAGGGAAAACAAAAAAAGCTAATTATTTTTAACAAAAGCCTGCAACACTACAAAAATAATATTAGCAATGTCCAGAGTTAAGCGTCCCAAAATATTGACATGTTTACATTTCCCACGGATTACAACTACATTCATGAGAAAACAATCTTTTTTCAAAACGCTTCCTCAATGACCTTTTTCCCACAACATGCTGTCGAAGAAACACCTTCTGTCTCTCTCGTACCGTTTTTCTGCACCTCACGCCCTCTGAAAAGAGAGACAAGTGACGTGCATGCACCACCAGACTCTAAGGGCCAAACTGCTAAAACGTTCCCAAAAAAAATTACATTTCAACCTACCGATGGAAACATGTTTTATATAGGTACTGCTCGGAAGGGGCAAATGTTGGTTCAAAATGCCAATGCTCGAGGGTAAAGTTTATTTCGTTCTGTGCCAGTACATTCAGCAACATCAGGAGCTTATTGGTGAACCCTAGAGTGTCTCCCAGGTCAGCCCTGGACATTGTGTGTGTCCCTGGGCAAAGACCAGGCCTCTCTGCAGTCCTCATAAAAGTTACTGCAAGTGGTCTGGAGTTTTAAACTCTTCCCACACCCTCTTTAAATGACACGTGCGCTGTTCTCGCCAGAAAAATCATCTGCAGAAACGGATAGTTTAGAAAGTGTCTCCAGGAAACGCGTGGCACCAAAAGGGGCGAAAACATTCGCCTGCAATGGAGACACCGTAATTTAAAAAAATCAAATGTAGAAAGGAAAAATGGCCAACTTTTACATTCCGGAATATAAAAGAAATATGCATCAAGATTTGTAATGTTTCCCTGCAATACTGTGATTTATAAATGAAAGCATCGCTTTACCTGTCGGCCAGTCCTTGCAGTCTCCCTGTGTGTGGCGAGGGTGTCGGGCAGAACCCTCTGCCCTGAATGAGAGTGGCGTTACTCGGCACGGGGCTGGCATAGCGGCGGCGGTGGCGGGGGGAGGGGCGGGGGGGTCTGTGGTTCTGGGGCAAGGGGGCTACGAGAGATGTCAGTGTCTGGGCCCGTGCACAGCCCGACAGGGTATGAGGAGGTGTGAAGACCCCTCTGTCCCGCCTGCGATCCATGGAGCCCCGTCCGAAACACAAGCTGAGCTGCAAGGGATGTGCAGCATCAAATTAAACTTAATGGGCAGAAAGCAGTTGCTGTACACAATTGAAAATAACCCGCATTTATTTTTTTTTTAAACACACGGCCGCCATTGCGAGCCGCACATTTTAAAAAGAAGATGCACAGGTGCCGTTACCGTCGTGCCGCGTTGTCAGAAAGAAAACCATACACTGTTTAAAAAAATAGAGTAAATAAAAGAAAGGCGCGGGCCGCTATGGGTGAACCAGGCGCCATGGTGCTTAAAAAAAATACCAATGAAGTAGTCCCCAAATGAAAACATACGGCCCGCAGCGAAACGAAACTGTACTTGGTCGGTGCTGCCTGCAATAAACAGAAGTGACGTCTGGGGAGCGCGAGCCAATAATGACCGAGCAACGGAGGAGTGAGCCAATACGAAGTGGCAGGCGGGATTACACTCCAAATACTGTTTACTTCAGGTCTTGTGACAGCGCATGCGCTGTCTAGGCTCGACCTAAAAATGACTAGTTGAAACCACGATTGACCTGAGCTTTCAACTTGAGGTCGGGTTCCTGTTGGATTCCTAGATGTTTGACAGCCTTTACAGGAGCAGGGTGTACCGTCCAGAAATCAAGGGGTAACATACTCGGGGTCTGCTGATGTTGTCACCAGAAACCCTCAGTTTTTTCAGAGTTAAATTTTAAGGTACTCTGATGTAACCAACTGGAAATCACTGTCATACATTTGTGACTAAAGGATCATTGCTAGCCCTTTCTGCAGTGATAATAAGATGAGTGTCATCAGCATAATTCATGTATCATACCTGAGACCTTAAATAGTACTACGAGAAAAGCACTAAAAATAGAATGTTTAGAACTTTTGGTGGAATTAAGATTGTCGGTTGAAGTTATCAAACCAACTGTTCAGCACAATCAAATGGTTTTGACCACATATTCAATGCAACCATACCTTTTTAACGTTTTTAATGCCCAACATAGATTTGTTTTAACGCGTTTTAGATTGGATACTTTTCACCGTTTGACGAGCTTCCCAAATGTCAACAACTGGTCTAGTGAATTAATCCCATGCCCCTGTGATAATATGTCCAAGCAAACAACAAATGATATATATATATTTTTTTAATTTATTATCGATCTGAGGAGAACTTTTATTGTACCTTTAATGAAATCTTTACATTTTAAACAATGTAGGCCTGCGTTTTTATATTTGCAATTACTTCCTAATTTGTATACATGTGTGGTATTAGCAAGATTATTTAGGGCTGTATTAAATAGAAGAAAATCATTATCTGCCGCCTGTTAATTTGTGACAAATTTTAATATCCTTGTACTATATTATACTTAGAAATCTTAATTTACTGTTGTAAATATGTATACTTTTATGATACACTTTTCATGTGAATCGAATAAAGATGAATTGATTGATTGATGTATCATACTCTGAAAGATTTAATACGTTTCAGAAGAGGGCAGATGTTTACATTAACCAGAATAGGGCTAAACGCATATCCCTGTGGTCCCCCTGATGCAAGGCCTTAAAGTCAGAGAGGAAAGGAGGCAGATTGGCTGGCTTTAATCCTGGCTTCCTGAAACCTGTCCAGCAGAATGCCGTGGGAGACTGTATTGAATGCTGCTGACAGATCTAAGAGAACCAGCGCTGATGATTCAGCCGGTCCGACAGAATTTGAAGGGCATCCACCACTGCCAGCACATCTGTTTCTGTGTTGTGTAGGGGACATAGGCCTAACTAGAGGATGTTAAGCACCTTACTCTTCATCAGTCTCTCATTAACAAACCATGCACATACTTTTCTAAAATGTTATTCGCGAACAGAGGTGGCAATATAGGAATGTAGTTGGAGAGAACAGAAAGATTGGCATTATTTGTTTTTACTAGAGGGACGATTACGGTTGTTTTCCAAGCGACAGGGACCTGACCGAAGTCCAGCAATCTATTACATACCTTTCTTATCAGGGAGCCCAGAGTGCCAGCCATCTGCTGCCACTGAGATGGAGGCAAGGGATCTAGTGGGGACCTCGATCACTGGAGTAAGCAAGAGATACAAGGATTAATATATGTCTTCCCACTTTCTCAAGCTTAATCTATGTGCAACTGGAGTCTCTTCTCTTTTCTCCTCCTAAAATGGCAATGGCAGTTTTATGACTGAAATGTGGTGTGGTTATGATTGGACCGGTGTGGTGCAAAACTGAAGTAAGTATGATTGAAGTAAGGTATGCTTATGACTGGTGTAAGGAAATGCCTCTTTTTGTATGGCCACCCACTTTTATTCTGGATTGATGCTGCTAGTTCTTTGACTCTGTGCACCGGGACACTGCTAATCAGGCCCCAGTGCATTTGTTCTTACCCCCAAAGCATCTCGAAATTGTCTACACCCCTGATTGGCATATTAAACTTACCATATAAGGCTCTAGTATATGGTATAAAAGTAGGACATGTAGTGTCGAGACTGGAGAGCCTACAGAGGTTAGAAGGTCGGAGACCTGAATATGGGTAGCAATACGATAGATGGAGAAAACGAATGTGGAACAGTTTGCCGGGATTGGATGGGCCGTAAAAGCGCTAAGTCTGCAAACCTGTATCCCTTGTCAGGGATGGGGGAGGGGAGTGATAACATATCACTATTTCTGTGCGACAATCTCCTTACTCTGTAACAGCATGATTTGTGAAGCTGATTGTTTCTATTATCAATAAAATAAAAAGATTACCAAACAAAATTAGGACATGTATATTTTATGTTTCACATGTCCTGGCAGTGAAAAACCTACAAAGCATTTTTTCATGGTGGCAAGGCTGTCTCTCCCATAGAAAAGCACTTAGTTACATAATAACACCTTATAATGCTTAACTGCAGTTAGAAAAATGATTTAAGGACTCATTTTAATAGTAATTTAAAATCAACCTTAATGGTCAAGTAGGATTTTATATTACTATATTAAAAATGACACTTTTAGAAAGTTGACATTTTCCTGCCTGAGCCAAATCTGCCTTTTTGCAAGTGTTCAGCGTCATCCAGGAGATGATTGGCTCCTTGAATAGGTGTATAGTAGCTCCCAAAGCTGAGACAAAGGTAGAGGGGTTGACCTTCCCCCTAACAGGATGTCCATCTGGGCTGAGCCCTGTAACTTAATTAACTTCAAAGGATGCCTAACCTGTCATGGGCAGATGTAGCTCACACCTATGCGTGCCCCCTGTATTGTCCTGCTAGCCAGCCAGCCACCAATCCCAATTGGAGAGTAGCTGCCATCAGAATTGGTTTGGGGTGACCCAAGGGAAGGTTTGCCCGTTATCATAGCCACACCTCTGGGTGGGCACAGGGAGCTCTGCACAGGGGGAAATGTTTTGTGTCATGATGATTTGAGTCAGAGAAGGACTCTGTAGGATAGTTTACAGTAAAACACAATGAAGTCCTGCAAAAGTGGGTAGAGTCACCACTGGGAACTTTTATCCCATTAGTTAGGGAGTTGCCAGGAGCTTCTTCCACTCATAGGCTGTCACTGTGCATTAATGTAGCACCACCAGTAGCCTCCTCAGAACACTGCTGGCCCGGTGGAAGACAAAAGAAGGACTGCACCTGCTGTTGTGATCTGTGAGGAGATCCCTAAGGGCTCAACCTTCTCCTCCTTCTAACCATGACCAAGAAGTGAACTTCAATGGTCAGTTGACTGGCCTCCTGTTTAGCTTCATGGACACAAAAGGAGTAAGAAGCCCAATTTCAAGAAGAGCCTAGCTTATCAGTTCCATCTGGGCCTGCTCTGGACCCTTCTGGTGGCTTCTACTGCAGCGAGTACTGACCTCTAAGTGGTGTCCCTAATGTCCTGGGGCCCTTACATAAGTGTCAGAGTGTACTCCTCTTGCCTAACCATAAAAGCTGGAACTTAGAAACCTTTTCAAGAATTTTCCATGGAAAACCGAAATAAGACCGGGACCAACCCGCCAAGCCTCAGAACCAAGGATGCATCGCAGGTGAGCTTGATTTAGCCACAGGTCCCACTACGTTCTCTGGGGCAGCAAAATCAATTCAGTGGGCCCATTGCTGACTGGCATCCGATGACACCAAACCATCTCCGGCTACAGCCTGCAGCCTTGGCCCGGTGAAGGAATCGACTTCCAGAAAAGAGACTAAAGGCCTGATTTAGAGTTCAGCTGGTGGGTTACTCTATCCCAAACATGATGGATATCCTGTCCGCTGTGTTACAAGTGCATTATATCCATTGGCATTTGTAATATGGCGGTCGGAATATCCATCATGTTTGTGATAGAGTAACCTGTTCGCCGAACTCTAAATTAGGACCTATGTCTGAAAGTAGAAATCCTCACCCGACCCGACACTGAGCTGCCAGGGCGTTGTATCCAACCTGCGCTCCCTAGTGTTTGGCCTAAAAGCTTACCTTTGTCCGGGTCTCACATGACCAGTTGCCTGCGGTTGGTACTTTGTGATTTTTGGCCCTAAAATTGATTCAAACTTTAAAACTTCATATCTCTCGTTCCCCTTATTGGATTTTTCTTGTTTTGTTCATTAAAATATTCTCTCTTTTTATAAACTGGAGTTGAATTTTTATTGTCTTGTGTTTTCAACTTATTATTTGTTTCAGTACTTCTAAATGCTTTACACATTTTCAAAAGTTAAGTTTGTCTGTTCTGTGCCATTATTACCAGGGTTTGAGTTGTGGTTTAAGTTACTGAAGCCTTTACTGAAGCTAACAAGGACCCTGACATTATTACTTGTTGGGGACAAAGATCCACCCCCAACTAATAATCCACTTTCTCACAACTGGCATATTGCATGTTTACAGCTAACCTATGGTTAAATAATGACTCTTTTATGCCTAATTAAGACTGGAATTCAGTGTAGTTAGGGCTGCAACACAGTTCTGTAATGGCTGGAATAGGCTGTGAATATGACTGGAATGTGGTGCGATTATCTCTGTAATATAGTGGGATTGTAACTGGACTATGGCGTAACAACGATGTAATATAATTGGCTATTCATTTCAAATGATAGCCAGTAGGTTGTTATAGTAAGGACCTAGTTTCCATAGGAAAATAATTTTTTGACTTGCCTATAACTTTAGCGTTGTTTGACCAATCTTCATGAAACTTTCCCAAAAAAGTGTCAAGGTAGGTTCTGGTTGTCATGGAAAGTTTAGGGGTGAACCATGCAGTGGGGACCGAGAATTTGGGGCGCGAAATAAGGGTGCATTTGTAATGTTAATTCCCATAGGAACCTTTAGCCACACCTACAGCCCGAACCGCTGAACGGACTTACACCAAATTTGGCAGGGAGGTAGAAGTTGGTTCAAGCAAGTGCCTTTTGAGAAATGTAAGTTTAAAATTATAGTGATATCTCTGGTCGCAAAGTCTTCGCAAACAAAGATGAGCTTGTGCAGGGAAATGCACTGCTCTGATTGGCTGCCAACACTTCAACCAGGAAGTATTGGCAGCCATCTTGGGACGTGGCTTCACTGAGTCCCCCCATAAAAAGTGGCAATAAAGAAAAGGGGGCAGGGTACGAATACCCTGACCCCCAAGCCATGGTCTTGGGGTCCTCCTGGAACCCCGCCACGGCATAAAAGCATTTTTAAAAAAATAATTTGCCGCAAATTTGCGATATTTGTGAATTTGCAGCAAAATGTTTAGAAAAAAAGCAAGCGCGGGCTCCCACGCTTGCTTTAAAATAACCCCCAGGTGGGCCAGGTCCCATTGGCATATGTTTAATATAGGGGGGGACACACGGGGCCAACCTCATAGGGCTTAACAAAGCCCCGGGGACCGCCACCTCCCGGGGGCACTTTACATTATTAATGTAGGTGGGCCCGCCCGCAGCCCCGGGGACTGCCACCTTTCTGAGGCTATTGAAACAATATGGGGGAGCCTCGCATATTCACAGCCCCGGGGACTGCCACCTCCCCAGGGCTATTTTCTATCATGTGGGGGTCTCGCAGACCCCCTTGTCCCGGGGACCGCCACCTCCCTGGTGCTAATTTACATTATATGGGGTGACCTCGTGCACCCCCCTGCCCCGGGCACCACCACCTTCCTGGGGCACACATACAGTAATGAAGGGGGTCCGATGCGGATCCCCGGCCCGATGACCACCACCTCCCCAGGACTATATACAAGATGGGGAGGGGGCCGCGCGGCCCCCTTCCTGGAGCCCTGCTTGGCCCTGGGGACTGCCACCCCCAGGGTCAGCTTCAGCAATGTACCGGGGTGCCCACCCGCGGGACATTGCAGTTTGCTATGGCTTGGTGGGAGCTCTGCTCCCGCCAAGCCATAGCAAACTCTGGTCCGCTTCATGGAAGCGAGAGCATTAAAAGTGTTCCCGCTTCAATAAAGTGGAGCAGAATTGCTTTTGGACAGAGGGAGCTGCATGTTTGCAGCTCCCTTTGTCCAAAAGCAATGCCGGCTCCCGCAGGAAGCAGGGAGCCGGCAGGGAACGCGGGGGCCTTGAGGCTCCCCCGAGGTCCCCAACGAGAGGCCATGCCCTGGGGATGGGGTCCCCAGCCACACTCTTCATTTAAAATTTTTAAAAAATGCTGAAGGCCTGCCCCAGGGGATGGGGTCCACGGGCCGAAATAGGCCTGGGGAGGGGGCGGCCCCCCTCACATATAAAAATAAAATAAATAAAGGCTGGGTCCCGGGAGGTGGGGCCCCAGGGGCTGAAATCGGCCCGTGAGGGGGCCGCAAGGCCCTCCTCCTGTTTTTTTACAAAAAACTCTAAAAAAGGATCAGACCTCTGGGGATGGGGTCCCTGGGGCCTAAAATGGTCCAGGGAAGGGGGGCCATGTGGACCCCTTCCTAAACTTTTTTAAAGCCACAATTCACGGTAGGCCCGCCCCTTTCTCCACCACCCTGCAAATGCGCCTCCCGGCGCGCTCCTGGTTGGGTGATGAAGTCCCCTTGGCTGCAGAGGGTCCTTAGGGGCCAAGAAGACCTCCTGTTACCTCCAGTAAGCCCCACACAGTGGAATTTGCTGAGAGGTGGTCAGAGGCCACACCCCTTTCTCCACCCACTGAAAATGCACCTCTCGGCACACTGCTGGTGGGGGATGGCATCCCCTTGCCTCCTGAGGGCCTCGGGACTAGTTATATATATATTATCTACTGGCGGTCGCCAGTAGATAGTTATAGTTAGGACCTATTTTCCATAGGAAATCCGCAACATTCTATTTGAAATAACGTTGGCGCCGGTTGACGAATCATTGCGAAAGTTTCCAACTTGTTGGGGCGCTCCGGTCTGCTCCTATCCTGAAAGTCTCGGGGTGATTCATCAAGCAGGGGCCGAGAAAAAAGGGGGGCCCCAAAACATGTTTTCCCCATTCATTTTTCCATAGGAGCCTTTAATCGCAGCTACAGCCCGAACTGCTGAACGGAATTACACCAAATTTGGCAAAGAGGTAGCCCTTGGTTCAGTGTCGTGCCTTTTGCTTAAATGGTGTAAATCCGTTCAGTAGTTCCTGAGAAAATCAAAAGTAAAATCACATATATATCTGGGCGGAGCCTAACCACACATGTCATTGTGAGATCTGATTGGCTGTCAACACTTCATCCTGGAATTGCTGGCAGCCATCTTGAGACCAATATACATGATAGTACCCCATTGAAATGCATTGTAGTGAATCAAAGATTTTGAGGGTTACCAAAAGGAGAACTATAAAGGGTGATAACAGACTTTAGTTACATTAGAATTCATTTGTTGATGGTACCATACTAATTTCAGGAATTGTGGCGTGTTCTAAGGTGATTTTACCCTGTGAAAAACCTTCTGCTGGGATATCATGAATCATGTTTGAGAGAAAACTATTTTCACATGCTTGTCCCATACAGTTTTGGAAGGTGCTCCAGAAGCTAAAATGAGAGCATATTTTCTGTAAATTCACATTATCTTTCTCAGTCATGTGAGAATGAAGTCTGACATTCTCAGTAAAACAAGTACATCCAACAAGGGCAGAGACTGTCAGTTGATTCCTTTGTGTTCTACTGCAGCTTCCCAGAGTGTTCTAAAGAACAACTAGAGTGCTAACAGCCTTACTTATGACAAAAGTATGGCACACCTGAAGCCATCTTGATTGGAATAAACTGGTAACACTTAAAACATTTAATTTAAAAAGGAACAAAATGATGGGGTTCATTTTGTCATAGAAATTATGGTTAGTGCTGTAGAAAAAAATTAGGACGTTTCAAGTGTGATCTCAAATATCTTCCTGTTATATTTCAACAGGAGCAGCCTGCCAGTTGATGCCTTTGTGTTCTACTGCAGCTTCCCAGAGTGTTCTAAAGAACAACTAGAGTGCTAACAGCCTTACTTATGACAAAAGTATGGCACACCTGAAGCCATCTTGATTGGAATAAACTGGTAACACTTAAAACATTTAATTTAAAAAGGAACAAAATGATGGGGTTCATTTTGTCATAGAAATTATGGTGAGTGCTGTAGAAAGAAAAATTAGGACATGTTTCAAGTGTGATCTCAAATATCTTCCTGTTATATTTCAACAGGAGCAGCCTGCCAGTTGATGCCTTTGTGTTCTACTGCAGCTTCCCAGAGTGTTCTAAAGAACAACTAGAGCGCTAACAGCCTTACTTATGACAAAAGTATGGCACACCTGAAGCCATCTTGATTGGAATAAACCGGTAACACTTAAAACATTTAATTTAAAAAGGAACAAAATGAGGGGGTTCTTTTTGAAATAGAAATTATGGTTAGTGCTGCAGAAAGAAAAATTAGGGCATGTTTTAAGTGAGATCTCAAATCCTCTTCTATTTGATTAGAAAATTCTGACATGCAGACTGAAACAATCACTTTCAATACCAGCAGCAGACTTCCAGTTAACTCCCTGGTGAGCAGTAGCTTTACTACAGTGATCTAATGAGCAACTAGAGTGCTAACATTCTGAATTTATGGCAAATGTGAGACACATCTGAATGCCTTATTGATGGAATCAAAGTAAAAAACTGAAAGCATTTCCTACTGAGGAGACTGCAGTAAATGAGGAAATTAGGAAACTTCATAACAAAGAAGTCTTCCAAGATGGCCACCAGTGAAAAAAGAGCCCAAATGTAGCACAAATATTACCCAGATGTAGCCCACTTATAGCCCAATGACAAAAGTGTGCAAAACACTTTTTATTTTTAGTTTTTTTGCAGTTTTATGTATTGCAGACTGGTCAGGTATTGGAGCGTTGCATCTTAAAACATGACCCCCTACACTACAAAAACACCACTGCACTACCCTAAACCCTAAAACACTACCCCCAGCACGACCCCCTACACTACACAAGCACCAGTGCACTATCCTAAACCCTAAAACACTACCCCCAGCATGACCCCCTATACTACACAAACACCACTGCACAACCCTAAACCCTAAAACACTACCCACAGCACGACCCCCTACACTACCCAAACACCACTGCACTAACCTAAATCCTAAAACACTACTCCCAGCACGACCCCCTACACTACCCAAACACCACTGCACTACCCTAAAACATGACCCCCTACACTACACAAACACCACTGCACTACCCTAAACCCTAAAACACTACCCCCAGCATGACCCCCTACACTACACAAGCACCACTGCACTACCCTAAAACATGACCCCCTACACTACACAAACACCACTGCACTACCCTAAACCCTAAAACACTACCCCCAGCACGACCCCCTACACTACACAAGCACCACTGCACTACCCTAAACCCTAAAACACTACCCCCAGCACGACCCCCTACACTGCCCGAACACCACTGCACTGCCCTAAACCCTGAAACACCAGCCCCTGCACGACCCCCTACACTGCCCGAACACCACTGCACTGCCCTAAACCCTGAAACACCACCCCTAGCACGACCCCCTACACTGCCCGAACACCACTGCACTGCCCTAAACCCTGAAACACCCCCCTTCACGACCCCCTACACTGCCCGAACACCACTGCACTGCCCTAAACCCTGAAACACCACCCCCAGCACGACCCCCTACACTGCCCGAACACCACTGCACTGCCCTAAACCCTGAAACACTACCCCCAGCAAGACCCCCTACACTGCCCGAACACCACTGCACTGCCCTAAACCCTGAAACATCACCCCCAGCACGACCCCCTACACTGCCCGAACACCACTGCTCTGCCCAAAACCCTGAAACACCAGCCCCAGCACGACCCCCTACACTGCCCGAACACCACTGCACTGCCCTAAACCTTGAAACACCAGCCCCAGCACGACCCCCTACACTGCCCGAACACCACTGCACTACCCTAAACCCTCAAACACCACGCCCAGCACGACCCCCTACACTGCCCGAGCACCACTGCACTGCCCTAAACCCTGAAACACCAGCCCCAGCACGACCGCCTACACTGCCCGAACAGCACTGCACTGCCCTAAACCCTGAAACACCAGCCCCAGCACGACCCCCTACACTGCCCGAACACCACTGCACTGCCCTAAACCGCTGAAACACCAGCCCCAGCACGACCCCCTACACTGCCCGAACACCACTGCACTGCCCTAAACCCTGAAACACCACCCCTAGCAAGACCCCCTACACTACCCGAACACCACTGCACTGCCCTAAACCCTGAAACACCACCCCCAGCACGACCCCCTACACTGCCCGAACACCACTGCACTGCCCTAAACCCTGAAACACCACCCCCTGCACGACCCCCTACACTGCCCGAACACTACTGCACTGCCCTAAACCCTGAAACACCACCCCCAGCACGACCCCCTACACTGCACGAACACCACTGCACTGCCCTAAACCCTGAAACACCACCCCCAGCAAGACCCCCTACACTGCCCGAACACCACTGCACTGCCCTAAACCCTGAAACATCACCCCCAGCAAGACCCCCTACACTGCCCGAACACACTGCACTGCCCTAAACCCTGAAACACCACCCCCAGCAAGACCCCCTACACTGCCCGAACACCACTGCACTGCCCTAAACCCTGAAACACCACCCCCAGCATGACTCCCTACACTGCCCGAACACCACTGCACTGCCCAAAACCCTGAAACACCAGCCCCAGCACGACCCCCTACACTGCCCGAACACCACTGCACTGCCCTAAACCCTGAAACACCAGCCCCAGCACGACCCCCTACACTGCCCGAACACCACTGCACTGCCCTAAACCCTGAAACACCACCCCCAGCACGACTCCCGTACACTGCCCGAACACCACTGCACTGCCCTAAACCCTGAAACACCAGCCCCAGCACGACCCCCTACACTGCCCGAACACCACTGCACTGCCCTAAACCCTGAAACACCAGCCCCAGCACGACCCCCTACACTGCCCGAACACCACTGCACTGCCCTAAACCCTGAAACACCAGCCCCAGCACGACCCCCTACACTGCCCGAACACCACTGCACTGCCCTAAACCCTGAAACACCAGCCCCAGCAAGACCCCCTACACTGCCCGAACACCACTGCACTGCACTAAACCCTGAAACACCAGCCCCAGCACGACCCCCTACACTGCCCGAACACCACTGCACTGCCCTAAACCCTGAAACACCAGCCCCAGCACGACCCCCTACACTGCCCGAACACCACTGCACTGCCCTAAACCCTGAAACACCACCCCCAGCACGACCCCCTACACTGCCCGAACACCACTGCACTGCCCTAAACCCTGAAACACCACCCCTCAGCACGACCACCCTACACTGCCCGAACACCACTGCACTGCCCTAAACCCTGAAACACCACCCCCAGCACGACCCCCTACACTGCCCAAACACCACTGCACTGCCCTAAACCCTGAAACACCACCCCCTGCACGACCCCCTACACTGCCGGAACACCACTGCACTGCCCTAAACCCTGAAACACCACCCCCAGCACGACCCCCTACACTGCCCGAACACCACTGCACTAAACCCTGAAACACCACCCCCAGCAACACCACCTACACTGGCCGAGGATTCATCCATACAGTTTGTCTTTGGCAGCTTTTACCATGCCTACACTTACCTTATGATCACCGTGGTGATGGTGCTTTGGGCCCCATTGCCACACTGATCAAAAGGTGCATCAGCCTTGGACCCCACACTTCCCTTTTGGTGACTGTGGTGATGGGGCTTTGGGCCCCATTGCCACACTGATCAAAAGGTGCATCAGCCTTGGACCCCACACTTACCTTTTGGTGACTGTGGTGATGGGGCTTTGGGCCCCATTGCCACACTGATCAAAAGGTGCATCAGCCTTGGACCCCACACTTACCTTTTGGTGACTGTGGTGATGGTGCTTTAGGCCCCATTGCCACACTGATCAAAAGGTGCATCAGCCTTGGACCCCACACTTCCCTTTTGGTGACTGTGGTGATGGGGCTTTGGGCCCCATTGCCACACTGATCAAAAGGTGCATCAGCCTTGGACCACACACTTACCTTTTGGTGACTGTGGTGATGGTGCTTTGGGCCCCATTGCCACACTGATCAAAAGGTGCATCAGCCTTGGACCCCACACTTCCCTTTTGGTGACTGTGGTGATGGGGCTTTGGGCCCCATTGCCACACTGATCAAAAGGTGCATCAGCCATGGACCCCACACTTACCTTTTGGTGACTGTGGTGATGGGGCTTTGGGCCCCATTGCCACACTGATCAAAAGGTGCATCAGCCATGGACCCCACACTTACCTTTTGGTGACTGTGGTGATGGGGCTTTGGGCCCCATTGCCACAGTGGCCATGGTCGGCTTGTATTGTGGAGGCCACACACTTTTATGTGTCACACATGTGATAGTGGGTCACATTGTATGTTCATTGTCATGTTTTGTGTTGTTGGCATTTGACATGGACTACACACGCTTGTCATGTTGTTTGGGTGGATGTAATTTTCTGTGATTCCTTATGTGGGAGTATGCTGGTTGTGTCATGCATTACCCGTCCTATGAGTAGGGGTGGTGGTAGTGGCAGGCATCCAGCCCCCCATGAGTGGGGATGGTAGTAGTGATAGGCATCCATCACACCAAGGATGGGGATGGTAGTAGTGACAGGCATCCAGCCCCCCATGAGTGGGGATGGTAGTAGTGATAGGCATCCTGCCCCCCATGAGTGGGGATGGTAGTGGTGGCAGGCGTCCTGCCCCCATGAGTAGGGGTAGTGGTGGCAGGCATCCTGCCCCCCATGAGTAGGGGTAGTGGTGGTGGCAGGCATCCATCACACCAAGGGTGGGGATGGTAGTAGTGGCAGGCATCCAGCACCCCATGAGTGGGGATGGTAGTAGTGATAGGCATCCAGCCCCCCATGAGTGGGGATGGTAGTAGTGGCAGGCATCCAGCCCCCCATGAGTGGGGATGGTAGTAGTGATAGGCATCCTGCCCCCCATGAGTGGGGATGGTAGTGGTGGCAGGCATCCTGCCCCCCATGAGTAGGGGTAGTGGTGGCAGGCATCCAGCCCCGAATGAGTGGTGATGGTAGTAGTGATAGGCATCCTGCCCCCCATGAGTGGGTATGGTAGTAGTGGCAGGCATCCAGCCCCCCATGAGTGGGGATGGTAGTAGTGATAGGCATCCTGCCCCCATGAGTGGGGATGGTAGAAGTGGCAGGCATCCTGCCCCCCATGAGTAGGGGTAGTGGTGGCAGGCATCCTGCCCCCCATGAGTAGGGGTAGTGGTGGTGGCAGGCATCCATCACACCAAGGGTGGGGATGGTAGTAGTGATAGGCATCCATCACACCAAGGGTGGGATGGTAGTAGTGGCAGGCATCCAGCACCCCATGAGTGGGGATGGTAGTAGTGATAGGCATCCTGCCCCCCATGAGTGGGGATGGTAGTGGTGGCAGGCATCCTGCCCCCCATGAGTGGGGATGGTAGTAGTGATGGGCATCCAGGCCCCCATGAGTAGGGGTAGTGGTGGTGGCAGGCATCCATCACACCAAGGGTGGGGATGGTAGTAGTGGCAGGCATCCAGCACCCCATGAGTGGGGATGGTAGTAGTGATAGGCATCCAGCCCCCCATGAGTGGGGATGGTAGTAGTGGCAGGCATCCAGCCCCCCATGAGTGGGGATGGTAGTAGTGATAGGCATCCTGCCCCCCATGAGTGGGGATGGTAGTAGTGGCATGCATCCAGCCCCCCATGAGTGGGGATGGTAGTAGTGATAGGCATCCTGCCCCCCATGAGTGGGGATGGTAGTAGTGATAGGCATCCAGCCCCCCATGAGTGGGGATGGTAGTAGTGATAGGCATCCAGGCCCCCTGAGTAGGGGTGGTGGGGTGGCAGGCATCCAGGCCCCTATGGGTGTGTATGGCATTGGTGATGCCCATCCCACCCCTATGATTGTGCTGTTGCTAGTGTACGTCATTTGTGCATCCCTATGTGTGTGTGACATATTTCGGGTACGTGTCGTTTGTTTGTGTTGTGGGTGTTTGACTTACCGTCTGCGCCGTACGCGTCCGAACCGGTCCCGGTAATAGATGTAGAGTATAGGTAGGACCTGCGCGATGGGATTCATGGTTGGGTCGTCTCGTTCGGGTTTCGCGTGTCTTCGACTCGTACTCGTCGCTGGCTTGTTCGTCTCGTAGCCGTGGATCTTCTTGTGGCGCGAATCGGAGCTTATGTGCGGCTCTCCCGGATGCTGAAACGTGCCGGACGTAGCGACGGGTTCAGCGCGTACGGAGCGCGCATCGTACTAGTCCGGCCGGAAGGTGCTGTGTATTTGCTTCCGTGCGACTCGAATCGGCGTTTGCGGATCCGGCTCGGGCGGGGAACAGGAGCTGGATTGGGTAAGTACGGCTCGCTCGGAATCTGGGCTGTTGTGCGCATCGTACTTGTTCGTTCGGTGTGGTATTCGAATCGGTCGGAAAACACGCGTTCGGCTTGGTTTTTTCCGGACGAATACTGTTAGGTGCGCTTCCGGACGACATCGGAATCGACCCCTTAGTCTGCTGTGAGATTAAAGTACTTGCTGTTGAAAAAACTACAAGCATTAGGCTGGGCATTAAGGTATTGTATCTGTTGATTGACTTTTGGGCTCTGAGCTCTTGCCCGCCCTCACTGCCTTCCCGAAATGCCTATATGCTCACTCTCACTACCCTGAGAGTTAAGTGCAGAACGGGTTGTACATGGCATAGTTTGTAAAGCCATAGCAGGACAGATCCCTGGACGCTGGCGGCACTCCAACTGAACCATCATGGTTGGGGCCATGTGGCCACTGTCTGCCCTTTGACTCCCTCAACGGAGTTTCATAGAAACAATACATCTGCTTACAGACAACCAAAGATGTCTATGGTGAAGACCTAAAAATGATCGACACATCAAAGTTATGATATGGTATGGAGTTGAAACAACATAGAGGTGATGTAGAAATATTTTTTGAACTTGGGGTATCTTTATGAGACCAAAAACTGATGAGCTCCTATTCCCAAAATTATAACGTTGCCCAAAACTCTTGTGTAATTAGACAAATTCAACATCAACTCTAAATGATTAAGAGTAACAATAATTCTGACAGCACACATTTGTTTGTACTAGAGTATAATATCTACTATATGATTACACATTTTAGATGACCTCTTTGGAATTCAGCTCACTTGTACTCTGGACTTATTGAATTGAGCACTGATTAAGTGTATCAGCTGTATTTTATATATCATTATAACCTTTTTAATTGATGTTTATCCAAATGAGTTTGGTATGCTTACTGGACTAATGGATCCAGTGTGAAGATCTGTGTTTGGCACTTTGGTTATAAGTTGAAATCCATAAAATGAATAACACTGAACTGATTAATAATAAGCATATTGGGCTGGATTCACAAAGGTAAACTGAGATGAAAGTCTATCTTTACGGCTTTCGGTATTCACAAAAGGCATTTACTACTTATAAATGCCCTTTGTGAATACAAAAAGTCGTAAAGTTTGACTTTTGGTATTCACAAAGGGCATTTACGGGTAGTAAATGACCTTTGTGAATACCAAAAGTCGTAAAGTTAGACTTTCGTCTCAGTTTACCTTTGTGAATCGGGTCCAAACTTTCTAAATAGTGCTAAAACAATTCCTATGGGTAAATATGTAACTACAAATTCACCTGTTATGTTTACTCCTGGTTGCACAACACTAACTTTTATAAACAATTTAATGGTTATTGAAGTTTGAGTTTTCTACAAAATCTGCTTATATTAGAGGTACATTATGGTCTCACTTTTACTGGTAGTGCAGAGCCTGTTCTCTGGAACTGGTGAGTAATATTTTGTCATGCAATTTGGGCGAAGTAGGGTAACATAAGGGTGGTTGTAAGGAAGTTTACAGTGAGTTTGGGAAATATTAATTGTAATTTTTCCTTCATATACTTCAAAGGCCAAGACATCCCCTCCTTTAACTGAGTGAAGGCTCATTCCCACTGGTTAACTTTGGCACACACACTGCAATTGATACATAAGTACTGTGTCATCCCTATTGCCAGTTCTGACCTTCACAATACTGAAAACATGAGTAAAAATGTCATGAAGTGGCTCAAAGAGACATCTAACTAGTGGGTCAGTCACTAAACATATTAAGCTCTTCAATGCGGTAGAATCTCCTGCTACTCAATAGTGGGTTCCCTATTGTTGACACATATAATGACATCAGCTTAAGCATAATTGGTATTTGAGATAGTGCACATATACCAGTAGCATTACCTTGCACCACTGTTCCTTGTCTGGCTGTATGCCGGAGCTTGAATATATACTTAGTAGGTGGAATGTCTCCTTTTTGGGAAGAACTGAATGCCATGTGAGGGATAGATATGTGATGTGACAGAGACAGGTTTATTAGCTTGTTATCAACATTCTTTTTACCTTTCGTTGGCAGGTGCATGGATTTCAGATGCACTGATTTTGTTGCATGACAATAGATTCCAAGCGGCATGTATATTTAACTTGCCATCACTTCCCTGATGGTGAAATAACTTTTCAGAATCTTCTGCTGCATGGTTCACTGAGTACAGCATGTATGCTGAGACATAGCTTTCTGGCCACATTGAATGTGTGCACGTTTTTGCTTAGTAGAGAAGGTTATTCTATTGGTATACTATGAAGGGTATTATATGGATTTCTATTCCATTTTAGAAATAATTTGGTCATGGTGTGCTAGACAGAGTGGTAAACCCACAAGGGAGTTACCTGAAAATGCTAGGGATAACCACCAAATATAATGTGGCTTTCATACTGGGAGTTAAGAACTAGAATAGGTATATGTAGGAAGGTAGAATCCTTCTGCATAGTTGCCCCTACTTTTTGCCTGGTGCTGTGATGGTTTCTGACTAGTCTGACTGGGATCCTGCTAATCAGGACCCCAGTCTCTGTGCTTTCTCCCCTAAATTGGTATGGTAAGTACTTAGGTACGTCCCAGATTGAACTGGTGTACCCTTATCAGTCCTTAGTATATGGTACTAAGGTGCCCGGGCCATAGGTACACCAGGCGTCCCCCATGGACTGAAGCAGGTATTATGCCACCCATGGGAGACCACTCAAACTGGAACTACAGCCCTGCCATTGCAGCCTGTGTAAGCTGGTGCTAGCACCACTTATGAAAGATATAGGTTTCCCTATATCTAAGGTCACTGCACTTAAAACCTATAAGTCACCCCTAAAGCAGGCCTTTCAATCCTGAAGGCAGGGTGCTCGGTTCTAAGTGTGAGGGTGCCCCTGCATGAGCAGGACACCCCTACAACCTTCGGAGTCCATTCTCCCGGGCTGTAAGTGCATCAGCCATTACGATACATAGAGTGGCCATGCGTCATTATGCGATGACCATCTCTAAACTGGCTGTAATGAACCCTGTCATGTTTGGTATCAAACATGTTGGAATCATACCCCCACACCGTAAACGGTGTGGGAGGCATGATTCCATGCAATGGTGTGGGAGGTATGATTCAATGCACTGTAAAGTTCCTCCGGGAGGTCCTCAGTGCTCCTGGTACAAGTCTTCTAGACCCAGACAGCCCAACATGGCTGCTGCCGACCAGAGACAGGATTCTGCCTTCCTGCTGCTGTGCCAAGCTGAAGCAGGGGAAGGCAGAACAATAGGTATCCTATCACAGGGAGATGTAACCACCTCCCATTCAGGGTTTAGTGAATTGGGACCAGATGGGAGCGTTTGCCAGCGCCACTCAGTCTGCTTGAAGGGCACATTTGGTGCCCTCCTTGCATAGTCAAGTTCAAACCAGCTCAGGGAGCTGTTGGCTCCCGCTCTGGCGGGAAACTGGACAAAGGACATGGGAGTATCCTCCCCACTGTCCAACCCCTCCCCTGGGAGGGAACCCTGAATCATCCCAACCCTTTCCTTTGGGTACTTACGGGCTTACCTAAGAGTGGGTCCCTAGATTAGTGGTGGGACAAGATTCATTTCAAGACACCACTTCTTCTTCGACCGTCTGGGCCCTCTGGACTTCGGTCTGGGCATCAAGGCTGCAACTGGGAAGACTGCTGCTGCTCCTGATCTCGTCGCCCTGCTCGTCTGCTGCAACGTCCGTGCCTTTGCTCCATACAGGAACTTTCCAAGGCCTGTGGGCATCCAGGACTCCCTTGAAGTGAAGGCCACAGACTCCGAAAGGCTCAGCAACACAGGTGGTGGTTCTTCACATCCCTCGAGGCCTGCCCTGACCTCTCACCCAGTTTGAGGCCAGTATCTCTTGTCGGAGCCACAGGAACTGAACCCCTGTGGACTTGCTGTTGCAAAGGCTTGTTGGCTTTCTTCCTCCAAGATTTTCGGGCTCCAAGTAGCCCCAAACTCAAGCATCTCCAGTGACCAAGATCTTTGTCCTCACCAGAACTCTTGCATCGTGGGCTTGCATCTTTGGTGAGCTGCTCGAGGTGCTATCGCAACTCCATTGCCTCCGACCTGTGGGTCTCCTTGAGGGTCATCTTTGAATTCCGCAGGCTCCCCTGATTGCTCGGGGCCTGCCCTGACTCCCCTTCTTGTCGTGAGTCACCTGGACCTTGGTGGTCCTGACACTGAACCTTCTTCAATTTCCACTTTGGTTGCAGTTGCAAAGGCTTGTTGGTGCTCTTGACGGACACCGACCCCTCAACTCTCGATATCCGACATGGGACGGCTCGTGTACGGCTCCTGGTCTTCCACAGCATCGCCTGGTCCGCACAGCTGCAGTTCCTAGGTCACCGTCAGCTCTCCTGCAACACTCGACATCGGTGGGCATTCGTCTTCCGTGCCTCCTGGTCACTCCTGAGTGGCATAGACTCTGTCCCCTCTGCTTGCAGGTTCTTCACATCTTGAACCCACCTTTGGGTTCCACCGGAAACTTTCACCTTCTCCAGCAGTGGTATCTTCCTGAAGTCCTCCATTGAGTTTGACAGCAGTTTCCGACACCACTTCACACCTATGCACGCAGCTTCCCTGGTGTAGGTATCCTGGTTCCTAGGGTATCCACGGTGGGGTGGCTCTCCAACCTTCTGTCTTTCACGGGGTATCTTCAGGGTCCACTGGGAAGGGTCCTTTTTCTATAAAATTGCAACCGTGACTTACCCATTGACTTGTATTGAGCCTGCGGTCCTGTTCCTACTCTGCACACGGCTTCCGTGGTGTTCCTGGTTACTTACCTCGGGTGGTTCCTTGGGTCCCCGGCACTTCTACGTCTTCTGTGTATAGTCTTGACTTGGGTCGTGGTTTGCATACCACTATTTTAGTATATGGTTTGGTCTTCCCCTGGCGACCACTGTGTATGGTGTGCTACTTACCTGTTTTCTTGCAAAGTATTGTGTGCATTCTGTGTATCCCCGGGTAGGAGATATTGTATGTGTTAGTGAGTGTCTTATAATAAGTACATATTTTTATAAATATACTGTGTGGTTCTATTTCACTTAATCTACACCTATAAGATTACGTTCTGGTAAAACAAGCTGCTTTACACTCCTTCTGAATTAAGCCTGAAGGCTGCTCTCCACAACTACCACTTAGAGAGCTTTCTAAGGTTGTCTAAGGCCACTAAAATCACCATTAGGGTTGTCTGGATTAGTGCAAGGTGCCCACTTACATAAAAGTACACCATATACTAAGCCAGCTTCTCACAGTACAAGAAATACACTATTAACTCAGGAGTGATTTCCTTTGCATTATAGACCTATTATTGCATTAGCTAGATCTTCCCTGTTCCAGGCCCTAGAAGTAGTACCTGTACCACCGTACTGCCCAGTGGGATGTACGGAGGAACACTCTCTGCTATAGTGCACAATCTGGATGGATCTAGTGGACGTATGGAAAATAAGAAACGGACAAGCAAGGTTTTTTTTTATTGTCATTTAGCAGAACATGACACATGCACGAGGAAAGTTTAGGCACTAACAGGGAATGACATGGTTCATGAATTCAATAGAGCAGATTCTGTGAACCAATAATGTCAATTAATTGATGGATTTCCTCACTATTCTTGTATTTGTCATACACTGGAATATTTAAGTTGCATTATGCTCTGACTGGATGAAATCGTTCCACGCTGTACCTCCAGGAGATTCTTTTTAATTTGCTTTTTGGAACTTCATGGGAGGGCATGTTTTTCCTTGCTCTCTCATCCTTTTTGTGACTATTAGCACACCCCGGGCACCCATATACTTTCTTTGCAGAATGCCGCACTCCTCACCTCAAAGTTTTGCCTCCTCACTCCCATTCCCACTCTCCATCACAGTGGACATGCTTTCATGTATTTTGTTATGGGGCTCAGCAATCACGTAGTGCTGTTGGGGCTCACACACTTTTTCTCACTGAACAAGCACTGTTGTTTTTTTACCATTTTAATTTACCATTCTAACCTAGCTGTTCGGTAAGTTAGAATGGTAAACTGAAAATGGCTGCCATGCGTCATGATGCAATGCCACATGCGTCACAACACATACATATATATAAGTATATATGCATAAATATATGTCATACCTGCATATGCATGCATTATGACTTGTGCTTGTGCATGCTTCATGATGCCTGAAGGCCATCTTGGAATGGGTTTCCCTTGACAGGAAACCCATTCCAAGATTGCTAGTCATGGATGAAACCAATAGATCATCCATTTAAAACTGAGACCTATTGGCTTTGCCAATGCTTGTTTGGTTTCAAGTTTGGATGAGCTAATGGAGCAAGGTAATATGTTCTGAGGAGTCTATTAGTAGGGTTTGGGTATCCAGTCCTATGGGAACACTTGTGGTAGAGTTCAGTCCTATGGTAACAAATGTGTATAATTCACACTGTCTCCTTACACCGGGAGCACATTATATCTCCCAATCACAACCATCCTTCACATTTTTAACCCTGGCCGGAGGGCCCAGGAATAAAGTTCTAGGCACAGCTGCACCTCCGAGTTAGTTTTAACCCACACCACACTGCACTTTCACTTCCGACGTTCCCAGTCACTTTTGCATTGCTTCTCTTTTATGTTGTATTGTCTTCCCCTACCCTATTGCTCCACCCCAGGCGTGGGCTGCGCTGGGGTGTTTTCCCGGTGGTGTAAACTGTCGTCTTCAGCGAGGGTCAATGGTTATTCGATCAGGTTCCATCTAAGACTGTATGTATAAGGCAATAGGGGAGTACTTTATGTGAATTGAGTGTTCTAACACGGAGGATGTACTCTCTCTAAATTTTCCTCTTGACCCCTTAAAGTAACATCTGTTACTATTGTGTATTGATCTTTCAATCTAGCCACATCCTCCACCACTCCAACTCTAGGAACACTTGCCCGTTCCACTACAACAAGGCTACCTATCACAGACTCCTGAGGCTGAACAAAAGTCATCCTTGACGCTGGAGAACACTCCTTGAACACAACAAAAGTATTAAAAGTTGCGAAATTGAAGAGATAGATGGCCAACTTCTTATACCAAATGTAAGCCTTTCGTACAGCAGTGTAAGTTTCCAACCTCTGATCTACTCTATCTATACCACCCACGTGCTTATTTTAGTCTACAATGCACACAGGTTTGCGCACTTCAGCAACCTGACCTCAAACAGTCACAGGTGAAGTACTTTCATCATGGATGGTAGTCAGCATGTAGACATCCCTCCTGTCCACAAATTTCACAGCTAGCAGTTCATCACTACGCAAGGCACTGCACTGTCCCCTCTCAAGTTTTTTGCAAACAAGCTCTTTTGGGTAACCTTTACGGTTAAAGCGGATTGTACCATAAGCAAGAGTGTCCACTTTGAGCAATTCCTTAAACAAATGCACAGCAGTGTAGAAGTTATCTAAGTACAAAAAAAGACCTCTACCAAGATCCCACACAATTTTCTCTGAAACTCCTAAAGTGGATGGACAACCAGGGGGGTCAATAGTGGAATCCCTACCAGTGCACACCCGAAAATTATAGACATATCCTGTCCTACTCTCAGACAGCATATACATCTTAATTCCATAACGTGCCCTCTTGCTACGAATGTACTGCCTAAAAACCAAACGGCTCTTGAACAAGACCAAAGACTCATCAACATCTATTTGTTTCCCTGGAGTATAGATCTCTGAAAAATGATCTACAAAGTGATCAAGGACAGGTCGAATATTCAAAAGACGGTCACAGTCAGGGTGATCTTGCCAAAGCATTATCAACAAAATGCTGCATCCGAAGCAAAAGTAAATAACGATCACGACTCATAATTGCAGGAAATATGGCTGTTGCCATCAAGGGACTGGTAGACTAGTATGAAGACAGGGACGGCTTCCGTATCAAGAATGCACTGCTATCAGCGCTGGGATGTGATCCAGCGCAACCCCATAATTCCTGATGTCAGGGACCAAAGGAAATCTCGTCATGCATAAACTTCTTTATCAAACAACGGGCCCATCACACATTTCCCATAAATGATCCCTGATGACTGGCGCTGGATTTGGGGGGTTTAATTTGTCAGTTTTATTAAATACTATACGTCACATTAATAACATTTTGTATCTTTCCTAACTATTAGTAATTCAACTTCTTCTTCTTCTGGTCGATGGACCATTAGTTGAAGAGTTGATGGTGACTATGATTAACTAAACAGTTTAACATTTAACTAAATAACCACAAAGTCATTTCTTCAGTTAATGATTTTATCTTAATAATGCTCGTGATTATGTCGTCAGTGCACATACAAGATTACATATAAGAGAACAAATTATCAAGCAATGTAATCAAAATGAACCATTTGCATCGATATCAAAGCATGCAAAGGAATGGGGGAAAGAAGGTACAGCATAAATACTTGCAGAAAATATATTTGCAACTTTAAGCAAACAAGGAGGGTAATACCCACCAAAGAAAATAGGAAACCACTTCCTTGGCCGAGGTTGTGGCAAGAGGTCCCCAGAGATAGGCTCGGAGGACAAAGTTAAACAGGACAGATGCAGCAGAATTTACTACACTAACAACTAGAATAAATCTCCCACTTAATCTACCTCCTCAGTCGCAGTCTCCTCCCCAGCACTCCCGCAACGTTCTCGTACCTAAAGTTCTCTGATTCTGTGCAGGACTGCTCTTTCTGTCTTGGATCTTCTCTATGTGTTCTGTTCTGCATTCTCTCTCTGCGTTCTCCTCTCTCCTCACTCCTCTCTCTTTCTCAGACGCCGACTCATGCCACACCCCCAATTGGGATATCAGTTATACCTTTCTGCCTAACTCACTATCTTACAATGTTGCAGTATCGCTCAAAACTCAGTCTGTATTGGTTGTCGTAAATCATACTAGGGTCGTCTCATCCAGCTCTCCCCACGAATCCATCCTACACCGGTTCTAACAAAGGAAGGATTTAAGACCAATGCATTCGTATATTTCTAACATTCATAATTATACAATTGGCTACAATGTTCATTATAATATCCACTTTCACATTTGCATTGCACGTAGTGATGGCTGTTCCCACAGTCGCTGTCGCATCTTGGCACATAAACAATAAGACACAGGTCAACATGGCCTTCACACGGATTGCATCATCGGGTACACTCAGCAGTCTGCGAGCAGGCAACCCCTCTTGGCACATGCGCACTTCATGCCGACCAGGCCAACCACATGCTGGCTTGAACGAGAGGCCATTTTCATGCAGGCCCAATCCCGTACTAAAATAAACAAACACAAAAGAATATTAATTTGTGAAATAAAACCCATTATGTTTACCTCCCACCATACTAATGCCCTGTGTTAAATAAATCCTAGCGAAAGCTTATTAGTTTAAAGCAAACTTCTCATTATTCGTGCACAACATGCAAAATGTGCAATGTACAACACAGCATAAACGTGCATTAGTACGGTTTTTCAAAGTGCAAACAGTTAATACGTACTCATGCCAACATGATTTAGTGTATTATGTAAATTGCGTTTGCTCCCTGTGTAAATGCGTGTATCCGGAGTTGATTAGTTCATGCAGTTAATACAATTATAGAGTTGCTTGATTTCATGAGGATATATTTACAAACCTCACTCCATCAGATGCCTTCGGGTAGCCACGCGCTTAAGAAATGCTGATTCATTCATTCAAGCCCATCAAAAAAGTTAAACCCAAAAACTTCTTCATCTCATCCAGATTTGTGGGAGTCCACCGGGTAGCTCTACAGCAGGGCCTAAGTCTGGCACTGTTGTCCCTCAACTGTTCAGCATACAAATTAGTCTGCTCTACAATCTCAGCAAAAAATACTTCATCCATAAACAACTGAAAAAACAGTAGGCAAAATCTTTTCACAATTCACTCTACACCCCGCATCATCACTAAAGGCAGGCAACACCGGCTGCACCATGTTTGGATTAACCTAGAGTCCAGCACTTCAAATGGGAAGCCTTCCAGCCCCAGGCTGCAATCCAGATGCCTCTTGCTACACCATTGACACATCAGTGTCCTCCTCTAAAACAGGTTCTTCATCCGCACTGAGAGTAGCTTCATCATCAGATGATTCCTCGTGGACAGAAAAGTCACTGCCAGAATCTTGCACTTCCTCCTCTGCCTCAGATGCACTGTCAGTCTCATAATCATGGTCAGAGGAAGATTCAAAAAGCATACCAACCACCTGCTGAGCAGTAATCTAGCAGTTTACCATAATCCTTACTAATAAAGGTAACTTGACAAACACGTCAACAACAACAAACACTTTGTAAAACAAGTAATAAACAAAATGTGGCTTTATCACAAAGACCTATGTACTCCAAAACAATACCACTCACTTGCCAGAAACACCTAGACTCACCACCACCTACTCTGCACGGACGCAGCAGGGACCAACAATATACCACTAAAAAAGAAAAAGAAAATGACACGAGACAACGCAATGCACATCATGCACAAATCCAAAAACAATTCCACACTCAAAACATAAGCTAAATATGCTGCTATTATGACACCACTTCCCAAAAATTAATTTATGCATGACAATAATACTCATTTGGAGTAAACACAACAAAAATGTTTTTCTTACCAAACACAAATACGCAAACAGCAGACCAACCACTGCCGAAACTGCAGATAGGAATCAAAAGCTTTGCACTAGATAAAACATTACAATCACATATGCAAATAACGCACCACAATCTACCAGCCAAGCTGGGGGGCAGATGGGCCTAAAAATAAAGCCAAAACATGCACTCCCAAAAGGGACCTCTCCCCAAAAACAACTTAGTGAAACCAACATCCCCGGTGTCTAGTGGCTGCTGCCTCCCTTGGGGGCAAGTGGGCCTAAAAGCAGAAAGCCAATCTGCCCCCAATGGGGCAGAAACAGCCTAAATGATCACCCCCTCAAAGGGGAGTGACCTGTACCCAAGGGGCCGCTCCCCAACAACAACATTCAGCCACCACTGGTGTCTAGTGGCTTCTGCCCCCCCCCCCGCCTTGGGGACAAAGGGCCTAAAAACATAAGGCCGATCTGCCCCCAATTGGGGCAGAAATGGCCAAAATATTCACCCCAGTAATGGGGAGCGACCCTTGCCCAAGGGGCCTCCCGCCAAAATAGATCCATAAAGAAATCCCTGGTGTCCAGTGGATTCTGATCCCTTTGGGAGGCAGATGGGCCTAAAAACATACGGCCAAGGGGGGCAGAAACGGCCAAAAAAATCACCCCAATAAAGGAGAGCGACCCTTGCCCAAGGGGCCACTCCCCAACATTGCCAAAGAAAATCCCTGGTGTCTAATGGCTTCTGCCCCCTTGGGAGGCAGAAACGGCCAAAATAAAGACCCCCCATTAAGGGGAGCGACCCTTGCCCAAGCGGCCGCAACCCAACATCAAGATTTAGAAATGGAAATCCTTGGTGGCCTAGTGGGGATGAAATAAAAATAAAAAAACGATCTGCCCCCAAGGGGGAGGGCAGAAATGGCCAACATGATTGCTCCCCCAAGGGGAGCGACCCTTCCCCAAGGGGCTGCTCCCCGCAAAGCTGAAAATGATTTTTTTTAAATCACTGGTTTCTAGTGGGCATTCCTATTGCACGTTCGAGCCCCATGCGCGATCTTGCAGCAGGAATTCTCTAAAGAGACATCGAAGGAAAGGAAAACCCTTTCCTTTCCCCCGATGCCTCTTTGATTTGAAACCCCCCCTCCCTGAGGAGAAACTCACCTCCTCCTCCTGGACGCGCTGGAAGCAAATGGCTTCCATCGCGTGCGACTTCTTTTAATGACATCGGCGCGCGGTGCACGCTGACGTCATTAGATGGCGTGGAGAGGGGGCAGGTGATTAGCAGCGGAAGGGCTTCCACTGCCTTCCCTGATGGGGGTTATTAAATGGGCAGCCTACGGGGTGAGCGCCAGTGCTTCCCCGTGGGTGGGTGTGAGGACGGCCGGGAGCCGTCCCACGCACAGGCCCACTGTGGCGTGTGACAGCTCCCGGCCGTCACACGCATGCAAGGGGTTAATACATCAGAGAATGTAGATCCCTTGCAAACAGTTTTCATGGTACTCAGAACTGTTTCTGAGACTTTATCTCTTGTTCCAAGGTTGGACACAGGATGCAGTGGAAGGGCGAGTAACATATCTCTCTGTTGAGATGAGCAACAGCATTGGCCACACCTTTCATCACTATGTTCATGTAGATGTTGCATTTTGATGGCCATTGGCATACCTGTCAAAACGGGTTCAATTTAGTCAGGTTTAACACTAAGAGTCCCTCCTTTCTCCTTGAGAGTTTGCTTACCGTAACCTGACAGATCTACAGTGGTCCCTATGGTAACCCACAAACCTGTGCTTAAACATATACATTCGACATATACATTGAGACCCACAACACAGGGAACCTCAGTTGCTCTTTTACATGCCACACACATGCCTCGTGCACTCAGGGAGAAGTGAGGAGCCCTAGGCATGACTTCCTGGATTTACTTGGGTATGCAGCAGCTATCCTCTGCAGTACCTAGTAAAAATACCTGCGCCATACGAACATCGATCAGGTGCCCTAAAGAATCAATTGTGTCAAGGCCTAGCTAGGCTAGGAAAGCATAGAAACCCATATTAAAAGGAGTTCCACTTTGAGTCGTCAACTATATCCAACAGAGTAGAATACTCTTCTGGGAGCAATTTAATCAAAACCTTGTATCACACAGCCAAGTGGTCTCAAGACAAATCTCCTATACAGTACAACATACCAGGTTGGTCATCATAATTGGTGGAATCAGAAGCATGGCAGGCTGGGATTGATTTGCCAAGGACTTTTGACCTTGTGGCTTGTAAATGTACACTGTGGTCACTATTCACTACACCACTGGGCTGGTGGTTGGGTGGAGGTCTCCCGCTTTATTGATCGACTGTTCTCACCCTTGTTTTTCTCTGCAGCTGATCTCAAAGTGGACATCAGCTGGGCCAATCTGTCATCAAACCAGTGATCAGAACATCAAAGGGAGTAATGAAAGCAGTGTTAGCTGTTATGCTGTTACATGAGTAAGGGTGAAGCAGGGACAGTGCTGGCCAGGTTCAGATCACGAGCTCACTCCCAAAGCCGCGCAGTCGTTCACAGACACCGGCACTTACCATAGAGAAGTCAAGTGCTGCGGGTCCCCTTATAGCATGTGCAATGGCAGGTGCTCTGCGTTCCTGGGAGGACTGCTGGTCGCCAGTGAATGGAGCTGTTGTTGCCCTAATAGTAAACAGGAAGCTCAGAAAACAGCTGTGCATTCAGCAAGTGCAACAAATAACCTGTGTTGCAGGAATTGAAATCACCAGAAGAATGAAGGATGTTGGAAAAGAGCTTTAATTTTCTATTAACACACTTTACAGTGTGACATTAGTGCACGTTGACCTAATTTAACACCATCCTTAATCATGCTCCTTAAATCACAGCCCCCATGCACAGTGCAAGGCATAGGTTTTGGTCTGGACTCACACGAAACGTCAGATACACACTGCCACATTATATAGAGGAACAGAGAATTGATCTGATAAATTGGCTGAGGACATATGGCTGACTGAGCCAGCATGCTTGCCAACATTCATAACTGCTCTGAGTCTGTGGATCCTACTCAATGTCCAACGTTGCTCTTGTATTCTCCGTGTCATCACCCCCTCTTGCATCCCCAGTACTTGACCCCTGCTTTTTGGAGAATTTGGTTAATGATTTTGCGCCTGTGGCCCATGCAGGCTTCATTGTCATATATTCACTCTTTTTCATGACAAATAATTTGTTATATTATGAAAGCTTTGGCCGTGGCTACCAAGACACCCGGAGAGTATTAAAAGCTTTAGCCATTGCTACCAAGACACCCGGAGAGTATTGAAAGCTTTAGCCATGACTACCAAGACACCCAGAGAGTATTAAAAGCTTTAGCCATTGCTACCAAGACACCCAGAGAGTATTGAAAGCTTTAGCCATGACTACCAAGACACCCGGAGAGTGTTGAAAGCTTTAGCCATGGCTACCAAGACACCCGGAGAGTCTTGAAAGCTTTAGCCATGACTACCAAGACACCCGGAGAGTGTTGAAAGCTTTAGCCATGGCTACCAAGACACCCGGAGAGTCTTGAAAGCTTTAGCCATGACTACCAAGACACCCGGAGAGTGTTGAAAGCTTTGGTCGTGGCTACCAAGACACCCAGAGAGTATTGAAAGCTTTGGCCATGGCTACCAAGACACTCGGAGAGTATTGAAAGCTTTGGCCATGGCTACAAAGACACCCCTGTCATCCAACATGACTGTTCTGTTTTTTGAGGCCCTAGAAGACAAGGAGCTGAGCGGACTGCAGGAGACTTTGCAGTTTTTGCATTCTGAACTTGGTTTCCATAAAATCAGGGATTGAATGATAAATTGCCCTATGTACAAAAAACCATGGATTTAAAGAGCACTCTGGGCCAAATGTACAAAGCATTTTTCTGGTTGTAAACTGCACAAATGCAATTCAGTAACTTGTTGCCAAATCGCATTTTGCGATTCGATATTTGGAAGGACCGTGTTTAGGGCGTCCCTTCCAAATACCGAAGCGATATGGTATGTATTACTGTTTTACGACAAAATTCCTGTCTCAAAACAGTAGTACTTTACCACTGGTTTAAAACTGGTGGTAACCCATTCACAAAGGGGAAGGGGTCCCTTGAGAATGTAAAATAATAATATTTTCTAAGAGCAGGCAGTTGTACTGGATGTGCAAGGGAGAGGAACCGGCTCTTGTTGCTTTGCTTGTGTTGTGTGTGCAGGACAGGAAGGATTTTCTGCTTTGGGGTCATATGTCTCATGAAGTCAGGCTCCCTCTAAGGGCCCTATTATGAGTTTGACGGTGCGGCGGTGGGACCACCCCGCCGCCGCACCACCAAACCCGTGTGCAGACCGCCCGCTTTTATGACTTTTTTAGTCATTGGCGGGCTTTTCCTTTGGCGTTCCCACGGAGGTGCCTATAAAATAGGCACCACAATGGGCACGGAGGTGCCTATAAAATAGGCACCACAATGGGAACGTCAAAGGAAGTTTCAGCACGGCATGGACTGAAAAGTCCATGCTGTGCTGGAACATCTATGCATGCACATAGGGGGACACATGTTGTGCCCCTGTGTGCATCCACAAGGCTTGAGGCACAAGGGGACCCTACAGGGCCCCCTTTCTTTCCTCACCGCCACTGTTTTCATGAAGGAAAGACCTCCATGGAAACAGTGGTGGTGATGAAAGTCGTAATATAGGTGCCTCTGGCCCGCCGCACCACCGCCAGGGAACGGCGGTTCCCTGGCGAGTCGGCGGTCTCAGTGTGGCATGACCACTAAGGTCGCAATGGGGCGGTCGCAAGGCAGCCACCACCACGAGTCTGGCGGTCCCCGGACCGCCAGACTCATAATAGGCCCCTAAGAATGTTGTGTTGTCTGCTGAGCGTGACCTAAATGCGTCTGTCATGTCAAAGGATTTTCTTTAGATCACAAATACCGGTAGTTCATCGAAGTTGGAAACTAAGAATGAAAGAGTTGGAAGGATTATTGATACAGTGAAAAATTTGAATATTTCATTAGCAATTGAAGTGTACCAGCCTCATTACTTCACATCTTTGTTGGGTTGTTAGGTACGTTTCCTTAATCCACGTTTGTTACCATCATGATCACTCTATTCACCCTTTTATGGGTTTCTTTACTTACCATCCCATGCGTGTTGCCAAATTTTAATGTAACCTGCAGACAGATTCTGTAAATAAAAGCTTTTATTTGCAGACCCAGGCACAACACGTTACACGCTTTTACCACAAGCAGTGCTGTTCCACAACTGACCACACTAACATTCTACATGCAGAAGGCAGAGTGTTGACATAGAAGAACGAATGTGTCCCGTTTCCTTCTTCCTCCTCCAATCAGAAGGTCCTAGCCCTGCAATCTTGCTGGCTCTTTACCGGGCTTCTTACTCAACTTGGCCTCAGTCCTTGGAATTTAGTTGACCTTTGCTCGTGCTCCCTCTTGAGGGGAGGGAGGAGAGACTGTCTCTAAGTCAGCATGTATATGGGATCATTTGAGGACTAGAGAGGCCGAGGGCAGGATGAGGAGAGGGCAGAGAGACAAAGGAATAAAAGAAGTGAATGATGGGCAAACATTGAGAGAAACACAAGCATAGATTGAGTAATTAGAGAATGTTATAATGTTTTGTATAGCACGCAAGCATATGACAGATCATTTCAGAAGGATGACACGACCACTAAAGAGTGAAGAGCCTGGTATTGCTCGAGCTGATAGTGGTGGTGGTCTTGACTGCATCGGTGGTGAAGGTGCTACTGGGCGTTGAGGTGTTGGGGGTGCATTGGTGGTATTCGGTGTGTTGTGGAATTGGTGGTATATTATTGGTGTGTTTTTGGTTGTAGTGTGTTACTGGTGTTAGTGTCGGTACTGGTGGTGGAACTGGTGGTGCTGGCAGTGGTCTTATTGGTTGTGGTATTTGTTTTGGAGGTATCAGTGGTGGTTGTTTTGGTGGTATTGGTAGGTGTGGTGGTGTTGGTGGTATAGGCAGAATTGGTACAATTTGTATTCATGGTGGTATTGCTTATATCGCTGGTGGTGGTGATAGTGGTGGTAGTGGTACCACATGAAGACAATGCAACAATAAGCGTGATGATTGAGTGTCCTTTCAATTTGTAACATAGCTCTACGTGCATTGTAGAGCAAGCGCTCTAGAGAAGGAGGAATGAGAACCAAACTGCTAATAGTATAAAATGAAAGAGAAATACTCCTCTAGGTGGAGCCAAAACTCACTTTGTAGAACAAAAGGTCTGGCACACCCATTAAAGCTGTTGGTATCGAGACCTAAACTGAATTAAATTTCCTAGTAAAGCTTAAATGGCGATTGATTATTGATATGCACATGTGCAAGTACAACAGTGCAATTTTATGCTTATTGTACTGTGCATTTGTATATTTGGCTATTTAGCAAATTCAAATCTCCCTAACGTCATTTTGTGAGTGTACATTTAATCACTGTAATAATATACTAGTTGCCACTTCACTTTTTCAGTCACTAAAATTAAATAGGAATTAAAAGCTATATATGAGAAACAATAAATATGGGAAAACATAAACGGAGTGTCAAAAATATAAGTATTGTGAAATCCAATGAAAGCTCTGCAGCACTGGAGTGATATCAATGTTTGAACTCTGGTCAGGGAGTCACTAAGGTAAGTAAGAGAAAGAAGGCTTAAGAGTTGTCTTCCCACTTTCTCAAGCTTAATCCTTTTGAAACTGAGTTTCTTCTCATTTTTTGTCTCCTAAAATGACAATGGCAGTTTTTTGACTGGAATGTGGTTTGGTTATGACTGGAAAATTGGGCTATTGTGATGAAAAACTGAAAAGCAATAAGATGAAAAACAATAACTATGGAAAAATATAAAGAGAATTGTCAAAAATATAAGTACCATAAAATCGAATGAAGGCTCTGCAGCACTGGAGTGATATCAATGTTATGTCAGTGTCTGGTGAGGGAGTTATGTTATGTTATTTAATTTATAGAGCGCAGCAAATACCACGAAGGGTGTCCTGGCACGAAAACTGAAGGTTTGCAACAAGGACATGCTACAGGCAGAGCCTGGAGCGACTAAAAGGTGTTGTCTCAACAGAGAAACTTCTATTAAATGGCATAATGCAAACTACCAGACATCAGAGAACCACGTTTTTAGAGCTTTCCTGAATTGAAGTAAAGGGGGATTTTCCGCAGATGAACAGGAAGTACATTTCACAGTGTTGCTGCACAACCGAAGAAAGCCTTGCCTCCTGTACGACATCAAGTGACATGCGGTAGAAGCAGCAGAAGTGCGTCAGAGGAGCGCAGCAGACGAGAGGCAGTATGCCTCTTGAATTTATTAGCCAGATAGACCAGGCCTATTCCATTAACTGCTTTGTATACCAGGCAGAGTGATTTAAACTTCATTCACTTTTCAACTGGAAGCCAGTGCAGATGTTTTAAGGCCTCTGAAGAGGATGACCAACAAGGAAGGCCCAATATCATCATGGCTGCCACATTCTGAAAACTTTTCAATTTCCTTAGCAGTCCCTTGTCTGCCCCTAAGTAGAGGGAATTGCAGTAATTCATGTGGCTGCGATTACTCGCCTTTATCACCACCTGATGGGCCTGCTTGGGAAAGAAGAGAAGGATCTTCTACAAGACCTTAAGTAAACAAGCATTTGCAATGCAATAGGTCTCGCATTTACGCGAGTTGGAGCTACTGGCATTGTAAATGACAATGCCTTTTATTTCTGTTTTTGGTTTTTAAGACATAAATAAAAGGCATTGACATTTACAATGCTAATAGCTTAAACTTGTGTAAATGTGAGACCTATTGCATTGCAAATGCTTGTTTTAGCTCTATGTGCGTGAAATTAGGAGAGACTTTAATGACATTAAACAGGTTCCCAAAAGAGCATTTTTACTCTGCCCCCAAAACGAACAACAAAATTACTTTTGGAAGGCAGCACCCATTTGAAATAACGCTACGGAAACAGGAAACCAATGGCTGTACAGGAGTTTCACCAATAAACAATAATCAAAAAAATTTAAAGCAAGTCATCAAAGGGAAAACAAAAAAAGCTAATTATTTTTAACAAAAGCCTGCAACACTACAAAAATAATATTAGCAATGTCCAGAGTTAAGCGTCCCAAAATATTGACATGTTTACATTTCCCACGGATTACAACTACATTCATGAGAAAACAATCTTTTTTCAAAACGCTTCCTCAATGACCTTTTTCCCACAACATGCTGTCGAAGAAACACCTTCTGTCTCTCTCGTACCGTTTTTCTGCACCTCACGCCCTCTGAAAAGAGAGACAAGTGACGTGCATGCACCACCAGACTCTAAGGGCCAAACTGCTAAAACGTTCCCAAAAAAAATTACATTTCAACCTACCGATGGAAACATGTTTTATATAGGTACTGCTCGGAAGGGGCAAATGTTGGTTCAAAATGCCAATGCTCGAGGGTAAAGTTTATTTCGTTCTGTGCCAGTACATTCAGCAACATCAGGAGCTTATTGGTGAACCCTAGAGTGTCTCCCAGGTCAGCCCTGGACATTGTGTGTGTCCCTGGGCAAAGACCAGGCCTCTCTGCAGTCCTCATAAAAGTTACTGCAAGTGGTCTGGAGTTTTAAACTCTTCCCACACCCTCTTTAAATGACACGTGCGCTGTTCTCGCCAGAAAAATCATCTGCAGAAACGGATAGTTTAGAAAGTGTCTCCAGGAAACGCGTGGCACCAAAAGGGGCGAAAACATTCGCCTGCAATGGAGACACCGTAATTTAAAAAAATCAAATGTAGAAAGGAAAAATGGCCAACTTTTACATTCCGGAATATAAAAGAAATATGCATCAAGATTTGTAATGTTTCCCTGCAATACTGTGATTTATAAATGAAAGCATCGCTTTACCTGTCGGCCAGTCCTTGCAGTCTCCCTGTGTGTGGCGAGGGTGTCGGGCAGAACCCTCTGCCCTGAATGAGAGTGGCGTTACTCGGCACGGGGCTGGCATAGCGGCGGCGGTGGCGGGGGGAGGGGCGGGGGGGTCTGTGGTTCTGGGGCAAGGGGGCTACGAGAGATGTCAGTGTCTGGGCCCGTGCACAGCCCGACAGGGTATGAGGAGGTGTGAAGACCCCTCTGTCCCGCCTGCGATCCATGGAGCCCCGTCCGAAACACAAGCTGAGCTGCAAGGGATGTGCAGCATCAAATTAAACTTAATGGGCAGAAAGCAGTTGCTGTACACAATTGAAAATAACCCGCATTTTTTTTTTTTTAAACACACGGCCGCCATTGCGAGCCGCACATTTTAAAAAGAAGATGCACAGGTGCCGTTACCGTCGTGCCGCGTTGTCAGAAAGAAAACCATACACTGTTTAAAAAAATAGAGTAAATAAAAGAAAGGCGCGGGCCGCTATGGGTGAACCAGGCGCCATGGTGCTTAAAAAAAATACCAATGAAGTAGTCCCCAAATGAAAACATACGGCCCGCAGCGAAACGAAACTGTACTTGGTCGGTGCTGCCTGCAATAAACAGAAGTGACGTCTGGGGAGCGCGAGCCAATAATGACCGAGCAACGGAGGAGTGAGCCAATACGAAGTGGCAGGCGGGATTACACTCCAAATACTGTTTACTTCAGGTCTTGTGACAGCGCATGCGCTGTCTAGGCTCGACCTAAAAATGACTAGTTGAAACCACGATTGACCTGAGCTTTCAACTTGAGGTCGGGTTCCTGTTGGATTCCTAGATGTTTGACAGCCTTTACAGGAGCAGGGTGTACCGTCCAGAAATCAAGGGGTAACATACTCGGGGTCTGCTGATGTTGTCACCAGAAACCCTCAGTTTTTTCAGAGTTAAATTTTAAGGTACTCTGATGTAACCAACTGGAAATCACTGTCATACATTTGTGACTAAAGGATCATTGCTAGCCCTTTCTGCAGTGATAATAAGATGAGTGTCATCAGCATAATTCATGTATCATACCTGAGACCTTAAATAGTACTACGAGAAAAGCACTAAAAATAGAATGTTTAGAACTTTTGGTGGAATTAAGATTGTCGGTTGAAGTTATCAAACCAACTGTTCAGCACAATCAAATGGTTTTGACCACATATTCAATGCAACCATACCTTTTTAACGTTTTTAATGCCCAACATAGATTTGTTTTAACGCGTTTTAGATTGGATACTTTTCACCGTTTGACGAGCTTCCCAAATGTCAACAACTGGTCTAGTGAATTAATCCCATGCCCCTGTGATAATATGTCCAAGCAAACAACAAATGATATATATATATTTTTTTAATTTATTATCGATCTGAGGAGAACTTTTATTGTACCTTTAATGAAATCTTTACATTTTAAACAATGTAGGCCTGCGTTTTTATATTTGCAATTACTTCCTAATTTGTATACATGTGTGGTATTAGCAAGATTATTTAGGGCTGTATTAAATAGAAGAAAATCATTATCTGCCGCCTGTTAATTTGTGACAAATTTTAATATCCTTGTACTATATTATACTTAGAAATCTTAATTTACTGTTGTAAATATGTATACTTTTATGATACACTTTTCATGTGAATCGAATAAAGATGAATTGATTGATTGATGTATCATACTCTGAAAGATTTAATACGTTTCAGAAGAGGGCAGATGTTTACATTAACCAGAATAGGGCTAAACGCATATCCCTGTGGTCCCCCTGATGCAAGGCCTTAAAGTCAGAGAGGAAAGGAGGCAGATTGGCTGGCTTTAATCCTGGCTTCCTGAAACCTGTCCAGCAGAATGCCGTGGGAGACTGTATTGAATGCTGCTGACAGATCTAAGAGAACCAGCGCTGATGATTCAGCCGGTCCGACAGAATTTGAAGGGCATCCACCACTGCCAGCACATCTGTTTCTGTGTTGTGTAGGGGACATAGGCCTAACTAGAGGATGTTAAGCACCTTACTCTTCATCAGTCTCTCATTAACAAACCATGCACATACTTTTCTAAAATGTTATTCGCGAACAGAGGTGGCAATATAGGAATGTAGTTGGAGAGAACAGAAAGATTGGCATTATTTGTTTTTACTAGAGGGACGATTACGGTTGTTTTCCAAGCGACAGGGACCTGACCGAAGTCCAGCAATCTATTACATACCTTTCTTATCAGGGAGCCCAGAGTGCCAGCCATCTGCTGCCACTGAGATGGAGGCAAGGGATCTAGTGGGGACCTCGATCACTGGAGTAAGCAAGAGATACAAGGATTAATATATGTCTTCCCACTTTCTCAAGCTTAATCTATGTGCAACTGGAGTCTCTTCTCTTTTCTCCTCCTAAAATGGCAATGGCAGTTTTATGACTGAAATGTGGTGTGGTTATGATTGGACCGGTGTGGTGCAAAACTGAAGTAAGTATGATTGAAGTAAGGTATGCTTATGACTGGTGTAAGGAAATGCCTCTTTTTGTATGGCCACCCACTTTTATTCTGGATTGATGCTGCTAGTTCTTTGACTCTGTGTACCGGGACACTGCTAATCAGGCCCCAGTGCATTTGTTCTTACCCCCAAAGCATCTCGAAATTGTCTACACCCCTGATTGGCATATTAAACTTACCATATAAGGCTCTAGTATATGGTATAAAAGTAGGACATGTAGTGTCGAGACTGGAGAGCCTACAGAGGTTAGAAGGTCGGAGACCTGAATATGGGTAGCAATACGATAGATGGAGAAAACGAATGTGGAACAGTTTGCCGGGATTGGATGGGCCGTAAAAGCGCTAAGTCTGCAAACCTGTATCCCTTGTCAGGGATGGGGGAGGGGAGTGATAACATATCACTATTTCTGTGCGACAATCTCCTTACTCTGTAACAGCATGATTTGTGAAGCTGATTGTTTCTATTATCAATAAAATAAAAAGATTACCAAACAAAATTAGGACATGTATATTTTATGTTTCACATGTCCTGGCAGTGAAAAACCTACAAAGCATTTTTTCATGGTGGCAAGGCTGTCTCTCCCATAGAAAAGCACTTAGTTACATAATAACACCTTATAATGCTTAACTGCAGTTAGAAAAATGATTTAAGGACTCATTTTAATAGTAATTTAAAATCAACCTTAATGGTCAAGTAGGATTTTATATTACTATATTAAAAATGACACTTTTAGAAAGTTGACATTTTCCTGCCTGAGCCAAATCTGCCTTTTTGCAAGTGTTCAGCGTCATCCAGGAGATGATTGGCTCCTTGAATAGGTGTATAGTAGCTCCCAAAGCTGAGACAAAGGTAGAGGGGTTGACCTTCCCCCTAACAGGATGTCCATCTGGGCTGAGCCCTGTAACTTAATTAACTTCAAAGAATGCCTAACCTGTCATGGGCAGATGTAGCTCACACCTATGCGTGCCCCCTGTATTGTCCTGCTAGCCAGCCAGCCACCAATCCCAATTGGAGAGTAGCTGCCATCAGAATTGGTTTGGGGTGACCCAAGGGAAGGTTTGCCCGTTATCATAGCCACACCTCTGGGTGGGCACAGGGAGCTCTGCACAGGGGGGAAATGTTTTGTGTCATGATGATTTGAGTCAGAGAAGGACTCTGTAGGATAGTTTACAGTAAAACACAATGAAGTCCTGCAAAAGTGGGTAGAGTCACCACTGGGAACTTTTATCCCATTAGTTAGGGAGTTGCCAGGAGCTTCTTCCACTCATAGGCTGTCACTGTGCATTAATGTAGCACCACCAGTAGCCTCCTCAGAACACTGCTGGCCCGGTGGAAGACAAAAGAAGGACTGCACCTGCTGTTGTGATCTGTGAGGAGATCCCTAAGGGCTCAACCTTCTCCTCCTTCTAACCATGACCAAGAAGTGAACTTCAATGGTCAGTTGACTGGCCTCCTGTTTAGCTTCATGGACACAAAAGGAGTAAGAAGCCCAATTTCAAGAAGAGCCTAGCTTATCAGTTCCATCTGGGCCTGCTCTGGACCCTTCTGGTGGCTTCTACTGCAGCGAGTACTGACCTCTAAGTGGTGTCCCTAATGTCCTGGGGCCCTTACATAAGTGTCAGAGTGTACTCCTCTTGCCTAACCATAAAAGCTGGAACTTAGAAACCTTTTCAAGAATTTTCCATGGAAAACCGAAATAAGACCGGGACCAACCCGCCAAGCCTCAGAACCAAGGATGCATCGCAGGTGAGCTTGATTTAGCCACAGGTCCCACTACGTTCTCTGGGGCAGCAAAATCAATTCAGTGGGCCCATTGCTGACTGGCATCCGATGACACCAAACCATCTCCGGCTACAGCCTGCAGCCTTGGCCCGGTGAAGGAATCGACTTCCAGAAAAGAGACTAAAGGCCTGATTTAGAGTTCAGCTGGTGGGTTACTCTATCCCAAACATGATGGATATCCTGTCCGCTGTGTTACAAGTGCATTATATCCATTGGCATTTGTAATATGGCGGTCGGAATATCCATCATGTTTGTGATAGAGTAACCTGTTCGCCGAACTCTAAATTAGGACCTATGTCTGAAAGTAGAAATCCTCACCCGACCCGACACTGAGCTGCCAGGGCGTTGTATCCAACCTGCGCTCCCTAGTGTTTGGCCTAAAAGCTTACCTTTGTCCGGGTCTCACATGACCAGTTGCCTGCGGTTGGTACTTTGTGATTTTTGGCCCTAAAATTGATTCAAACTTTAAAACTTCATATCTCTCGTTCCCCTTATTGGATTTTTCTTGTTTTGTTCATTAAAATATTCTCTCTTTTTATAAACTGGAGTTGAATTTTTATTGTCTTGTGTTTTCAACTTATTATTTGTTTCAGTACTTCTAAATGCTTTACACATTTTCAAAAGTTAAGTTTGTCTGTTCTGTGCCATTATTACCAGGGTTTGAGTTGTGGTTTAAGTTACTGAAGCCTTTACTGAAGCTAACAAGGACCCTGACATTATTACTTGTTGGGGACAAAGATCCACCCCCAACTAATAATCCACTTTCTCACAACTGGCATATTGCATGTTTACAGCTAACCTATGGTTAAATAATGACTCTTTTATGCCTAATTAAGACTGGAATTCAGTGTAGTTAGGGCTGCAACACAGTTCTGTAATGGCTGGAATAGGCTGTGAATATGACTGGAATGTGGTGCGATTATCTCTGTAATATAGTGGGATTGTAACTGGACTATGGCGTAACAACGATGTAATATAATTGGCTATTCATTTCAAATGATAGCCAGTAGGTTGTTATAGTAAGGACCTAGTTTCCATAGGAAAATAATTTTTTGACTTGCCTATAACTTTAGCGTTGTTTGACCAATCTTCATGAAACTTTCCCAAAAAAGTGTCAAGGTAGGTTCTGGTTGTCATGGAAAGTTTAGGGGTGAACCATGCAGTGGGGACCGAGAATTTGGGGCGCGAAATAAGGGTGCATTTGTAATGTTAATTCCCATAGGAACCTTTAGCCACACCTACAGCCCGAACCGCTGAACGGACTTACACCAAATTTGGCAGGGAGGTAGAAGTTGGTTCAAGCAAGTGCCTTTTGAGAAATGTAAGTTTAAAATTATAGTGATATCTCTGGTCGCAAAGTCTTCGCAAACAAAGATGAGCTTGTGCAGGGAAATGCACTGCTCTGATTGGCTGCCAACACTTCAACCAGGAAGTATTGGCAGCCATCTTGGGACGTGGCTTCACTGAGTCCCCCCATAAAAAGTGGCAATAAAGAAAAGGGGGCAGGGTACGAATACCCTGACCCCCAAGCCATGGTCTTGGGGTCCCCCTGGAACCCCGCCACGGCATAAAAGCATTTTTTTTAAAATGATTTGCCGCAAATTTGCGATATTTGTGAATTTGCAGCAAAATGTTTAGAAAAAAAGCAAGCGCGGGCTCCCACGCTTGCTTTAAAATAACCCCCAGGTGGGCCAGGTCCCATTGGCATATGTTTAATATAGGGGGGGACACACGGGGCCAACCTCATAGGGCTTAACAAAGCCCCGGGGACCGCCACCTCCCGGGGGCACTTTACATTATTAATGTAGGTGGGCCCGCCCGCAGCCCCGGGGACTGCCACCTTTCTGAGGCTATTGAAACAATATGGGGGAGCCTCGCATATTCACAGCCCCGGGGACTGCCACCTCCCCATGGCTATTTTCTATCATGTGGGGGGTCTCGCAGACCCCCTTGTCCCGGGGACCGCCACCTCCCTGGTGCTAATTTACATTATATGGGGTGACCTCGTGCACCCCCCCCTGCCCCGGGCACCACCACCTTCCTGGGGCACACATACAGTAATGAAGGGGGTCCGATGCGGATCCCCGGCCCGATGACCACCACCTCCCCAGGACTATATACAAGATGGGAGGGGGCCGCGCGGCCCCTTCCTGGAGCCCTGCTTGGCCCTGGGGACTGCCACCCCCAGGGTCAGCTTCAGCAATGTACCGGGGTGCCCACCCGCGGGACATTGCAGTTTGCTATGGCTTGGTGGGAGCTCTGCTCCCGCCAAGCCATAGCAAACTCTGGTCCGCTTCATGGAAGCGAGAGCATTAAAAGTGTTCCCGCTTCAATAAAGTGGAGCAGAATTGCTTTTGGACAGAGGGAGCTGCATGTTTGCAGCTCCCTTTGTCCAAAGCAATGCCGGCTCCCGCAGGAAGCAGGGAGCCGGCAGGGAACGCGGGGGCCTTGAGGCTCCCCCGAGGTCCCCAACGAGAGGCCATGCCCTGGGGATGGGGTCCCCAGCCACACTCTTCATTTAAAATTTTTAAAAAATGCTGAAGGCCTGCCCCAGGGGATGGGGTCCACGGGCCGAAATAGGCCTGGGGAGGGGGCGGCCCCCCTCACATATAAAAATAAAATAAATAAAGGCTGGGTCCCGGGAGGTGGGGCCCCAGGGGCTGAAATCGGCCCGTGAGGGGGCCGCAAGGCCCTCCTCCTGTTTTTTTACAAAAAACTCTAAAAAAGGATCAGACCTCTGGGGATGGGGTCCCTGGGGCCTAAAATGGTCCAGGGAAGGGGGGCCATGTGGACCCCTTCCTAAACTTTTTTTAAAGCCACAATTCACGGTAGGCCCGCCCCCTTTCTCCACCACCCTGCAAATGCGCCTCCCGGCGCGCTCCTGGTTGGGTGATGAAGTCCCCTTGGCTGCAGAGGGTCCTTAGGGGCCAAGAAGACCTCCTGTTACCTCCAGTAAGCCCCACACAGTGGAATTTGCTGAGAGGTGGTCAGAGGCCACACCCCTTTCTCCACCCACTGAAAATGCACCTCTCGGCACACTGCTGGTGGGGGGATGGCATCCCCTTGCCTCCTGAGGGCCTCGGGACTAGTTATATATATATTATCTACTGGCGGTCGCCAGTAGATAGTTATAGTTAGGACCTATTTTCCATAGGAAATCCGCAACATTCTATTTGAAATAACGTTGGCGCCGGTTGACGAATCATTGCGAAAGTTTCCAACTTGTTGGGGCGCTCCGGTCTGCTCCTATCCTGAAAGTCTCGGGGTGATTCATCAAGCAGGGGCCGAGAAAAAAGGGGGGCCCCAAAACATGTTTTCCCCATTCATTTTTCCATAGGAACCTTTAATCGCAGCTACAGCCCGAACTGCTGAACGGAATTACACCAAATTTGGCAAAGAGGTAGCCCTTGGTTCAGTGTCGTGCCTTTTGCTTAAATGGTGTAAATCCGTTCAGTAGTTCCTGAGAAAATCAAAAGTAAAATCACATATATATCTGGGCGGAGCCTAACCACACATGTCATTGTGAGATCTGATTGGCTGTCAACACTTCATCCTGGAATTGCTGGCAGCCATCTTGAGACCAATATACATGATAGTACCCCATTGAAATGCATTGTAGTGAATCAAAGATTTTGAGGGTTACCAAAAGGAGAACTATAAAGGGTGATAACAGACTTTAGTTACATTAGAATTCATTTGTTGATGGTACCATACTAATTTCAGGAATTGTGGCGTGTTCTAAGGTGATTTTACCCTGTGAAAAACCTTCTGCTGGGATATCATGAATCATGTTTGAGAGAAAACTATTTTCACATGCTTGTCCCATACAGTTTTGGAAGGTGCTCCAGAAGCTAAAATGAGAGCATATTTTCTGTAAATTCACATTATCTTTCTCAGTCATGTGAGAATGAAGTCTGACATTCTCAGTAAAACAAGTACATCCAACAAGGGCAGAGACTGTCAGTTGATTCCTTTGTGTTCTACTGCAGCTTCCCAGAGTGTTCTAAAGAACAACTAGAGTGCTAACAGCCTTACTTATGACAAAAGTATGGCACACCTGAAGCCATCTTGATTGGAATAAACTGGTAACACTTAAAACATTTAATTTAAAAAGGAACAAAATGATGGGGTTCATTTTGTCATAGAAATTATGGTTAGTGCTGTAGAAAAAAAATTAGGACGTTTCAAGTGTGATCTCAAATATCTTCCTGTTATATTTCAACAGGAGCAGCCTGCCAGTTGATGCCTTTGTGTTCTACTGCAGCTTCCCAGAGTGTTCTAAAGAACAACTAGAGCGCTAACAGCCTTACTTATGACAAAAGTATGGCACACCTGAAGCCATCTTGATTGGAATAAACCGGTAACACTTAAAACATTTAATTTAAAAAGGAACAAAATGAGGGGGTTCTTTTTGAAATAGAAATTATGGTTAGTGCTGCAGAAAGAAAAATTAGGGCATGTTTTAAGTGAGATCTCAAATCCTCTTCTATTTGATTAGAAAATTCTGACATGCAGACTGAAACAATCACTTTCAATACCAGCAGCAGACTTCCAGTTAACTCCCTGGTGAGCAGTAGCTTTACTACAGTGATCTAATGAGCAACTAGAGTGCTAACATTCTGAATTTATGGCAAATGTGAGACACATCTGAATGCCTTATTGATGGAATCAAAGTAAAAAACTGAAAGCATTTCCTACTGAGGAGACTGCAGTAAATGAGGAAATTAGGAAACTTCATAACAAAGAAGTCTTCCAAGATGGCCACCAGTGAAAAAAGAGCCTAAATGTAGCACAAATATTACCCAGATGTAGCCCACTTATAGCCCAATGACAAAAGTGTGCAAAACACTTTTTATTTTTAGTTTTTTTGCAGTTTTATGTAGTGCAGACTGGTCAGGTATTGGAGCGTTGCATCTTAAACCATGACCCCCCTACACTACAAAAACACCACTGCACTACCCTAAACCCTAAAACACTACCCCCAGCACGACCCCCTACACTACACAAGCACCAGTGCACTATCCTAAACCCTAAAACACTACCCCCAGCATGACCCCCTATACTACACAAACACCACTGCACAACCCTAAACCCTAAAACACTACCCACAGCACGACCCCCTACACTACCCAAACACCACTGCACTAACCTAAATCCTAAAACACTACTCCCAGCACGACCCCCTACACTACCCAAACACCACTGCACTACCCTAAAACATGACCCCCTACACTACACAAACACCACTGCACTACCCTAAACCCTAAAACACTACCCCCAGCATGACCCCCTACACTACACAAGCACCACTGCACTACCCTAAAACATGACCCCCTACACTACACAAACACCACTGCACTACCCTAAACCCTAAAACACTACCCCCAGCACGACCCCCTACACTACACAAGCACCACTGCACTACCCTAAACCCTAAAACACTACCCCCAGCACGACCCCCTACACTGCCCGAACACCACTGCACTGCCCTAAACCCTGAAACACCAGCCCCTGCACGACCCCCTACACTGCCCGAACACCACTGCACTGCCCTAAACCCTGAAACACCACCCCTAGCACGACCCCCTACACTGCCCGAACACCACTGCACTGCCCTAAACCCTGAAACACCCCCCTTCACGACCCCCTACACTGCCCGAACACCACTGCACTGCCCTAAACCCTGAAACACCACCCCCAGCACGACCCCCTACACTGCCCGAACACCACTGCACTGCCCTAAACCCTGAAACACTACCCCCAGCAAGACCCCCTACACTGCCCGAACACCACTGCACTGCCCTAAACCCTGAAACATCACCCCCAGCACGACCCCCTACACTGCCCGAACACCACTGCTCTGCCCAAAACCCTGAAACACCAGCCCCAGCACGACCCCTACACTGCCCGAACACCACTGCACTGCCCTAAACCTTGAAACACCAGCCCCAGCACGACCCCCTACACTGCCCGAACACCACTGCACTACCCTAAACCCTCAAACACCACGCCCAGCACGACCCCCTACACTGCCCGAGCACCACTGCACTGCCCTAAACCCTGAAACACCAGCCCCAGCACGACCGCCTACACTGCCCGAACAGCACTGCACTGCCCTAAACCCTGAAACACCAGCCCCAGCACGACCCCCTACACTGCCCGAACACCACTGCACTGCCCTAAACCGCAAAACACCAGCCTCAGCACGACCCCCTACACTGCCCGAACACCACTGCACTGCCCTAAACCCTGAAACACCACCCCTAGCAAGACCCCCTACACTACCCGAACACCACTGCACTGCCCTAAACCTTGAAACACCACCCCCCGCACGACCCCCTACACTGCCCGAACACCACTGCACTGCCCTAAACCCTGAAACACCACCCCCTGCACGACCCCCTACACTGCCCGAACACTACTGCACTGCCCTAAACCCTGAAACACCACCCCCAGCACGACCCCCTACACTGCACGAACACCACTGCACTGCCCTAAACCCTGAAACACCACCCCCAGCAAGACCCCCTACACTGCCCGAACACCACTGCACTGCCCTAAACCCTGAAACATCACCCCCAGCAAGACCCCCTACACTGCCCGAACACCACTGCCCTAAACCCTGAAACACCACCCCCAGCAAGACCCCCTACACTGCCCGAACACCACTGCACTGCCCTAAACCCTGAAACACCACCCCCAGCATGACTCCCTACACTGCCCAAACACCACTGCTCTGCCCAAAACCCTGAAACACCAGCCCCAGCACGACCCCCTACACTGCCCGAACACCACTGCACTGCCCTAAACCCTGAAACACCAGCCCCAGCACGACCCCCTACACTGCCCGAACACCACTGCACTGCCCTAAACCCTGAAACACCAGCCCCAGCACAACCCCGTACACTGCCCGAACACCACTGCACTGCCCTAAACCCTGAAACACCAGCCCCAGCACGACTGCCTACACTGCCTGAAAACCACTGCACTGCCCTAAACCTTGAAACACCAGCCCCAGCTCGACCCCCTACACTGCCCGAACACCACTGCACTGCCCTAAACCCTAAAACACCAGCCCCAGCACGACCCCCTATACTGCCCGAACACCACTGCACTACCCTAAACCCTGAAACACAACCCCCAGCAAGACCCCCTACACTGCCCGAACACCTCTGCACTAAACCCTGAAACACCGCCCCCAGCAAGACCACCTACACTGGCCGAACATCACTGCACTGCCCTAAACCCTGAAACACCACCCCCTGCACGACCCCCTAAACTGCCCAAACACCACTGCACTGCCCTAAACCCTGAAACACCACCCCCTGCACGACCCCCTACACTGCCCGAACACCACTGCACTGCCCTAAACCCTGAAACACCACCCCTCAGCACGACACCCTACACTGCCCGAACACCACTGCACTGCCCGAAACCCTGAAACACCACCCCCAGCACGACCCCCTACACTGCCCAAACACCACTGCACTGCCCTAAACCCTGAAACACCACCCCCTGCACGACCCCCTACACTGCCGGAACACCACTGCACTGCCCTAAACCCTGAAACACCACCCCCAGCACGACCCCCTACACTGCCCGAACACCACTGCACTAAACCCTGAAACACCACCCCCAGCAACACCACCTACACTGGCCGAGGATTCATCCATACAGTTTGTCTTTGGCAGCTTTTACCATGCCTACACTTACCTTATGATCACCGTGGTGATGGTGCTTTGGGCCCCATTGCCACACTGATCAAAAGGTGCATCAGCCTTGGACCCCACACTTCCCTTTTGGTGACTGTGGTGATGGGGCTTTGGGCCCCATTGCCACACTGATCAAAAGGTGCATCAGCCTTGGACCCCACACTTACCTTTTGGTGACTGTGGTGATGGGGCTTTGGGCCCCATTGCCACACTGATCAAAAGGTGCATCAGCCTTGGACCCCACACTTACCTTTTGGTGACTGTGGTGATGGTGCTTTAGGCCCCATTGCCACACTGATCAAAAGGTGCATCAGCCTTGGACCCCACACTTCCCTTTTGGTGACTGTGGTGATGGGGCTTTGGGCCCCATTGCCACACTGATCAAAAGGTGCATCAGCCTTGGACCACACACTTACCTTTTGGTGACTGTGGTGATGGTGCTTTGGGCCCCATTGCCACACTGATCAAAAGGTGCATCAGCCTTGGACCCCACACTTCCCTTTTGGTGACTGTGGTGATGGGGCTTTGGGCCCCATTGCCACACTGATCAAAAGGTGCATCAGCCATGGACCCCACACTTACCTTTTGGTGACTGTGGTGATGGGGCTTTGGGCCCCATTGCCACACTGATCAAAAGGTGCATCAGCCATGGACCCCACACTTACCTTTTGGTGACTGTGGTGATGGGGCTTTGGGCCCCATTGCCACAGGGGCCATGGTCGGCTTGTATTGTGGAGGCCACACACTTTTATGTGTCACACATGTGATAGTGGGTCACATTGTATGTTCATTGTCATGTTTTGTGTTGTTGGCATTTGACATGGACTACACACGCTTGTCATGTTGTTTGGGTGGATGTAATTTTCTGTGATTCCTTATGTGGGAGTATGCTGGTTGTGTCATGCATTACCCGTCCTATGAGTAGGGGTGGTGGTAGTGGCAGGCATCCAGCCCCCCATGAGTGGGGATGGTAGTAGTGATAGGCATCCATCACACCAAGGATGGGGATGGTAGTAGTGACAGGCATCCAGCCCCCCATGAGTGGGGATGGTAGTAGTGATAGGCATCCTGCCCCCCATGAGTGGGGATGGTAGTGGTGGCAGGCGTCCTGCCCCCATGAGTAGGGGTAGTGGTGGCAGGCATCCTGCCCCCCATGAGTAGGGGTAGTGGTGGTGGCAGGCATCCATCACACCAAGGGTGGGGATGGTAGTAGTGGCAGGCATCCAGCACCCCATGAGTGGGGATGGTAGTAGTGATAGGCATCCAGCCCCCCATGAGTGGGGATGGTAGTAGTGGCAGGCATCCAGCCCCCCATGAGTGGGGATGGTAGTAGTGATAGGCATCCTGCCCCCCATGAGTGGGGATGGTAGTGGTGGCAGGCATCCTGCCCCCCATGAGTAGGGGTAGTGGTGGCAGGCATCCAGCCCCGAATGAGTGGTGATGGTAGTAGTGATAGGCATCCTGCCCCCCATGAGTGGGTATGGTAGTAGTGGCAGGCATCCAGCCCCCCATGAGTGGGGATGGTAGTAGTGATAGGCATCCTGCCCCCATGAGTGGGGATGGTAGAAGTGGCAGGCATCCTGCCCCCATGAGTAGGGGTAGTGGTGGCAGGCATCCTGCCCCACATGAGTAGGGGTAGTGGTGGTGGCAGGCATCCATCACACCAAGGGTGGGGATGGTAGTAGTGATAGGCATCCATCACACCAAGGGTGGGATGGTAGTAGTGGCAGGCATCCAGCACCCCATGAGTGGGGATGGTAGTAGTGATAGGCATCCTGCCCCCCATGAGTGGGGATGGTAGTGGTGGCAGGCATCCTGCCCCCCATGAGTGGGGATGGTAGTAGTGATGGGCATCCAGGCCCCCATGAGTAGGGGTAGTGGTGGTGGCAGGCATCCATCACACCAAGGGTGGGGATGGTAGTAGTGGCAGGCATCCAGCACCCCATGAGTGGGGATGGTAGTAGTGATAGGCATCCAGCCCCCCATGAGTGGGGATGGTAGTAGTGGCAGGCATCCAGCCCCCCATGAGTGGGGATGGTAGTAGTGATAGGCATCCTGCCCCCCATGAGTGGGGATGGTAGTAGTGGCATGCATCCAGCCCCCCATGAGTGGGGATGGTAGTAGTGATAGGCATCCTGCCCCCCATGAGTGGGGATGGTAGTAGTGATAGGCATCCAGCCCCCCATGAGTGGGGATGGTAGTAGTGATAGGCATCCAGGCCCCCCTGAGTAGGGGTGGTGGGGTGGCAGGCATCCAGGCCCCTATGGGTGTGTATGGCATTGGTGATGCCCATCCCACCCCTATGATTGTGCTGTTGCTAGTGTACATCATTTGTGCATCCCTATGTGTGTGTGACATATTTCGGGTACGTGTCGTTTGTTTGTGTTGTGGGTGTTTGACTTACCGTCTGCGCCGTACGCGTCCGAACCGGTCCCGGTAATAGATGTAGAGTATAGGTAGGACCTGCGCGATGGGATTCATGGTTGGGTCGTCTCGTTCGGGTTTCGCGTGTCTTCGACTCGTACTCGTCGCTGGCTTGTTCGTCTCGTAGCCGTGGATCTTCTTGTGGCGCGAATCGGAGCTTATGTGCGGCTCTCCCGGATGCTGAAACGTGCCGGACGTAGCGACGGGTTCAGCGCGTACGGAGCGCGCATCGTACTAGTCCGGCCGGAAGGTGCTGTGTATTTGCTTCCGTGCGACTCGAATCGGCGTTTGCGGATCCGGCTCGGGCGGGGAACAGGAGCTGGATTGGGTAAGTACGGCTCGCTCGGAATCTGGGCTGTTGTGCGCATCGTACTTGTTCGTTCGGTGTGGTATTCGAATCGGTCGGAAAACACGCGTTCGGCTTGGTTTTTTCCGGACGAATACTGTTAGGTGCGCTTCCGGACGACTTCGGAATCGACCCCTTAGTCTGCTGTGAGATTAAAGTACTTGCTGTTGAAAAAACTACAAGCATTAGGCTGGGCATTAAGGTATTGTATCTGTTGATTGACTTTTGGGCTCTGAGCTCTTGCCCGCCCTCACTGCCTTCCCGAAATGCCTATATGCTCACTCTCACTACCCTGAGAGTTAAGTGCAGAACGGGTTGTACATGGCATAGTTTGTAAAGCCATAGCAGGACAGATCCCTGGACGCTGGCGGCACTCCAACTGAACCATCATGGTTGGGGCCATGTGGCCACTGTCTGCCCTTTGACTCCCTCAACGGAGTTTCATAGAAACAATACATCTGCTTACAGACAACCAAAGATGTCTATGGTGAAGACCTAAAAATGATCGACACATCAAAGTTATGATATGGTATGGAGTTGAAACAACATAGAGGTGATGTAGAAATATTTTTTGAACTTGGGGTATCTTTATGAGACCAAAAACTGATGAGCTCCTATTCCCAAAATTATAACGTTGCCCAAAACTCTTGTGTAATTAGACAAATTCAACATCAACTCTAAATGATTAAGAGTAACAATAATTCTGACAGCACACATTTGTTTGTACTAGAGTATAATATCTACTATATGATTACACATTTTAGATGACCTCTTTGGAATTCAGCTCACTTGTACTCTGGACTTATTGAATTGAGCACTGATTAAGTGTATCAGCTGTATTTTATATATCATTATAACCTTTTTAATTGATGTTTATCCAAATGAGTTTGGTATGCTTACTGGACTAATGGATCCAGTGTGAAGATCTGTGTTTGGCACTTTGGTTATAAGTTGAAATCCATAAAATGAATAACACTGAACTGATTAATAATAAGCATATTGGGCTGGATTCACAAAGGTAAACTGAGATGAAAGTCTATCTTTACGGCTTTCGGTATTCACAAAAGGCATTTACTACTTATAAATGCCCTTTGTGAATACAAAAAGTCGTAAAGTTTGACTTTTGGTATTCACAAAGGGCATTTACGGGTAGTAAATGACCTTTGTGAATACCAAAAGTCGTAAAGTTAGACTTTCGTCTCAGTTTACCTTTGTGAATCGGGTCCAAACTTTCTAAATAGTGCTAAAACAATTCCTATGGGTAAATATGTAACTACAAATTCACCTGTTATGTTTACTCCTGGTTGCACAACACTAACTTTTATAAACAATTTAATGGTTATTGAAGTTTGAGTTTTCTACAAAATCTGCTTATATTAGAGGTACATTATGGTCTCACTTTTACTGGTAGTGCAGAGCCTGTTCTCTGGAACTGGTGAGTAATATTTTGTCATGCAATTTGGGCGAAGTAGGGTAACATAAGGGTGGTTGTAAGGAAGTTTACAGTGAGTTTGGGAAATATTAATTGTAATTTTTCCTTCATATACTTCAAAGGCCAAGACATCCCCTCCTTTAACTGAGTGAAGGCTCATTCCCACTGGTTAACTTTGGCACACACACTGCAATTGATACATAAGTACTGTGTCATCCCTATTGCCAGTTCTGACCTTCACAATACTGAAAACATGAGTAAAAATGTCATGAAGTGGCTCAAAGAGACATCTAACTAGTGGGTCAGTCACTAAACATATTAAGCTCTTCAATGCGGTAGAATCTCCTGCTACTCAATAGTGGGTTCCCTATTGTTGACACATATAATGACATCAGCTTAAGCATAATTGGTATTTGAGATAGTGCACATATACCAGTAGCATTACCTTGCACCACTGTTCCTTGTCTGGCTGTATGCCGGAGCTTGAATATATACTTAGTAGGTGGAATGTCTCCTTTTTGGGAAGAACTGAATGCCATGTGAGGGATAGATATGTGATGTGACAGAGACAGGTTTATTAGCTTGTTATCAACATTCTTTTTACCTTTCGTTGGCAGGTGCATGGATTTCAGATGCACTGATTTTGTTGCATGACAATAGATTCCAAGCGGCATGTATATTTAACTTGCCATCACTTCCCTGATGGTGAAATAACTTTTCAGAATCTTCTGCTGCATGGTTCACTGAGTACAGCATGTATGCTGAGACATAGCTTTCTGGCCACATTGAATGTGTGCACGTTTTTGCTTAGTAGAGAAGGTTATTCTATTGGTATACTATGAAGGGTATTATATGGATTTCTATTCCATTTTAGAAATAATTTGGTCATGGTGTGCTAGACAGAGTGGTAAACCCACAAGGGAGTTACCTGAAAATGCTAGGGATAACCACCAAATATAATGTGGCTTTCATACTGGGAGTTAAGAACTAGAATAGGTATATGTAGGAAGGTAGAATCCTTCTGCATAGTTGCCCCTACTTTTTGCCTGGTGCTGTGATGGTTTCTGACTAGTCTGACTGGGATCCTGCTAATCAGGACCCCAGTCTCTGTGCTTTCTCCCCTAAATTGGTATGGTAAGTACTTAGGTACGTCCCAGATTGAACTGGTGTACCCTTATCAGTCCTTAGTATATGGTACTAAGGTGCCCGGGCCATAGGTACACCAGGCGTCCCCCATGGACTGAAGCAGGTATTATGCCACCCATGGGAGACCACTCAAACTGGAACTACAGCCCTGCCATTGCAGCCTGTGTAAGCTGGTGCTAGCACCACTTATGAAAGATATAGGTTTCCCTATATCTAAGGTCACTGCACTTAAAACCTATAAGTCACCCCTAAAGCAGGCCTTTCAATCCTGAAGGCAGGGTGCTCGGTTCTAAGTGTGAGGGTGCCCCTGCATGAGCAGGACACCCCTACAACCTTCGGAGTCCATTCTCCCGGGCTGTAAGTGCATCAGCCATTACGATACATAGAGTGGCCATGCGTCATTATGCGATGACCATCTCTAAACTGGCTGTAATGAACCCTGTCATGTTTGGTATCAAACATGTTGGAATCATACCCCCACACCGTAAACGGTGTGGGAGGCATGATTCCATGCAATGGTGTGGGAGGTATGATTCAATGCACTGTAAAGTTCCTCCGGGAGGTCCTCAGTGCTCCTGGTACAAGTCTTCTAGACCCAGACAGCCCAACATGGCTGCTGCCGACCAGAGACAGGATTCTGCCTTCCTGCTGCTGTGCCAAGCTGAAGCAGGGGAAGGCAGAACAATAGGTATCCTATCACAGGGAGATGTAACCACCTCCCATTCAGGGTTTAGTGAATTGGGACCAGATGGGAGCGTTTGCCAGCGCCACTCAGTCTGCTTGAAGGGCACATTTGGTGCCCTCCTTGCATAGTCAAGTTCAAACCAGCTCAGGGAGCTGTTGGCTCCCGCTCTGGCGGGAAACTGGACAAAGGACATGGGAGTATCCTCCCCACTGTCCAACCCCTCCCCTGGGAGGGAACCCTGAATCATCCCAACCCTTTCCTTTGGGTACTTACGGGCTTACCTAAGAGTGGGTCCCTAGATTAGTGGTGGGACAAGATTCATTTCAAGACACCACTTCTTCTTCGACCGTCTGGGCCCTCTGGACTTCGGTCTGGGCATCAAGGCTGCAACTGGGAAGACTGCTGCTGCTCCTGATCTCGTCGCCCTGCTCGTCTGCTGCAACGTCCGTGCCTTTGCTCCATACAGGAACTTTCCAAGGCCTGTGGGCATCCAGGACTCCCTTGAAGTGAAGGCCACAGACTCCGAAAGGCTCAGCAACACAGGTGGTGGTTCTTCACATCCCTCGAGGCCTGCCCTGACCTCTCACCCAGTTTGAGGCCAGTATCTCTTGTCGGAGCCACAGGAACTGAACCCCTGTGGACTTGCTGTTGCAAAGGCTTGTTGGCTTTCTTCCTCCAAGATTTTCGGGCTCCAAGTAGCCCCAAACTCAAGCATCTCCAGTGACCAAGATCTTTGTCCTCACCAGAACTCTTGCATCGTGGGCTTGCATCTTTGGTGAGCTGCTCGAGGTGCTATCGCAACTCCATTGCCTCCGACCTGTGGGTCTCCTTGAGGGTCATCTTTGAATTCCGCAGGCTCCCCTGATTGCTCGGGGCCTGCCCTGACTCCCCTTCTTGTCGTGAGTCACCTGGATCTTGGTGGTCCTGACACTGAACCTTCTTCAATTTCCACTTTGGTTGCAGTTGCAAAGGCTTGTTGGTGCTCTTGACGGACACCGACCCCTCAACTCTCGATATCCGACATGGGACGGCTCGTGTACGGCTCCTGGTCTTCCACAGCATCGCCTGGTCCGCACAGCTGCAGTTCCTAGGTCACCGTCAGCTCTCCTGCAACACTCGACATCGGTGGGCATTCGTCTTCCGTGCCTCCTGGTCACTCCTGAGTGGCATAGACTCTGTCCCCTCTGCTTGCAGGTTCTTCACATCTTGAACCCACCTTTGGGTTCCACCGGAAACTTTCACCTTCTCCAGCAGTGGTATCTTCCTGAAGTCCTCCATTGAGTTTGACAGCAGTTTCCGACACCACTTCACACCTATGCACGCAGCTTCCCTGGTGTAGGTATCCTGGTTCCTAGGGTATCCACGGTGGGGTGGCTCTCCAACCTTCTGCCTTTCACGGGGTATCTTCAGGGTCCACTGGGAAGGGTCCTTTTTCTATAAAATTGCAACCGTGACTTACCCATTGACTTGTATTGAGCCTGCGGTCCTGTTCCTACTCTGCACACGGCTTCCGTGGTGTTCCTGGTTACTTACCTCGGGTGGTTCCTTGGGTCCCCGGCACTTCTACGTCTTCTGTGTATAGTCTTGACTTGGGTCGTGGTTTGCATACCACTATTTTAGTATATGGTTTGGTCTTCCCCTGGCGACCACTGTGTATGGTGTGCTACTTACCTGTTTTCTTGCAAAGTATTGTGTGCATTCTGTGTATCCCCGGGTAGGAGATATTGTATGTGTTAGTGAGTGTCTTATAATAAGTACATATTTTTATAAATATACTGTGTGGTTCTATTTCACTTAATCTACACCTATAAGATTACGTTCTGGTAAAACAAGCTGCTTTACACTCCTTCTGAATTAAGCCTGAAGGCTGCTCTCCACAACTACCACTTAGAGAGCTTTCTAAGGTTGTCTAAGGCCACTAAAATCACCATTAGGGTTGTCTGGATTAGTGCAAGGTGCCCACTTACATAAAAGTACACCATATACTAAGCCAGCTTCTCACAGTACAAGAAATACACTATTAACTCAGGAGTGATTTCCTTTGCATTATAGACCTATTATTGCATTAGCTAGATCTTCCCTGTTCCAGGCCCTAGAAGTAGTACCTGTACCACCGTACTGCCCAGTGGGATGTACGGAGGAACACTCTCTGCTATAGTGCACAATCTGGATGGATCTAGTGGACGTATGGAAAATAAGAAACGGACAAGCAAGGTTTTTTTTTATTGTCATTTAGCAGAACATGACACATGCACGAGGAAAGTTTAGGCACTAACAGGGAATGACATGGTTCATGAATTCAATAGAGCAGATTCTGTGAACCAATAATGTCAATTAATTGATGGATTTCCTCACTATTCTTGTATTTGTCATACACTGGAATATTTAAGTTGCATTATGCTCTGACTGGATGAAATCGTTCCACGCTGTACCTCCAGGAGATTCTTTTTAATTTGCTTTTTGGAACTTCATGGGAGGGCATGTTTTTCCTTGCTCTCTCATCCTTTTTGTGACTATTAGCACACCCCGGGCACCCATATACTTTCTTTGCAGAATGCCGCACTCCTCACCTCAAAGTTTTGCCTCCTCACTCCCATTCCCACTCTCCATCACAGTGGACATGCTTTCATGTATTTTGTTATGGGGCTCAGCAATCACGTAGTGCTGTTGGGGCTCACACACTTTTTTCTCACTGAACAAGCACTGTTGTTTTTTTACCATTTTAATTTACCATTCTAACCTAGCTGTTCGGTAAGTTAGAATGGTAAACTGAAAATGGCTGCCATGCGTCATGATGCAATGCCACATGCGTCACAACACATACATATATATAAGTATATATGCATAAATATATGTCATACCTGCATATGCATGCATTATGACTTGTGCTTGTGCATGCTTCATGATGCCTGAAGGCCATCTTGGAATGGGTTTCCCTTGACAGGAAACCCATTCCAAGATTGCTAGTCATGGATGAAACCAATAGATCATCCATTTAAAACTGAGACCTATTGGCTTTGCCAATGCTTGTTTGGTTTCAAGTTTGGATGAGCTAATGGAGCAAGGTAATATGTTCTGAGGAGTCTATTAGTAGGGTTTGGGTATCCAGTCCTATGGGAACACTTGTGGTAGAGTTCAGTCCTATGGTAACAAATGTGTATAATTCACACTGTCTCCTTACACCGGGAGCACATTATATCTCCCAATCACAACCATCCTTCACATTTTTAACCCTGGCCGGAGGGCCCAGGAATAAAGTTCTAGGCACAGCTGCACCTCCGAGTTAGTTTTAACCCACACCACACTGCACTTTCACTTCCGACGTTCCCAGTCACTTTTGCATTGCTTCTCTTTTATGTTGTATTGTCTTCCCCTACCCTATTGCTCCACCCCAGGCGTGGGCTGCGCTGGGGTGTTTTCCCGGTGGTGTAAACTGTCGTCTTCAGCGAGGGTCAATGGTTATTCGATCAGGTTCCATCTAAGACTGTATGTATAAGGCAATAGGGGAGTACTTTATGTGAATTGAGTGTTCTAACACGGAGGATGTACTCTCTCTAAATTTTCCTCTTGACCCCTTAAAGTAACATCTGTTACTATTGTGTATTGATCTTTCAATCTAGCCACATCCTCCACCACTCCAACTCTAGGAACACTTGCCCGTTCCACTATAACAAGGCTACCTATCACAGACTCCTGAGGCTGAACAAAAGTCATCCTTGACGCTGGAGAACACTCCTTGAACACAACAAAAGTATTAAAAGTTGCGAAATTGAAGAGATAGATGGCCAACTTCTTATACCAAATGTAAGCCTTTCGTACAGCAGTGTAAGTTTCCAACCTCTGATCTACTCTATCTATACCACCCACGTGCTTATTTTAGTCTACAATGCACACAGGTTTGCGCACTTCAGCAACCTGACCTCAAACAGTCACAGGTGAAGTACTTTCATCATGGATGGTAGTCAGCATGTAGACATCCCTCCTGTCCACAAATTTCACAGCTAGCAGTTCATCACTACGCAAGGCACTGCACTGTCCCCTCTCAAGTTTTTTGCAAACAAGCTCTTTTGGGTAACCTTTACGGTTAAAGCGGATTGTACCATAAGCAAGAGTGTCCACTTTGAGCAATTCCTTAAACAAATGCACAGCAGTGTAGAAGTTATCTAAGTACAAAAAAAGACCTCTACCAAGATCCCACACAATTTTCTCTGAAACTCCTAAAGTGGATGGACAACCAGGGGGGTCAATAGTGGAATCCCTACCAGTGCACACCCGAAAATTATAGACATATCCTGTCCTACTCTCAGACAGCATATACATCTTAATTCCATAACGTGCCCTCTTGCTACGAATGTACTGCCTAAAAACCAAACGGCTCTTGAACAAGACCAAAGACTCATCAACATCTATTTGTTTCCCTGGAGTATAGATCTCTGAAAAATGATCTACAAAGTGATCAAGGACAGGTCGAATATTCAAAAGACGGTCACAGTCAGGGTGATCTTGCCAAAGCATTATCAACAAAATGCTGCATCCGAAGCAAAAGTAAATAACGATCACGACTCATAATTGCAGGAAATATGGCTGTTGCCATCAAGGGACTGGTAGACTAGTATGAAGACAGGGACGGCTTCCGTATCAAGAATGCACTGCTATCAGCGCTGGGATGTGATCCAGCGCAACCCCATAATTCCTGATGTCAGGGACCAAAGGAAATCTCGTCATGCATAAACTTCTTTATCAAACAACGGGCCCATCACACATTTCCCATAAATGATCCCTGATGACTGGCGCTGGATTTGGGGGGTTTAATTTGTCAGTTTTATTAAATACTATACGTCACATTAATAACATTTTGTATCTTTCCTAACTATTAGTAATTCAACTTCTTCTTCTTCTGGTCGATGGACCATTAGTTGAAGAGTTGATGGTGACTATGATTAACTAAACAGTTTAACATTTAACTAAATAACCACAAAGTCATTTCTTCAGTTAATGATTTTATCTTAATAATGCTCGTGATTATGTCGTCAGTGCACATACAAGATTACATATAAGAGAACAAATTATCAAGCAATGTAATCAAAATGAACCATTTGCATCGATATCAAAGCATGCAAAGGAATGGGGGAAAGAAGGTACAGCATAAATACTTGCAGAAAATATATTTGCAACTTTAAGCAAACAAGGAGGGTAATACCCACCAAAGAAAATAGGAAACCACTTCCTTGGCCGAGGTTGTGGCAAGAGGTCCCCAGAGATAGGCTCGGAGGACAAAGTTAAACAGGACAGATGCAGCAGAATTTACTACACTAACAACTAGAATAAATCTCCCACTTAATCTACCTCCTCAGTCGCAGTCTCCTCCCCAGCACTCCCGCAACGTTCTCGTACCTAAAGTTCTCTGATTCTGTGCAGGACTGCTCTTTCTGTCTTGGATCTTCTCTATGTGTTCTGTTCTGCATTCTCTCTCTGCGTTCTCCTCTCTCCTCACTCCTCTCTCTTTCTCAGACGCCGACTCATGCCACACCCCCAATTGGGATATCAGTTATACCTTTCTGCCTAACTCACTATCTTACAATGTTGCAGTATCGCTCAAAACTCAGTCTGTATTGGTTGTCGTAAATCATACTAGGGTCGTCTCATCCAGCTCTCCCCACGAATCCATCCTACACCGGTTCTAACAAAGGAAGGATTTAAGACCAATGCATTCGTATATTTCTAACATTCATAATTATACAATTGGCTACAATGTTCATTATAATATCCACTTTCACATTTGCATTGCACGTAGTGATGGCGGTTCCCACAGTCGCTGTCGCATCTTGGCACATAAACAATAAGACACAGGTCAACATGGCCTTCACACGGATTGCATCATCGGGTACACTCAGCAGTCTGCGAGCAGGCAACCCCTCTTGGCACATGCGCACTTCATGCCGACCAGGCCAACCACATGCTGGCTTGAACGAGAGGCCATTTTCATGCAGGCCCAATCCCGTACTAAAATAAACAAACACAAAAGAATATTAATTTGTGAAATAAAACCCATTATGTTTACCTCCCACCATACTAATGCCCTGTGTTAAATAATTCCTAGCGAAAGCTTATTAGTTTAAAGCAAACTTCTCATTATTCGTGCACAACATGCAAAATGTGCAATGTACAACACAGCATAAACGTGCATTAGTACGGTTTTTCAAAGTGCAAACAGTTAATACGTACTCATGCCAACATGATTTAGTGTATTATGTAAATTGCGTTTGCTCCCTGTGTAAATGCGTGTATCCGGAGTTGATTAGTTCATGCAGTTAATACAATTATAGAGTTGCTTGATTTCATGAGGATATATTTACAAACCTCACTCCATCAGATGCCTTCGGGTAGCCACGTGCTTAAGAAATGCTGATTCATTCATTCAAGCCCATCAAAAAAGTTAAACCCAAAAACTTCTTCATCTCATCCAGATTTGTGGGAGTCCACCGGGTAGCTCTACAGCAGGGCCTAAGTCTGGCACTGTTGTCCCTTAACTGTTCAGCATACAAATTAGTCTGCTCTACAATCTCAGCAAAAAATACTTCATCCATAAACAACTGAAAAAACAGTAGGCAAAATCTTTTCACAATTCACTCTACACCCCGCATCATCACTAAAGGCAGGCAACACCGGCTGCACCATGTTTGGATTAACCTAGAGTCCAGCACTTCAAATGGGAAGCCTTCCAGCCCCAGGCTGCAATCCAGATGCCTCTTGCTACACCATTGACACATCAGTGTCCTCCTCTAAAACAGGTTCTTCATCTGCACTGAGAGTAGCTTCATCATCAGATGATTCCTCGTGGACAGAAAAGTCACTGCCAGAATCTTGCACTTCCTCCTCTGCCTCAGATGCACTGTCAGTCTCATAATCATGGTCAGAGGAAGATTCAAAAAGCATACCAACCACCTGCTGAGCAGTAATCTAGCAGTTTACCATAATCCTTACTAATAAAGGTAACTTGACAAACACGTCAACAACAACAAACACTTTGTAAAACAAGTAATAAACAAAATGTGGCTTTATCACAAAGACCTATGTACTCCAAAACAATACCACTCACTTGCCAGAAACACCTAGACTCACCACCACCTACTCTGCACGGACGCAGCAGGGACCAACAGTATACCACTAAAAAAGAAAAAGAAAATGACACGAGACAACGCAATGCACATCATGCACAAATCCAAAAACAATTCCACACTCAAAACATAAGCTAAATATGCTGCTATTATGACACCACTTCCAAAAAATTAATTTATGCATGACAATAATACTCATTTGGAGTAAACACAACAAAAATGTTTTTCTTACCAAACACAAATACGCAAACAGCAGACCAACCACTGCCGAAACTGCAGATAGGAATCAAAAGCTTTGCACTAGATAAAACATTACAATCACATATGCAAATAACGCACCACAATCTACCAGCCAAGCTGGGGGGCAGATGGGCCTAAAAATAAAGCCAAAACATGCACTCCCAAAAGGGGCCTCTCCCCAAAAACAACTTAGTGAAACCAACATCCCCGGTGTCTAGTGGCTGCTGCCTCCCTTGGGGGCAAGTGGGCCTAAAAGCAGAAAGCCAATCTGCCCCCAATGGGGCAGAAACAGCCTAAATTATCACCCCCTGAAAGGGGAGTGACCTGTACCCAAGGGGCCGCTCCCCAACAACAACATTCAGCCACCACTGGTGTCTAGTGGCTTCTGCCCCCCCCCGCCTTGGGGACAAAGGGCCTAAAAACATAAGGCCGATCTGCCCCCAATTGGGGCAGAAATGGCCAAAATATTCACCCCAGTAATGGGGAGCGACCCTTGCCCAAGGGGCCTCCCGCCAAAATAGATCCATAAAGAAATCCCTGGTGTCCAGTGGATTCTGATCCCTTTGGGAGGCAGATGGGCCTAAAAACATACGGCCAAGGGGGGCAGAAACGGCCAAAAAAATCACCCCAATAAAGGAGAGCGACCCTTGCCCAAGGGGCCACTCCCCAACATTGCCAAAGAAAATCCCTGGTGTCTAATGGCTTCTGCCCCCCTTGGGAGGCAGAAACGGCCAAAATAAAGACCCCCCATTAAGGGGAGCGACCCTTGCCCAAGCGGCCGCAACCCAACATCAAGATTTAGAAATGGAAATCCTTGGTGGCCTAGTGGGGATGAAATAAAAATAAAAAACGATCTGCCCCCAAGGGGGGAGGGCAGAAATGGCCAACATGATTGCTCCCCCAAGGGGAGCGACCCTTCCCCAAGGGGCTGCTCCCCGCAAAGCTGAAAATGATTTTTAAAAAATCACTGGTTTCTAGTGGGCATTCCTATTGCACGTTCGAGCCCCATGCGCGATCTTGCAGCAGGAATTCTCTAAAGAGACATCGAAGGAAAGGAAAACCCTTTCCTTTCCCCCGATGCCTCTTTGATTTGAAACCCCCCCCCCCCTCCCTGAGGAGAAACTCACCTTCTCCTCCTGGACGCGCTGGAAGCAAATGGCTTCCATCGCGTGCAACTTCTTTTAATGACATCGGCGCGCGGTGCACGCTGACGTCATTAGATGGCGTGGAGAGGGGGCAGGTGATTAGCAGCGGAAGGGCTTCCACTGCCTTCCCTGATGGGGGTTATTAAATGGGCAGCCTACGGGGTGAGCGCCAGTGCTTCCCCGTGGGTGGGTGTGAGGACGGCCGGGAGCCGTCCCACGCACAGGCCCACTGTGGCGTGTGACAGCTCCCGGCCGTCACACGCATGCAAGGGGTTAATACATCAGAGAATGTAGATCCCTTGCAAACAGTTTTCATGGTACTCAGAACTGTTTCTGAGACTTTATCTCTTGTTCCAAGGTTGGACACAGGATGCAGTGGAAGGGCGAGTAACATATCTCTCTGTTGAGATGAGCAACAGCATTGGCCACACCTTTCATCACTATGTTCATGTAGATGTTGCATTTTGATGGCCATTGGCATACCTGTCAAAACGGGTTCAATTTAGTCAGGTTTAACACTAAGAGTCCCTCCTTTCTCCTTGAGAGTTTGCTTACCGTAACCTGACAGATCTACAGTGGTCCCTATGGTAACCCACAAACCTGTGCTTAAACATATACATTCGACATATACATTGAGACCCACAACACAGGGAACCTCAGTTGCTCTTTTACATGCCACACACATGCCTCGTGCACTCAGGGAGAAGTGAGGAGCCCTAGGCATGACTTCCTGGATTTACTTGGGTATGCAGCAGCTATCCTCTGCAGTACCTAGTAAAAATACCTGCGCCATACGAACATCGATCAGGTGCCCTAAAGAATCAATTGTGTCAAGGCCTAGCTAGGCTAGGAAAGCATAGAAACCCATATTAAAAGGAGTTCCACTTTGAGTCGTCAACTATATCCAACAGAGTAGAATACTCTTCTGGGAGCAATTTAATCAAAACCTTGTATCACACAGCCAAGTGGTCTCAAGACAAATCTCCTATACAGTACAACATACCAGGTTGGTCATCATAATTGGTGGAATCAGAAGCATGGCAGGCTGGGATTGATTTGCCAAGGACTTTTGACCTTGTGGCTTGTAAATGTACACTGTGGTCACTATTCACTACACCACTGGGCTGGTGGTTGGGTGGAGGTCTCCCGCTTTATTGATCGACTGTTCTCACCCTTGTTTTTCTCTGCAGCTGATCTCAGAGTGGACATCAGCTGGGCCAATCTGTCATCAAACCAGTGATCAGAACATCAAAGGGAGTAATGAAAGCAGTGTTAGCTGTTATGCTGTTACATGAGTAAGGGTGAAGCAGGGACAGTGCTGGCCAGGTTCAGATCACGAGCTCACTCCCAAAGCCGCGCAGTCGTTCACAGACACCGGCACTTACCATAGAGAAGTCAAGTGCTGCGGGTCCCCTTATAGCATGTGCAATGGCAGGTGCTCTGCGTTCCTGGGAGGACTGCTGGTCGCCAGTGAATGGAGCTGTTGTTGCCCTAATAGTAAACAGGAAGCTCAGAAAACAGCTGTGCATTCAGCAAGTGCAACAAATAACCTGTGTTGCAGGAATTGAAATCACCAGAAGAATGAAGGATGTTGGAAAAGAGCTTTAATTTTCTATTAACACACTTTACAGTGTGACATTAGTGCACGTTGACCTAATTTAACACCATCCTTAATCATGCTCCTTAAATCACAGCCCCCATGCACAGTGCAAGGCATAGGTTTTGGTCTGGACTCACACGAAACGTCAGATACACACTGCCACATTATATAGAGGAACAGAGAATTGATCTGATAAATTGGCTGAGGACATATGGCTGACTGAGCCAGCATGCTTGCCAACATTCATAACTGCTCTGAGTCTGTGGATCCTACTCAATGTCCAACGTTGCTCTTGTATTCTCCGTGTCATCACCCCCTCTTGCATCCCCAGTACTTGACCCCTGCTTTTTGGAGAATTTGGTTAATGATTTTGCGCCTGTGGCCCATGCAGGCTTCATTGTCATATATTCACTCTTTTTCATGACAAATAATTTGTTATATTATGAAAGCTTTGGCCGTGGCTACCAAGACACCCGGAGAGTATTAAAAGCTTTAGCCATTGCTACCAAGACACCCGGAGAGTATTGAAAGCTTTAGCCATGACTACCAAGACACCCAGAGAGTATTAAAAGCTTTAGCCATTGCTACCAAGACACCCAGAGAGTATTGAAAGCTTTAGCCATGACTACCAAGACACCCGGAGAGTGTTGAAAGCTTTAGCCATGGCTACCAAGACACCCGGAGAGTCTTGAAAGCTTTAGCCATGACTACCAAGACACCCGGAGAGTGTTGAAAGCTTTGGCCATGGCTACCAAGAAACCCGGAGAGTGTTGAAAGCTTTGGCCACGGCTACCAAGAAACCCGGAGAGTATTGAAAGCTTTAGCCATGGCTACCAAGACACCCAGAGAGTATTGAAAGCTTTGGCCATGGCTACCAAGAAATCCGGAGAGTATTGAAAGCTTTAGCCATGGCTACCAAGACACCCGGAGAGTCTTGAAAGCTTTAGCCATGACTACCAAGACACCCGGAGAGTATTAAAAGCTTTAGCCATTGCTACCAAGACACCCGGAGAGTCTTGAAAGCTTTGGTCGTGGCTACCAAGACACCCAGAGAGTATTGAAAGCTTTGGCCATGGCTACCAAGACACTCGGAGAGTATTGAAAGCTTTGGCCATGGCTACAAAGACACCCCTGTCATCCAACATGACTGTTCTGTTTTTTGAGGCCCTAGAAGACAAGGAGCTGAGCGGACTGCAGGAGACTTTGCAGTTTTTGCATTCTGAACTTGGTTTCCATAAAATCAGGGATTGAATGATAAATTGCCCTATGTACAAAAAACCATGGATTTAAAGAGCACTCTGGGCCAAATGTACAAAGCATTTTTCTGGTTGTAAACTGCACAAATGCAATTCAGTAACTTGTTGCCAAATCGCATTTTGCGATTCGATATTTGGAAGGACCGTGTTTAGGGCGTCCCTTCCAAATACCGAAGCGATATGGTATGTATTACTGTTTTACGACAAAATTCCTGTCTCAAAACAGTAGTACTTTACCACTGGTTTAAAACTGGTGGTAACCCATTCACAAAGGGGAAGGGGTCCCTTGAGAATGTAAAATAATAATATTTTCTAAGAGCAGGCAGTTGTACTGGATGTGCAAGGGAGAGGAACCGGCTCTTGTTGCTTTGCTTGTGTTGTGTGTGCAGGACAGGAAGGATTTTCTGCTTTGGGGTCATATGTCTCATGAAGTCAGGCTCCCTCTAAGGGCCCTATTATTAGTTTGACGGTGCGGCGGTGGGACCACCCCGCCGCCGCACCACCAAACCTGTGTGCAGACCGCCCGCTTTTATGACTTTTTTAGTCATTGGCGGGCTTTTCCTTTGGCGTTCCCACGGAGGTGCCTATAAAATAGGCACCACAATGGGCACGGAGGTGCCTATAAAATAGGCACCACAATGGGAACGTCAAAGGAAGTTTCAGCACGGCATGGACTGAAAAGTCCATGCTGTGCTGGAACATCTATGCATGCACATAGGGGGACACATGTTGTGCCCCTGTGTGCATCCACAAGGCTTGAGGCACAAGGGGACCCTACAGGGCCCCCTTTCTTTCCTCACCGCCACTGTTTTCATGAAGGAAAGACCTCCATGGAAACAGTGGTGGTGATGAAAGTCGTAATATAGGTGCCTCTGGCCCGCCGCACCACCGCCAGGGAACGGCGGTTCCCTGGCGAGTCGGCGGTCTCAGTGTGGCATGACCACTAAGGTCGCAATGGGGCGGTCGCAAGGCAGCCACCACCACGAGTCTGGCGGTCCCCGGACCGCCAGACTCATAATAGGCCCCTAAGAATGTTGTGTTGTCTGCTGAGCGTGACCTAAATGCGTCTGTCATGTCAAAGGATTTTCTTTAGATCACAAATACCGGTAGTTCATCGAAGTTGGAAACTAAGAATGAAAGAGTTGGAAGGATTATTGATACAGTGAAAAATTTGAATATTTCATTAGCAATTGAAGTGTACCAGCCTCATTACTTCACATCTTTGTTGGGTTGTTAGGTACGTTTCCTTAATCCACGTTTGTTACCATCATGATCACTCTATTCACCCTTTTATGGGTTTCTTTACTTACCATCCCATGCGTGTTGCCAAATTTTAATGTAACCTGCAGACAGATTCTGTAAATAAAAGCTTTTATTTGCAGACCCAGGCACAACACGTTACACGCTTTTACCACAAGCAGTGCTGTTCCACAACTGACCACACTAACATTCTACATGCAGAAGGCAGAGTGTTGACATAGAAGAACGAATGTGTCCCGTTTCCTTCTTCCTCCTCCAATCAGAAGGTCCTAGCCCTGCAATCTTGCTGGCTCTTTACCGGGCTTCTTACTCAACTTGGCCTCAGTCCTTGGAATTTAGTTGACCTTTGCTCGTGCTCCCTCTTGAGGGGAGGGAGGAGAGACTGTCTCTAAGTCAGCATGTATATGGGATCATTTGAGGACTAGAGAGGCCGAGGGCAGGATGAGGAGAGGGCAGAGAGACAAAGGAATAAAAGAAGTGAATGATGGGCAAACATTGAGAGAAACACAAGCATAGATTGAGTAATTAGAGAATGTTATAATGTTTTGTATAGCACGCAAGCATATGACAGATCATTTCAGAAGGATGACACGACCACTAAAGAGTGAAGAGCCTGGTATTGCTCGAGCTGATAGTGGTGGTGGTCTTGACTGCATCGGTGGTGAAGGTGCTACTGGGCGTTGAGGTGTTGGGGGTGCATTGGTGGTATTCGGTGTGTTGTGGAATTGGTGGTATATTATTGGTGTGTTTTTGGTTGTAGTGTGTTACTGGTGTTAGTGTCGGTACTGGTGGTGGAACTGGTGGTGCTGGCAGTGGTCTTATTGGTTGTGGTATTTGTTTTGGAGGTATCAGTGGTGGTTGTTTTGGTGGTATTGGTAGGTGTGGTGGTGTTGGTGGTATAGGCAGAATTGGTACAATTTGTATTCATGGTGGTATTGCTTATATCGCTGGTGGTGGTGATAGTGGTGGTAGTGGTACCACATGAAGACAATGCAACAATAAGCGTGATGATTGAGTGTCCTTTCAATTTGTAACATAGCTCTACGTGCATTGTAGAGCAAGCGCTCTAGAGAAGGAGGAATGAGAACCAAACTGCTAATAGTATAAAATGAAAGAGAAATACTCCTCTAGGTGGAGCCAAAACTCACTTTGTAGAACAAAAGGTCTGGCACACCCATTAAAGCTGTTGGTATCGAGACCTAAACTGAATTAAATTTCCTAGTAAAGCTTAAATGGCGATTGATTATTGATATGCACATGTGCAAGTACAACAGTGCAATTTTATGCTTATTGTACTGTGCATTTGTATATTTGGCTATTTAGCAAATTCAAATCTCCCTAACGTCATTTTGTGAGTGTACATTTAATCACTGTAATAATATACTAGTTGCCACTTCACTTTTTCAGTCACTAAAATTAAATAGGAATTAAAAGCTATATATGAGAAACAATAAATATGGGAAAACATAAACGGAGTGTCAAAAATATAAGTATTGTGAAATCCAATGAAAGCTCTGCAGCACTGGAGTGATATCAATGTTTGAACTCTGGTCAGGGAGTCACTAAGGTAAGTAAGAGAAAGAAGGCTTAAGAGTTGTCTTCCCACTTTCTCAAGCTTAATCCTTTTGAAACTGAGTTTCTTCTCATTTTTTGTCTCCTAAAATGACAATGGCAGTTTTTTGACTGGAATGTGGTTTGGTTATGACTGGAAAATTGGGCTATTGTGATGAAAAACTGAAAAGCAATAAGATGAAAAACAATAACTATGGAAAAATATAAAGAGAATTGTCAAAAATATAAGTACCATAAAATCGAATGAAGGCTCTGCAGCACTGGAGTGATATCAATGTTATGTCAGTGTCTGGTGAGGGAGTTATGTTATGTTATTTAATTTATAGAGCGCAGCAAATACCACGAAGGGTGTCCTGGCACGAAAACTGAAGGTTTGCAACAAGGACATGCTACAGGCAGAGCCTGGAGCGACTAAAAGGTGTTGTCTCAACAGAGAAACTTCTATTAAATGGCATAATGCAAACTACCAGACATCAGAGAACCACGTTTTTAGAGCTTTCCTGAATTGAAGTAAAGGGGGATTTTCCGCAGATGAACAGGAAGTACATTTCACAGTGTTGCTGCACAACCGAAGAAAGCCTTGCCTCCTGTACGACATCAAGTGACATGCGGTAGAAGCAGCAGAAGTGCGTCAGAGGAGCGCAGCAGACGAGAGGCAGTATGCCTCTTGAATTTATTAGCCAGATAGACCAGGCCTATTCCATTAACTGCTTTGTATACCAGGCAGAGTGATTTAAACTTCATTCACTTTTCAACTGGAAGCCAGTGCAGATGTTTTAAGGCCTCTGAAGAGGATGACCAACAAGGAAGGCCCAATATCATCATGGCTGCCACATTCTGAAAACTTTTCAATTTCCTTAGCAGTCCCTTGTCTGCCCCTAAGTAGAGGGAATTGCAGTAATTCATGTGGCTGCGATTACTCGCCTTTATCACCACCTGATGGGCCTGCTTGGGAAAGAAGAGAAGGATCTTCTACAAGACCTTAAGTAAACAAGCATTTGCAATGCAATAGGTCTCGCATTTACGCGAGTTGGAGCTACTGGCATTGTAAATGACAATGCCTTTTATTTCTGTTTTTGGTTTTTAAGACATAAATAAAAGGCATTGACATTTACAATGCTAATAGCTTAAACTTGTGTAAATGTGAGACCTATTGCATTGCAAATGCTTGTTTTAGCTCTATGTGCGTGAAATTAGGAGAGACTTTAATGACATTAAACAGGTTCCCAAAAGAGCATTTTTACTCTGCCCCCAAAACGAACAACAAAATTACTTTTGGAAGGCAGCACCCATTTGAAATAACGCTACGGAAACAGGAAACCAATGGCTGTACAGGAGTTTCACCAATAAACAATAATCAAAAAAATTTAAAGCAAGTCATCAAAGGGAAAACAAAAAAAGCTAATTATTTTTAACAAAAGCCTGCAACACTACAAAAATAATATTAGCAATGTCCAGAGTTAAGCGTCCCAAAATATTGACATGTTTACATTTCCCACGGATTACAACTACATTCATGAGAAAACAATCTTTTTTCAAAACGCTTCCTCAATGACCTTTTTCCCACAACATGCTGTCGAAGAAACACCTTCTGTCTCTCTCGTACCGTTTTTCTGCACCTCACGCCCTCTGAAAAGAGAGACAAGTGACGTGCATGCACCACCAGACTCTAAGGGCCAAACTGCTAAAACGTTCCCAAAAAAAATTACATTTCAACCTACCGATGGAAACATGTTTTATATAGGTACTGCTCGGAAGGGGCAAATGTTGGTTCAAAATGCCAATGCTCGAGGGTAAAGTTTATTTCGTTCTGTGCCAGTACATTCAGCAACATCAGGAGCTTATTGGTGAACCCTAGAGTGTCTCCCAGGTCAGCCCTGGACATTGTGTGTGTCCCTGGGCAAAGACCAGGCCTCTCTGCAGTCCTCATAAAAGTTACTGCAAGTGGTCTGGAGTTTTAAACTCTTCCCACACCCTCTTTAAATGACACGTGCGCTGTTCTCGCCAGAAAAATCATCTGCAGAAACGGATAGTTTAGAAAGTGTCTCCAGGAAACGCGTGGCACCAAAAGGGGCGAAAACATTCGCCTGCAATGGAGACACCGTAATTTAAAAAAATCAAATGTAGAAAGGAAAAATGGCCAACTTTTACATTCCGGAATATAAAAGAAATATGCATCAAGATTTGTAATGTTTCCCTGCAATACTGTGATTTATAAATGAAAGCATCGCTTTACCTGTCGGCCGGTCCTTGCAGTCTCCCTGTGTGTGGCGAGGGTGTCGGGCAGAACCCTCTGCCCTGAATGAGAGTGGCGTTACTCGGCACGGGGCTGGCATAGCGGCGGCGGTGGCGGGGGGAGGGGGCGGGGGGGGTCTGTGGTTCTGGGGCAAGGGGGCTACGAGAGATGTCAGTGTCTGGGCCCGTGCACAGCCCGACAGGGTATGAGGAGGTGTGAAGACCCCTCTGTCCCGCCTGCGATCCATGGAGCCCCGTCCGAAACACAAGCTGAGCTGCAAGGGATGTGCAGCATCAAATTAAACTTAATGGGCAGAAAGCAGTTGCTGTACACAATTGAAAATAACCCGCATTTTTTTTTTTTTAAACACACGGCCGCCATTGCGAGCCGCACATTTTAAAAAGAAGATGCACAGGTGCCGTTACCGTCGTGCCGCGTTGTCAGAAAGAAAACCATACACTGTTTAAAAAAATAGAGTAAATAAAAGAAAGGCGCGGGCCGCTATGGGTGAACCAGGCGCCATGGTGCTTAAAAAAAATACCAATGAAGTAGTCCCCAAATGAAAACATACGGCCCGCAGCGAAACGAAACTGTACTTGGTCGGTGCTGCCTGCAATAAACAGAAGTGACGTCTGGGGAGCGCGAGCCAATAATGACCGAGCAACGGAGGAGTGAGCCAATACGAAGTGGCAGGCGGGATTACACTCCAAATACTGTTTACTTCAGGTCTTGTGACAGCGCATGCGCTGTCTAGGCTCGACCTAAAAATGACTAGTTGAAACCACGATTGACCTGAGCTTTCAACTTGAGGTCGGGTTCCTGTTGGATTCCTAGATGTTTGACAGCCTTTACAGGAGCAGGGTGTACCGTCCAGAAATCAAGGGGTAACATACTCGGGGTCTGCTGATGTTGTCACCAGAAACCCTCAGTTTTTTCAGAGTTAAATTTTAAGGTACTCTGATGTAACCAACTGGAAATCACTGTCATACATTTGTGACTAAAGGATCATTGCTAGCCCTTTCTGCAGTGATAATAAGATGAGTGTCATCAGCATAATTCATGTATCATACCTGAGACCTTAAATAGTACTACGAGAAAAGCACTAAAAATAGAATGTTTAGAACTTTTGGTGGAATTAAGATTGTCGGTTGAAGTTATCAAACCAACTGTTCAGCACAATCAAATGGTTTTGACCACATATTCAATGCAACCATACCTTTTTAACGTTTTTAATGCCCAACATAGATTTGTTTTAACGCGTTTTAGATTGGATACTTTTCACCGTTTGACGAGCTTCCCAAATGTCAACAACTGGTCTAGTGAATTAATCCCATGCCCCTGTGATAATATGTCCAAGCAAACAACGAATGATATATATATATTTTTTTAATTTATTATCGATCTGAGGAGAACTTTTATTGTACCTTTAATGAAATCTTTACATTTTAAACAATGTAGGCCTGCGTTTTTATATTTGCAATTACTTCCTAATTTGTATACATGTGTGGTATTAGCAAGATTATTTAGGGCTGTATTAAATAGAAGAAAATCATTATCTGCCGCCTGTTAATTTGTGACAAATTTTAATATCCTTGTACTATATTATACTTAGAAATCTTAATTTACTGTTGTAAATATGTATACTTTTATGATACACTTTTCATGTGAATCGAATAAAGATGAATTGATTGATTGATGTATCATACTCTGAAAGATTTAATACGTTTCAGAAGAGGGCAGATGTTTACATTAACCAGAATAGGGCTAAACGCATATCCCTGTGGTCCCCCTGATGCAAGGCCTTAAAGTCAGAGAGGAAAGGAGGCAGATTGGCTGGCTTTAATCCTGGCTTCCTGAAACCTGTCCAGCAGAATGCCGTGGGAGACTGTATTGAATGCTGCTGACAGATCTAAGAGAACCAGCGCTGATGATTCAGCCGGTCCGACAGAATTTGAAGGGCATCCACCACTGCCAGCACATCTGTTTCTGTGTTGTGTAGGGGACATAGGCCTAACTAGAGGATGTTAAGCACCTTACTCTTCATCAGTCTCTCATTAACAAACCATGCACATACTTTTCTAAAATGTTATTCGCGAACAGAGGTGGCAATATAGGAATGTAGTTGGAGAGAACAGAAAGATTGGCATTATTTGTTTTTACTAGAGGGACGATTACGGTTGTTTTCCAAGCGACAGGGACCTGACCGAAGTCCAGCAATCTATTACATACCTTTCTTATCAGGGAGCCCAGAGTGCCAGCCATCTGCTGCCACTGAGATGGAGGCAAGGGATCTAGTGGGGACCTCGATCACTGGAGTAAGCAAGAGATACAAGGATTAATATATGTCTTCCCACTTTCTCAAGCTTAATCTATGTGCAACTGGAGTCTCTTCTCTTTTCTCCTCCTAAAATGGCAATGGCAGTTTTATGACTGAAATGTGGTGTGGTTATGATTGGACCGGTGTGGTGCAAAACTGAAGTAAGTATGATTGAAGTAAGGTATGCTTATGACTGGTGTAAGGAAATGCCTCTTTTTGTATGGCCACCCACTTTTATTCTGGATTGATGCTGCTAGTTCTTTGACTCTGTGCACCGGGACACTGCTAACCAGGCCCCAGTGCATTTGTTCTTACCCCCAAAGCATCTCGAAATTGTCTACACCCCTGATTGGCATATTAAACTTACCATATAAGGCTCTAGTATATGGTATAAAAGTAGGACATGTAGTGTCGAGACTGGAGAGCCTACAGAGGTTAGAAGGTCGGAGACCTGAATATGGGTAGCAATACGATAGATGGAGAAAACGAATGTGGAACAGTTTGCCGGGATTGGATGGGCCGTAAAAGCGCTAAGTCTGCAAACCTGTATCCCTTGTCAGGGATGGGGGAGGGGGAGTGATAACATATCACTATTTCTGTGCGACAATCTCCTTACTCTGTAACAGCATGATTTGTGAAGCTGATTGTTTCTATTATCAATAAAATAAAAAGATTACCAAACAAAATTAGGACATGTATATTTTATGTTTCACATGTCCTGGCAGTGAAAAACCTACAAAGCATTTTTTCATGGTGGCAAGGCTGTCTCTCCCATAGAAAAGCACTTAGTTACATAATAACACCTTATAATGCTTAACTGCAGTTAGAAAAATGATTTAAGGACTCATTTTAATAGTAATTTAAAATCAACCTTAATGGTCAAGTAGGATTTTATATTACTATATTAAAAATGACACTTTTAGAAAGTTGACATTTTCCTGCCTGAGCCAAATCTGCCTTTTTGCAAGTGTTCAGCGTCATCCAGGAGATGATTGGCTCCTTGAATAGGTGTATAGTAGCTCCCAAAGCTGAGACAAAGGTAGAGGGGTTGACCTTCCCCCTAACAGGATGTCCATCTGGGCTGAGCCCTGTAACTTAATTAACTTCAAAGGATGCCTAACCTGTCATGGGCAGATGTAGCTCACACCTATGCGTGCCCCCTGTATTGTCCTGCTAGCCAGCCAGCCACCAATCCCAATTGGAGAGTAGCTGCCATCAGAATTGGTTTGGGGTGACCCAAGGGAAGGTTTGCCCGTTATCATAGCCACACCTCTGGGTGGGCACAGGGAGCTCTGCACAGGGGGAAATGTTTTGTGTCATGATGATTTGAGTCAGAGAAGGACTCTGTAGGATAGTTTACAGTAAAACACAATGAAGTCCTGCAAAAGTGGGTAGAGTCACCACTGGGAACTTTTATCCCATTAGTTAGGGAGTTGCCAGGAGCTTCTTCCACTCATAGGCTGTCACTGTGCATTAATGTAGCACCACCAGTACCCTCCTCAGAACACTGCTGGCCCGGTGGAAGACAAAAGAAGGACTGCACCTGCTGTTGTGATCTGTGAGGAGATCCCTAAGGGCTCAACCTTCTCCTCCTTCTAACCATGACCAAGAAGTGAACTTCAATGGTCAGTTGACTGGCCTCCTGTTTAGCTTCATGGACACAAAAGGAGTAAGAAGCCCAATTTCAAGAAGAGCCTAGCTTATCAGTTCCATCTGGGCCTGCTCTGGACCCTTCTGGTGGCTTCTACTGCAGCGAGTACTGACCTCTAAGTGGTGTCCCTAATGTCCTGGGGCCCTTACATAAGTGTCAGAGTGTACTCCTCTTGCCTAACCATAAAAGCTGGAACTTAGAAACCTTTTCAAGAATTTTCCATGGAAAACCGAAATAAGACCGGGACCAACCCGCCAAGCCTCAGAACCAAGGATGCATCGCAGGTGAGCTTGATTTAGCCACAGGTCCCACTACGTTCTCTGGGGCAGCAAAATCAATTCAGTGGGCCCATTGCTGACTGGCATCCGATGACACCAAACCATCTCCGGCTACAGCCTGCAGCCTTGGCCCGGTGAAGGAATCGACTTCCAGAAAAGAGACTAAAGGCCTGATTTAGAGTTCAGCTGGTGGGTTACTCTATCCCAAACATGATGGATATCCTGTCCGCTGTGTTACAAGTGCATTATATCCATTGGCATTTGTAATATGGCGGTCGGAATATCCATCATGTTTGTGATAGAGTAACCTGTTCGCCGAACTCTAAATTAGGACCTATGTCTGAAAGTAGAAATCCTCACCCGACCCGACACTGAGCTGCCAGGGCGTTGTATCCAACCTGCGCTCCCTAGTGTTTGGCCTAAAAGCTTACCTTTGTCCGGGTCTCACATGACCAGTTGCCTGCGGTTGGTACTTTGTGATTTTTGGCCCTAAAATTGATTCAAACTTTAAAACTTCATATCTCTCGTTCCCCTTATTGGATTTTTCTTGTTTTGTTCATTAAAATATTCTCTCTTTTTATAAACTGGAGTTGAATTTTTATTGTCTTGTGTTTTCAACTTATTATTTGTTTCAGTACTTCTAAATGCTTTACACATTTTCAAAAGTTAAGTTTGTCTGTTCTGTGCCATTATTACCAGGGTTTGAGTTGTGGTTTAAGTTACTGAAGCCTTTACTGAAGCTAACAAGGACCCTGACATTATTACTTGTTGGGGACAAAGATCCACCCCCAACTAATAATCCACTTTCTCACAACTGGCATATTGCATGTTTACAGCTAACCTATGGTTAAATAATGACTCTTTTATGCCTAATTAAGACTGGAATTCAGTGTAGTTAGGGCTGCAACACAGTTCTGTAATGGCTGGAATAGGCTGTGAATATGACTGGAATGTGGTGCGATTATCTCTGTAATATAGTGGGATTGTAACTGGACTATGGCGTAACAACGATGTAATATAATTGGCTATTCATTTCAAATGATAGCCAGTAGGTTGTTATAGTAAGGACCTAGTTTCCATAGGAAAATAATTTTTTGACTTGCCTATAACTTTAGCGTTGTTTGACCAATCTTCATGAAACTTTCCCAAAAAAGTGTCAAGGTAGGTTCTGGTTGTCATGGAAAGTTTAGGGGTGAACCATGCAGTGGGGACCGAGAATTTGGGGCGCGAAATAAGGGTGCATTTGTAATGTTAATTCCCATAGGAACCTTTAGCCACACCTACAGCCCGAACCGCTGAACGGACTTACACCAAATTTGGCAGGGAGGTAGAAGTTGGTTCAAGCAAGTGCCTTTTGAGAAATGTAAGTTTAAAATTATAGTGATATCTCTGGTCGCAAAGTCTTCGCAAACAAAGATGAGCTTGTGCAGGGAAATGCACTGCTCTGATTGGCTGCCAACACTTCAACCAGGAAGTATTGGCAGCCATCTTGGGACGTGGCTTCACTGAGTCCCCCCATAAAAAATGGCAATAAAGAAAAGGGGGCAGGGTACGAATACCCTGACCCCCAAGCCATGGTCTTGGGGTCCCCCTGGAACCCCGCCACGGCATAAAAGCATTTTTAAAAAATAATTTGCCGCAAATTTGCGATATTTGTGAATTTGCAGCAAAATGTTTAGAAAAAAGCAAGCGCGGGCTCCCACGCTTGCTTTAAAATAACCCCCAGGTGGGCCAGGTCCCATTGGCATATGTTTAATATAGGGGGGACACACGGGGCCAACCTCATAGGGCTTAACAAAGCCCCGGGGACCGCCACCTCCCGGGGGCACTTTACATTATTAATGTAGGTGGGCCCGCCCGCAGCCCCGGGGACTGCCACCTTTCTGAGGCTATTGAAACAATATGGGGGAGCCTCGCATATTCACAGCCCCGGGGACTGCCACCTCCCCAGGGCTATTTTCTATCATGTGGGGGTCTCGCAGACCCCCTTGTCCCGGGGACCGCCACCTCCCTGGTGCTAATTTACATTATATGGGGTGACCTCGTGCACCCCCCTGCCCCGGGCACCACCACCTTCCTGGGGCACACATACAGTAATGAAGGGGGTCCGATGCGGATCCCCGGCCCGATGACCACCACCTCCCCAGGACTATATACAAGATGGGAGGGGGGCCGCGCGGCCCCCTTCCTGGAGCCCTGCTTGGCCCTGGGGACTGCCACCCCCCAGGGTCAGCTTCAGCAATGTACCGGGGTGCCCACCCGCGGGACATTGCAGTTTGCTATGGCTTGGTGGGAGCTCTGCTCCCGCCAAGCCATAGCAAACTCTGGTCCGCTTCATGGAAGCGAGAGCATTAAAAGTGTTCCCGCTTCAATAAAGTGGAGCAGAATTGCTTTTGGACAGAGGGAGCTGCATGTTTGCAGCTCCCTTTGTCCAAAAGCAATGCCGGCTCCCGCAGGAAGCAGGGAGCCGGCAGGGAACGCGGGGGCCTTGAGGCTCCCCCGAGGTCCCCAACGAGAGGCCATGCCCTGGGGATGGGGTCCCCGGCCACACTCTTCATTTAAAATTTTTAAAAAATGCTGAAGGCCTGCCCCAGGGGATGGGGTCCACGGGCCGAAATAGGCCTGGGGAGGGGGCGGCCCCCCTCACATATAAAAATAAAATAAATAAAGGCTGGGTCCCGGGAGGTGGGGCCCCAGGGGCTGAAATCGGCCCGTGAGGGGGCCGCAAGGCCCTCCTCCTGTTTTTTTACAAAAAACTCTAAAAAAGGATCAGACCTCTGGGGATGGGGTCCCTGGGGCCTAAAATGGTCCAGGGAAGGGGGGCCATGTGGACCCCTTCCTAAACTTTTTTAAAGCCACAATTCACGGTAGGCCCGCCCCTTTCTCCACCACCCTGCAAATGCGCCTCCCGGCGCGCTCCTGGTTGGGTGATGAAGTCCCCTTGGCTGCAGAGGGTCCTTAGGGGCCAAGAAGACCTCCTGTTACCTCCAGTAAGCCCCACACAGTGGAATTTGCTGAGAGGTGGTCAGAGGCCACACCCCTTTCTCCACCCACTGAAAATGCACCTCTCGGCACACTGCTGGTGGGGGGATGGCATCCCCTTGCCTCCTGAGGGCCTCGGGACTAGTTATATATATATTATCTACTGGCGGTCTCCAGTAGATAGTTATAGTTAGGACCTATTTTCCATAGGAAATCCGCAACATTCTATTTGAAATAACGTTGGCGCCGGTTGACGAATCATTGCGAAAGTTTCCAACTTGTTGGGGCGCTCCGGTCTGCTCCTATCCTGAAAGTCTCGGGGTGATTCATCAAGCAGGGGCCGAGAAAAAGGGGGGCCCCAAAACATGTTTTCCCCATTCATTTTTCCATAGGAACCTTTAATCGCAGCTACAGCCCGAACTGCTGAACGGAATTACACCAAATTTGGCAAAGAGGTAGCCCTTGGTTCAGTGTCGTGCCTTTTGCTTAAATGGTGTAAATCCGTTCAGTAGTTCCTGAGAAAATCAAAAGTAAAATCACATATATATCTGGGCGGAGCCTAACCACACATGTCATTGTGAGATCTGATTGGCTGTCAACACTTCATCCTGGAATTGCTGGCAGCCATCTTGAGACCAATATACATGATAGTACCCCATTGAAATGCATTGTAGTGAATCAAAGATTTTGAGGGTTACCAAAAGGAGAACTATAAAGGGTGATAACAGACTTTAGTTACATTAGAATTCATTTGTTGATGGTACCATACTAATTTCAGGAATTGTGGCGTGTTCTAAGGTGATTTTACCCTGTGAAAAACCTTCTGCTGGGATATCATGAATCATGTTTGAGAGAAAACTATTTTCACATGCTTGTCCCATACAGTTTTGGAAGGTGCTCCAGAAGCTAAAATGAGAGCATATTTTCTGTAAATTCACATTATCTTTCTCAGTCATGTGAGAATGAAGTCTGACATTCTCAGTAAAACAAGTACATCCAACAAGGGCAGAGACTGTCAGTTGATTCCTTTGTGTTCTACTGCAGCTTCCCAGAGTGTTCTAAAGAACAACTAGAGTGCTAACAGCCTTACTTATGACAAAAGTATGGCACACCTGAAGCCATCTTGATTGGAATAAACTGGTAACACTTAAAACATTTAATTTAAAAAGGAACAAAATGATGGGGTTCATTTTGTCATAGAAATTATGGTTAGTGCTGTAGAAAAAAATTAGGACGTTTCAAGTGTGATCTCAAATATCTTCCTGTTATATTTCAACAGGAGCAGCCTGCCAGTTGATGCCTTTGTGTTCTACTGCAGCTTCCCAGAGTGTTCTAAAGAACAACTAGAGTGCTAACAGCCTTACTTATGACAAAAGTATGGCACACCTGAAGCCATCTTGATTGGAATAAACTGGTAACACTTAAAACATTTAATTTAAAAAGGAACAAAATGATGGGGTTCATTTTGTCATAGAAATTATGGTGAGTGCTGTAGAAAGAAAAATTAGGACATGTTTCAAGTGTGATCTCAAATATCTTCCTGTTATATTTCAACAGGAGCAGCCTGCCAGTTGATGCCTTTGTGTTCTACTGCAGCTTCCCAGAGTGTTCTAAAGAACAACTAGAGCGCTAACAGCCTTACTTATGACAAAAGTATGGCACACCTGAAGCCATCTTGATTGGAATAAACCGGTAACACTTAAAACATTTAATTTAAAAAGGAACAAAATGAGGGGGTTCTTTTTGAAATAGAAATTATGGTTAGTGCTGCAGAAAGAAAAATTAGGGCATGTTTTAAGTGAGATCTCAAATCCTCTTCTATTTGATTAGAAAATTCTGACATGCAGACTGAAACAATCACTTTCAATACCAGCAGCAGACTTCCAGTTAACTCCCTGGTGAGCAGTAGCTTTACTACAGTGATCTAATGAGCAACTAGAGTGCTAACATTCTGAATTTATGGCAAATGTGAGACACATCTGAATGCCTTCTTGATGGAATCAAAGTAAAAAACTGAAAGCATTTCCTACTGAGGAGACTGCAGTAAATGAAGAAATTAGGAAACTTCATAACAAAGAAGTCTTCCAAGATGGCCACCAGTGAAAAAAGAGCCCAAATGTAGCACAAATATTACCCAGATGTAGCCCACTTATAGCCCAGTGACAAAAGTGTGCAAAACACTTTTTATTTTTAGTTTTTTTGCAGTTTTATGTAGTGCAGACTGGTCAGGTATTGGAGCGTTGCATCTTAAAACATGACCCCCCTACACTACAAAAACACCACTGCACTACCCTAAACCCTAAAACACTACCCCCAGCACGACCCCCTACACTACACAAGCACCAGTGCACTATCCTAAACCCTAAAACACTACCCCCAGCATGACCCCCTATACTACACAAACACCACTGCACAACCCTAAACCCTAAAACACTACCCACAGCACGACCCCCTACACTACCCAAACACCACTGCACTAACCTAAATCCTAAAACACTACTCCCAGCACGACCCCCTACACTACCCAAACACCACTGCACTACCCTAAAACATGACCCCCTACACTACACAAACACCACTGCACTACCCTAAACCCTAAAACACTACCCCCAGCATGACCCCCTACACTACACAAGCACCACTGCACTACCCTAAAACATGACCCCCTACACTACACAAACACCACTGCACTACCCTAAACCCTAAAACACTACCCCCAGCACGACCCCCTACACTACACAAGCACCACTGCACTACCCTAAACCCTAAAACACTACCCCCAGCACGACCCCCTACACTGCCCGAACACCACTGCACTGCCCTAAACCCTGAAACACCAGCCCCTGCACGACCCCCTACACTGCCCGAACACCACTGCACTGCCCTAAACCCTGAAACACCACCCCAAGCACGACCCCCTACACTGCCCGAACACCACTGCACTGCCCTAAACCCTGAAACACCCCCCTTCACGACCCCCTACACTGCCCGAACACCACTGCACTGCCCTAAACCCTGAAATACCACCCCCAGCACGACCCCCTACACTGCCCGAACACCACTGCACTGCCCTAAACCCTGAAACACTACCCCCAGCAAGACCCCCTACACTGCTCGAACACCACTGCACTGCCCTAAACCCTGAAACATCACCCCCAGCACGACCCCCTACACTGCCCGAACACCACTGCTCTGCCCAAAACCCTGAAACACCAGCCCCAGCACGACCCCCTACACTGCCCGAACACCACTGCACTGCCCTAAACCTTGAAACACCAGCCCCAGCACGACCCCCTACACTGCCCGAACACCACTGCACTACCCTAAACCCTCAAACACCACGCCCAGCACGACCCCCTACACTGCCCGAGCACCACTGCACTGCCCTAAACCCTGAAACACCAGCCCCAGCACGACCCCCTACACTGCCCGAACACCACTGCACTGCCCTAAACCCTGAAACACCAGCCCCAGCACGACCGCCTACACTGCCCGAACACCACTGCACTGCCCTAAACCCTGAAACACCAGCCCCAGCACGACCCCCTACACTGCCCGAACACCACTGCACTGCCCTAAACCGCGAAACACCAGCCTCAGCACGACCCCCTACACTGCCCGAACACCACTGCACTGCCCTAAACCCTGAAACACCACCCCCAGCACGACCCCCTACACTGCCCGAACACCACTGCACTGCCCTAAACCCTGAAACACCACCCCCTGCACGACCCCCTACACTGCCCGAACACTACTGCACTGCCCTAAACCCTGAAACACCATCCCCAGCACGACCCCCTACACTGCACGAACACCACTGCACTGCTCTAAACCCTGAAACACTACCCCTAGCAAGACCCCCTACACTACCCGAACACCACTGCACTGCCGTAAACCCTGAAACATCACCCCCAGCAAGACCCCCTACACTGCCCGAACACCACTGCCCTAAACCCTGAAACACCACCCCCAGCAAGACCCCCTACACCGCCCGAACACCACTGCACTGCCCTAAACCCTAAAACACCAGCCCCAGCACGACCCCCTACACTGCCCGAACACCACTGCACTGCCCTAAACCCTAAAACACCAGCCCCAGCACGACCCCCTACACTGCCCGAACACCACTGCACTGCCCTAAACCCTGAAACACCACCCCCTGCACGACCCCCTACACTGCCCGAACACCACTGCACTGCCCTAAACCTTGAAACACCACCCCCAGCACGACCCCCTACACTGCCCGAACACCACTGCACTGCCCTAAACCCTGAAACACCACCCCCTGCACGACCCCCTACACTGCCCGAACACTACTGCACTGCCCTAAACCCTGAAACACCACCCCCAGCACGACCCCCTACACTGCACGAACACCACTGCACTGCCCTAAACCCTGAAACACCACCCCCAGCAAGACCCCCTACACTGCCCGAACACCACTGCACTGCCCTAAACCCTGAAACATCACCCCCAGCAAGACCCCCTACACTGCCCGAACACCACTGCCCTAAACCCTGAAACACCACCCCCAGCAAGACCCCCTACACTGCCCGAACACCACTGCACTGCCCTAAACCCTGAAACACCACCCCCAGCATGACTCCCTACACTGCCCAAACACCACTGCTCTGCCCAAAACCCTGAAACACCAGCCCCAGCACGACCCCCTACACTGCCCGAACACCACTGCACTGCCCTAAACCCTGAAACACCAGCCCCAGCACGACCCCCTACACTGCCCGAACACCACTGCACTGCCCTAAATCCTGAAACACCAGCCCCAGCACAACCCCGTACACTGCCCGAACACCACTGCACTGCCCTAAACCCTGAAACACCAGCCCCAGCACGACTGCCTACACTGCCTGAAAACCACTGCACTGCCCTAAACCCTGAAACACCAGCCCCAGCACGACCCCCTACACTGCCCGAACACCACTGCACTGCCCTAAACCCTCAAACACCAGCCCCAGCACGACCCCCTACACTGCCCGAACACCACTGCACTACCCTAAAGCCTGAAACACAACCCCCAGCAAGACCCCCTACACTGCCCGAACACCTCTGCACTAAACCCTGAAACACCACCCCCAGCAAGACCACCTACACTGGCCGAACATCACTGCACTGCCCTAAACCCTGAAACACCACCCCCTGCACGACCCCCTAAACTGCCCAAACACCACTGCACTGCCCTAAACCCTGAAACACCACCCCCTGCACGACCCCCTACACTGCCGGAACACCACTGCACTGCCCTAAACCCTGAAACACCACCCCCAGCACGACCCCCTACACTGCCCGAACACCACTGCACTAAACCCTGAAACACCACCCCCAGCAACACCACCTACACTGGCCGAGGATTCATCCATACAGTTTGTCTTTGGCAGCTTTTACCATGCCTACACTTACCTTATGATCACCGTGGTGATGGTGCTTTGGGCCCCATTGCCACACTGATCAAAAGGTGCATCAGCCTTGGACCCCACACTTCCCTTTTGGTGACTGTGGTGATGGGGCTTTGGGCCCCATTGCCACACTGATCAAAAGGTGCATCAGCCTTGGACCCCACACTTACCTTTTGGTGACTGTGGTGATGGGGCTTTGGGCCCCATTGCCACACTGATCAAAAGGTGCATCAGCCTTGGACCCCACACTTACCTTTTGGTGACTGTGGTGATGGTGCTTTAGGCCCCATTGCCACACTGATCAAAAGGTGCATCAGCCTTGGACCCCACACTTCCCTTTTGGTGACTGTGGTGATGGGGCTTTGGGCCCCATTGCCACACTGATCAAAAGGTGCATCAGTCTTGGACCACACACTTACCTTTTGGTGACTGTGGTGATGGTGCTTTGGGCCCCATTGCCACACTGATCAAAAGGTGCATCAGCCTTGGACCCCACACTTCCCTTTTGGTGACTGTGGTGATGGGGCTTTGGGCCCCATTGCCACACTGATCAAAAGGTGCATCAGCCATGGACCCCACACTTACCTTTTGGTGACTGTGGTGATGGGGCTTTGGGCCCCATTGCCACACTGATCAAAAGGTGCATCAGCCATGGACCCCACACTTACCTTTTGGTGACTGTGGTGATGGGGCTTTGGGCCCCATTGCCACAGTGGCCATGGTCGGCTTGTATTGTGGAGGCCACACACTTTTATGTGTCACACATGTGATAGTGGGTCACATTGTATGTTCATTGTCATGTTTTGTGTTGTTGGCATTTGACATGGACTACACACGCTTGTCATGTTGTTTGGGTGGATGTAATTTTCTGTGATTCCTTATGTGGGAGTATGCTGGTTGTGTCATGCATTACCCGTCCTATGAGTAGGGGTGGTGGTAGTGGCAGGCATCCAGCCCCCCATGAGTGGGGATGGTAGTAGTGATAGGCATCCATCACACCAAGGATGGGGATGGTAGTAGTGACAGGCATCCAGCCCCCCATGAGTGGGGATGGTAGTAGTGATAGGCATCCTGCCCCCCATGAGTGGGGATGGTAGTGGTGGCAGGCATCCTGCCCCCCATGAGTAGGGGTAGTGGTGGCAGGCATCCTGCCCCCCATGAGTAGGGGTAGTGGTGGTGGCAGGCATCCATCACACCAAGGGTGGGGATGGTAGTAGTGGCAGGCATCCAGCACCCCATGAGTGGGGATGGTAGTAGTGATAGGCATCCAGCCCCCCATGAGTGGGGATGGTAGTAGTGGCAGGCATCCAGCCCCCCATGAGTGGGGATGGTAGTAGTGATAGGCATCCTGCCCCCCATGAGTGGGGATGGTAGTGGTGGCAGGCATCCTGCCCCCCATGAGTAGGGGTAGTGGTGGCAGGCATCCAGCCCCCCATGAGTGGTGATGGTAGTAGTGATAGGCATCCTGCCCCCCATGAGTGGGTATGGTAGTAGTGGCAGGCATCCAGCCCCCCATGAGTGGGGATGGTAGTAGTGATAGGCATCCTGCCCCCCATGAGTGGGGATGGTAGTAGTGGCAGGCATCCTGCCCCCCATGAGTAGGGGTAGTGGTGGCAGGCATCCTGCCCCACATGAGTAGGGGTAGTGGTGGTGGCAGGCATCCATCACACCAAGGGTGGGGATGGTAGTAGTGATAGGCATCCATCACACCAAGGGTGGGATGGTAGTAGTGGCAGGCATCCAGCACCCCATGAGTGGGGATGGTAGTAGTGATAGGCATCCTGCCCCCCATGAGTGGGGATGGTAGTGGTGGCAGGCATCCTGCCCCCCATGAGTGGGGATGGTAGTAGTGATGGGCATCCAGGCCCCCATGAGTAGGGGTAGTGGTGGTGGCAGGCATCCATCACACCAAGGGTGGGGATGGTAGTAGTGGCAGGCATCCAGCACCCCATGAGTGGGGATGGTAGTAGTGATAGGCATCCAGCCCCCCATGAGTGGGGATGGTAGTAGTGGCAGGCATCCAGCCCCCCATGAGTGGGGATGGTAGTAGTGATAGGCATCCTGCCCCCCATGAGTGGGGATGGTAGTAGTGGCAGGCATCCAGCCCCCCATGAGTGGGGATGGTAGTAGTGATAGGCATCCTGCCCCCCATGAGTGGGGATGGTAGTAGTGATAGGCATCCAGCCCCATGAGTGGGGATGGTAGTAGTGATAGGCATCCAGGCCCCCCTGATTAGGGGTGGTGGGGTGGCAGGCATCCAGGCCCCTATGGGTGTGTATGGCATTGGTGATGCCCATCCCACCCCTATGATTGTGCTGTTGCTAGTGTTCGTCATTTGTGCATCCCTATGTGTGTGTGACATATTTCGGGTACGTGTCGTTTGTTTGTGTTGTGGGTGTTTGACTTACCGTCTGCGCCGTACGCGTCCGAACCGGTCCCGGTAATAGATGTAGAGTATAGGTAGGACCTGCGCGATGGGATTCATGGTTGGGTCGTCTCGTTCGGGTTTCGCGTGTCTTCGACTCGTACTCGTCGCTGGCTTGTTCGTCTCGTAGCCGTGGATCTTCTTGTGGCGCGAATCGGAGCTTATGTGCGGCTCTCCCGGATGCTGAAACGTGCCGGACGTAGCGACGGGTTCAGCGCGTACGGAGCGCGCATCGTACTAGTCCGGCCGGAAGGTGCTGTGTATTTGCTTCCGTGCGACTCGAATCGGCGTTTGCGGATCCGGCTCGGGCGGGGAACAGGAGCTGGATTGGGTAAGTACGGCTCGCTCGGAATCTGGGCTGTTGTGCGCATCGTACTTGTTCGTTCGGTGTGGTATTCGAATCGGTCGGAAAACACGCGTTCGGCTTGGTTTTTTCCGGACGAATACTGTTAGGTGCGCTTCCGGACGACATCGGAATCGACCCCTTAGTCTGCTGTGAGATTAAAGTACTTGCTGTTGAAAAAACTACAAGCATTAGGCTGGGCATTAAGGTATTGTATCTGTTGATTGACTTTTGGGCTCTGAGCTCTTGCCCGCCCTCACTGCCTTCCCGAAATGCCTATATGCTCACTCTCACTACCCTGAGAGTTAAGTGCAGAACGGGTTGTACATGGCATAGTTTGTAAAGCCATAGCAGGACAGATCCCTGGACGCTGGCGGCACTCCAACTGAACCATCATGGTTGGGGCCATGTGGCCACTGTCTGCCCTTTGACTCCCTCAACGGAGTTTCATAGAAACAATACATCTGCTTACAGACAACCAAAGATGTCTATGGTGAAGACCTAAAAATGATCGACACATCAAAGTTATGATATGGTATGGAGTTGAAACAACATAGAGGTGATGTAGAAATATTTTTTGAACTTGGGGTATCTTTATGAGACCAAAAACTGATGAGCTCCTATTCCCAAAATTATAACGTTGCCCAAAACTCTTGTGTAATTAGACAAATTCAACATCAACTCTAAATGATTAAGAGTAACAATAATTCTGACAGCACACATTTGTTTGTACTAGAGTATAATATCTACTATATGATTACACATTTTAGATGACCTCTTTGGAATTCAGCTCACTTGTACTCTGGACTTATTGAATTGAGCACTGATTAAGTGTATCAGCTGTATTTTATATATCATTATAACCTTTTTAATTGATGTTTATCCAAATGAGTTTGGTATGCTTACTGGACTAATGGATCCAGTGTGAAGATCTGTGTTTGGCACTTTGGTTATAAGTTGAAATCCATAAAATGAATAACACTGAACTGATTAATAATAAGCATATTGGGCTGGATTCACAAAGGTAAACTGAGATGAAAGTCTATCTTTACGGCTTTCGGTATTCACAAAAGGCATTTACTACTTATAAATGCCCTTTGTGAATACAAAAAGTCGTAAAGTTTGACTTTTGGTATTCACAAAGGGCATTTACGGGTAGTAAATGACCTTTGTGAATACCAAAAGTCGTAAAGTTAGACTTTCGTCTCAGTTTACCTTTGTGAATCGGGTCCAAACTTTCTAAATAGTGCTAAAACAATTCCTATGGGTAAATATGTAACTACAAATTCACCTGTTATGTTTACTCCTGGTTGCACAACACTAACTTTTATAAACAATTTAATGGTTTTTGAAGTTTGAGTTTTCTACAAAATCTGCTTATATTAGAGGTACATTGTGGTCTCACTTTTACTGGTAGTGCAGAGCCTGTTCTCTGGAACTGGTGAGTAATATTTTGTCATGCAATTTGGGCGAAGTAGGGTAACATAAGGGTGGTTGTAAGGAAGTTTACAGTGAGTTTGGGAAATATTAATTGTAATTTTTCCTTCATATACTTCAAAGGCCAAGACATCCCCTCCTTTAACTGAGTGAAGGCTCATTCCCACTGGTTAACTTTGGCACACACACTGCAATTGATACATAAGTACTGTGTCATCCCTATTGCCAGTTCTGACCTTCACAATACTGAAAACATGAGTAAAAATGTCATGAAGTGGCTCAAAGAGACATCTAACTAGTGGGTCAGTCACTAAACATATTAAGCTCTTCAATGCAGTAGAATCTCCTGCTACTCAATAGTGGGTTCCCTATTGTTGACACATATAATGACATCAGCTTAAGCATAATTGGTATTTGAGATAGTGCACATATACCAGTAGCATTACCTTGCACCACTGTTCCTTGTCTGGCTGTATGCCGGAGCTTGAATATATACTTAGTAGGTGGAATGTCTCCTTTTTGGGAAGAACTGAATGCCATGTGAGGGATAGATATGTGCTGTGACAGAGACAGGTTTATTAGCTTGTTATCAACATTCTTTTTACCTTTCGTTGGCAGGTGCATGGATTTCAGATGCACTGATTTTGTTGCATGACAATAGATTCCAAGCGGCATGTATATTTAACTTGCCATCACTTCCCTGATGGTGAAATAACTTTTCAGAATCTTCTGCTGCATGGTTCACTGAGTACAGCATGTATGCTGAGACATAGCTTTCTGGCCACATTGAATGTGTGCACGTTTTTGCTTAGTAGAGAAGGTTATTCTATTGGTATACTATGAAGGGTATTATATGGATTTCTATTCCATTTTAGAAATAATTTGGTCATGGTGTGCTAGACAGAGTGGTAAACCCACAAGGGAGTTACCTGAAAATGCTAGGGATAACCACCAAATATAATGTGGCTTTCATACTGGGAGTTAAGAACTAGAATAGGTATATGTAGGAAGGTAGAATCCTTCTGCATAGTTGCCCCTACTTTTTGCCTGGTGCTGTGATGGTTTCTGACTAGTCTGACTGGGATCCTGCTAATCAGGACCCCAGTCTCTGTGCTTTCTCCCTAAATTGGTATGGTAAGTACTTAGGTACGTCCCAGATTGAACTGGTGTACCCTTATCAGTCCTTAGTATATGGTACTAAGGTGCCCGGGCCATAGGTACACCAGGCGTCCCCCATGGACTGAAGCAGGTATTATGCCACCCATGGGAGACCACTCAAACTGGAACTACAGCCCTGCCATTGCAGCCTGTGTAAGCTGGTGCTAGCACCACTTATGAAAGATATAGGTTTCCCTATATCTAAGGTCACTGCACTTAAAACCTATAAGTCACCCCTAAAGCAGGCCTTTCAATCCTGAAGGCAGGGTGCTCGGTTCTAAGTGTGAGGGTGCCCCTGCATGAGCAGGACACCCCTACAACCTTCGGAGTCCATTCTCCCGGGCTGTAAGTGCATCAGCCATTACGATACATAGAGTGGCCATGCGTCATTATGCGATGACCATCTCTAAACTGGCTGTAATGAACCCTGTCATGTTTGGTATCAAACATGTTGGAATCATACCCCCACACCGTAAACGGTGTGGGAGGCATGATTCCATGCAATGGTGTGGGAGGTATGATTCAATGCACTGTAAAGTTCCTCCGGGAGGTCCTCAGTGCTCCTGGTACAAGTCTTCTAGACCCAGACAGCCCAACATGGCTGCTGCCGACCAGAGACAGGATTCTGCCTTCCTGCTGCTGTGCCAAGCTGAAGCAGGGGAAGGCAGAACAATAGGTATCCTATCACAGGGAGATGTAACCACCTCCCATTCAGGGTTTAGTGAATTGGGACCAGATGGGAGCGTTTGCCAGCGCCACTCAGTCTGCTTGAAGGGCACATTTGGTGCCCTCCTTGCATAGTCAAGTTCAAACCAGCTCAGGGAGCTGTTGGCTCCCGCTCTGGCGGGAAACTGGACAAAGGACATGGGAGTATCCTCCCCACTGTCCAACCCCTCCCCTGGGAGGGAACCCTGAATCATCCCAACCCTTTCCTTTGGGTACTTACGGGCTTACCTAAGAGTGGGTCCCTAGATTAGTGGTGGGACAAGATTCATTTCAAGACACCACTTCTTCTTCGACCGTCTGGGCCCTCTGGACTTCGGTCTGGGCATCAAGGCTGCAACTGGGAAGACTGCTGCTGCTCCTGATCTCGTCGCCCTGCTCGTCTGCTGCAACGTCCGTGCCTTTGCTCCATACAGGAACTTTCCAAGGCCTGTGGGCATCCAGGACTCCCTTGAAGTGAAGGCCACAGACTCCGAAAGGCTCAGCAACACAGGTGGTGGTTCTTCACATCCCTCGAGGCCTGCCCTGACCTCTCACCCAGTTTGAGGCCAGTATCTCTTGTCGGAGCCACAGGAACTGAACCCCTGTGGACTTGCTGTTGCAAAGGCTTGTTGGCTTTCTTCCTCCAAGATTTTCGGGCTCCAAGTAGCCCCAAACTCAAGCATCTCCAGTGACCAAGATCTTTGTCCTCACCAGAACTCTTGCATCGTGGGCTTGCATCTTTGGTGAGCTGCTCGAGGTGCTATCGCAACTCCATTGCCTCCGACCTGTGGGTCTCCTTGAGGGTCATCTTTGAATTCCGCAGGCTCCCCTGATTGCTCGGGGCCTGCCCTGACTCCCCTTCTTGTCGTGAGTCACCTGGACCTTGGTGGTCCTGACACTGAACCTTCTTCAATTTCCACTTTGGTTGCAGTTGCAAAGGCTTGTTGGTGCTCTTGACGGACACCGACCCCTCAACTCTCGATATCCGACATGGGACGGCTCGTGTACGGCTCCTGGTCTTCCACAGCATCGCCTGGTCCGCACAGCTGCAGTTCCTAGGTCACCGTCAGCTCTCCTGCAACACTCGACATCGGTGGGCATTCGTCTTCCGTGCCTCCTGGTCACTCCTGAGTGGCATAGACTCTGTCCCCTCTGCTTGCAGGTTCTTCACATCTTGAACCCACCTTTGGGTTCCACCGGAAACTTTCACCTTCTCCAGCAGTGGTATCTTCCTGAAGTCCTCCATTGAGTTTGACTGCAGTTTCCGACACCACTTCACACCTATGCACGCAGCTTCCCTGGTGTAGGTATCCTGGTTCCTAGGGTATCCACGGTGGGGTGGCTCTCCAACCTTCTGTCTTTCACGGGGTATCTTCAGGGTCCACTGGGAAGGGTCCTTTTTCTATAAAATTGCAACCGTGACTTACCCATTGACTTGTATTGAGCCTGCGGTCCTGTTCCTACTCTGCACACGGCTTCCGTGGTGTTCCTGGTTACTTACCTCGGGTGGTTCCTTGGGTCCCCGGCACTTCTACGTCTTCTGTGTATAGTCTTGACTTGGGTCGTGGTTTGCATACCACTATTTTAGTATATGGTTTGGTCTTCCCCTGGCGACCACTGTGTATGGTGTGCTACTTACCTGTTTTCTTGCAAAGTATTGTGTGCATTCTGTGTATCCCCGGGTAGGAGATATTGTATGTGTTAGTGAGTGTCTTATAATAAGTACATATTTTTATAAATATACTGTGTGGTTCTATTCCCCTTAATCTACACCTATAAGATTACGTTCTGGTAAAACAAGCTGCTTTACACTCCTTCTGAATTAAGCCTGAAGGCTGCTCTCCACAACTACCACTTAGAGAGCTTTCTAAGGTTGTCTAAGGCCACTAAAATCACCATTAGGGTTGTCTGGATTAGTGCAAGGTGCCCACTTACATAAAAGTACACCATATACTAAGCCAGCTTCTCACAGTACAAGAAATACACTATTAACTCAGGAGTGATTTCCTTTGCATTATAGACCTATTATTGCATTAGCTAGATCTTCCCTGTTCCAGGCCCTAGAAGTAGTACCTGTACCACCGTACTGCCCAGTGGGATGTACGGAGGAACACTCTCTGCTATAGTGCACAATCTGGATGGATCTAGTGGACGTATTGAAAATAAGAAACGGACAAGCAAGGTTTTTTTTTATTGTCATTTAGCAGAACATGACACATGCACGAGGAAAGTTTAGGCACTAACAGGGAATGACATGGTTCATGAATTCAATAGAGCAGATTCTGTGAACCAATAATGTCAATTAATTGATGGATTTCCTCACTATTCTTGTATTTGTCATACACTGGAATATTTAAGTTGCATTATGCTCTGACTGGATGAAATCGTTCCACGCTGTACCTCCAGGAGATTCTTTTTAATTTGCTTTTTGGAACTTCATGGGAGGGCATGTTTTTCCTTGCTCTCTCATCCTTTTTGTGACTATTAGCACACCCCGGGCACCCATATACTTTCTTTGCAGAATGCCGCACTCCTCACCTCAAAGTTTTGCCTCCTCACTCCCATTCCCACTCTCCATCACAGTGGACATGCTTTCATGTATTTTGTTATGGGGCTCAGCAATCACGTAGTGCTGTTGGGGCTCACACACTTTTTCTCACTGAACAAGCACTGTTGTTTTTTTACCATTTTAATTTACCATTCTAACCTAGCTGTTCGGTAAGTTAGAATGGTAAACTGAAAATGGCTGCCATGCGTCATGATGCAATGCCACATGCGTCACAACACATACATATATATAAGTATATATGCATAAATATATGTCATACCTGCATATGCATGCATTATGACTTGTGCTTGTGCATGCTTCATGATGCCTGAAGGCCATCTTGGAATGGGTTTCCCTTGACAGGAAACCCATTCCAAGATTGCTAGTCATGGATGAAACCAATAGATCATCCATTTAAAACTGAGACCTATTGGCTTTGCCAATGCTTGTTTGGTTTCAAGTTTGGATGAGCTAATGGAGCAAGGTAATATGTTCTGAGGAGTCTATTAGTAGGGTTTGGGTATCCAGTCCTATGGGAACACTTGTGGTAGAGTTCAGTCCTATGGTAACAAATGTGTATAATTCACACTGTCTCCTTACACCGGGAGCACATTATATCTCCCAATCACAACCATCCTTCACATTTTTAACCCTGGCCGGAGGGCCCAGGAATAAAGTTCTAGGCACAGCTGCACCTCCGAGTTAGTTTTAACCCACACCACACTGCACTTTCACTTCCGACGTTCCCAGTCACTTTTGCATTGCTTCTCTTTTATGTTGTATTGTCTTCCCCTACCCTATTGCTCCACCCCAGGCGTTGGCTGCGCTGGGGTGTTTTCCCGGTGGTGTAAACTGTCGTCTTCAGCGAGGGTCAATGGTTATTCGATCAGGTTCCATCTAAGACTGTATGTATAAGGCAATAGGGGAGTACTTTATGTGAATTGAGTGTTCTAACACGGAGGATGTACTCTCTCTAAATTTTCCTCTTGACCCCTTAAAGTAACATCTGTTACTATTGTGTATTGATCTTTCAATCTAGCCACATCCTCCACCACTCCAACTCTAGGAACACTTGCCCGTTCCACTACAACAAGGCTACCTATCACAGACTCCTGAGGCTGAACAAAAGTCATCCTTGACGCTGGAGAACACTCCTTGAACACAACAAAAGTATTAAAAGTTGCGAAATTGAAGAGATAGATGGCCAACTTCTTATACCAAATGTAAGCCTTTCGTACAGCAGTGTAAGTTTCCAACCTCTGATCTACTCTATCTATACCACCCACGTGCTTATTTTAGTCTACAATGCACACAGGTTTGCGCACTTCAGCAACCTGACCTCAAACAGTCACAGGTGAAGTACTTTCATCATGGATGGTAGTCAGCATGTAGACATCCCTCCTGTCCACAAATTTCACAGCTAGCAGTTCATCACTACGCAAGGCACTGCACTGTCCCCTCTCAAGTTTTTTGCAAACAAGCTCTTTTGGGTAACCTTTACGGTTAAAGCGGATTGTACCATAAGCAAGAGTGTCCACTTTGAGCAATTCCTTAAACAAATGCACAGCAGTGTAGAAGTTATCTAAGTACAAAAAAAGACCTCTACCAAGATCCCACACAATTTTCTCTGAAACTCCTAAAGTGGATGGACAACCAGGGGGGTCAATAGTGGAATCCCTACCAGTGCACACCCGAAAATTATAGACATATCCTGTCCTACTCTCAGACAGCATATACATCTTAATTCCATAACGTGCCCTCTTGCTACGAATGTACTGCCTAAAAACCAAACGGCTCTTGAACAAGACCAAAGACTCATCAACATCTATTTGTTTCCCTGGAGTATAGATCTCTGAAAAATGATCTACAAAGTGATCAAGGACAGGTCGAATATTCAAAAGACGGTCACAGTCAGGGTGATCTTGCCAAAGCATTATCAACAAAATGCTGCATCCGAAGCAAAAGTAAATAACGATCACGACTCATAATTGCAGGAAATATGGCTGTTGCCATCAAGGGACTGGTAGACTAGTATGAAGACAGGGACGGCTTCCGTATCAAGAATGCACTGCTATCAGCGCTGGGATGTGATCCAGCGCAACCCCATAATTCCTGATGTCAGGGACCAAAGGAAATCTCGTCATGCATAAACTTCTTTATCAAACAACGGGCCCATCACACATTTCCCATAAATGATCCCTGATGACTGGCGCTGGATTTGGGGGGTTTAATTTGTCAGTTTTATTAAATACTATACGTCACATTAATAACATTTTGTATCTTTCCTAACTATTAGTAATTCAACTTCTTCTTCTTCTGGTCGATGGACCATTAGTTGAAGAGTTGATGGTGACTATGATTAACTAAACAGTTTAACATTTAACTAAATAACCACAAAGTCATTTCTTCAGTTAATGATTTTATCTTAATAATGCTCGTGATTATGTCGTCAGTGCACATACAAGATTACATATAAGAGAACAAATTATCAAGCAATGTAATCAAAATGAACCATTTGCATCGATATCAAAGCATGCAAAGGAATGGGGGAAAGAAGGTACAGCATAAATACTTGCAGAAAATATATTTGCAACTTTAAGCAAACAAGGAGGGTAATACCCACCAAAGAAAATAGGAAACCACTTCCTTGGCCGAGGTTGTGGCAAGAGGTCCCCAGAGATAGGCTCGGAGGACAAAGTTAAACAGGACAGATGCAGCAGAATTTACTACACTAACAACTAGAATAAATCTCCCACTTAATCTACCTCCTCAGTCGCAGTCTCCTCCCCAGCACTCCCGCAACGTTCTCGTACCTAAAGTTCTCTGATTCTGTGCAGGACTGCTCTTTCTGTCTTGGATCTTCTCTATGTGTTCTGTTCTGCATTCTCTCTCTGCGTTCTCCTCTCTCCTCACTCCTCTCTCTTTCTCAGACGCCGACTCATGCCACACCCCCAATTGGGATATCAGTTATACCTTTCTGCCTAACTCACTATCTTACAATGTTGCAGTATCGCTCAAAACTCAGTCTGTATTGGTTGTCGTAAATCATACTAGGGTCGTCTCATCCAGCTCTCCCCACGAATCCATCCTACACCGGTTCTAACAAAGGAAGGATTTAAGACCAATGCATTCGTATATTTCTAACATTCATAATTATACAATTGGCTACAATGTTCATTATAATATCCACTTTCACATTTGCATTGCACGTAGTGATGGCTGTTCCCACAGTCGCTGTCGCATCTTGGCACATAAACAATAAGACACAGGTCAACATGGCCTTCACACGGATTGCATCATCGGGTACACTCAGCAGTCTGCGAGCAGGCAACCCCTCTTGGCACATGCGCACTTCATGCCGACCAGGCCAACCACATGCTGGCTTGAACGAGAGGCCATTTTCATGCAGGCCCAATCTTGTACTAAAATAAACAAACACAAAAGAATATTAATTTGTGAAATAAAACCCATTATGTTTACCTCCCACCATACTAATGCCCTGTGTTAAATAAATCCTAGCGAAAGCTTATTAGTTTAAAGCAAACTTCTCATTATTTGTGCACAACATGCAAAATGTGCAATGTACAACACAGCATAAACGTGCATTAGTACGGTTTTTCAAAGTGCAAACAGTTAATACGTACTCATGCCAACATGATTTAGTGTATTATGTAAATTGCGTTTGCTCCCTGTGTAAATGCGTGTATCCGGAGTTTATTAGTTCATGCAGTTAATACAATTATAGAGTTGCTTGATTTCATGAGGATATATTTACAAACCTCACTCCATCAGATGCCTTCGGGTAGCCACGCGCTTAAGAAATGCTGATTCATTCATTCAAGCCCATCAAAAAAGTTAAACCCAAAAACTTCTTCATCTCATCCAGATTTGTGGGAGTCCACCGGGTAGCTCTACAGCAGGGCCTAAGTCTGGCACTGTTGTCCCTCAACTGTTCAGCATACAAATTAGTCTGCTCTACAATCTCAGCAAAAAATACTTCATCCATAAACAACTGAAAAAACAGTAGGCAAAATTTTTTCACAATTCACTCTACACCCCGCATCATCACTAAAGGCAGGCAACACCGGCTGCACCATGTTTGGATTAACCTAGAGTCCAGCACTTCAAATGGGAAGCCTTCCAGCCCCAGGCTGCAATCCAGATGCCTCTTGCTACACCATTGACACATCAGTGTCCTCCTCTAAAACAGGTTCTTCATCCGCACTGAGAGTAGCTTCATCATCAGATGATTCCTCGTGGACAGAAAAGTCACTGCCAGAATCTTGCACTTCCTCCTCTGCCTCAGATGCACTGTCAGTCTCATAATCATGGTCAGAGGAAGATTCAAAAAGCATACCAACCACCTGCTGAGCAGTAATCTAGCAGTTTACCATAATCCTTACTAATAAAGGTAACTTGACAAACACGTCAACAACAACAAACACTTTGTAAAACAAGTAATAAACAAAATGTGGCTTTATCACAAAGACCTATGTACTCCAAAACAATACCACTCACTTGCCAGAAACACCTAGACTCACCACCACCTACTCTGCACGGACGCAGCAGGGACCAACAATATACCACTAAAAAAGAAAAAGAAAATGACACGAGACAACGCAATGCACATCATGCACAAATCCAAAAACAATTCCACACTCAAAACATAAGCTAAATATGCTGCTATTATGACACCACTTCCCAAAAATTAATTTATGCATGACAATAATACTCATTTGGAGTAAACACAACAAAAATGTTTTTCTTACCAAACACAAATACGCAAACAGCAGACCAACCACTGCCGAAACTGCAGATAGGAATCAAAAGCTTTGCACTAGATAAAACATTACAATCACATATGCAAATAACGCACCACAATCTACCAGCCAAGCTGGGGGGCAGATGGGCCTAAAAATAAAGCCAAAACATGCACTCCCAAAAGGGACCTCTCCCCAAAAACAACTTAGTGAAACCAACATCCCCGGTGTCTAGTGGCTGCTGCCTCCCTTGGGGGCAAGTGGGCCTAAAAGCAGAAAGCCAATCTGCCCCCAATGGGGCAGAAACAGCCTAAATTATCACCCCTGAAAGGGGAGTGACCTGTACCCAAGGGGCCGCTCCCCAACAACAACATTCAGCCACCACTGGTGTCTAGTGGCTTCTGCCCCCCCCGCCTTGGGGACAAAGGGCCTAAAAACATAAGGCCGATCTGCCCCCAATTGGGGCAGAAATGGCCAAAATATTCACCCCAGTAATGGGGAGCGACCCTTGCCCAAGGGGCCTCCCGCCAAAATAGATCCATAAAGAAATCCCTGGTGTCCAGTGGATTCTGATCCCTTTGGGAGGCAGATGGGCCTAAAAACATACGGCCAAGGGGGGCAGAAACGGCCAAAAAAATCACCCCAATAAAGGAGAGCGACCCTTGCCCAAGGGGCCACTCCCCAACATTGCCAAAGAAAATCCCTGGTGTCTAATGGCTTCTGCCCCCTTGGGAGGCAGAAACGGCCAAAATAAAGACCCCCATTAAGGGGAGCGACCCTTGCCCAAGCGGCCGCAACCCAACATCAAGATTTAGAAATGGAAATCCTTGGTGGCCTAGTGGGGATGAAATAAAAATAAAAAAACGATCTGCCCCCAAGGGGGGAGGGCAGAAATGGCCAACATGATTGCTCCCCCAAGGGGAGCGACGCTTCCCCAAGGGGCTGCTCCCCGCAAAGCTGAAAATGATTTTTTTAAAATCACTGGTTTCTAGTGGGCATTCCTATTGCACGTTCGAGCCCCATGCGCGATCTTGCAGCAGGAATTCTCTAAAGAGACATCGAAGGAAAGGAAAACCCTTTCCTTTCCCCCGATGCCTCTTTGATTTGAAACCCCCCCCCTCCCTGAGGAGAAACTCACCTCCTCCTCCTGGACGCGCTGGAAGCAAATGGCTTCCATCGCGTGCGACTTCTTTTAATGACATCGGCGCGCGGTGCACGCTGACGTCATTAGATGGCGTGGAGAGGGGGCAGGTGATTAGCAGCGGAAGGGCTTCCACTGCCTTCCCTGATGGGGGTTATTAAATGGGCAGCCTACGGGGTGAGCGCCAGTGCTTCCCCGTGGGTGGGTGTGAGGACGGCCGGGAGCCGTCCCACGCACAGGCCCACTGTGGCGTGTGACAGCTCCCGGCCGTCACACGCATGCAAGGGGTTAATACATCAGAGAATGTAGATCCCTTGCAAACAGTTTTCATGGTACTCAGAACTGTTTCTGAGACTTTATCTCTTGTTCCAAGGTTGGACACAGGATGCAGTGGAAGGGCGAGTAACATATCTCTCTGTTGAGATGAGCAACAGCATTGGCCACACCTTTCATCACTATGTTCATGTAGATGTTGCATTTTGATGGCCATTGGCATACCTGTCAAAACGGGTTCAATTTAGTCAGGTTTAACACTAAGAGTCCCTCCTTTCTCCTTGAGAGTTTGCTTACCGTAACCTGACAGATCTACAGTGGTCCCTATGGTAACCCACAAACCTGTGCTTAAACATATACATTCGACATATACATTGAGACCCACAACACAGGGAACCTCAGTTGCTCTTTTACATGCCACACACATGCCTCGTGCACTCAGGGAGAAGTGAGGAGCCCTAGGCATGACTTCCTGGATTTACTTGGGTATGCAGCAGCTATCCTCTGCAGTACCTAGTAAAAATACCTGCGCCATACGAACATCGATCAGGTGCCCTAAAGAATCAATTGTGTCAAGGCCTAGCTAGGCTAGGAAAGCATAGAAACCCATATTAAAAGGAGTTCCACTTTGAGTCGTCAACTATATCCAACAGAGTAGAATACTCTTCTGGGAGCAATTTAATCAAAACCTTGTATCACACAGCCAAGTGGTCTCAAGACAAATCTCCTATACAGTACAACATACCAGGTTGGTCATCATAATTGGTGGAATCAGAAGCATGGCAGGCTGGGATTGATTTGCCAAGGACTTTTGACCTTGTGGCTTGTAAATGTACACTGTGGTCACTATTCACTACACCACTGGGCTGGTGGTTGGGTGGAGGTCTCCCGCTTTATTGATCGACTGTTCTCACCCTTGTTTTTCTCTGCAGCTGATCTCAAAGTGGACATCAGCTGGGCCAATCTGTCATCAAACCAGTGATCAGAACATCAAAGGGAGTAATGAAAGCAGTGTTAGCTGTTATGCTGTTACATGAGTAAGGGTGAAGCAGGGACAGTGCTGGCCAGGTTCAGATCACGAGCTCACTCCCAAAGCCGCGCAGTCGTTCACAGACACCGGCACTTACCATAGAGAAGTCAAGTGCTGCGGGTCCCCTTATAGCATGTGCAATGGCAGGTGCTCTGCGTTCCTGGGAGGACTGCTGGTCGCCAGTGAATGGAGCTGTTGTTGCCCTAATAGTAAACAGGAAGCTCAGAAAACAGCTGTGCATTCAGCAAGTGCAACAAATAACCTGTGTTGCAGGAATTGAAATCACCAGAAGAATGAAGGATGTTGGAAAAGAGCTTTAATTTTCTATTAACACACTTTACAGTGTGACATTAGTGCACGTTGACCTAATTTAACACCATCCTTAATCATGCTCCTTAAATCACAGCCCCCATGCACAGTGCAAGGCATAGGTTTTGGTCTGGACTCACACGAAACGTCAGATACACACTGCCACATTATATAGAGGAACAGAGAATTGATCTGATAAATTGGCTGAGGACATATGGCTGACTGAGCCAGCATGCTTGCCAACATTCATAACTGCTCTGAGTCTGTGGATCCTACTCAATGTCCAACGTTGCTCTTGTATTCTCCGTGTCATCACCCCCTCTTGCATCCCCAGTACTTGACCCCTGCTTTTTGGAGAATTTGGTTAATGATTTTGCGCCTGTGGCCCATGCAGGCTTCATTGTCATATATTCACTCTTTTTCATGACAAATAATTTGTTATATTATGAAAGCTTTGGCCGTGGCTACCAAGACACCCGGAGAGTATTAAAAGCTTTAGCCATTGCTACCAAGACACCCGGAGAGTATTGAAAGCTTTAGCCATGACTACCAAGACACCCAGAGAGTATTAAAAGCTTTAGCCATTGCTACCAAGACACCCAGAGAGTATTGAAAGCTTTAGCCATGACTACCAAGACACCCGGAGAGTGTTGAAAGCTTTAGCCATGGCTACCAAGACACCCGGAGAGTCTTGAAAGCTTTAGCCATGACTACCAAGACACCCGGAGAGTGTTGAAAGCTTTAGCCATGGCTACCAAGACACCCGGAGAGTCTTGAAAGCTTTAGCCATGACTACCAAGACACCCGGAGAGTGTTGAAAGCTTTGGTCGTGGCTACCAAGACACCCAGAGAGTATTGAAAGCTTTGGCCATGGCTACCAAGACACTCGGAGAGTATTGAAAGCTTTGGCCATGGCTACAAAGACACCCCTGTCATCCAACATGACTGTTCTGTTTTTTGAGGCCCTAGAAGACAAGGAGCTGAGCGGACTGCAGGAGACTTTGCAGTTTTTGCATTCTGAACTTGGTTTCCATAAAATCAGGGATTGAATGATAAATTGCCCTATGTACAAAAAAACATGGATTTAAAGAGCACTCTGGGCCAAATGTACAAAGCATTTTTCTGGTTGTAAACTGCACAAATGCAATTCAGTAACTTGTTGCCAAATCGCATTTTGCGATTCGATATTTGGAAGGACCGTGTTTAGGGCGTCCCTTCCAAATACCGAAGCGATATGGTATGTATTACTGTTTTACGACAAAATTCCTGTCTCAAAACAGTAGTACTTTACCACTGGTTTAAAACTGGTGGTAACCCATTCACAAAGGGGAAGGGGTCCCTTGAGAATGTAAAATAATAATATTTTCTAAGAGCAGGCAGTTGTACTGGATGTGCAAGGGAGAGGAACCGGCTCTTGTTGCTTTGCTTGTGTTGTGTGTGCAGGACAGGAAGGATTTTCTGCTTTGGGGTCATATGTCTCATGAAGTCAGGCTCCCTCTAAGGGCCCTATTATGAGTTTGACGGTGCGGCGGTGGGACCACCCCGCCGCCGCACCACCAAACCCGTGTGCAGACCGCCCGCTTTTATGACTTTTTTAGTCATTGGCGGGCTTTTCCTTTGGCGTTCCCACGGAGGTGCCTATAAAATAGGCACCACAATGGGCACGGAGGTGCCTATAAAATAGGCACCACAATGGGAACGTCAAAGGAAGTTTCAGCACGGCATGGACTGAAAAGTCCATGCTGTGCTGGAACATCTATGCATGCACATAGGGGGACACATGTTGTGCCCCTGTGTGCATCCACAAGGCTTGAGGCACAAGGGGACCCTACAGGGCCCCCTTTCTTTCCTCACCGCCACTGTTTTCATGAAGGAAAGACCTCCATGGAAACAGTGGTGGTGATGAAAGTCGTAATATAGGTGCCTCTGGCCCGCCGCACCACCGCCAGGGAACGGCGGTTCCCTGGCGAGTCGGCGGTCTCAGTGTGGCATGACCACTAAGGTCGCAATGGGGCGGTCGCAAGGCAGCCACCACCACGAGTCTGGCGGTCCCCGGACCGCCAGACTCATAATAGGCCCCTAAGAATGTTGTGTTGTCTGCTGAGCGTGACCTAAATGCGTCTGTCATGTCAAAGGATTTTCTTTAGATCACAAATACCGGTAGTTCATCGAAGTTGGAAACTAAGAATGAAAGAGTTGGAAGGATTATTGATACAGTGAAAAATTTGAATATTTCATTAGCAATTGAAGTGTACCAGCCTCATTACTTCACATCTTTGTTGGGTTGTTAGGTACGTTTCCTTAATCCACGTTTGTTACCATCATGATCACTCTATTCACCCTTTTATGGGTTTCTTTACTTACCATCCCATGCGTGTTGCCAAATTTTAATGTAACCTGCAGACAGATTCTGTAAATAAAAGCTTTTATTTGCAGACCCAGGCACAACACGTTACACGCTTTTACCACAAGCAGTGCTGTTCCACAACTGAACACACTAACATTCTACATGCAGAAGGCAGAGTGTTGACATAGAAGAACGAATGTGTCCCGTTTCCTTCTTCCTCCTCCAATCAGAAGGTCCTAGCCCTGCAATCTTGCTGGCTCTTTACCGGGCTTCTTACTCAACTTGGCCTCAGTCCTTGGAATTTAGTTGACCTTTGCTCGTGCTCCCTCTTGAGGGGAGGGAGGAGAGACTGTCTCTAAGTCAGCATGTATATGGGATCATTTGAGGACTAGAGAGGCCGAGGGCAGGATGAGGAGAGGGCAGAGAGACAAAGGAATAAAAGAAGTGAATGATGGGCAAACATTGAGAGAAACACAAGCATAGATTGAGTAATTAGAGAATGTTATAATGTTTTGTATAGCACGCAAGCATATGACAGATCATTTCAGAAGGATGACACGACCACTAAAGAGTGAAGAGCCTGGTATTGCTCGAGCTGATAGTGGTGGTGGTCTTGACTGCATCGGTGGTGAAGGTGCTACTGGGCGTTGAGGTGTTGGGGGTGCATTGGTGGTATTCGGTGTGTTGTGGAATTGGTGGTATATTATTGGTGTGTTTTTGGTTGTAGTGTGTTACTGGTGTTAGTGTCGGTACTGGTGGTGGAACTGGTGGTGCTGGCAGTGGTCTTATTGGTTGTGGTATTTGTTTTGGAGGTATCAGTGGTGGTTGTTTTGGTGGTATTGGTAGGTGTGGTGGTGTTGGTGGTATAGGCAGAATTGGTACAATTTGTATTCATGGTGGTATTGCTTATATCGCTGGTGGTGGTGATAGTGGTGGTAGTGGTACCACATGAAGACAATGCAACAATAAGCGTGATGATTGAGTGTCCTTTCAATTTGTAACATAGCTCTACGTGCATTGTAGAGCAAGCGCTCTAGAGAAGGAGGAATGAGAACCAAACTGCTAATAGTATAAAATGAAAGAGAAATACTCCTCTAGGTGGAGCCAAAACTCACTTTGTAGAACAAAAGGTCTGGCACACCCATTAAAGCTGTTGGTATCGAGACCTAAACTGAATTAAATTTCCTAGTAAAGCTTAAATGGCGATTGATTATTGATATGCACATGTGCAAGTACAACAGTGCAATTTTATGCTTATTGTACTGTGCATTTGTATATTTGGCTATTTAGCAAATTCAAATCTCCCTAACGTCATTTTGTGAGTGTACATTTAATCACTGTAATAATATACTAGTTGCCACTTCACTTTTTCAGTCACTAAAATTAAATAGGAATTAAAAGCTATATATGAGAAACAATAAATATGGGAAAACATAAACGGAGTGTCAAAAATATAAGTATTGTGAAATCCAATGAAAGCTCTGCAGCACTGGAGTGATATCAATGTTTGAACTCTGGTCAGGGAGTCACTAAGGTAAGTAAGAGAAAGAAGGCTTAAGAGTTGTCTTCCCACTTTCTCAAGCTTAATCCTTTTGAAACTGAGTTTCTTCTCATTTTTTGTCTCCTAAAATGACAATGGCAGTTTTTTGACTGGAATGTGGTTTGGTTATGACTGGAAAATTGGGCTATTGTGATGAAAAACTGAAAAGCAATAAGATGAAAAACAATAACTATGGAAAAATATAAAGAGAATTGTCAAAAATATAAGTACCATAAAATCGAATGAAGGCTCTGCAGCACTGGAGTGATATCAATGTTATGTCAGTGTCTGGTGAGGGAGTTATGTTATGTTATTTAATTTATAGAGCGCAGCAAATACCACGAAGGGTGTCCTGGCACGAAAACTGAAGGTTTGCAACAAGGACATGCTACAGGCAGAGCCTGGAGCGACTAAAAGGTGTTGTCTCAACAGAGAAACTTCTATTAAATGGCATAATGCAAACTACCAGACATCAGAGAACCACGTTTTTAGAGCTTTCCTGAATTGAAGTAAAGGGGGATTTTCCGCAGATGAACAGGAAGTACATTTCACAGTGTTGCTGCACAACCGAAGAAAGCCTTGCCTCCTGTACGACATCAAGTGACATGCGGTAGAAGCAGCAGAAGTGCGTCAGAGGAGCGCAGCAGACGAGAGGCAGTATGCCTCTTGAATTTATTAGCCAGATAGACCAGGCCTATTCCATTAACTGCTTTGTATACCAGGCAGAGTGATTTAAACTTCATTCACTTTTCAACTGGAAGCCAGTGCAGATGTTTTAAGGCCTCTGAAGAGGATGACCAACAAGGAAGGCCCAATATCATCATGGCTGCCACATTCTGAAAACTTTTCAATTTCCTTAGCAGTCCCTTGTCTGCCCCTAAGTAGAGGGAATTGCAGTAATTCATGTGGCTGCGATTACTCGCCTTTATCACCACCTGATGGGCCTGCTTGGGAAAGAAGAGAAGGATCTTCTACAAGACCTTAAGTAAACAAGCATTTGCAATGCAATAGGTCTCGCATTTACGCGAGTTGGAGCTACTGGCATTGTAAATGACAATGCCTTTTATTTCTGTTTTTGGTTTTTAAGACATAAATAAAAGGCATTGACATTTACAATGCTAATAGCTTAAACTTGTGTAAATGTGAGACCTATTGCATTGCAAATGCTTGTTTTAGCTCTATGTGCGTGAAATTAGGAGAGACTTTAATGACATTAAACAGGTTCCCAAAAGAGCATTTTTACTCTGCCCCCAAAACGAACAACAAAATTACTTTTGGAAGGCAGCACCCATTTGAAATAACGCTACGGAAACAGGAAACCAATGGCTGTACAGGAGTTTCACCAATAAACAATAATCAAAAAAATTTAAAGCAAGTCATCAAAGGGAAAACAAAAAAAGCTAATTATTTTTAACAAAAGCCTGCAACACTACAAAAATAATATTAGCAATGTCCAGAGTTAAGCGTCCCAAAATATTGACATGTTTACATTTCCCACGGATTACAACTACATTCATGAGAAAACAATCTTTTTTCAAAACGCTTCCTCAATGACCTTTTTCCCACAACATGCTGTCGAAGAAACACCTTCTGTCTCTCTCGTACCGTTTTTCTGCACCTCACGCCCTCTGAAAAGAGAGACAAGTGACGTGCATGCACCACCAGACTCTAAGGGCCAAACTGCTAAAACGTTCCCAAAAAAAATTACATTTCAACCTACCGATGGAAACATGTTTTATATAGGTACTGCTCGGAAGGGGCAAATGTTGGTTCAAAATGCCAATGCTCGAGGGTAAAGTTTATTTCGTTCTGTGCCAGTACATTCAGCAACATCAGGAGCTTATTGGTGAACCCTAGAGTGTCTCCCAGGTCAGCCCTGGACATTGTGTGTGTCCCTGGGCAAAGACCAGGCCTCTCTGCAGTCCTCATAAAAGTTACTGCAAGTGGTCTGGAGTTTTAAACTCTTCCCACACCCTCTTTAAATGACACGTGCGCTGTTCTCGCCAGAAAAATCATCTGCAGAAACGGATAGTTTAGAAAGTGTCTCCAGGAAACGCGTGGCACCAAAAGGGGCGAAAACATTCGCCTGCAATGGAGACACCGTAATTTAAAAAAAATCAAATGTAGAAAGGAAAAAATGGCCAACTTTTACATTCCGGAATATAAAAGAAATATGCATCAAGATTTGTAATGTTTCCCTGCAATACTGTGATTTATAAATGAAAGCATCGCTTTACCTGTCGGCCGGTCCTTGCAGTCTCCCTGTGTGTGGCGAGGGTGTCGGGCAGAACCCTCTGCCCTGAATGAGAGTGGTGTTACTCGGCACGGGGCTGGCACGGCGGCGGCGGTGGCGGGGGGGGTCTGTGGTTTTGGGGCAAGGGGGCTACGAGAGATGTCAGTGTCTGGGCCCGTGCACAGCCCGACAGGGTATGAGGAGGTGTGAAGACCCCTCTGTCCCGCCTGCGATCCATGGAGCCCCGTCCGAAACACAAGCTGAGCTGCAAGGGATGTGCAGCATCAAATTAAACTTAATGGGCAGAAAGCAGTTGCTGTACACAATTGAAAATAACCCGCATTTTTTTTTTTTTTTAAACACACGGCCGCCATTGCGAGCCGCACATTTTAAAAAGAAGATGCACAGGTGCCGTTACCGTCGTGCCGCGTTGTCAGAAAGAAAACCATACACTGTTTAAAAAAATAGAGTAAATAAAAGAAAGGCGCGGGCCGCTATGGGTGAACCAGGCGCCATGGTGCTTAAAAAAAATACCAATGAAGTAGTCCCCAAATGAAAACATACGGCCCGCAGCGAAACGAAACTGTACTTGGTCGGTGCTGCCTGCAATAAACAGAAGTGACGTCTGGGGAGCGCGAGCCAATAATGACCGAGCAACGGAGGAGTGAGCCAATACGAAGTGGCAGGCGGGATTACACTCCAAATACTGTTTACTTCAGGTCTTGTGACAGCGCATGCGCTGTCTAGGCTCGACCTAAAAATGACTAGTTGAAACCACGATTGACCTGAGCTTTCAACTTGAGGTCGGGTTCCTGTTGGATTCCTAGATGTTTGACAGCCTTTACAGGAGCAGGGTGTACCGTCCAGAAATCAAGGGGTAACATACTCGGGGTCTGCTGATGTTGTCACCAGAAACCCTCAGTTTTTTCAGAGTTAAATTTTAAGGTACTCTGATGTAACCAACTGGAAATCACTGTCATACATTTGTGACTAAAGGATCATTGCTAGCCCTTTCTGCAGTGATAATAAGATGAGTGTCATCAGCATAATTCATGTATCATACCTGAGACCTTAAATAGTACTACGAGAAAAGCACTAAAAATAGAATGTTTAGAACTTTTGGTGGAATTAAGATTGTCGGTTGAAGTTATCAAACCAACTGTTCAGCACAATCAAATGGTTTTGACCACATATTCAATGCAACCATACCTTTTTAACGTTTTTAATGCCCAACATAGATTTGTTTTAACGCGTTTTAGATTGGATACTTTTCACCGTTTGACGAGCTTCCCAAATGTCAACAACTGGTCTAGTGAATTAATCCCATGCCCCTGTGATAATATGTCCAAGCAAACAACGAATGATATATATATATTTTTTTAATTTATTATCGATCTGAGGAGAACTTTTATTGTACCTTTAATGAAATCTTTACATTTTAAACAATGTAGGCCTGCGTTTTTATATTTGCAATTACTTCCTAATTTGTATACATGTGTGGTATTAGCAAGATTATTTAGGGCTGTATTAAATAGAAGAAAATCATTATCTGCCGCCTGTTAATTTGTGACAAATTTTAATATCCTTGTACTATATTATACTTAGAAATCTTAATTTACTGTTGTAAATATGTATACTTTTATGATACACTTTTCATGTGAATCGAATAAAGATGAATTGATTGATTGATGTATCATACTCTGAAAGATTTAATACGTTTCAGAAGAGGGCAGATGTTTACATTAACCAGAATAGGGCTAAACGCATATCCCTGTGGTCCCCCTGATGCAAGGCCTTAAAGTCAGAGAGGAAAGGAGGCAGATTGGCTGGCTTTAATCCTGGCTTCCTGAAACCTGTCCAGCAGAATGCCGTGGGAGACTGTATTGAATGCTGCTGACAGATCTAAGAGAACCAGCGCTGATGATTCAGCCGGTCCGACAGAATTTGAAGGGCATCCACCACTGCCAGCACATCTGTTTCTGTGTTGTGTAGGGGACATAGGCCTAACTAGAGGATGTTAAGCACCTTACTCTTCATCAGTCTCTCATTAACAAACCATGCACATACTTTTCTAAAATGTTATTCGCGAACAGAGGTGGCAATATAGGAATGTAGTTGGAGAGAACAGAAAGATTGGCATTATTTGTTTTTACTAGAGGGACGATTACGGTTGTTTTCCAAGCGACAGGGACCTGACCGAAGTCCAGCAATCTATTACATACCTTTCTTATCAGGGAGCCCAGAGTGCCAGCCATCTGCTGCCACTGAGATGGAGGCAAGGGATCTAGTGGGGACCTCGATCACTGGAGTAAGCAAGAGATACAAGGATTAATATATGTCTTCCCACTTTCTCAAGCTTAATCTATGTGCAACTGGAGTCTCTTCTCTTTTCTCCTCCTAAAATGGCAATGGCAGTTTTATGACTGAAATGTGGTGTGGTTATGATTGGACCGGTGTGGTGCAAAACTGAAGTAAGTATGATTGAAGTAAGGTATGCTTATGACTGGTGTAAGGAAATGCCTCTTTTTGTATGGCCACCCACTTTTATTCTGGATTGATGCTGCTAGTTCTTTGACTCTGTGCACCGGGACACTGCTAACCAGGCCCCAGTGCATTTGTTCTTACCCCCAAAGCATCTCGAAATTGTCTACACCCCTGATTGGCATATTAAACTTACCATATAAGGCTCTAGTATATGGTATAAAAGTAGGACATGTAGTGTCGAGACTGGAGAGCCTACAGAGGTTAGAAGGTCGGAGACCTGAATATGGGTAGCAATACGATAGATGGAGAAAACGAATGTGGAACAGTTTGCCGGGATTGGATGGGCCGTAAAAGCGCTAAGTCTGTAAACCTGTATCCCTTGTCAGGGATGGGGGAAGGGGAGTGATAACATATCACTATTTCTGTGCGACAATCTCCTTACTCTGTAACAGCATGATTTGTGAAGCTGATTGTTTCTATTATCAATAAAATAAAAAGATTACCAAACAAAATTAGGACATGTATATTTTATGTTTCACATGTCCTGGCAGTGAAAAACCTACAAAGCATTTTTTCATGGTGGCAAGGCTGTCTCTCCCATAGAAAAGCACTTAGTTACATAATAACACCTTATAATGCTTAACTGCAGTTAGAAAAATGATTTAAGGACTCATTTTAATAGTAATTTAAAATCAACCTTAATGGTCAAGTAGGATTTTATATTACTATATTAAAAATGACACTTTTAGAAAGTTGACATTTTCCTGCCTGAGCCAAATCTGCCTTTTTGCAAGTGTTCAGCGTCATCCAGGAGATGATTGGCTCCTTGAATAGGTGTATAGTAGCTCCCAAAGCTGAGACAAAGGTAGAGGGGTTGACCTTCCCCCTAACAGGATGTCCATCTGGGCTGAGCCCTGTAACTTAATTAACTTCAAAGGATGCCTAACCTGTCATGGGCAGATGTAGCTCACACCTATGCGTGCCCCCTGTATTGTCCTGCTAGCCAGCCAGCCACCAATCCCAATTGGAGAGTAGCTGCCATCAGAATTGGTTTGGGGTGACCCAAGGGAAGGTTTGCCCGTTATCATAGCCACACCTCTGGGTGGGCACAGGGAGCTCTGCACAGGGGGAAATGTTTTGTGTCATGATGATTTGAGTCAGAGAAGGACTCTGTAGGATAGTTTACAGTAAAACACAATGAAGTCCTGCAAAAGTGGGTAGAGTCACCACTGGGAACTTTTATCCCATTAGTTAGGGAGTTGCCAGGAGCTTCTTCCACTCATAGGCTGTCACTGTGCATTAATGTAGCACCACCAGTACCCTCCTCAGAACACTGCTGGCCCGGTGGAAGACAAAAGAAGGACTGCACCTGCTGTTGTGATCTGTGAGGAGATCCCTAAGGGCTCAACCTTCTCCTCCTTCTAACCATGACCAAGAAGTGAACTTCAATGGTCAGTTGACTGGCCTCCTGTTTAGCTTCATGGACACAAAAGGAGTAAGAAGCCCAATTTCAAGAAGAGCCTAGCTTATCAGTTCCATCTGGGCCTGCTCTGGACCCTTCTGGTGGCTTCTACTGCAGCGAGTACTGACCTCTAAGTGGTGTCCCTAATGTCCTGGGGCCCTTACATAAGTGTCAGAGTGTACTCCTCTTGCCTAACCATAAAAGCTGGAACTTAGAAACCTTTTCAAGAATTTTCCATGGAAAACCGAAATAAGACCGGGACCAACCCGCCAAGCCTCAGAACCAAGGATGCATCGCAGGTGAGCTTGATTTAGCCACAGGTCCCACTACGTTCTCTGGGGCAGCAAAATCAATTCAGTGGGCCCATTGCTGACTGGCATCCGATGACACCAAACCATCTCCGGCTACAGCCTGCAGCCTTGGCCCGGTGAAGGAATCGACTTCCAGAAAAGAGACTAAAGGCCTGATTTAGAGTTCAGCTGGTGGGTTACTCTATCCCAAACATGATGGATATCCTGTCCGCTGTGTTACAAGTGCATTATATCCATTGGCATTTGTAATATGGCGGTCGGAATATCCATCATGTTTGTGATAGAGTAACCTGTTCGCCGAACTCTAAATTAGGACCTATGTCTGAAAGTAGAAATCCTCACCCGACCCGACACTGAGCTGCCAGGGCGTTGTATCCAACCTGCGCTCCCTAGTGTTTGGCCTAAAAGCTTACCTTTGTCCGGGTCTCACATGACCAGTTGCCTGCGGTTGGTACTTTGTGATTTTTGGCCCTAAAATTGATTCAAACTTTAAAACTTCATATCTCTCGTTCCCCTTATTGGATTTTTCTTGTTTTGTTCATTAAAATATTCTCTCTTTTTATAAACTGGAGTTGAATTTTTATTGTCTTGTGTTTTCAACTTATTATTTGTTTCAGTACTTCTAAATGCTTTACACATTTTCAAAAGTTAAGTTTGTCTGTTCTGTGCCATTATTACCAGGGTTTGAGTTGTGGTTTAAGTTACTGAAGCCTTTACTGAAGCTAACAAGGACCCTGACATTATTACTTGTTGGGGACAAAGATCCACCCCCAACTAATAATCCACTTTCTCACAACTGGCATATTGCATGTTTACAGCTAACCTATGGTTAAATAATGACTCTTTTATGCCTAATTAAGACTGGAATTCAGTGTAGTTAGGGCTGCAACACAGTTCTGTAATGGCTGGAATAGGCTGTGAATATGACTGGAATGTGGTGCGATTATCTCTGTAATATAGTGGGATTGTAACTGGACTATGGCGTAACAACGATGTAATATAATTGGCTATTCATTTCAAATGATAGCCAGTAGGTTGTTATAGTAAGGACCTAGTTTCCATAGGAAAATAATTTTTTGACTTGCCTATAACTTTAGCGTTGTTTGACCAATCTTCATGAAACTTTCCCAAAAAAGTGTCAAGGTAGGTTCTGGTTGTCATGGAAAGTTTAGGGGTGAACCATGCAGTGGGGACCGAGAATTTGGGGCGTGAAATAAGGGTGCATTTGTAATGTTAATTCCCATAGGAACCTTTAGCCACACCTACAGCCCGAACCGCTGAACGGACTTACACCAAATTTGGCAGGGAGGTAGAAGTTGGTTCAAGCAAGTGCCTTTTGAGAAATGTAAGTTTAAAATTATAGTGATATCTCTGGTCGCAAAGTCTTCGCAAACAAAGATGAGCTTGTGCAGGGAAATGCACTGCTCTGATTGGCTGCCAACACTTCAACCAGGAAGTATTGGCAGCCATCTTGGGACGTGGCTTCACTGAGTCCCCCCATAAAAAGTGGCAATAAAGAAAGGGGGCAGGGTACGAATACCCTGACCCCCAAGCCATGGTCTTGGGGTCCCCCTGGAACCCCGCCACGGCATAAAAGCATTTTTAAAAAATAATTTGCCGCAAATTTGCGATATTTGTGAATTTGCAGCAAAATGTTTAGAAAAAAGCAAGCGCGGGCTCCCACGCTTGCTTTAAAATAACCCCCAGGTGGGCCAGGTCCCATTGGCATATGTTTAATATAGGGGGGACACACGGGGCCAACCTCATAGGGCTTAACAAAGCCCCGGGGACCGCCACCTCCCGGGGGCACTTTACATTATTAATGTAGGTGGGCCCGCCCGCAGCCCCGGGGACTGCCACCTTTCTGAGGCTATTGAAACAATATGGGGGAGCCTCGCATATTCACAGCCCCGGGGACTGCCACCTCCCCAGGGCTATTTTCTATCATGTGGGGGTCTCGCAGACCCCCTTGTCCCGGGGACCGCCACCTCCCTGGTGCTAATTTACATTATATGGGGTGACCTCGTGCACCCCCCCCTGCCCCGGGCACCACCACCTTCCTGGGGCACACATACAGTAATGAAGGGGGTCCGATGCGGATCCCCGGCCCGATGACCACCACCTCCCCAGGACTATATACAAGATGGGAGGGGGCCGCGCGGCCCCCTTCCTGGAGCCCTGCTTGGCCCTGGGGACTGCCACCCCCCAGGGTCAGCTTCAGCAATGTACCGGGGTGCCCACCCGCGGGACATTGCAGTTTGCTATGGCTTGGTGGGAGCTCTGCTCCCGCCAAGCCATAGCAAACTCTGGTCCGCTTCATGGAAGCGAGAGCATTAAAAGTGTTCCCGCTTCAATAAAGTGGAGCAGAATTGCTTTTGGACAGAGGGAGCTGCATGTTTGCAGCTCCCTTTGTCCAAAAGCAATGCCGGCTCCCGCAGGAAGCAGGGAGCCGGCAGGGAACGCGGGGGCCTTGAGGCTCCCCCGAGGTCCCCAACGAGAGGCCATGCCCTGGGGATGGGGTCCCCGGCCACACTCTTCATTTAAAATTTTTAAAAAATGCTGAAGGCCTGCCCCAGGGGATGGGGTCCACGGGCCGAAATAGGCCTGGGGAGGGGGCGGCCCCCCTCACATATAAAAATAAAATAAATAAAGGCTGGGTCCCGGGAGGTGGGGCCCCAGGGGCTGAAATCGGCCCGTGAGGGGGCCGCAAGGCCCTCCTCCTGTTTTTTTACAAAAAACTCTAAAAAAGGATCAGACCTCTGGGGATGGGGTCCCTGGGGCCTAAAATGGTCCAGGGAAGGGGGCCATGTGGACCCCTTCCTAAACTTTTTTAAAGCCACAATTCACGGTAGGCCCGCCCCCTTTCTCCACCACCCTGCAAATGCGCCTCCCGGCGCGCTCCTGGTTGGGTGATGAAGTCCCCTTGGCTGCAGAGGGTCCTTAGGGGCCAAGAAGACCTCCTGTTACCTCCAGTAAGCCCCACACAGTGAAATTTGCTGAGAGGTGGTCAGAGGCCACACCCCTTTCTCCACCCACTGAAAATGCACCTCTCGGCACACTGCTGGTGGGGGATGGCATCCCCTTGCCTCCTGAGGGCCTCGGGACTAGTTATATATATATTATCTACTGGCGGTCGCCAGTAGATAGTTATAGTTAGGACCTATTTTCCATAGGAAATCCGCAACATTCTATTTGAAATAACGTTGGCGCCGGTTGACGAATCATTGCGAAAGTTTCCAACTTGTTGGGGCGCTCCGGTCCGCTCCTATCCTGAAAGTCTCGGGGTGATTCATCAAGCAGGGGCCGAGAAAAAAGGGGGGCCCCAAAACATGTTTTCCCCATTCATTTTTCCATAGGAACATTTAATCGCAGCTACAGCCCGAACTGCTGAACGGAATTACACCAAATTTGGCAAAGAGGTAGCCCTTGGTTCAGTGTCGTGCCTTTTGCTTAAATGGTGTAAATCCGTTCAGTAGTTCCTGAGAAAATCAAAAGTAAAATCACATATATATCTGGGCGGAGCCTAACCACACATGTCATTGTGAGATCTGATTGGCTGTCAACACTTCATCTTGGAATTGCTGACAGCCATCTTGAGACCAATATACATGATAGTACCCCATTGAAATGCATTGTAGTGAATCAAAGATTTTGAGGGTTACCAAAAGGAGAACTATAAAGGGTGATAACAGACTTTAGTTACATTAGAATTCATTTGTTGATGGTACCATACTAATTTCAGGAATTGTGGCGTGTTCTAAGGTGATTTTACCCTGTGAAAAACCTTCTGCTGGGATATCATGAATCATGTTTGAGAGAAAACTATTTTCACATGCTTGTCCCATACAGTTTTGGGAGGTGCTCCAGAAGCTAAAATGAGAGCATATTTTCTGTAAATTCACATTATCTTTCTCAGTCATGTGAGAATGAAGTCTGACATTCTCAGTAAAACAAGTACATCCAACAAGGGCAGAGACTGTCAGTTGATTCCTTTGTGTTCTACTGCAGCTTCCCAGAGTGTTCTAAAGAACAACTAGAGTGCTAACAGCCTTACTTATGACAAAAGTATGGCACACCTGAAGCCATCTTGATTGGAATAAACTGGTAACACTTAAAACATTTAATTTAAAAAGGAACAAAATGATGGGGTTCATTTTGTCATAGAAATTATGGTTAGTGCTGTAGAAAAAAAATTAGGACGTTTCAAGTGTGATCTCACATATCTTCCTGTTATATTTCAACAGGAGCAGCCTGCCAGTTGATGCCTTTGTGTTCTACTGCAGCTTCCCAGAGTGTTCTAAAGAACAACTAGAGTGCTAACAGCCTTACTTATGACAAAAGTATGGCACACCTGAAGCCATCTTGATTGGAATAAACTGGTAACACTTAAAACATTTAATTTAAAAAGGAACAAAATGATGGGGTTCATTTTGTCATAGAAATTATGGTGAGTGCTGTAGAAAGAAAAATTAGGACATGTTTCAAGTGTGATCTCAAATATCTTCCTGTTATATTTCAACAGGAGCAGCCTGCCAGTTGATGCCTTTGTGTTCTACTGCAGCTTCCCAGAGTGTTCTAAAGAACAACTAGAGCGCTAACAGCCTTACTTATGACAAAAGTATGGCACACCTGAAGCCATCTTGATTGGAATAAACCGGTAACACTTAAAACATTTAATTTAAAAAGGAACAAAATGAGGGGGTTCTTTTTGAAATAGAAATTATGGTTAGTGCTGCAGAAAGAAAAATTAGGGCATGTTTTAAGTGAGATCTCAAATCCTCTTCTATTTGATTAGAAAATTCTGACATGCAGACTGAAACAATCACTTTCAATACCAGCAGCAGACTTCCAGTTAACTCCCTGGTGAGCAGTAGCTTTACTACAGTGATCTAATGAGCAACTAGAGTGCTAACATTCTGAATTTATGGCAAATGTGAGACACATCTGAATGCCTTCTTGATGGAATCAAAGTAAAAAACTGAAAGCATTTCCTACTGAGGAGACTGCAGTAAATGAGGAAATTAGGAAACTTCATAACAAAGAAGTCTTCCAAGATGGCCACCAGGGAAAAAAGAGCCCAAATGTAGCACAAATATTACCCAGATGTAGCCCACTTATAGCCCAATGACAAAAGTGTGCAAAACACTTTTTATTTTTAGTTTTTTTGCAGTTTTATGTAGTGCAGACTGGTCAGGTATTGGAGCGTTGCATCTTAAAACATGACCCCCTACACTACAAAAACACCACTGCACTACCCTAAACCCTAAAACACTACCCCCAGCACGACCCCCTACACTACACAAGCACCAGTGCACTATCCTAAACCCTAAAACACTACCCCCAGCATGACCCCCTATACTACACAAACACCACTGCACAACCCTAAACCCTAAAACACTACCCACAGCACGACCCCCTACACTACCCAAACACCACTGCCCTAACCTAAATCCTAAAACACTACTCCCAGCACGACCCCCTACACTACCCAAACACCACTGCACTACCCTAAAACATGACCCCCTACACTACACAAACACCACTGCACTACCCTAAACCCTAAAACACTACCCCCAGCATGACCCCCTACACTACACAAGCACCACTGCACTAACCTAAAACATGACCCCCTACACTACACAAACACCACTGCACTACCCTAAACCCTAAAACACTACCCCCAGCACGACCCCCTACACTACACAAGCACCACTGCACTACCCTAAACCCTAAAACACTACCCCCAGCACGACCCCCTACACTGCCCGAACACCACTGCACTGCCCTAAACCCTGAAACACCAGCCCCTGCACGACCCCCTACACTGCCCGAACACCACTGCACTGCCCTAAACCCTGAAACACCACCCCTAGCACGACCCCCTACACTGCCCGAACACCACTGCACTGCCCTAAACCCTGAAACACCCCCCTTCACGACCCCCTACACTGCCCGAACACCACTGCACTGCCCTAAACCCTGAAACACCACCCCCAGCACGACCCCCTACACTGCCCGAACACCACTGCACTGCCCTAAACCCTGAAACACTACCCCCAGCAAGACCCCCTACACTGCCCGAACACCACTGCACTGCCCTAAACCCTGAAACATCACCCCCAGCACGACCCCCTACACTGCCCGAACACCACTGCTCTGCCCAAAACCCTGAAACACCAGCCCCAGCACAACCCCCTACACTGCCCGAACACCACTGCACTGCCCTAAACCTTGAAACACCAGCCCCAGCACGACCCCCTACACTGCCCGAACACCACTGCACTACCCTAAACCCTCAAACACCACGCCCAGCACGACCCCCTACACTGCCCGAGCACCACTGCACTGCCCTAAACCCTGAAACACCAGCCCCAGCACGACCCCCTACACTGCCCGAACACCACTGCACTGCCCTAAACCCTGAAACACCAGCCCCAGCACGACCGCCTACACTGCCCGAACACCACTGCACTGCCCTAAACCCTGAAACACCAGCCCCAGCACGACCCCCTACACTGCCCGAACACCACTGCACTGCCCTAAACCGCGAAACACCAGCCTCAGCACGACCCCCTACACTGCCCGAACACCACTGCACTGCCCTAAACCCTGAAACACCACCCCCAGCACGACCCCCTACACTGCCCGAACACCACTGCACTGCCCTAAACCCTGAAACACCACCCCCTGCATGACACCCTACACTGCCCGAACACTACTGCACTGCCCTAAACCCTGAAACACCATCCCCAGCACGACCCCCTACACTGCACGAACACCACTGCACTGCCCTAAACCCTGAAACACTACCCCTAGCAAGACCCCCTACACTACCCGAACACCACTGCACTGCCGTAAACCCTGAAACATCACCCCCAGCAAGACCCCCTACACTGCCCGAACACCACTGCCCTAAACCCTGAAACACCACCCCCAGCAAGACCCCCTACACCGCCCGAACACCACTGCACTGCCCTAAACCCTAAAACACCAGCCCCAGCACGACCCCCTACACTGCCCGAACACCACTGCACTGCCCTAAACCCTAAAACACCAGCCCCAGCACGACCCCCTACACTGCCCGAACACCACTGCACTGCCCTAAACCCTGAAACACCACCCCCTGCACGACCCACTGCACTGCCCGAACACCACTGCACTGCCCTAAACCTTGAAACACCACCCCCAGCACGACCCCCTACACTGCCCGAACACCACTGCACTGCCCTAAACCCTGAAACACCACCCCCTGCACGACCCCCTACACTGCCCGAACACTACTGCACTGCCCTAAACCCTGAAACACCACCCCCAGCACGACCCCCTACACTGCATGAACACCACTGCACTGCCCTAAACCCTGAAACACCACCCCCAGCAAGACCCCCTACACTGCCCGAACCCCACTGCACTGCCCTAAACCCTGAAACATCACCCCCAGCAAGACCCCCTACACTGCCCGAACACCACTGCCCTAAACCCTGAAACACCACCCCCAGCAAGACCCCCTACACTGCCCGAACACCACTGCACTGCCCTAAACCCTGAAACACCACCCCCAGCATGACCCCCTACACTGCCCAAACACCACTGCTCTGCCCAAAACCCTGAAACACCAGCCCCAGCACGACCCCCTACACTGCCCGAACACCACTGCACTGCCCTAAACCGCTGAAACACCAGCCTCAGCACGACCCCCTACACTGCCCGAACACCACTGCACTGCCCTAAACCCTGAAACACCACCCCCAGCACGACCCCTACACTGCCCGAACACCACTGCACTGCCCTAAACCCTGAAACACCACCCCCTGCACGACCCCCTACACTGCCCGAACACTACTGCACTGCCCTAAACCCTGAAACACCATCCCCAGCACGACCCCCTACACTGCCCGAACACCACTGCACTGCCCTAAACCCTGAAACACTAGCCCCTAGCAAGACCCCCTACACTACCCGAACACCACTGCACTGCCGTAAACCCTGAAACATCACCCCCAGCAAGACCCCCTACACTGCCCGAACACCACTGCCCTAAACCCTGAAACACCACCCCCAGCAAGACCCCCTACACCGCCCGAACACCACTGCACTGCCGTAAACCCTGAAACATCACCCCCAGCAAGACCCCCTACACTGCCCGAACACCACTGCCCCTAAACCCTGAAACACCACCCCCAGCAAGACCCCCTACACCGCCCGAACACCACTGCACTGCCCTAAACCCTAAAACACCAGCCCCAGCACGACCCCCTACACTGCCCGAACACCACTGCACTGCCCTAAACCCTGAAACACCACCCCTGCACGACCCCCTGCACTGCCCGAACACCACTGCACTGCCCTAAACCTTGAAACACCACCCCCAGCACGACCCCCTACACTGCCCGAACACCACTGCACTGCCCTAAACCCTGAAACACCACCCCCTGCACGACCCCCTACACTGCCCGAACACTACTGCACTGCCCTAAACCCTGAAACACCACCCCCAGCACGACCCCCTACACTGCACGAACACCACTGCACTGCCCTAAACCCTGAAACACCACCCCCAGCAAGACCCCCTACACTGCCCGAACACTACTGCACTGCCCTAAACCCTGAAACATCACCCCCAGCAAGACCCCCCACACTGCCCGAACACCACTGCCCTAAACCCTGAAACACCACCCCCAGCAAGACCCCCTACACTGCCCGAACACCACTGCACTGCCCTAAACCCTGAAACATCACCCCCAGCACGACCCCCTACACTGCCCGAACACCACTGCTCTGCCCAAAACCCTGAAACACCAGCCCCAGCACAACCCCCTACACTGCCCGAACACCACTGCACTGCCCTAAACCTTGAAACACCAGCCCCAGCACGACCCCCTACACTGCCCGAACACCACTGCACTACCCCAAACCCTCAAACACCACGCCCAGCACGACCCCCTACACTGCCCGAGCACCACTGCACTGCCCTAAACCCTGAAACACCAGCCCCAGCACGACCCCCTACACTGCCCGAACACCACTGCACTGCCCTAAACCCTGAAACACCAGCCCCAGCACGACCGCCTACACTGCCCGAACACCACTGCACTGCCCTAAACCCTGAAACACCAGCCCCAGCACGACCCCCTACACTGCCCGAACACCACTGCACTGCCCTAAACCGCGAAACACCAGCCTCAGCACGACCCCCTACACTGCCCGAACACCACTGCACTGCCCTAAACCCTGAAACACCACCCCCAGCACGACCCCCTACACTGCCCGAACACCACTGCACTGCCCTAAACCCTGAAACACCACCCCCTGCATGACACCCTACACTGCCCGAACACTACTGCACTGCCCTAAACCCTGAAACACCATCCCCAGCACGACCCCCTACACTGCACGAACACCACTGCACTGCCCTAAACCCTGAAACACTACCCCTAGCAAGACCCCTACACTACCCGAACACCACTGCACTGCCGTAAACCCTGAAACATCACCCCCAGCAAGACCCCTACACTGCCCGAACACCACTGCCCTAAACCCTGAAACACCACCCCCAGCAAGACCCCCTACACCGCCCGAACACCACTGCACTGCCCTAAACCCTAAAACACCAGCCCCAGCACGACCCCCTACACTGCCCGAACACCACTGCACTGCCCTAAACCCTAAAACACCAGCCCCAGCACGACCCCCTACACTGCCCGAACACCACTGCACTGCCCTAAACCCTGAAACACCACCCCCTGCACGACCCACTGCACTGCCCGAACACCACTGCACTGCCCTAAACCTTGAAACACCACCCCCAGCACGACCCCCTACACTGCCCGAACACCACTGCACTGCCCTAAACCCTGAAACACCACCCCTGCACGACCCCCTACACTGCCCGAACACTACTGCACTGCCCTAAACCCTGAAACACCACCCCCAGCACGACCCCCTACACTGCACGAACACCACTGCACTGCCCTAAACCCTGAAACACCACCCCCAGCAAGACCCCCTACACTGCCCGAACACCACTGCACTGCCCTAAACCCTGAAACATCACCCCCAGCAAGACCCCCTACACTGCCCGAACACCACTGCCCTAAACCCTGAAACACCACCCCCAGCAAGACCCCCTACACTGCCCGAACACCACTGCACTGCCCTAAACCTGAAACACCACCCCCAGCATGACCCCCTACACTGCCCAAACACCACTGCTCTGCCCAAAACCCTGAAACACCAGCCCCAGCACGACCCCCTACACTGCCCGAACACCACTGCACTGCCCTAAACCCTGAAACACCAGCCCCAGCACGACCCCCTACACTGCCCGAACACCACTGCACTGCCCTAAACCGCGAAACACCAGCCTCAGCACGACCCCCTACACTGCCCGAACACCACTGCACTGCCCTAAACCCTGAAACACCACCCCCAGCACGACCCCTACACTGCCCGAACACCACTGCACTGCCCTAAACCCTGAAACACCACCCCTGCACGACCCCCTACACTGCCCGAACACTACTGCACTGCCCTAAACCCTGAAACACCATCCCCAGCACGACCCCCTACACTGCACGAACACCACTGCACTGCCCTAAACCCTGAAACACTACCCCTAGCAAGACCCCTACACTACCCGAACACCACTGCACTGCCGTAAACCCTGAAACATCACCCCCAGCAAGACCCCCTACACTGCCCGAACACCACTGCCCCTAAACCCTGAAACACCACCCCCAGCAAGACCCCCTACACCGCCCGAACACCACTGCACTGCCGTAAACCCTGAAACATCACCCCCAGCAAGACCCCCTACACTGCCCGAACACCACTGCCCTAAACCCTGAAACACCACCCCCAGCAAGACCCCCTACACCGCCCGAACACCACTGCACTGCCCTAAACCCTAAAACACCAGCCCCAGCACGACCCCCTACACTGCCCGAACACCACTGCACTGCCCTAAACCCTGAAACACCACCCCCTGCACGACCCCCTGCACTGCCCGAACACCACTGCACTGCCCTAAACCTTGAAACACCACCCCCAGCACGACCCCCTACACTGCCCGAACACCACTGCACTGCCCTAAACCCTGAAACACCACCCCTGCACGACCCCCTACACTGCCCGAACACTACTGCACTGCCCTAAACCCTGAAACACCACCCCCAGCACGACCCCCTACACTGCACGAACACCACTGCACTGCCCTAAACCCTGAAACACCACCCCCAGCAAGACCCCTACACTGCCCGAACACTACTGCACTGCCCTAAACCCTGAAACATCACCCCCAGCAAGACCCCCTACACTGCCCGAACACCACTGCCCTAAACCCTGAAACACCACCCCCAGCAAGACCCCCTACACTGCCCGAACACCACTGCACTGCCCTAAATCCTGAAACACCACCCCCAGCATGACCCCCTACACTGCCCGAACACCACTGCACTGCCCTAAACCCTGAAACATCACCCCCAGCAAGACCCCCTACACTGCCCGAACACCACTGCCCTAAACCCTGAAACACCACCCCCAGCAAGACCCCCTACACTGCCCGAACACCACTGCACTGCCCTAAACCCTGAAACACCACCCCCAGCACGACCCCCTACACTGCCCGAACACCACTGCACTGCCCTAAACCCTGAAACACCACCCCCTGCACGACCCCCTACACTGCCCGAACACTACTGCACTGCCCTAAACCCTGAAACACCATCCCCAGCACGACCCCCTACACTGCACGAACACCACTGCACTGCCCTAAACCCTGAAACACTACCCCTAGCAAGACCCCCTACACTACCCGAACACCACTGCACTGCCGTAAACCCTGAAACATCACCCCCAGCAAGACCCCTACACTGCCCGAACACCACTGCCCTAAACCCTGAAACACCACCCCCAGCAAGACCCCCTACACCGCCCGAACACCACTGCACTGCCCTAAACCCTAAAACACCAGCCCCAGCATGACCCCCTACACTGCCCGAACACCACTGCACTGCCCTAAACCCTAAAACACCAGCCCCAGCACGACCCCCTACACTGCCCGAACACCACTGCACTGCCCTAAACCCTGAAACACCACCCCCTGCACGACCCCCTGCACTGCCCGAACACCACTGCACTGCCCTAAACCTTGAAACACCACCCCCAGCTCGACCCCTACACTGCCCGAACACCACTGCACTGCCCTAAACCCTGAAACACCACCCCCTGCACGACCCCCTACACTGCCCGAACACTACTGCACTGCCCTAAACCCTGAAACACCACCCCCAGCACGACTCCCTACACTGCCCGAACACCACTGCACTGCCCTAAACCCTGAAACACCACCCCCAGCAAGACCCCTACACTGCCCGAACACCACTGCACTGCCCTAAACCCTGAAACATCACCCCCAGCAAGACCCCCTACACTGCCCGAACACCACTGCCCTAAACCCTGAAACACCACCCCCAGCAAGACCCCTACACTGCCCGAACACCACTGCACTGCCCTAAACCCTGAAACACCACCCCCAGAATGACCCCCTACACTGCCCAAACACCACTGCTCTGCCCAAAACCCTGAAACACCAGCCCCAGCATGACCCCCTACACTGCCCGAACACCACTGCACTGCCCTAAACCCTGAAACACCAGCCCCAGCACGACCCCCTACACTGCCCGAACACCACTGCACTGCCCTAAACCCTGAAACACCACCCCCAGCACGACCCCCTACACTGCCCGAACACCACTGCACTGCCCTAAACCCTGAAACACCACCCCTTGCACGACCCCCTACACTGCCCGAACACTACTGCACTGCCCTAAACCCTAAAACACCATCCCCAGCACGACCCCCTACACTGCACGAACACCACTGCACTGCCCTAAACCCTGAAACACTACCCCTAGCAAGACCCCCTACACTACCCGAACACCACTGCACTGCCGTAAACCCTGAAACATCACCCCCAGCAAGACCCCCTACACTGCCCGAACACCACTGCCCTAAAACCTGAAACACCACCCCCAGCAAGACCCCTACACCGCCCGAACACCACTGCACTGCCCTAAACCCTAAAACACCAGCCCCAGCACGACCCCCTACACTGCCCTACCACTGCACTGCCCTAAACCCTAAAACACCAGCCCCAGCACGACCCCCTACACTGCCCGAACACCACTGCACTGCCCTAAACCCTGAAACACCACCCCCTGCACGACCCCCTGCACTGCCCGAACACCACTGCACTGCCCTAAACCTTGAAACACCACCCCCAGCACGACCCCTACACTGCCCGAACACCACTGCACTGCCCTAAACCCTGAAACACCACCCCATGCACGACCCCCTACACTGCCCGAACACTACTGCACTGCCCTAAACCCTGAAACACCACCCCCAGCACGACCCCCTACACTGCACGAACACCACTGCACTGCCCTAAACCCTGAAACACCACCCCCAGAATGACCCCCTACACTGCCCAAACACCACTGCTCTGCCCAAAACCCTGAAACACCAGCCCCAGCATGACCCCCTACACTGCCCGAACACCACTGCACTGCCCTAAACCCTGAAACACCAGCCCCAGCACGACCCCCTACACTGCCCGAACACCACTGCACTGCCCTAAACCCTGAAACACCACCCCCAGCACGACCCCCTACACTGCCCGAACACCACTGCACTGCCCTAAACCCTGAAACACCACCCCTTGCACGACCCCCTACACTGCCCGAACACTACTGCACTGCCCTAAACCCTGAAACACCATCCCCAGCACGACCCCCTACACTGCACGAACACCACTGCACTGCCCTAAACCCTGAAACACTACCCCTAGCAAGACCCCTACACTACCCGAACACCACTGCACTGCCGTAAACCCTGAAACATCACCCCCAGCAAGACCCCCTACACTGCCCGAACACCACTGCCCTAAAACCTGAAACACCACCCCCAGCAAGACCCCTACACCGCCCGAACACCACTGCACTGCCCTAAACCCTAAAACACCAGCCCCAGCACGACCCCCTACACTGCCCTACCACTGCACTGCCCTAAACCCTAAAACACCAGCCCCAGCACGACCCCCTACACTGCCCGAACACCACTGCACTGCCCTAAACCCTGAAACACCACCCCCTGCACGACCCCCTGCACTGCCCGAACACCACTGCACTGCCCTAAACCTTGAAACACCACCCCCAGCACGACCCCCTACACTGCCCGAACACCACTGCACTGCCCTAAACCCTGAAACACCACCCCCTGCACGACCCCCTACACTGCCCGAACACTACTGCACTGCCCTAAACCCTGAAACACCACCCCCAGCACGACCCCCTACACTGCACGAACACCACTGCACTGCCCTAAACCCTGAAACACCACCCCCAGCAAGACCCCTACACTGCCCGAACACCACTGCACTGCCCTAAACCCTGAAACATCACCCCCAGCAAGACCCCCTACACTGCCCGAACACCACTGCCCTAAACCCTGAAACACCACCCCCAGCAAGACCCCCTACACTGCCCGAACACCACTGCACTGCCCTAAACCCTGAAACACCACCCCCAGCATGACCCCCTACACTGCCCAAACACCACTGCACTGCCCTAAACCCTGAAACACCAGCCCCAGCACAACCCCGTACACTGCCCGAATACCACTGCACCTCCCTAAACCCTGAAACACCAGCCCCAGCACGACTGCCTACACTGCCTGAAAACCACTGCACTGCCCTAAACCCTGAAACACCAGCCCCAGCACGACCCCCTACACTGCCCGAACACCACTGCACTGCCCTAAACCCTCAAACACCAGCCCCAGCACGACCCCCTACACTGCCCGAACACCACTGCACTACCCTAAACCCTGAAACACAACCCCCAGCAAGACCCCTACACTGCCCGAACACCTCTGCACTAAACCCTGAAACACCACCCCCAGCAAGACCACCTACACTGGCCGAACATCACTGCACTGCCCTTAACCCTGAAACACCACCCCCGCACGACCCCCTAAACTGCCCAAACACCACTGCACTGCCCTAAACCCTGAAACACCACCCCCTGCACGACCCCCTACACTGCCCGAACACCACTGCACTGCCCTAAACCCTGAAACACCACCCCTCAGCACGACACCCTACACTGCCCGAACACCACTGCACTGCCCGAAACCCTGAAACCCCACCCCCAGCACGACCCCCTACACTGCCCAAACACCACTGCACTGCCCTAAACCCTGAAACACCACCTCCTGCACGACCCCCTACACTGCCGGAACACCACTGCACTGCCCTAAACCCTGAAACACCACCCCAGCACGACCCCCTACACTGCCCGAACACCACTGCACTAAACCCTGAAACACCACCCCCAGCAACACCACCTACACTGGCCGAACACCACTGCACTGCCCTAAACCCTGAAACACCACCCCCTGCACGACCCCTACACTGCCCAAACACCACTGCACTGCCCTAAACCCTGAAACACCACCCCCTGCACGACCCCTACACTGCCCGAACACCACTGCACTGCCCTAAACCCTGAAACACCACCCCTCAGCACGACCCCCTACACTGCCAGAACACCACTGCACTGCCCTAAACCCTGAAACACCACCCCTAGCACGACCCCCTACACTGCCCGAACACCACTGCACTGCCCTAAACCCTGAAACATCACCCCCAGCAAGACCCCCTATACTGCCTGAACACCACTGCCCTAAAACCTGAAACACCACCCCCAGCAAGACCCCCTACACTGCCCGAACACCACTGCACTGCCCTAAACCCTGAAACACCACCTCCAGCACGACCCCCTACACTGCCTGAACACCATTGCTCTGCCCTAAACCCTGAAACACTAGCCCCAGCACGACCCCCTACACTGCCCGAACACCACTGCACTGCCCTAAACCCTGAAACACCACCCGCAGCACGACCCCCTACACTGCCCGAACACCACTGCAATGCCCTAAACCCTGAAACACCAGCCCCAGCATGACCCCCTACACTGCCCGAATACCACTGCACTGCCCTAAACCCTGAAATACCAGCCCCAGCACCACCTCCTACACTGCCCGAACACCACTGCACTGCCCTAAACCCTGAAACACCAGCCCCAGCACAACCCCCTACACTGCCCGATCACCACTGCACTACCCTAAACCCTGAAACACCAGCCCCATCACGACCCCCTACACTGCCCGAACACCACTGTACTGCCCTAAAGCCTGAAACACCAGCCCCAGCATGACCCCCTACACTGCCCGAACACCACTGCACTGCCCTAAACCCTGAAACACCACCCCTGCATGACCCCCTACACTGCCCGAACACCACTGCACTGCCCTAAACCCTGAAACACCACCCCCTGCACCACCCCCTACACTGCCCAAACACCACTGCACTGCCCTAAACCCTGAAACACCACCCCCTGCACCGCCCCCTACACTGCCCGAACACCACTGCACTGCCCTAAACCCTGAAACACCACCCCAAGCACGACCCCCTTTACTGCTCGAACACCACTGCACTGCCCCAAACCCTGAAACACCACCCCCAGCACGACCCCCTACACTGCCCAAACACCACTTCCCTAAACCCTGAAACACCACCCCCTGCACGACCCCTACACTGCCCGATCACCACTGCACTGCCCTAAACCCTGAAACACCAGCCCCATCACGACCCCCTACACTGCCCGAACACCACTGTACTGCCCTAAAGCCTGAAACACCAGCCCCAGCATGACCCCCTACACTGCCCGAACACCACTGCACTGCCCTAAACCCTGAAACACCACCCCCTGCATGACCCCCTACACTGCCCGAACACCACTGCACTGCCCTAAACCCTGAAACACCACCCCCTGCACCACCCCCTACACTGCCCAAACACCACTGCACTGCCCTAAACCCTGAAACACCACCCCCTGCACCGCCCCCTACACTGCCCGAACACCACTGCACTGCCCTAAACCCTGAAACACCACCCCTCAGCACGACCCCCTACTCTGCCAGAACACCACTGCACTGCCCTAAACCCTGAAACACCACCCCTAGCACGACCCCCTACACTGCCCGAACACCACTGCACTGCCCTAAACCCTGAAACATCACCCCCAGCAAGACCCCCTATACTGCCTGAACACCACTGCCCTAAAACCTGAAACACCACCCCCAGCAAGACCCCCTACACTGCCCGAACACCACTGCACTGCCCTAAACCCTGAAACACCACCTCCAGCACGACCCCCTACACTGCCTGAACACCATTGCTCTGCCCTAAACCCTGAAACACTAGCCCCAGCACGACCCCCTACACTGCCCGAACACCACTGCACTGCCCTAAACCCTGAAACACCACCCGCAGCACGACCCCCTACACTGCCCGAACACCACTGCAATGCCCTAAACCCTGAAACACCAGCCCCAGCATGACCCCCTACACTGCCCGAACACCACTGCACTGCCCTAAACCCTGAAATACCAGCCCCAGCACCACCTCCTACACTGCCCGAACACCACTGCACTGCCCTAAACCCTGAAACACCAGCCCCAGCACAACCCCCTACACTGCCCGATCACCACTGCACTGCCCTAAACCCTGAAACACCAGCCCCATCACGACCCCCTACACTGCCCGAACACCACTGTACTGCCCTAAAGCCTGAAACACCAGCCCCAGCATGACCCCCTACACTGCCCGAACACCACTGCACTGCCCTAAACCCTGAAACACCACCCCCTGCATGACCCCCTACACGGCCCGAACACCACTGCACTGCTCTAAACCCTGAAACACCACCCCTGCACCACCCCCTACACTGCCCAAACACCACTGCACTGCCCTAAACCCTGAAACACCACCCCCTGCACCGCCCCCTACACTGCCCGAACACCACTGCACTGCCCTAAACCCTGAAACACCACCACCAGCACGACCCCCTTTACTGCTCGAACACCACTGCACTGCCCCAAACCCTGAAACACCACCCCCAGCACGACCCCCTACACTGCCCAAACACCACTTCCCTAAACCCTGAAACACCACCCCCTGCACGACCCCTACACTGCCCGAACACCACTGCACTGCCCTAAACCCTGAAACATCACCCCCAGCAAGACCCCCTACACTGCCTGAACACCACTGCCCTAAAACCTGAAACACCACCCCCAGCAAGACCCCCTACACTGCCCGAACACCACTGCACTGCCCTAAACCCTGAAACACCACCTCCAGCACGACCCCCTACACTGCCTGAACACCATTGCTCTGCCCTAAACCCTGAAACACTAGCCCCAGCACGACCCCCTACACTGCCCAAACACCACTGCACTGCCCTAAACCCTGAAACACCACCCGCAGCACGACCCCCTACACTGCCCGAACACCACTGCAATGCCCTAAACCCTGAAACACCAGCCCCAGCATGACCCCTACACTGCCCGAACACCACTGCACTGCCCTAAACCCTGAAATACCAGCCCCAGCACCACCTCCTACACTGCCCGAACACCACTGCACTGCCCTAAACCCTGAAACACCAGCCCCAGCACAACCCCCTACACTGCCCGAACACCACTGCACTGCCCTAAACTCTGAAACACCAGCCCCAGCACGACCCCCTACACTGCCCGAACACCACTGCACTGCCCTAAACCCTGAAACACCACCCCCTGCACCACCCCCTACACTGCCCAAACACCACTGCACTGCCCTAAACCCTGAAACACCACCCCCTGCACCGCCCGAACACCACTGCACTGCCCTAAACCCTGAAACACCACCCCCAGCACCACCCCCTTTACTGCTCGAACACCACTGCACTGCCCCAAACCCTGAAACACCACCCCCAGCACGACCCCCTACACTGCCCAAACACCACTTCCCTAAACCTTGAAACACCACCCCCTGCACGACCCCCTACACTGCACGAACACCACTGCACTGCCCTAAACCCTGAAACACCACCCCCAGCAAGACCCCCTACACTGCCCGAACACCACTGCACTGCCCTAAACCCTGAAACATCACCCCCAGCAAGACCCCCTACACTGCCCGAGCACCACTGCACTGCCCTAAACCCTAAAACACCACCCCCAGCACGACCCCCTACACTGCCCGAGCACCACTGCACTGCCCTAAACCCTAAAACACCACCCCCAGCACGACCCCCTACACTGCCCGAATACCACTGCACTGCCCTAGACTCTGAAACACCAGCCCCAGCAATACTCCCTACACTGCCCGAACACCACTGCACTGCCCTAAACCCTGAAACACCACCCCCTGCACGAACCCCTACACTGCCCGAACACCACTGCACTGCCCTAAACCCTGAAACACCAGCCCCAGCACAACCCCCTACACTGCCCGAACACAACTGCACTGCCCTAAACCCTAAAACACCACCCCCAGCACGACCCCCTACACTGCCCGAACACCACTGCACTGCCCTAAACCCTAGAACACTACCCCCAGCACGACCCCCTACACTACCCGAACACCACTGCCTACCCTAAACCCTAAAATACTCCCCCCAGCATGACCCCCTACACTACCCGAACACGACTGCACTGCACCCTCAAACATTCCCCCCAGCACGACCCCGTACACTACCCGAACACCACCGCACTGCCCTAAACCCTAAAACACTCCCCCAGCACGACCCCCTACACTACTCAAACACCACTGCACTGCCCTAAACCCTAAAACACTACCCCCGCATTACCCCCTACACTACCCAAACACCAATGCACTACCCTAATCCCTAAAACACTACCGCCGCACGACCCCCTACATTACCCAAAGACCACTGCACTACCCTAAACCCTAAAACACTACCCCCGCACGACTCCCTACACTACCCAAAGACCACTGCACTACCCGTAACCCTAAAACACGACCTCCTACACTACACAAACACCACTGCACTACCCTAAACCCTAAAACACTACCCCCTACACTACACAAACACCACTGCACTACCCTAAACCCTAAAAACTACCCCCAGCACGAACCCCTACACTACCCAAACACCACTGCACTACCCTAAACCCTAAAACACTACCCCCAGCAGTACCCCCTACACTACCCAAACACCACTGCACTACCCTAAACCCTAAAACACTCCCCAGCAGTACCCTCTACACTACCCAAACACCATTGCACTACCCTAAACCCTAAAACACTACCCCCAGCAGTACCCCCTACACTACCCAAACACCACTGCACTACCCTAAATCACTACCCCCAGCACGACCCCCTACACTACCCAAACACCACTGCACTACCCTAAACCCTAAAACACTCCCCCAGCAGTACCCTCTACACTACCCAAACACCATTGCACTACCCTAAACCCTAAAACACTACCCCCAGCAGTACCCCCTACACTACCCAAACACCACTGCACTACCCTAAATCACTACCCCCAGCACGACCCCCTACACTACCCAAACACCACTGCACTACCCTAAACCCTAAAACACTACCCCCAGCACGACCCCCTACACTACCCAAACACCACTGCACTACCCTAAACCCTAAAACACTCCCCCCAGCACAACTCCCTACACTACCCAAACACCACTGCACTACCCTAAACCCTAAATCTACCCCCAGCATGACCCCCTACACTACACAAACACCACTGCACTACCCTAAACCCTAAAACACTACCCCCAGCACGACCCTCTTCACTACCTAAACACAACTGCACAATTTGTTACAGGTGTTGCAACGCAGGCCCGTGGTGCTTACTGGAAGTACCTGGTGGGCTAGTTGGACCCCAGGGACCCTCAGGATTCAAGGTGACCTAATCCCCCAACTTAAAACGCTCCACGGGGCGCGTTTGCACAGTGGTGAAGGGAGGGGTCGGGGCCTCAGGTGACATGTGCGCAAACACGCCCTGTGGTGCGTTTTAAGTTGGGGACTTAATTCCCTTTGAATCCTGAGGGACCCTGGGGGCCAACTAGCCCACCAGGTACCTTCAGTAAGCACAACAGAGTTGCATTGCAGAGAGGTGAAAAAAGGTGCGTGGCCTCGGAACGCTTCTCTGCAACTCAGCTCTGTGGTCCTAACTGTAGGTACCTGGGGGGCTAGTTGGGCCCCAGGGACCCTCAGGATTCAAGGGGACTTAATCTCGCAGCTTAAAACGCGCCACGGGGCGCGTTTGCACACATGTCACCTCAGGCCCCCTCCCTTCACCACTGTGCAAACGCGCCCTGTAGCGCGTTTTAAGAGGTAGTTTTAATCCCCTGCCCTATTATGTACTAGGGACTTGCAGAGGAGGTCATGCTAATCACAGGGGTACCCCAACGCATAGTGTTCCCTAGTGTATGTAGGTGTTTTCACTGTATTCTAAGTGTCTTTTAGCATAGCACTGGCTCTGGTTAGTCAGAGTCAGTTACCACCAGTACCCGTCTGAAAAAGTTGTGGGCACAGGATGATTTTGCAACAAGGCCTCTTTCTGCTCCTCTGTTGGTTCTTTCTGCACATCTTTTGCTTCTTTCTGTGCGTTTTTTCTTCTTTCTTCACATGTCCTACCTCTGTAGGCATAGTTAGAAACTAGCATTTAAAAACCTTTGAAATTCACTTAAAAAATCATAGGTTTCAGGCACGTTATAGTTAGAAATTAGCATTTAAAAAACCTTTGAAATTCACTGAAAAAACCATAGGTTTCAGACACGTTATAGTTAGAAATTAGCATTTAAAAAACCTTTGAAATTCACTGAAAAAACCATAGGTTTTAGGGACAGTTATAGTTAGTTGGACATTTCACTCGTACAAAACCATAGAAATTCCCCCGTTATAGTTAGTTCAGCTAACTATAACTCGCGCCTCGCAATGCACTGCTGATGACGTCACATATTACATCACTCATGACATGGTCAGTGACATCACTGATGACATCACTGATGACATCTCAAATGACATCACTGATGACATCATCCATGTGATAATTTCATGCATCTTCTCACACCCTAATATAACTTTTGATACACCCACTCTAAATTACAGACTGCCATTCTCAAAACCATAGACACTCCAACACCAAAAACTACATACCCACTCACTGATTCTTAGGTCTACACACACATCCACTCACTCACCCGTACAGTCACTCATACTTACAGTCACTCAGTACAGGACTATCATATGCACTCATACACCTATATAAACACTCACACACCGCCACTCATCCATAGAGGTACTCACACACCTAGTCAGTCATGCAAAAAATTAATCACACACCCATTTACTCACCTATACAGTTATACACACACCAGCTCACTTACTCATACAAATACTAGCACATTCTTACGCTCTTATACAATAACTGATTGTTGTAAAGTCATCCTGTGCCCCCACGATGTAATCTGCAGCCCTTAATTTGCTTTAATCTTAATAACCTTTTCGGCTGGACCCTGACACAAAAGATCCAGTTAAGTTCGATTTCCTTTTGGTTTGTTATGCTTGATAATCTTTTTTTTCCTTGCTTGTCCACATTTGTATTATATTTTGCTTTTTTTATTTTCCTTATGTATTTGTATGTGTCAATTATTAGGTTAACTGCATTGCAATGTCTTTCTGGGCACATAGTGAGGCTTCTCTCTAAAAGATTTTGTTCATCTCTTGTGAGTTCTTTGCGGGAGAGGTTTACTACTGCCATTGCTAGTTCTTTTTGTTGCCCTTGTTGTGCTGCTCTCCATGCCTAGTTTGCCTCTGCCTCCCTGTGGTTTTTGGTCCTGCTAGGTAGATAAATATGATACTCCAATCAATTAGCTCGAAAGTGAAAGCCCACAAAAGGCATTTTTATAGTTTATTCAACAACTGCATATTAAAGGAATGTGTCAAGGTTCAAAGTCACTGGCTTTCGTTTATTTTTTCTGTCGCTTTTTAAAATGGCGGCCATCTTGAGTGCTGCTCAAATGTTTTTTGATTTCTTGGATGGTATACAATCCATGTTTTGGAGCTTTTATTGTACAAAATGCGGTGGTATAAAAACCGTTAAATTCAAGGGACTCATGAAATATGGAAATAATTTTTAAGGGACCCTGTTAAATGAGGGTTTTGTCATAATGATAGCCCCCAGCCATGCTGCAAATGTTTACCACTGTCAGAGCCACTACGGTTTTGTGGCACTCCGAGGCCATATTATGTGGTAGAGTTATCTAAATAATGCATTAAGAAAAAGCTGAATATGTGGCATTAAGTGGCATACAACGCAGTCAGTACCACGGCTGCGACGTTACCACGAGTTCCTTTACAACGCAATTCATTACAGCGACTTGCTTTAGGGAATGCGGTGTTGGACTGGTGTTGGATTTTAAGTCCAACACCTTCCCTACTGATACACCGACTGGAGTTGGAATAGTAATTTAAACTATTCCAAAGTCCAGCGCTTCCCTAAAGCAAGTCATTGTACTGACTTGCGGTGTAAAGGAACTCGTGGTAACGACACAGTTGTGGTACTGACTGCGTTGTTAAGCCACGTGTGGTTTTGGAATGCGTGGTAACAGATGCTAGACACAAAATTGTTTGTTGAAGTGATGTAAATCCATAATTAGTGGGACACGAACAACACACTAATGATGAATACATTGGGGGAACTAGACCAGCTGTGTGAACATTCGCAGAGATAAATAGGGGATTTAGATGATGACGATTGGAGAGATGAGTCACAATTTCCAAGAGAAGTAGAAATAAAGGCAAGCTTCCGCCTCATTCAGTTAAAAATCCTTCATAGAATATACTATACCCGAGTTCTTCTGCACAAACTAGGTAGGGCCGGAGATGAAAATGCCTATGAAATTGTGGTGAGAAGAGCACCTTCCTCAACACACTACGGGAATGCCCTAAGCTTCAAATATATTGGGAGTGGTGGTACAAAAAATCTAGAAGACGCCACTGAAGTGCATATCGATGCACAAGCACTCCTAGTCATATTGAGAATATGGATGGACTGGGATGCAATGTCCTACAAGCAAATACTGCTTACCTAGATTTTATACTTGCAAAGAGAGAAATGGCCCAGAAGTGGGGCAGTAAAATACACCTGAGACAACAAGACAGGATGTGGGGAATGGATGTGTGTAGCATAAGGGGAAACGTGATCTACGAGGGAAAGGGATGCCCAAAACAATTCACAAAGGTATGGGCAGAATGGTCTACAGGAAACTAGAGGTACAGAGGTCATAAAAGTGAGAGTATGAGAAGGATGAGTGGGGAGGACATGGAGTGTGATGAAGAAGGCCAAAAAGGAAAATAACACCCATTTAACTAGAGCTGAGAATTACAGCTGAAAGAATTGCCTTAATGAACCTTGTGCGCACCATGTACCCACACTGTTGTGGGAGGTGGAACAGAGTGCATGCACCATTGCAATTGTTTTCATCTGATAACCTCATGTCAACTTAAAAATCAAATAAAATGTTTACTAAAAAAACATTAATTATGTAGTAAAAGCTGCAGCCTTGAACTCGCATAATTCCAATGGCCCTGTCCATTGTCAATTTTTTCATCAACAATCTAATCATGAAAGATAAAGAATATCTAAACATTCAAATCCTAATCGGTGCCCGATTGTTAGAAGCACCTTGAAGAGAACAGCTTCAACAATCTCCCCTCCTACAAATAGAATTTGTTTGTTTTTTAGAAACAAAGGGCCCTATTCATAAAGGTACATTTGAGTGAGTAAATTCACACTTGCAAATGTACTCTTACACTTTATAGTAAAAGTACCACTTTTGTCTATTCACCATTTACGGGTGTAAATTTACTACAAAGTGTAAACTTGCATGTCTCCACCCCTGAAAAGGGGGGAGCCAAATTTACGAATGTAAAGTTACTAGTAGTAACTTTTTTCACACGGAGGCAGAGTCCTCCATCACTGGGACAGAGATCCCTGTATAGTAAAGTATAGGGAATAATTTTAAAGTTTATATTTTTCGATTTTATTAAAAAAAAGTCCCACCTGAAGTCAAATCTGTATATCTATTATGTATTAAAAACTCTAAAAAGTTAGGTATAGAATTATTTTAAATTAATGTATTTTATAAAACAATAAAAGTTCAAAGTTCAATTTTTTTTTTTATTTAACAAGTGTATTTTCTATGGGAGGGTGTTGCAGTTTCAGTAATTGGGTGCTGGACTTAGTCCATGTCTGATCTGGAGTACATGTACTGCTGTTTTAAGTCCTTTATTTGTCTGCAGCAATTGTAGAAATGCTATATGTGAATCAGGCTCAAGGGATTTTTCCTAACATTTTACATTCGTAAAACGTTGTTCTTTTTTTTTTACTGCCGATAACCAAACAGTATAGTAATTATTTCACTTTTTATTTTCACTAACCCGTTACCTGTTTGAAACAACACATTTTTAAAGCTAGCTATCCAAAATAAATATGTTTAATGAAAAAATGATAACTAGTAAAATGTAATATGCTCCCATGTTGAAATTTCGGGATTCTGATTACATTTACAAGCCATTCAGTCATTGGTCTAAGAGGGTTTATAATGTCACCAGAGTCCCTTGATTACAAAAGTGTACCGCATTACACCTTTAGCAGGCACTATTGTCTGCGTGGGTGATGACATTATGCTTGGGTAGCCTGTCGTCAATCACACAGAATGTAACAAATGGCCAAAGTGGGCTGACCCATTGCTTAGTATTATATGCTGTGATTGGCAGAAAAAAATGAGAATGACACTACAACATACCAATAGATGAAGAGGGTGGACTGAAAGTCCTTGTTTGTAAGTATGTTTATGTGGGTATTTTATAAAGATTTTTTTATTTTTTATGAAACGGTCTTGGCTACTGCCAAGATAATAGTTGCAATAGTTGCAATGCCTTCCCATGCCAAATTGCTGAAACCATCTATTAAAATACCCAGTGGGAACTCTAATTAACAGAACTCTCAAGTTCCCCAGGTCCATGCATAGGTAACTCATCCAGTCAGGGTGTTTTTTTCTTAATATCTGGGATTTTTCGTGATGTGTGTCTCACTTTAAGACTGGCGCTACGTCTCCCAAAATGTCTGGACTGGAAACGTGAAAACGTTGACATCGATTGTGTGCCGCCAGATCATGCTCGGTACAAATGTACTTGTCCTTCGTGCTCCAAATAATTTGAGACCCTGCTCTAGCTGGTACTTTCCAAATTCTGATCAACCTAACCTACTTACAGCTTTAAGCCAGAGACCCTGCTTCAGGTATCTGTACAACAGCGTAATTCCCTCTGAGCTGCCCGAGGCACTAATACGTCATCAATAAATAGAACGCTGCTGTCAATCAAGCCGCGCGTGGCAGTGCCAGCCACTAAGTGCCCGGAGATGCATGACGTTGATGACAGCGTTGGAATGCTGAGAGCCGCATGGCAGCTCGAAAAACAGTCCGAGGCAGTGCCAGCAGGTTTACCCTCGTATAAATGCTTCTCCCTCCCCTCGTGTTCTCCTGAGATTGGTTTTAATGTGAACGTGGGTTTCATTGTCGCGCGCACGCAGGGGGCAGCCATATGTGATTTCATTTCGCACGTCAGCATTGTCTGTCACACGCAGTACATAATGACAGTGCTTAGTTTCCTAGCAATATAAGAGCAGGGTCCCAAAGATTTTCTTAGGGGTCCGAAGTCGGTGCTGAAAAAACACAGAGGTTGTCAAACACCAATGCAACCTACTCTCGGTCCACCTCAAGTCTCTTTATCCCACCACCCCATCCTGTCTCTATCTCACCATGGCAAGTTCTTCATCCCCACCTTCTTCTGCCTTTGTCATCGTTTTCCTGTATTTCTCTTCTTTCTTTTGATTCTTTGCTCCATTTCTGTCTCTTGCTCTGCGTCAAATTCTGATGAGGAAAAATGTATTCCTTCTTGTTCCCACCCCCAAATTGGAAATACTTCCTCAATAATGTGGATAGATGTGCCCTTTTGTTCTCAATATCACATTGAAACTGTTTTATCTGTGACTTTGAAACTGGGTGGATGCTTGCAGTCTTTTTTTCTCAATATAGTGTCCCCTCCACCTTCTAGAGACGTTTTATCTTTCCTCACATCCTTAAGTGCACCTACTGTAGGAAAGAAAACTGGATTTAGTGGCTCGTGAGGTGAGAACCCACCGTTCTCCTTTTTGCACTGATACTTTTTTCCATTTTTCACTGATACTTGTTTCCGTTACAGCGCTGAGATGCCCCTGGGTGAGTTGTGCGCTATATTAAATATAAATAACATATAACATAACATAGTCATCTGCTGCCACATGCATCAAGGTAGACTTTTGCGATTCCTTAATTGCAATTATTTAGGAATCGCAATTAAGGAATCGCAAAAGCCTATGCATGTAGAAATCGCAAAAAAAATAGCGATTTCTAAACATTTCTTAATTGCGACTCGCAAATTGCGAGTCGCAATTAAGGAATGTCTTCCCATTCATTCCTATGGGCCTAGAGGCCCATAGGAATGAATGGGAATTACATTCGCAATTTGCGAGTACCCAATAGGTACTCGCAAATTGCGCATGCAAGGGTGTCAAAAGGACACCCTGTTGCACCCCTGAAATCTGCATATGAGTACATCTTGCACACACACATGCCCCAAGGGCATGTGTGTGTGTAAAATGGAACTTTGAAAAATGCACTTTAGTGCATTTTTCAAAGTTTTTGCAAATTACCATCAAGAACAAATTGATGGTAATTTGCGACTCCTATTAGCGAAATCGCTAATTTTTTTACTTTAATGCATTGCATTTAAGGAATCTCAATTTGCGATTCCTTAAATGCAATGGCAATTTAAGTAATCGCAATTTAGAGATTACTTAAATTGCGATTTTTGCATTTGGGATGATGCATCCCAAATGCAAAAATACCGGTCGCAAAGGGGCAGATTCTGAGAATCTGCCCGTTTGCGACCGGTTTTTCTTTTGATGCATGTGCCTGTTGACCCTCTGACACCCAGGTCAGCATTCGTATCCCTCTAGAATCTATTCAGCTGAGCCCACCTGTCCACAGCCTACCTGTGTGGCGGAATCGCAAATCCCTGCGAGCATCGCATCCACTTCCCATATCAATTCTATTATAGTATAACCTGTGACTAAAAAAGACCCAGCCCTCCACCCTAAGGGTATGGAACTAAGGGCCACATGCATCAAACTTTGCATTTGCGATTCCTAAATTGCGATTTTTAAGAAATCGCAATTTAGGAATCGCAAATGTCATATGCATGTAGAAATCGCAAAATAATTTGTGATTTCTACACATTCCTTATTTGCGACTCGCAAATTGCGAATCGCTAATAAGGAATTGCTTCCCATTCATTCCTATGGGCCTAAAGGCCCATAGGAATCAATGGGAATTGCATGCAGCAATTTACGTAGTACCAAATAGGTACTCGCAAATTGCTGCAGTCATTCAATGGTGCAAGGGTGCCAAAAGGACACCCTGATGCACCCCTGAAATTGCAGTGTCAACATATGTTGCACACACATGCCCCAAGGGCATGTATGTGTGCAACATAGAACTTTGAAAAATGCATTTTTGTGCATTTTTCAAAGTTCTCGCAAATTACCATCAACCTTAAATTGATGCTAATTTGCATTTCTTAATTGCGAAATCGCAATTTTTGTTGTTGTCACATTGCATTTAGGGAATCGCAATTTGCGATTCCCTAAATGCAATCGCAATTTAAGTAGTCGCAAATTTAGCGATTACTTAAATAGCGATTTTTGCATTTGGGATGATGCATCCCAAATGCAAAAATAGCGGTCGCAACCCTTTGCGACCGCTATTTTCAATGATGCATGTGGCCCTAAGTGCCTAGTACGACCAGGGGCCGTGTTATGGAAAGGGCGCTCTTCACCTATTTATGCCACGGCGCACGTTAAAGCAGGTACACTGGCTGCAAACAGGGAAAGTGCCCCCTATTACACTGAATGTGCTGCCCCTGGGGCAGCCGCGACCTCACGCTGCACTGGGGGCAGCCTATTCAAGTGAAATACGGAGGGTCTTTGAAGCAGCCGCTCCCTGTTTCACTGTGCATGCGGCAACCCACCAGCACTTTTAAGAGGGGAGAGAGATCCCCTTGCAGGCAGATGCAGTGAGTGACTGCACCTGCCTGTAAGGGGATGTCAGGGGGGTCCATAGGACCCCCTTGTCCCCCTCCAGAGGGCTACCATCAGGGGGATCACTGTCAGTGCGCCTCATGGCAGCTTCTTTGCCTCTGCGCCCGAGTCTATAGGGCGCAGAGGCAAAGGGATTCCCTCATTTGCATGGGGCCACCCCCCATGCAAATGAGGGAATGCCCTCTGGTGAAAGCGCTGGCGCTATATGTGCACCAGCGGTATCTGTATTACAGAAGGGGCAGCACAAGCGTCTGCGGCCCCTTCTGTAATACCAAAGTGCCCCGGGGTCGCACAAAGCGGGTGCTAACGCCCGTTGCGCCCCTGGTCAGTTCCGTAATACAGCCCCAGGTATATTGTATTTCACTTGGAATATTGTAATCAGGAGCAGGCCAATCTCTCTGGGTCCCTGCTAAAATACAGCGCTATTGATTTTACTGTTAAGCCAATCCTGTGTCCACTTAAGTCTCTGTGGTCTGCAAACAAACATACAAACTTAGTATCTAATATAGTGTAACTGCTCTGGGCAGAGCTTCCCTACAATTTCAGGTATCCAAAGGCAGAGGGTCGCTGGAACCTCCCACCATCCTAAACCTTGGTTAGGGGATGCTCTGGGTTTGTGGCCTGTAGGTGTGGCACTCATGTCCGAGAAAGGGCAGAGATATTAGTAAGATGCTATGTTATGTGTATTTGTAAAGTGCACTATCACACACCAGGGAATCCTTGCACTGAGCAGGTGTGTGTGCCTAACCCAGCCTATGGTAGGTTGGTCACAGTGGCGTAACAAAGCGTGAGGGGCCCCCCCTGTAAGATATGCTAAAGGGGCCCCTCACGCTCACATCAGTAGGGGCTGAGGGAATCCCCTCCAGTATGGGTAAGGCTGTGGCCCCCCCGCATCGCAGGGACTGCGGGGGCCTTTGTTACACCCCTGGTTGGTCAATTAAAAAGCCAGGAGGAGGCCCAGATGTAGAATTGGAGGCCATTCTACACTTTAGGAGCAATGCAAGAGAATACCCGTCCTCCTGATCTGGTTCTATGCATGTGTGGGATGTGTTCGAGTAGGAGTCCTGTGGAGCGGAGGTGTCTGGGTGTTTGCTGGAAGGAGATGCAACTGTTTCGGTAGGTGGGGCCTAAGTTGTGCAGTGCCTTAAATGTGTGTGTGTGAGGAGTTTGAAATGAGTGCATTTGTGTATCGAGAGCTAGTGGAGCTCCATGAAGTGTGATGTGATGTGAGTTCTGTGTGGGAGGTTGAGGGTGAGCCTGGCTGCTGAGTTCTGAATGGTTTGTAGTCTTCTAGTGAGTTGCTTGGTGATCCCACCATAGAGGGTGTTCCTGTGGTCCAATTTTCAAGTGACTAGGACGTGAGAGGCAGTTTTTCTAGTGTTGCTTGGGAGCCATTTGAAGATCTTCCTCAGCATCTTGAGGGTGTGGGAGCATGATACAGTGACGGTACTGACTTGTGCGGTCATGTTCAGTCCAGTTTGCTGTCAATGATTATTGTGCGGTTCCCTGCGTGGGTGCTGGATGTGGGTGTGAGTCTGATTTCGGCTGGCACCAGTTGGAGTCCCCTGGTTAGTATTTTTACCAAAGATCACTACTTCTGTCTTGTCGGTGTTGGTCTTGAGACAGTTGGCTTTCATCCAGTTAGCAACTTTGGTCATGCAGGTGGTGAATTTGTTTCTTGTGTTGGGGGTCTTATCCAAGAGGGAGAGGCAATATACATCTCAAAGCTCTGCCAAAGAACACGGAAACCAGAATGGCAATTAAGACAATGAGACAGCATCGTAAATTGCATTCATTGTGAATTAGACATTTCCCCTGTCAATTTCCTCTGTCTGTGGGAGACAGTGGAACCCTCACCAAGATGCCACCCTTGTGCACTCTGAAGTTTATTCTATGCATTCTCTTTCTCAAGTGAGATAGCGTTGGATAGTCGAATGACTCTTTTCGTCTTCAGCAACTAACGTCTATTGAAACCAGATGACACACCAAAGGCTTCCAAAAGAACCTCAACCTGTTCAGGCGACACGAAGAATTGTCTGTGTTCACCACTGATGACTTTTAACTGTGCAGGAAATAGAAGCATATATTTCAGGCCTTGCTAAATGTGTTAATTGATCAAATCCTGTCCTCTTCTCTGCTTCAGTCCCATCTGGGTAAAGCAGTAGAGAATAAAAACTCCCCCTGGAGCCAAGAATACTACCCAATGGGTATATCCCATCAGTCAATCCACTGCACTCAACCACATCAACGAGGGTTCAACTATTAAAACCCATACCACCAAGGAAGAAATTTAAGCTTTAATTTAAAATAAAACATCTCATCATATTTTCTTAATACATAAAAAGAGAAATATAGTTGTTACAGTTCTCAATTTAAAAAAACAATCCTAATTTCACCCCCCCCCCACAATAAAAAATATGGCGCACTAAAATGCACTTCATTTAAAAACACGTGAGTTACAAAATAAACCCCTGACATCAAATGGGGGCACCCTAATAGACAGTATACACAATTTCTTTACTGATCCAAGAATAAACATCAAGCCTGAGTCCTGGTGAAATTAATATTATTCTCTGCAGTTTCTCTTTGTAATTGGAGTTAGTCAAACCAAGCCTCAACATGTTTCGGTGGACTCTAATTAATACACCCAACCTTCTTCAGGACAATACTAATTGGGTACAAATCTCCTACTGTGAAATTTGACAAATTCATGGAATATCGCACACCGGCAGTGCAGAAATGTTGTTGAATATCTGGCACTTCCTTTAATATATGGAGGGTGTTCTACCCTTCGGGTTAAAGTTAATCTTCAATGCAGATTAGGGTCTCAGCCTTCTAGAGACCCTCATAAATAATCGAAAACCGGACACCGACCAGTATGATTCCACGTTCGGTACGTTTTTTCTCGTGGGGATAAATTCCCCTACCACTTTAGCCACTTTCCATCTCAAATGTTCTGTATAATTCCTCCAAATTGCAGAGTATCTTTGTTTCTATCTTTTTGGATGGTCTTCTTAAATTATATTCAAAGAAACCCCAATTCGTATCAATGGGGGGGTCGTTATCACTCTCCCCAGTTTTCCACTCGCAGCCCGAATGTCTCTCTCACCATCCAGTTCTAAAGTCGGCAGTTACGGCCATTACGCCACATCCTCTCCTATTTACTTAAATGTCAATGACTAATATGACAGATGTACATGCATCAGATTTCTTATAGGATATGCTTTGGGTGCATCTTGGGACAATTTGTGCCCTTTGAGAAGTTGTAGTCATTGACAGATGCAGTGTTTTTAGTGCAGCTTTGTATCCTTTTTGCATTTTTCATTATTTAATATAGAAGTATTAGGCCATCGGTATATACAAACTAATTGTTAGTTTTCCAATCCAGAAATAATTATTTCATAAATCAAATTCATTTTCATCACTTCCTGAGACCACAGCCAAAACTTATAACTTTACTCTCGAAGAACGATTCTTGCAGTATCCAGTAAATATCAGCAGGCACATGCATCAAAAGAAAACCGAGTCGCAAACGGGCAGATTCTCAGAATCTGCCCTTTCTGTATCCGGTATTTTTGCATTTGCGATGCATCATCCCAAATGCAAAAATCGCAATTTAAGTAATCTCTAAATTGCGATTACTTAAATTACGATTGCATTTAAGGAATCGCAAATTGAGATTCCTTAAATGCAATGCATTAAAGTAAAAAAATTAGCGATTTCGCTAATAGGAGTCGCAAATTACCATCAATTTGTATTTGATGGTAATCTGCAAAAACTTTGAAAAATGCACTAAAGTGCTTTTTCAAAGTTCCATTTACACACACACATGCCCTTGGGGCATGTGTGTGTCAAGATGTACTCATATGCAGATTTCAGGGTGCAACAGGGTGTCCTTTGACACCCTTGCACCCTTGAAATGCATGCGCAATTTGCGAGTACCTATTGGGTGCTCGCAAATTGCGAATGTAATCCCATTCATTCCTATGGGCCTCTAGGCCCATAGGAATGAATGGGAAGACATTCCTTAATTGCAACTCGCAATTTGCGAGTCGCAATTAAGGAATGTTTAGAAATCGCTATTTTTTTAGCGATTTCTACATGCATAGGCTTTTGCGATTTCTTAATTGCGATTCCTTAATAATCGCAATTAAGGAATCGCAAAAGTCTACCTTGATGCATGTGGCAGCAGGTTCTTTGCCACAACTGGAAAAGATTAAAGCTTTGCTTGTGTCCTAGACAAAATCTAATGAAGGAGGGTATAAGCGCCTAAATATGATTGAACGTACACTCTGTGCTTTGTAAATTACAAAAACAAATCGAGTACCATTTGAAAATCTGTAGCAAGAAACAATTTGCCTACTGAAAGTCCGCCTTGTGGTGTTTAAAGTGCAGATGTGCCCTGGAGTTCAGCCAAGCCAGAGTGAAAGAGAAGCTGAGCTGGGATTAATTTTGTAGCCTGCCCGCCTGCCATGGCTTTAGAGTCACTTATTGCTTGGATTTCCGAGTGGCATTTCAAATGCTCCCCCCCCCCTTCCAAACAGGCCAGCTGCCGACCCAGGGAAGGAGCGAGGGGTGGTGTGCAGGGCCCTGTCTGAACAGGAGAACTAGTCCTGGACAGCACAGCAGAGGCCAGGGTGTGTTGTTACAGCACGGATGCCAAGGTCTGCTCAGATCACTGGCCTCGCCATCTGTTGGAGGGCATTTCCACTCTCAAAACAATCTTCAGAGAATTGCTGCTCTACATGGACTGATTCACTAACTACATTTTGTCGTTAAGTAAATTAGTGATACAGTATTACTACTCATATGCTACAAAATGCAATTCAGACACCTACAGCCAGAAACTTCTGCCTTCAACTCTCCTGTCCTTTTCTGTACAAAGAGCTCTGTCATGGTGACAGAAATCTCCCAAAACATAGGTATGCTACTTTGTACTAAATGTGGGAGGGCAGGGGAGAGTAGTGGGAAAATGTGGAATATTTACCCCAAAATGGATGGGGTTTATGGAAATTTAAGAGGAATTTGGGCATAGGTGCTAAAAGTAGGGGTGCGGGGGTGCTGCAGCATCCCCAAAATAACCATGCTGGAGTTCAGATGGGGAATGAGAAACAGTGGCGGCCGCCACAATAAAGAGGTGGTGTGGCAGGTGGAGGGGGCGCGGGGAGCGTGCACGGAGGTTAATAATATATATATATTTTTAAACACTTATCTGGAGCTGCCGCCTACCTCCAGCATCACACCTCATTCTTCCTGGTCCCAGCAAGCACTGGGGCGGCGTCACGGACTCCCTGCAATCCCCGCGCTGCTCTCATACTATGAGAGCAGCGCAGAGATTGGTCTGAGGGGGCTGGAAAGATGCTCCGCTGAGACCAGGGAGTCTGTGGGGGTTTCTCCAGCCTGGCTGTTCAATGCAGCTGGGCTGGAGAAACCTAGGTGCGCATGTGTATTTTGGTCAGCCTGAGACGGCTGGCCAAACACATATGCGCACTTAGGGAGTGCACATAGCACTCCTCCTCCCCATGCCCCGTCCCTCCCTGCGCAAGCTGGCTCAGTGCCGGCAGTTGAAAAATAAAACGATGACATCGTTTTATTTTTCAGTTGCTGGCTCTAAACCAGGCAGTGGGGCGACACTCCTCCACCATTGTGGAGGAGCCACCGCTTATGAGAAATAAAGATCCCTTTAAATTTTGTGTTTATCTTGTCACATTTGTCCTGCCTTCAAAGACAAAAGTCAAATGTCAGGCTATATCTTCTGACAAATTGTTGCTCATTCTTTTACAAATAAACTGGAGTGTGAAAGGAAAGCCTGTAGGGTGTCAAATGTTTTCTAACACACTACAAAATGCACATATTTTAAAACATATCCGCAATTATGAAAGCACAAATGAAGCTCATTTTTTTGTGATTCTAATATGAGATGGAAACAAAGATTTTAATAGGATCAAAACATATCAAGACTTTTTACTTGGTGATGTGAAAATGATAACAATTTACTGAAACCTGATTTCCACACATTATGGTTTTTGCGCTATATCGTTTTATCAGTAAAACAGCATGTCTATGCCAATTTAGTAGCCTAAAATGCACCACTGGCTACTCACCACACCCTTAGGACTCGCCTTCTGAATGGGCGTGGCTCATTTGCTATACTTGTTTTTTGTGTGACGCTTTGACTTTTCACAATCTCTATGACCTCATTGATACAACCTTAATGGCAGCACCCCCACTTTGAAAATTGTCCCTGCACCACTGGATTTAGGAGAGACACGCAAATACAAAACACACACCAACAAAAGAGTAAGACCATTGCAATTCTCAAAATGCACTGCTAAAGTTACTGCAGTGCTAAACTTGTCAAAACAGATTTAAATTTGCTACCAGCCCAGCCTGGGCGTAGGTCAAGCACCACACTTGACCACCTCTGGTACTGCAACACACTCCCATGTAAATCAATAAAGGCAGGGAAATAAAATAACACCTCATGGGAAATAATGTTAAATTAATGACCTAATTTCAACATTTAAATCATTTATATGCTTTAGTGACCATATGTATGTATAGTTATTGATTCTTTTTTTCATTTAATAAACTTAATTGAAAAACATTAAGTTGAAATGTTAAATTTTTTCGAAAAAAATATTAAAAGCATTTACATTAATTAAATACCTAGGGCCTGATTCACAAACTGCACTTCTGAGTAAGTTTACAACTTTTTGGCATGCACAAACTGCACTTTTGTAGTAACTTACACTTTTGTAGAAATTTGTACTTTTGTAGTAATTCCAGCACTACACATGGCCAACCACTGGTACTGTACACCCATAGAAAATAATCGAGGTAGGGACTTAAAATAAGACCCATTGCGAAATGTTAAATTAAAATTTTAAAATAGTTACAAATATAAATAAGTGTAAATGTAAATAAAGTCTATAAAAATAGTATATATATTTATGATTTATATATGAAATATGAAATAAATAAAAAATACAGACAGTGTCACCATGTGGTGGGCTGTTAAAATAAAGTGCAGGTGTTTGTAAATAAGAATAAATATCAAGAGGGACAGGGAGGAAAAACTAGAGCTAGTTCACTTCCCCTGGTAAAGTACTGAATCAAAGAGAACTAGCTACTGGGTAGAAGCTCCTAGTGTGTGTTTGTTTCAAGAGAAAAAACATTTGTTTTTAAGAAGACCCGCACCCACCAACCTAGTTGGTGGCATACTTCATCATTGGGTCCCACCCAAGTCACTGAGTGTACCTTGGGTGTGCTTCAACGCCTGGTTACAGCGGAGCAGGTTTTGAAACGTGAGTGTGCAGTGAAGGTGAGTTGTATGTGAATTAAAAACTGTCCGCAGGGTCCCAGAATTCAAAAGACTATTTTAATGTTGGGCCCTTGGCAGTGGTTAAAAACTGAGAAGTGGATATCAATGGAGATGATTAAAGACTCCGGTATCCAGTGTGGTCGACATGTTTCAGCCAGTTCTCAGTATTAAACTGGCTTTCATCAGGACCTATGTGCGTGAATTTAAAAGAGTGGTCTAAAATAATATGTTTAAGACCAACTATGTGGCGCACACGCTAAGGTGCGATATGTGGTAGAGGATGGTTTCCTCTAGTGGCTCATTTCTCTGAGTCTTTCAGGAATGTGCCCCATGAGTTCCGTGGGGGGCCCGACCTATTGTCACACTTTCATCAAAGTCAAGGACCCGCTTCCCGTACCTACTGCGGCCGCATCGGCACTCCGTTGATGACACCTTAGCGTGTGCGCCACATAGTTGGTCTTAAACATATTATTTTAGACCGCTCTTTTAAATTCACGCACATAGGTCCTGATGAAAGCCAGTTTAATACTGAGAGCTGGCTGAAACATGTCGACCACACTGGATACCGGAGTCTTTAAGCATCTCCATTGATATCTACTTGCAAGGGGATGTCTGGCGGGTCCAGAGGGCTCACATCAGGAGGTGCACTGACACGCTACCTTTTAGGTGGCGCACTGTCAGTGCTCCTCCTAACAGCTTCTTTGCCTCTGCTCCAGTGTCTATAATATGGCGCGGGCGCAGAGGCAAAGGGATTTTCTCATTTGCATGGAGCTACGACCCAATGCACATGAAGGAGCACCCTCTGGTGACAGCGCTATCTGTATTACAGAAAGGGTTGCACAGGTGTCTGCAGCCCTTTCTGTAATACCATAATGCCCCGGGGGCGCGAAAGTGGCTGCATATACCCATTGCACCCCCGGGGCCCGGGGCACTTTCCATAGTATGGCCACAGATTGTCATTGATGATGCCGGAACAGACCTGCAGAAAACACATAATCAAAATGATACTTTGACTGTAACGTAATGGAGTTAGGAAGAAGGGAGACGTTTTTGAGGTATGTTGTGAGGTTGTAATGAAGTTTGGAACAGGATAGGGAAGCAATAGCATATTATACATGTGCATGCAATATAAAACTGCAAACAAAATGCATAAATAAACAAATAAATAAAAAAGTAAATAAATATCAATGTGCAGCACATTAAAACAACTGGGGAGAAAAAGAGAGGTATTGGATTGGATGCAAGTTTTCAGAGGACCATCTTTCGCTTGAGTACCTTCAATGTATAGTGATTTATGCATATGGGGAGTTCGTTCTTGTGTCCTTGTGCCCGCACTGCTGCCCGTCATCCCGCTGATCTTGCCCTGGTGGGACAGGAGTCCCAGGGCCACCGGAATACCGCGCTGACACCATCACACCCTGGGCGTAGACTACATCTCCCAGGGTGCAACTTGAGACCCACAGGTGCCGCGAGTGAGGGGGGAGGCGCCTGAGCTTCCATCGTGCTCAAAGCACAGCCTCTCCCTCCGCTGCGCCGGAGTTCGTTCTTGTGTCCTTGTGCCCTCACTGCTGCCCGCCATCCCGCTGATCTTGCCCTGGTGGGACAGGAGTCCCAGGGCCACCGGAATCCCACGCTGACACCCATCACACCCTGGGTGTAGACTACATCTCCCAGGGTGCAAAGTGAGACCCACAGGTGCCGCGAGTGAGGGGGGAGGCACCTGAGCTTCCATCGTGCTCAAAGCACCTCCTCTCCCTCCGCAGCGCGGGAGTTCGTTCTTGGGTCCTTGTGCCCGCACTGCTGCCCGCCATCCCGCTGATCTTGCCCTGGTGGGACAGGAGTCCCAGGGCCACCGGAATCCCGCGCTGACACCATCACACCCTGGGCGTAGACTGCATCTCCCAGGGTGCAACGTGAGACCCACAGGTGCCGCGAGTGAGGGGGGAGGCGCCTGAGCTTCCATCGTGCTCAAAGCACAGCCTCTCCCTCCGCGGCGCGGGAGTTCGTTCTTGGGTCCATGTGCCCGCACTGCTGCCCGCCATCCCCCTGATCTTGCCCTGGTGGGACAGGAGTCCCAGGCCCACCGGAATCCCGCGCTGACACCATCACACCCTGGGCATAGACTACATCTCCCAGGATGCAACGTGAGACCCACAGGTGCCGCGAGTGAGGGGGGAGGCGCCTGAGCTTCCATCGTGCTCAAAGCACAGCCTCTCCCTCCGCACCGCGGGAGTTCGTTCTTGGGTCCTTGTGCCCGCACTGCTGCCTGCCATCCCGCTGATCTTGCCCTGGTGGGACAGGAGTCCCAGGGCCACCGGAATCCCGTGCTGACGCCATCACACCCTGGGCGTAGACTACATCTCCCAGGGTGCAACGTGAGACCCACAGGTGCCGCGAGTGAGGGGGGAGGCGCCTGAGCTTTCATCGTGCTCAAAGCACAGCCTCCCCCTCCGTGGCGCGGGAGTTCATTCTTGGGTCCTTGTGCCCGCACTGCTGCCCGCCATCCCGCTGATCTTGCCCTGGTGAGACAGGAGTCCCAGGGTCACCGGAATCCCGCGCTGACACCATCACACCCTGGGCGTAGACTACATCTCCCAGGGTGCAACGTGAGACCCACGGTGCCGCGAGTGAGGGGGAGGCGCCTGAGCTTCCATCATGCTCAAAGCACAGCCTCTCCCTCCGCGGGAGTTCGTTCTTGGGTCCTTGTCCCCGCACTGCTGCCCGCCATCCCGCTGATCTTGCCCTGGTGGGACAGGAGTCCCAGGGCCACCGGAATCCCGTGCTGACACCATCACACCCTGGGCGTAGACTACATCTCCCAGGGTGCAACGTGAGACCCACAGGTGCCTCGAGTGAGGGGGGAGGCGCCTGAGCTTCCATCGTGCTCAAAGCACAGCCCCTCCCTCCGCGGCGCGGGACGCGCGCAGGCCGCGCCCGGGCCAAGGGCTGGCCCATCAGTGACCGTTTGAGGCCGGGCTGGGCCAGCCTACTGACACTTATCTTCTATTTTCTTCAACTGGTGAGACTTTGCGATTTGTTCTACTGTCCCATAACACTACTTTGTCAAAGGGATTCAAACTCCGTCTAATTTCTGTTGTTGTCGGTATATTTATTTATTTTTCAAGGGGCCCCTACAATGAGTAAGCGAAAGTCTTTGCCAGGGAAGGGGGTTGTTGGCACTTTGGATGCTTTAATGCGTTAATGCATGAAATAGCGATTACTGAACACAGATTATCTATCGAGCCCCTGACAGCAGGGCTGCCGCCGTTACCGCTTGCTCAAGAAGCCAATTCTCCCGTTGTATGTACCCCAATGATATTTCCCCTTTCTTACCCCCCCATAACCGGGTCACTGCATGTCCATTCACATGATTCACAGGAAACGAATAAAGAGGATGCTAGATCCAAAATCGTTACAAGGGGCCAAAAAGCAAAATATAGTCAATCAACGAGCTCCAAACCCCCAGGGAAGAAAAGGAAGCTGCAGGGTAACAATAGGCAAACCAACAAGCGGCACATACCTTTAGGGCCTGAGCTGACAATGGGTTTGCATGTGTCAACCCCTGAACAAATCCATCTACCTCCTGTCGAGGCAGCTACTAACAGCTCCACAGGTTTGAATACTGGGGAGTTTTGGCGGAAGTTTGAGGAAACCCTCATAGCCATTGTTAGTCCTTTAATAGTGACTCTTAATAATATGGAGGGAAGGTTAGCCAACATGGAGAGGCTCATTATTTGCTCTTCCGTGGTGTCATCAGGTCCCAGCCAATATGTCTCCAAGGCTCCGTTTAGTTCCTTGGACGACCATGCACATAATCTTCTTCAGAATAATGTTTCACATAAGGCCCCTTTACACCAACAGGCATCAACCTGCCCAAGTCGGCAAGCCAGCCTAGTACGTCCCATGTCTGAAGGGGCTGACCCCTTGCAGTCTCAGGCAGGTCAGCTGGAGCCCCCCCACTTAATGCAGCAGCAGGGACTCTCGAATGCTGTCAATTCAAGACTTACTACCAACCAGCAGATATTACGTAAAGTGGGATCGGGAATTCCGCCCCATTCAAACTTAGGACCCCAGAGGCCCTTTGGGGGTGTGCCATGGGCCCGAAGGTATTACACCTTCCGCCGGAAGCAACACCACTTACCGTAGTCCTGGTGAACGTCCCCGGTTGCCACAAGGAGAGTTCGAACACTGGTCCACATTACGTAACAAATCCTTGCACTATCTAAGTGGGAAAATAGATCTGACAACCGAGCTTTTTGCTGAATTTAGGATGGCTCGTCGGATAGGGTGGGTGGGAGCTTCTAACAAATCACTTCCAGGAGACTGTGTAGTTCTCTCCTTTGCACCCCAAGCCCTTGTTCGAACCATCATGACTAGGGTGGGCAACTGGCCAGTTAGAAGTAAGGGATTAAGCATTGTCCCTTTGGGCTTTTTCTATCAACCTTCCAGATCCTTTCAGCCTCCTTTAGAGGAACCCTGCCTAGGTTCTTTTCACCATAGTTACCCAGTTCCTGTAAATAACTCTTTTGAACCCCTTTACAATCTGGAAGATATTGACTGACTGATGATTCCCTCACAGCGCATTGATACAGTAGACGAGGGGATTGAAATGCCGGTGGACGGTCCGAAGTTCAGTACAACAAGATAGTTAGTCCCATTGCTGTGACCAACCTATCCCCCCCCCCCCAACTTTGTATAACCCTAGGGAGACTATGGGCAGTATTTCCTCCTTACACTTGCAGGTAAACAACTGTGAGCACCGCCCTAGTGCAGGGTTTCAACACTGCACTAGTCACCTTCCCTCCTCATCGCAAGAGAGTTTTACACCCACAGTAGCAATATCTACACGTAGTATCACCTCCTGGAATATTGCAGGGTTGCGCTCCAAGATCCAAAACCCGGTGTGGTGTGAGTTCATTGAAAGCACTGATATCCTGTGTTTGCAGGAAACATGGGGCTTAGAGCCAATACACATCAACGGCTATAGGACTTTTAACACTCCAGCGGTGAGGGGTTTGGTAGGAAGGCCGAAGGGTGGGTTGTGCACGTATATCTCAAATAAGCTAGTGGTGGATAAGATTGTATTTTGTGCAGGTGATTGTTATTATCATATCATTGAACTAGTCACAAATCGTTCACAGTGTATTGTCATGGTAAATTTTTATAATAATGTGCCAGCGGGGGAACTTGGGCTCCAGCTTACACAAATTGGTGAGGCCCTGAATGCCACCTGTAATTTGAGCTCAAAGGACAGTACGATAATTCTGATGGGGGATTTTAATTGTGCATTATGTAAATCGGTTGATTTTAGAATGAATGGATCCCCCAATGATGAGGGGGAGTTTAATCTTCATTTTTCTCATACAAAGGCTGGGGAACTTTTTAATGAACTATTGTTTCGGTATGATTTGGGATTTGTGAATGATCTTGTACCCATCCCCGAGTCAATGTCTTCGACTTTTAACGGTAGAGGTCTTGCTTCCACCATTGACTTTATGCTAGCCTCATGCACCCTTGCACCTAGGTTGCTCTCCTTTAATATAGGGGATATTTCCTTGAGTGACCACTAGCCGCTTTGTTTAAAGTTATATTTACCTGCCCAAAGTTTCAAGAGGAAGCAGCCAACTAATCAGGTGATAGGTAGCTTAGAGTTGAAAAAAATGAATGGATATTCCCTGCGATGGTCCAAAGTGGACCCTGAGGCACTGATGAAAGAGCTCATCTTGAAATGTAAACCTGCCTTCGATACATGCCTGAGTGAGCTTTCTTCATCGGACGACATAGTGCACTCCTTCCTCGAAATAACTAACGAGGTTAGGAGCTTATTAAGTGTACAATGCAATAACAAGCCTAAAACTTTAAGTTGGTTTAATAATGCCTGCACTAAAGCACACTCTAAATTGAAAGCCGAGCTGCACAGGCAACCTAGATCGCCCGTGGGGGTAAGGCAGGCAAGAGCAGATTATAAGAGGGTCATTAATGATAGAAAAAGAACCATGAGGGAGGAAGCTTGGGAATCTCTTCACTCTGCAGCACAACGGAAGGACTCTGTGGCCTTTTGGAAGGTGCTAAGGGCCCCTCCCCTGTTTGGGGGGGAAGGCCCCTCTATCGAGATTGCGATACCAGAAAATGTCTGGGTCAGTCACTTCTCTAAAGTGTATAACGGACCTGTCCTTCCCCACCAGCAATCCCCGGGTGCCTATTCTGTGCAATGCAATCAAGGCAAGCTCCAAATAACGTTGGATGAAATAGACACAGCCCTTGCCCGGAGCCAGGGGGGCAAGGCCCCCGGCCCCGACGGGGTCCCGGTTGACTTATTTAAATCTAATACACTTTTATGGGGTCCCCTTTTAACTCAATTTGTTAATGCTAGCGCCCGTACTACATTTCCAAAGACCTGGGTGGAGTCCATTATTATCCCGATCTTCAAGAAGGGAAACCGTCAAGATCCCGGTTGTTATAGACCGATTTCCCTCCTTGATTCAATGGTGAAGGTGGCAGGACGTGTTGTCCTGGATCGTTTGCAGGACTGGGCGGCAGAAAATCAGGTCCTGTCAGATTTACAGTATGGTTTTCGGGAAGGACTGGGCACTATAGAACAGAGTTTAAACCTGGCTATCATCATAGGGAAATATACAAGAGCCAAAAAGGGAAGACTGTATTTAGTCTTCGTTGACCTTACGGCAGCGTTTGACTCTGTAATACATGTTAGGTTATGGGAGATTCTTGCAGGCTTAGGGGTGGACCCTAATATTATTGCATTTTTGCAGTGCCTATATGATGGAGCTTCTGCCAGTGTTCGATATGGGGTAGATGGACAGTGCACAGAAGCATTCACTATAAGGAGGGGGTCAGGCAGGGCTGTGTCCTGGCTCCCTTCCTTTTTAATTTATATATTAATGGGATGGCTGATGCACTGCTAAAGAGCGGGCAAGACTTTCCCCAAGCGGGTGGGCGGCCTATACCGGCCCTTTTATACGCGGACGACGCAGTTTTAATGGCGCGCACTCGAAATGGTCTGCAAAGGGTTTTAGACAGTTTCAATGTTTTCATGCTCGATCTGGGTCTAAGTATCAACATCTCAAAGACCTTTGTCATGAGCTGTGGCCTAGGGGCTCGGAGGGAGACAGGTAGGGACATACGTTTGGATGGTAGGAAGCTAGCGTCAACTAGCGGGTGGGCGGCCTATACCGGCCCTTTTATACGCGGACGACGCAGTTTTAATGGCGCGCACTCGAAATGGTCTGCAAAGGGTTTTAGACAGTTTCAATGTTTTCATGCTCGATCTGGGTCTAAGTATCAACATCTCAAAGACCTTTGTCATGAGCTGTGGCCTAGGGGCTCGGAGGGAGACAGGTAGGGACATACGTTTGGATGGTAGGAAGCTAGAGTCAACTAGTACTTTCACGTATCTCGGTGTCCTTTTCAATCAGAATGACACTTGGACACGTACCATTGCTATGAAAAAACTTATATTTAGCAGATCAACTAGTGCCCTTGCTACCTTTGCGAAGAAGTTGGGCAGGAAGCCGCCTGGGGAACTTTTGCAAATCTATAAGGCACAATGTATCTCAGCCGTGATGTATGGGGCTGGGGTTTGGGGTTTTGCCAACACCCTCCCCCTACAACTTGTGGAAAATACTTTCCTGCGGTACATCCTCTCAGTCCCCAGCGGCACATCCTCCTTCGTGTGCCATGAGGAGCTAGATCTTCATTATATAGCGGACCTCATTAAATTGGAGCCAATACTTCTTTGGCACAGGATATGGGCCAGTGAACAGACCCATTTAAATAGAGAGATCCTGCGTGATTGCACTAGGCTGGAGGGGGCTTTAAAGATCCCCTGGGTCAGGTTTGTCCGCTGTTTCATGAATGACCTAGGACACCCAGACTATTTCACTAACCCCAGTTCTATGTCTCGGATCTCCAGAAAAGTTCTGAAGAAAGAGGGCCTTGAACTGTTGGGCTCTTTAAGAGCAGCAGGTGAAGTCTCTAAACCTACTGTTATGCAACATCAGATAAGGCTCACCGGCTTGGGCATGGAACCATATCTACATTTTGTACCCAGTGGCTTTGATAGGATGCTCCTGATAAGATTTAGATTGGGCACCATTCACAGATTAGTGACCATACCCAAAATGAATGACTGGTCAAGACCCCTTCTCCCTTGCCCCTGTGACACCTACTCCGAGCAGTCTACTATCCACCTAACTCTTTTCTGTAAGCTGTTTTCAGAGTTAAGGAAAGTTTAGCTATTGCCACTTTTAAAACAGCAAGGTCTTAGGAAATGCCGTCCAGCCCTTATTCGCCTACAACTATTAGAGAATGAGCATGTGGCATGGAGGGTATCAAAGTTCTTGAAAAAGGTCCTTCATCAAAGGAAAAGGATGACATTTGAGGTTTCGTAGGCTATTTTTAATGAGGGGAAGTGGGATCTGATTTTTGTACTTATTTTTTTAAAGTGTAAATTTTAATGCATTGCGAACCGCAATTTTAGTGCTGTATTAATCTATGAATTTTATTACTTAAATTTTATTGTTATTCCATACTTTTGTGCTTTTATGACTGTTATTATCATGGTCGAATAAAGCTTTTTTGGATTGGATTGGATTGGATTTATGCATTTTTAGGATGACGAACCTTTGAGGCAAGATGTTTACTATGGAAATGCTTCCCTAAGATGTGGTCAGTTGCCCTAGAGGATCTTGTGTGGGTGGAGAGCAGTGTATGATACTGGGGAATCCCATATGTGTGATAGCAGTTGTGTTGAGCCAGTGCATCCACATCACAAACTAATGGGCTTGCATAAGCGTGCTCACAACCTCTGTCATCGACACATGCCAAGGGCTTCCAAAATCTTAAAGCCATAAGGGCCTGTTCACCCAGTCTTTTTCCTGGTAGGACACTGCACAGACAGAGCATCAGAAGATTCCACCTAGCCAGTCCATTGTTGTCCTAACACCTCATTTAAGGTCTTCAGTAGTCGCAGTTAGGATGTCCACCTCTTCATTAGTTACATGCCATGTAATATGGCATGGCACCAGCCTTCAACTGGCAACGCCAGTGACTATAAAGTATTAGTATCAGATAGTTCTGTTGGAATGACGACCCCTCAGTACGGGTCAGGGGAAGTATGCATCCAGATTCTGTTATTAGGCAACCAGGCAGAAAGTAATGATTAGTAGGCCGGGTTTTCATCATACTAAGGGGTCAATTCCGATCTGGGTCGGAAAGCCCTCCGACCGAGCCGGATCCGGAGTGTTTTCCGACCGAGCCGTACCCTTGGAGTCCGACCGAGCGAGTACGATGCTGCCGTATGCTGACGGACTCGGCTCGGTCGGATCCCCATTGAAGTCAATGGGAGCCGGTCGTACGACGCGTGCATGGCCTCGCATCAGCTGAATGGGTACGTCTCGCAAAAGGGTGCCCCCTGCAGTGGGTACGCTTTGGTGCCATCCGCACCGTACATGCATGTGAAGGGGGGACCCTTGGGTCCCCCCCTGTGTTCGACTCGTTCGGCTACGGGTGAAGGGGGTCCGACATGGACCCCCGAAGTCCGCTTCCCGGAGCTTTTTCGTCCAGCTGACTCCAACTCAATCCGGCTGTCCGGATCGTGCATTGTACTGGCTCGGTCGGAAATCGACTCCATTGCGCGGTACGGTTCGTCTGCGACTGAGTCGTACGGAGCGGTTTGGACCCGGAAACGAGTCGGTCGGCGATTTCGCGTACATTCGCATCGTACTTGGGCGTCCGGACATCTGTACGACTCGGTCGGAAACAAAGCCTCCGACTCGGATCCGATAAAGCCGAATCCGATTCGGAGGCCTTCCGACCGAGATCGGAATCGACCCCTAAGAGTGAAGTTCCCCATCTGGTCACATGCTCACCTCAATATATGTATAGGAGCATGTTCCTGTGACATGGCCTGCCCCTAAAGGGACTTTCCCCATCTCCCTTATGGTCTATAAGTCTAACAGTAACAAGTGCTACTTAAAAATTTAACAGGCTCTGAATATTTCCTTATAGGTATTATGTAAGGTTGTGGCTTCCTTGAGCTCACGTTATTGTGTCTTCATTTAGCTATTATTGATTTACTGATCTATATGATGTGATGGGGCCTGGGTTATTCCTGGTCAGCCAGGTCCTATTACACAGGACTTTGCATTGTCACCTCCAGACGTGCAGTCAACATAGCTATATTGTACAGCTCCAAGTACACTCACCATTTCATCTTCAGGGTGCACAATTAGGGGCTACTGCTTCAAATCAAGACACAGGTAACTTTAATGTCTGGTATCTTGTCGACCAGCCAGTCCAATTAATTCCTTCTATCTGTCTAATTGATTATGTGTGTGACCATAGCTATTGGCATTATTCACAAAAGTAAACTTATAGTTTTGTATAAGTTTACAATTTTTTTGGTATTCACAAACTACAAGTTTCATTCTATCAATCAATCATGGGTTTGTTGAGCGCGACTACTCACCCGTAAGGGTCTCAAGGCGCTGAGGGGGAGGGGAGGTGCAGGTTCCAGTCTATCAAGGAGGAGGTCTATCGAAGAGCCATGTTTTGAGGTTTCTCTTGAAGATGGGGAGTGATGTCGTCTGTCTGAGGTGGAGTGGTAGGGCGTTCCAGGCTCTGGCCACGAGGAAGGAGAAGGAGCGGCCTCCAGATCTGGACTTCCTGGCGCGGGGGACGACAGCGTAGGAAAGCTGGGCTGATCGTAGGGTCCTTTGGGGTGCTTGGAATTCGAGTTGGCTGTTCAGGTATGCTGGTCCGGTGTTGTGGAGGGCTTTGTGTGCGTGGGTGAGAGTCTTGAAGTTGATTCTAGCCTCGATGGGGAGCCAGTGGAGTGTGCGCAGGTGCTGGAAGATGTGGCAGTGTCTTGGCAGGTTGAGGACCAGTCTTGCAGCGGCGTTCTGGATATTTGTAGCTTGCGGGTGAGGTTTTTGTTTATTCCGGCGTAGAGTGCGTTGCCGTAGTCAAGTCTGCTGGTGACGAGGGCGTGAGTGACGGTCTTTCTGTGCTCGAGGGGGATCCATTTGAAGGTCTTGCGTAGGAGGCGGAAGGTGTGGAAGCAGGAGGATGCGACGGAGTTGATCTGGAGGTCCCTTTTGAGTTTGGAGTCCAGGATGATTCCAAGGTTGCGTGCGTGGTCCGTGGGGGAGGACGGGCTTCCGAGGGCAGGGGGTCACCAGGTGTCGTTCCAGGTGTCGGAGTGTGGGCCCATGATGAGTACTTCTGTTTTGTCAGTGTTGAGTTGTAGGCAGCTGCTTTTCATCCATTTGGTGACTGCTTCCATGCCTTCTTGAAAGTTGTGTTTGGCTGCGTTGGGTTCGTTGGATAGGGAGAGGATGAGTTGGGTGTCGTCTGCATATGAAACAATGTTGAGTCCGTGGGTTCTGACGATGGGGGCGAGCAGAGCCATGTAGACGTTGAACAGCGTGGGCCTGAGGGAGGATCCCTGGGGGACTCCGCAGGTGGTTGGTGTAGGGTCCGAGAGGAAAGGAGGGAGTCTGACCTGCTGCGTTCTGCCGGAGAGGAAAGAGTGGATCCAGTCGAGGGCCTTGTCCCGGATCCTTGCGTCGTGAAGTCTGCGTGTTAGGGTGCGATGAGAGGCTGTGTAGAAGGCCGCTGAGAGGTCGAGGAGGATGAGGGCTACTGTCTCTCCTCTGTCCAGGAGGGAGCGGATGTCGTCTGTTGCGGTGAGGAGGGCGGTTTCTGTGCTGTGGTTTTTTCTGAAGCCGGATTGGGAGGAGTCAAGGATGTTGTGCTCTTCGACGAAGGTGGCGAGTTGGCTGTTGATAGCTTTCTCGATGACTTTCACTGGGAACGGGAGCAGAGAGATGGGTCTCTAGTTTTTGAGGTCGGTGGGGTCCGCTGAGGGCTTCTTCAGGAGGGGGTTGATCTCGGCGTGCTTCCAGTCGTCGGGGAAGGAGGCGTTCGCTAGGGAGCAGTTGATGGTGTGGCGAAGCATGGGTGCGATGGTGTCGGCGGCTCTGTTGAAGATGTGGTGGGGGCAGGGGTCCGTGGGGGCCCTGGAGTGGATTGACTTCATTGTCTTCAGTGTGTCTTCGGTGGTGAGGGCTGTCCAGCTGTCAATCGTTGGCTTCAGGGTGTCGGGGTGGTTGGTGAGGGTTCAGTGTGTTGGCTGTCTTCGTCGAAGTTGTCGTAAATGTCCTTGATTTTGTGGTGGAAGAAGGTGCTGAGTTTGTCGCAGAGGTCTTGTGAGGGAGGGATGTCTGTAAACTCGCTGGTGGGATGGGCGAACTCCTTGATGATGCTGAAGAGCTCTTTGCTGTTGTACGCGTGTGTGGAGATTCTGTCTTTGATCGCTGTTTTTCTCGTATTTCTGATGAGTTGGTGGTGGGCGTTGGTGGCGGCTCTGAAGTTGTTGTGGGCTTCTGTAGATTTGGAGATCCTCCAGGTCTTTTCGAGGCGGCGGCATGTGCGTCTGGACTCTCGAAGTTCGGTGGTAAACCATCTGGCTTTCTTGGCGTGTGTGTTGTTGTTCTTCTTGAGGGGGGCTATGGTGTTGGCGCTGTCGGAGATCCATCTTGCAGAGTTCGGGCTGCGGTGTTGGGGTCGTCGTCTTCCGCAATGGTTGGGGTGGAGTTGCCGAGTGAGGAGGTGAGCTGGTCGTCGGTGATTTTGGTCCAGTTTCTTCGTGGGAGCAGGTGCTGGGGTCTGTGGGTGGTGGGTGTTCTGAAGGTGAAGTGGATGCATCGATGGTCTGTCCACGGGAGTTCTGTGGTGTGGCTGAAAGTGATGGAGTTTCCTGTTGTGAAGAGGGGTCGAGGGTGTGTCCTGCTAAGTGCATGGGTTCAGTCACGATCTGGCGGAGTCCCATGTTGTGGAGGTTGTCCAGGAGGGATGTGGTGTTGGGGTCTAGTTGGTTGTCGAGGTGGAAGTTGAGGTCTCCCAGCAAGGTGTAGTTGGTGGATGCGATGGCTTGCAGGGAGATGATGTCCTTGATGGAGTTGGTGAAAGGTCCGCAGGGTCCGGGGGGTCGGTAGATGAGGGTTCCTCGGAGGGTGGTGGTAGGGCTGGCCTGTATCTTGAAGTGTAGGTGTTCCATCAGGTCTGTGGGCTCGTCGGGGAGTGTGCTCAGCCGGATGGTGGATTTGTGGACAATGGTGATTCCTCCTCCAGGGCGGGTGGGGCGGTCCTTCCGGGAGATCTTGTATCCTTGGGGAATTCTACTAACAGTAATTTTTACGGTTGCAGAGACTCCGCGCACAAAAAATATAGATCTGTCCTATCTTTTTATAAACCTTACAGACAGTCTTTCTGGACTTTGGCCCTATACCCTAGCAGGAAGAGGAACTCAAGAGATTTCTGGTGGTTGGTGAACTGCTTTAACCAGCCATCAAATGTCATAAATAATTCAAACCTTACAGAAAATAGATGGGCCAAGTTCATATATAAACACTTTAATCAGTCTTGGGATGGACCTTCATTAATCCACAATGAACCAAACGGTCCAAGTCCAACAACAACCGCATCACTGGAGGAGAATGGCCTTAGCTTCTCGGAAGACTAGGTCTGCAAATAAATCCATAAGTGTTGGGGTGATGGAGCCCCTGGCCCGAACAGAATCACCCCTGGAACTATATAAAAACAAACCTACGTTCTGGGCAAAAATGCTGACCCATGTGATCATCTGTACACTACAGCTGTAAAGCATACCAGACTCATGGAAAGGTTCAATTTTCAACCCAGTATCGCCTCATCACCCTCATGGATATCGAGGGTAACCACTTCGCAGATCTCCCACTAACAGAAGGGAAAAACATCATCCCACCAAATCAAACTGGGTTTATACAAGGTGGGGGCGTGCCAAATAATATCCTTGCACTATCAATCATAATAGATCAATTGAAACTAATTACACAACCATTCCTGCTCTGCTTTGTGGACTTCAAGGGCGCATTTGATTGCGTCCAGCGTAATCTGCTCCGGCAGAAACTGTCACGGTTGGGCATTACATTGAGCCTCTTAAACGCGATTCTGAAGGTATATACAGGCACTTGGACAAGAGTAAGAATTGGGGATGGTGCTTTCTTATCTAGAAAAATATATGCCCCCAGGGCCTAAAACAAGGTTGTGTACTGGCGCCATACTTATTCAACTTGTTCTTGGCTGATTTGACCACAGCCCTTGATGAGATAAAGGCTCATGCCCCAAAGCTAGGGGACGTCTACATCTCCAGTCTTCTATATGCGGACCTGTGATTCTCCTAAGCCAAAAGAAAGTTGGCTTACACTGTCTTATGAATAAATTAGCAACTATACAAAGAATAATGGCGTGACCATAAATCAAAAGAAAACAAAGGTTATGGTAGTGAGTAGCAAGATTCACAGACAAAACCAATGGTATCTACAACATCATCGGCTGGAATTGGCTAAAATCTACAGATATCTTGGGATTCTGTTCGACGGCAAAGGTAGCTTCAGCCAACACAGGCAGGAGCTACAAAGGAAGGGCACAGCATTAACCCTTGCATTTCAAACATTAAGGAGGTCCCAGAATGGTCCAACTTTCACGCCACTCCTGAAGGTAATAGCTGTCTAACTGGTCCCAAGTATATCATATGGAAGTGAGGCCTTACGTGGCAAAGATGCAATGACTCTGAACGCAATATTTGCAAAAACATATAGGCTCCTCTTTCATCTCCCCCCTAATGCATCCCAGGCCCAGATTAGACTCGAGTTTGGTCAAGTAAACCAACAACTTGCCAGAAAGGGAGGCATATATTGAAAGCTGAAAAAGAATAAAATCCACGCTGAACAACTCAATAAACAAAGCCCTCTGGCATGAAATAAAAAATAATCCAAGTGCTCCAGCAAGTAACTACCTAAATACAGCCATTGATGAATTGGGGGTTCGAACACAATTAGACTCAACACTCTTGCAGGGGGCCTTAAAAAAACGTATAAATGCGGTAATTAAAAAGATCTCCGTGATCATTGAGAAAGAGTCTCTTTCCAACAGATCACATGCCTGTGCAGTTGCAAATTAATATAAAATCCTTAAACCTTAGCCATACTTGGACACCAGATGGTCCATGTGGTTAAAGAAATCGTTTATTAGGTACTGTTTTGGCCTTCTCCCTGGTCACACTCACGACATGCCCTGGCTTCGGAACAAAGAACTATGCATATGCAGACTGTGTCATGCAGCTGAGGAGAATCTCGTCCTTCAGTCTGGGCCATATGAGGGAGAGGAGACACTTGCAGAGAGCGCTATGGAACCAACAATGCATTCATTCCTGCAGAGAGGAAGGCATTGCGTGTTTTAAATCGATGGACACATTCCTGAATTGTCTCTTTTCAAAATGTTTAATTCTCGCAGCACAAAAAACTAAGAGTGTGAACTTTCTAAATGATACAGCAATACTGTAAGTATACATAAATTATTTCTGGTTCTAACGGTTTTATGTAGATTTACTGAGGGAGCTATATATGTAATATTAATTTATGGTACGTTATGGCTTTTAATAATAACTTGTATAATAGATATATACTTACCTTATATCATCATGCACAACAGTGTGTCTATTTTGCCCACAGTCCTCTTTGCCATGCGGCAGCCCCTTTAGGAAGGAATGTTAATAATCAAAGTGTGTCAGTCCACTAAGGCCGTTCCAGAGCTCTGTTACTTCAATAAATAGCCATGCTGATGAATTTGCAGAATTGCACAGTGAACATTACCCTTTAATGAGATCTTAGCATTTTATTACTATCTTAAGTTTAATAGGAGCAAATAAGAAATAATCAAGTAATGACCAGACTGTTTTGGAAATGTGGAACATGGCGAATTTGCACAATTGCATAATTAATTTGACCTTTTATGAGCACTTTAGCATTTTATTCCTACCCTAAGGCTTCTTTAATGCTAATAAATGTGAAATTGTTATGCAAATGAGAAGACTCTTTTGAAAATGTTGTATTTATTTTTAATTAATTGTATGGTTGTATTAGCAGTGAAATGGGTTTAATTAACTATACACTTTACAAATAAACTTGAAAGCATCCTTTTATGTGCAGAGTTCTCTGCCCCAATAGTGGAATTTCCGAAGCCGTAAAATTACTATTAGAAAAATTGAACTCATAGTTTGTGAATACCAGAAAAATAGTAAACTTACACAAATACCTTTGCGACTCAGGCCCTGATTCTTTTACGTACATTGAATTGGAGCCACTCTGATTTACACGTAAAGTACACCACTCTCATGCTTCACCTCTTCCTGAGCTTCTCATTTGGTTGAATACATTGAACATGATTTATGCATGAGATCTATTTGTAGTCTTGATGGAGCAAGGTTTCATAAATGAAACTTGCTTGTATTCAATCCTCCTCACAGTATTAATTTATTAAACTTGTATTATTAATACTAACCTTTGCATTCACGACACAAAAGAAAAGGATGCTTGCCTATGTGTTTTACTAATGAATAACGCTTGTCTGTAATCCAAAATGGCCGCTATGCGCGGGAAAGCTCAATGCGCATGTCGCAACCATATCACATGGTGTGACGTCTTTCTTTGCTTGGTGGGAAACTTCTGCTTCTGCGCAGTGTGCATTAAAATGGCTGCTTGATGTTTTCACATGCTTCTGCTTGCTCTCATGTCATTATTAAATTGTTGTTTCCTAACGCTACTAACGCGGGATAGTATATATATTTAATTGGGAATAGAATAGAAATAGTGGGTATACAGTGAAACATTTTATTTGTGATTCTAATATTTTCTTCTTGCACTTTTATTAGTTCGTAAACTTGCGCCTGGGTTGGTGACCTGAAACTCGAGAGGCAAATGGTTCTGCGCATGTGTCTTGTGTGCCTGCCAAATGAAGTCAGCCTGGACGAAGTCCAAGGCCGTAACCTGATGGCCGAAGATGTTGTACTAGTGCTTTCCTGTCACACATTGATACAATGTCTATGAAAATTGGTTTACATTTGTCATGAGACGGGTGGGAAATAAAGCGAATGTATTAATTTGAAGGGGTGGGAACGTAAAGACAATAGGCTTTACAATTTAGGCCAAATCAATATGGTGCGAGAATCCACCTCCTGTCCCTGTCCAATCAGAAGTAATGGCCCCATATTTTAGCAACATTAAGGGGAGGTACATGGGCGTAGAAGGGTAAAATAGAATATAGCATTAGTTAATTAGTCAGAGCATGCGTTCATGAAGAACAGGCGTCCATGCTGCCAGAGCGCGCTTAGCTCCAGACCGCCAAGCTGACCGATTGCAGACCGAGTCCCTGTCCAGAAGAGGTCCTGAGGAGGGGGCGGCGGAGTCCATTAGAAGGAAGGCACGGGAGAATCGAGAGAAGTCGAGTATCAGAGAGGGGAACGACGCAGGCGTCGTTGTAGAGAGGTCACCGGTCCTGTCCTGATCCCGGAGGAAGTCTTTGCTCTTCATCCTTCCTGGGTCCTATTCTTTCAACTCCTTGGCTAAGGGGTTTGGTTCTCGCACTTAGGTAATTATAATGCAACCTTTAGTTGCGCTGCTGTCTCTATCTTCTCCTCTTCTTTAAACACCGTCATTGATTAGCAATAATCATTTCTATGCTTAATCTTGGCTATTGCGATTAAGTACCATGTGGCGCTGTATTTTACTCTGCTAAATTTTTAGATAAACATTTTAAAACTTCCTGACTCAGTGGTTATTTCAGGATTATGTACTATAATGAATGTCACTCATTTTAAATTTCCCAATTAGCAAAGGATTCATTGGTAAGTCATTACTCTTCAATCAGAAGGTAATTGGTAGCAGGGATTTTGATAGAGAGTAACAACTGATAAAACCCAGCGTAAGTATTAGCGTAGTATGAATGTATGGGCCCAAGTGAGTATCTGGTGTATGAATGTTGTTTGCTGATATCGCGCTGGATCAGTTTTCTGGTTATCAGAGGATGGTTACTCTTTGTTAATTGGGTAATGAGAATTTTTATTTGTATTTTTATGAACTAACATCCGCTTAAATTTTGAGTTTTGTTTTATGTTGTCCAGAATACCCCGGGGTAAAAAGAATAGCGGGTGACAAGTGGAAGCCATGCTGCAGTGAGGTTATCTGTCAGGCAGAAATAGTACTGAAAAGTTAAGCAGGACTTTCAGTACTCGTTAGGGACTCTATGCGTGTGAGTAATAGCAAAAGAGTACGCTGGTAAAAATTAGAAGTTATAGCACCTAGAAAGGGTAACATTGGAGAAGTAACAGGTACTTCTGGAGCTTGTGTGAAGAGTAGACGGAAATGTTTTACTCGTAGTGTATGTTTAGTAAACGGAAAGGTTTTACTAAAGTGTGGAGGAAACTATCTTTTCTAGTTTAGAGAAACTGGCACGATAGCGAATGTTTTATGTTGTTACTGAAATTTAATTAAGATTTATAGAGAAAATAAATTTGCATACATTTTTGTGAAGGGAGGGTCAGTTGCCGGAGAGGGAGCTGACGTCACCAAACGCCGCGCTGGGATTGGTTGAATCAGCGGGTGTGGAGAGACTCTTGTAAAGGAGGGGTCAGTAGTCAGGAGTAGTACTGACGTCACAGGTGCCGCGCTGGGATTGGTTAAACCAGCAAGGACAGGAAAGAGCAGATTGTAAAGGAGGGGTTAACAGATAAACGTCACCAAAAGGCCGCGCAAGGATTGGTTCGGAAATAAAAGATAACAGACATTTGATTGGTCGAAATTATAAAAGCGAAATTCTTAGTGGATAAGGATTGCATGTTAAAATGCGATCCAACTTTAACAGGAATTCGTCAGGATAGGAGATATTTAGGCTTTGCAGAATATAATTTTATACATCGGTACTTACCCAAGATGTACGGAGAAAAGAGAAAAATGTCATTTTTACAAAAGATTAAGAATTATTTTAAAAAGGACAAACCAATCAAAACTAGAGAAGGAATTATTATTCCACCAGCTAAAACGCCCGCATCATACATGATGATGGAGAGAGGTTATCATACTTGTGTATGGATGGAGAATTGGATAGAATATACCAAAAATGATGGAATATTAGCATTTCCTGAGAATGGTACCTTCAATGGAAGAATTCTTCAAAACTGTAAGATTGAGGATGAATGATTTAGAACCCAGACCTAGATTAACCCAGTACGAAGCTCTAGAGGAATGGGAAACCGAGGCATTTGAGCGTGATCGACCTCGGAGAAATAGGAGTTATCCAGGATTTTTCCCCAGATACTTACATGAGTCTAGGGACGGTCAGATGAAACAATGGAGAAGGGCAATGATTACAGAAGGATTATATCCATTGTTCTCAGCAGAGGAGAAATTAGGAAGTAAGTGCACAGAAAAGACAAAACATTTAATGAGAAATGAGGAGTCTGAAGACGAATTTATGGAGGAAATGTTACGAAATCCCCCACCATATCAGGAAGGGACAAGTGGATGCACCCCAAGTGCACCACCGAAAACTCCATTAGTGCCACAGGTAATGCATGAATTCACCACGAGTAGAATACTTCATGACAAAGAAAAAGAAGCCCTAGAAAAGACCAGAGCAGAATTAATACAGAAAATAACTCAGATAAAAGTACATCCTGATTCATTGACCATACCAGTAACAATTGGTCCAGTAGTTCCATTATATGGTACTCAGGGAAGCTGTCCTCCACCGATACTTACACCTACTCCTGTGAATAATCCCAAACCTGAAGCTCCAGTTATAATTGAGGATCAATTTAGTGACTGTGAATCCACAATATCACTCATGGACTTGCCAATTCGAGGTTCTGTAAATAGCACTCCCAGAAAAGATGTACCTGGAGGTTCAAAAGATGTAAGTTTAATAACTTCATCGGGAGCAAAAAGTGCCACCATAGTAACACCTGAAGATCTAGAAAGATGGGTGCAAGGGTCAGTTAAACAGTGCACACCTCCGAAAATAATGGACATTCATAAATTGAAAGTCGAATTAGAAGAAATAATAGCAGGAAATGTAGGACTAGAACGCTTAAATACCTATGATGAAGAAGAATTATTGTTCCTGTGCAGGAGTATCACCAGAAATGTAAGGTTATTTCATGAAAAATTATCCAATTTAGCACTACAGATGGGAATAGAAATAGGGAGATCAAAGGTACTACAGAAACCAGATAGAGCAGAATTTTCAGACAAAGATTTAGAAAATATGAATGCCTCTGGAAGAAGATTACAAATAAGAGAATTAATGTTAGTTTTGCAAAAATGGGGAGACCTAGATAAATGGAAAACTAGGTGGGCCAAGAAAAAGAAAGAAGCACGAACAAGTAGAACAGCATCAGAATATGTGATGAAGGAAACAGGGAAAGCAGATCAAATGTATCCCATGCGAGAAGTTGCGGGAGGAGGATATGTACATGTCCCATGGAGCAGACAGGATATTTTGTCATTTACGAATGATTTTCCAAAATTGAGAGAAAAACCAATTGAATGGTACAAGCAGGTTGACAGGTTTGTGAAGGTGTCAAAGGTATTGTTAAAAGACTTAGATGGTTTGTTTGACATAGTGGTACCTGCCGATTTGTGGACAGATTGTAAAATTACAGTCGATTGGCCTAGTGATGAATATCCTAGAGATCCAAAGACAGGTGCCCCGTCAAATGACGTGATGAAAAAGTATCAGCAGGTGATAACTTACCTGAAAGGGAAAATACCACCGAAAGAAACAGATTGGATAAAAATAGATCGAACTACCCAAGAAGCTAATGAATCAGTACATTCCTACTATGAGCGTCTATTGCAGGTATTTAAACAGTATAGTGGATTTGAGGACATTGGAGACAAAAACATGAGTCAGTTTGTGTATCGATTTGTTTATGGTTTAAAGCCAGAAATTTGTCAGATGATTAAACAGCATATGCTGTGTTGGCAGGGAAAGCCCATAGATGAGATTCTGAAGTATGCAAAATATTGTGGAGACGATATTGAGGATAGACACAAGAAATTGCAGGAAAAAGTGATGTGGGCTCAGGTGAAAATGGCAGAAAAGCAGGGAATTAATTTGGAAAATCCAAGTGAAAATCCAGGAAAAGATTCTGGAACGAATGGTGATACTGGGAATGGTGGAACATTTAGAGGACGAATGAGTAGAGAAGAAGCTAAAAAGAAATTTCCTTGTCATGGATGCGGAAAATTGGGGCATTGGAAGGATGAATGTAAAAAGATTCGGAATAATAATGGCCCAAATCAAAATTTAAATCCACAGACGCAGAATGACTCACAGCAGGGTGCAAATCCTCAGAGTCAGTTGCCACCTGCACCTATTCAGGGTAATGTAAGCAGAGCAAAGCATGGTACAGACATCGGATTTCAAGGAGGAAGTGGTAAGAATGATTATATGACATCATAATTTCTTTTGCAGGACGATTTCTGTCAATTCAGTCCATGACGGTGCCTAGGAGAGGGGAAGAAGGAGTGCATACTTGGCGCATCCTTACAGGTAGATCAGTCTGGTCCATATGTTGAAGGGAATGTGAAAGGTAATAATATTACTTTCCTTTTGGACACTGGTGCTACCCGGTCTACTGTGAGAACAGCAGACATTCCAGACCTTCCTCTCTCTGGTGAAAATATCCAGGTAGTGGGGTAGCTAATAAGCGGATTAGAACACCTCTTACCGAACCCATGGAAGTTAAAATCGGAAATTTCAGAGAAATGCATCAATTTGTAGTATGTGATTCCAGTCCAGTAAACTTATTAGGTAGGGATTTATTGTGCAAAATGAATTGTACCATTTTCTGCACACCGGATGGTGTGGCAGTTCAGACACCAGATGAAGACCATGTATATAAAATTATGATTGCAAAACAAGGTACAGAAGTGGATGAAATGTTTTCGTTAATAACAAAAGATGAGTTGCCAGAAGAATTAAAAGGTACAGTAAACCCCATAGTATGGGATTTCACCGGAAAGGAAGTAGGACTTATGGCTAAAATAGATCCAGTTAAAATTAATGTAAAAGAAGGTGCAATGTTCCCAAATACCAGACAGTACAAAATGAGTGCAGAAGTAAAAGCAGGAGTCATTGAAGAAATAAATAGAATGGTAGAACAAAATATCCTAAAAGAAGTAATGAGTAGCCCATGTAATTCACCAATAATGGGATTAAAGAAACCTAGTGGAAAATATAGGATTGTTCAGGACCTGAGGAAAATAAATAAGATTGTAGAACCATGTTGTCCCATAGTACCAAATCCTGCAGTAATTCTATACCAGATTCCATGGAGTGCAGGGTGGTTCACAGTAATTGATTTGTGTCAAGCGTTCTTTTCAATACCATTACATCCAGACAGCCAGTATCTTTTCTCATTTAAATTTGAGAACAAGGTCTATGTGTGGAATCGTGTTCCTCAGGGGTACACAGAAAGTCCTTCTATTTTCAACCAGATACTGAAAAAGTGCCTTGAAAAACTAGTGATGCCAGGAAGCTCAGTATTAGTCCAATATATCGACGACTTATTGGTGGCATCGAACACCAGAGAGGACTGTGTTGTTGATTCTATAGCATTATTAAATCTTTTGGCAGAAGAAGGACATAAAGTCTCACCTGAAAAATTGCAATTCTGTACAACAGCTGTTAAGTATCTGGGACACCAAATTGAGAGAGGAAAAAGAAGAGTAACAGCTGAAAGAGTAGCCTTAATAAAGAAAATGCAAATGCCTGTAACACAAAGATAAGTGAGAATGTTCCTAGGAATAGTAGGTTACTGTCGACAATGGATACCAGGATTTTCCATGTTAGCTAAGCCCTTAATTAACATGACAAAGAAGAAAGCAAAGGACCCTGTGGAGTGGGAGGATGAAAGTATAGAAGCTTTTGTAAAATTGAGAAATGCCCTATGTTCAGCACCTGCCTTAGGCATGCCTGATTATAAGAGAGAATTTGCATTGTTCTGTCATGAGAGAGAAAATTGTGCACTTTCTGTCTTAACTCAGAGACATGGATTGGAAAGACATCCTATAGCATATTTTTCTGCTACATTGGACCCAGTAGCAGCCGCGTTGCCAGGATGCTTAAAAGCAGTGGCGGCTACTTGTTTGAGCATTGAACAGAGTGAGTCAATTGTGATGGGACACCCTGTAAAGTTGTATGTTCCACATGCAGTTGTCATTCTGTTGACAAGAACCCGAACTCAGCATCTTACTCCTAGTCGGCTGACTAAATATGAAAGAATAATAATGGGTGCTGAAAATGTGAACATGGTAAGGTGTACTATAATAAATCCAGCAACCTTACTACCAGACCCACGTCATGAGAGAATTAAAGATGATGAAGACGATGAACATGATTGTATACAAATTACAGAATTATGCACAAAACCACGCCCAGATATAGAGGAACAGCCTCTTAAAAAGCCAGACAGGGAGCTATTTGTTGATGGTTCATGTCAAAGACATGAAGACGGTAAACTAACTGCTGCCAATGCGGTATGTGAATTAACTGGAATAGTTGAAGCATCCTATTTACCAGGAGTCAAATCTGCACAAGTAGCTGAATTGATTGCGTTGATAAAAGCATGCAAAATTGGGAGGAATCAGAGAGTAACCATATTTACAGATAGCCAATATGGTTACGGGGTTGTGCATGATTTTGGCCAACTATGGATGCAGAGGGATTTCATGACTTCTTCAGGATCCCCCATTAAAAATGGACAATTTGTAAGGGAATTGCTAAAAGGAATACAATCACCAAAAGAATTGGCTGTGGTGAAATGTGCCGCACACCAGTCAGGAGATGACTGGGTGGTAGTCAGCAACAGATATGCAGATCTGGTGGCTCAACATTGTGCCAAAACCAGAATGTCAGTCAATAAGAGGGTGGAAAGAATGGGAATCAGCTGCCAACTTATGCTGTATATGTCACCTGAAACTTGGAATGAGGTGAAGAAATTGCAAGATGAGGTTGCTGAAAGTGAGAAGAATTTGTGGATCAAAGCGGGTTGTTCCCAAAGAGGAGATGATGAAGTATGGATCAGTGCTGATGGCAGACCAGTCATTCCAGACTGTTTACTCTCACAAATGGCTAGAATGCATCATGGAGACACACACATAGGGAGAGATGCAATGATTAGGCTGTTCAGACAAAATTGGTACAATCCCAAATTCAGGGCTGTTGCAGAGAGTCTTTGCCAGAGATGTCTAACTTGCCAAATGCATAATCCGGGGAGGAAGACAGTAATTGGATTTGGGAAAATTGGAAAGGCAGAGGGTCCATTTATGAGACTTCAGTTTGATTTCATACAGTTACCACCATGTAGAGGGCTGAAATATGTACTAGTCATAGTGTGTCTGTTTTCAAAGTGGGTGGAGGCTTACCCTACTAGGAGAAATGACAGCATTACAGTGGCAAAATTGTTGCTACGAGAGCTCATACCTAGGTTTGGTTTCCCAGTAACTTTGGAATCAGATAGAGGAAAACATTTTAACAGTGAAGTGATCAAGCTAATCTGTGAAGCATTCCAAATCCAACAGAAACTGCACTGTGCATATTGTCCAGAGGCTTCTGGAGTGGTTGAACAATTGAATGGCACTATAAAGTCAAGACTGGGAAAAATGTGTGCATCAACATCATTAGAGTGGCCAGATGCATTGCCACTTATTCTAATGGGACTCAGAAGTATACCTGACAGAAACACAGGATTGAGCCCCCACGAAATAATGATGGGAAGAGCAATGAGACAAACACATGTTCCCACAAACAAACTGGTGAATATATCTGATGATATGGTTTTGGACTATTGCAAAGGATTGGCTGACCTAGTGCGTTCTGTCTCTCATCAGGTTGGAGAAGACGCAGTTTCCAGGCAGCCTGAACAAGAACATGATCTGAATCCTGGTGACTGGGTGGTAGTGAAGAATCACACCAGAGAAACGTGTCTATCACCTAGATGGGGCAGACCGTGTCAAGTCATACTGACAACGAATACAGCAGTGAAGTGTGCCGGATTTCCTAATTGGATTCATGTAAATCACACCAAGAGAGTACCAGATCCCGAGGAAGAGAATCCTCAGACAACGCCAATCACTGAAGAGGCTGAAGGTTGCCCAGCTGTAGGATCTCAAGTTCGAGATTCCGGGGAAGCTGAAGAAGAACAACCGAGCACAAGTCAGGATTGGATACCAGTGGTAGAAGTTCCTGAAGTATACCACAGAACAAGAAGTCAAGCGAAATTGGAGGAAATTGAAGAAGATCAGATAGGTGAAGAAGAAGCAGTTCAGGAACAAGAAGAAAAGACATTAAGAAATCCTGAACACGGTCAGATAGGGAAAGAAAACTGGACTCAAAACAATGAAGACCTAATAGACTTTGAACAGGGACAGATAGGTCTAGAAGAATCCGGTCAGGCTGCAGAAGTTCACAGTGCAATAAGCCCTGATCAGAACAAGTTAGATCAAGAAGAGTGCACAGAAGAAGAAAACGTTGAAAATCATGAACTTGAAGAAATAAACAAAGAACAAGGTCAGTTATTGGAAACTCACAGCGGAGCTGTTACAGAGAAACCAATCAGACCTGAAAAAGACAAAACAGAAGAAAAAGTGATCAAAGAAAACAAAGCAGTACTAAGCAGTGAAATTATCGAGATCGCTGAAGACGAAAACAAAGAAACAGTGCCAACAAAGAAAACAAGAAAAGGAGATCATTGGCCGAGTGTCATTAAAAGAGTGAAGTGCCACATAACAACCAGAAGTGAAGATCCAGATCAAGTGAATGAAGTGACAAGTCAAACTGAACAAAAACATAAAACTGCGAAAAGAAGAAGTAAAAGACTGAAACTTGTGAATAACAAATTCAAGGGTCCTGATTGGACTTACATCATCCTTGAAGATTTTGAAAGCTCAGAATCAAGTGACAGTGGTGGCGAAGGAACAAGTACACAATTGACGTACGAAGAAGAAACAAGACCACCCTGACTAAGCAAAAGAATAAGCTAAAGAAAAGAAGAAGAGATAAGAAGAGCAATCTTCCTTGTCGAAAAATGCCTGACGATAGAGTTACTAGGAGACCAAAACAAAAATGTTGTAGAAGATGCTGTGCAATATGCATATGTAGTCTAGTGATGGTGCTTATAGTATGGTTAGTCCTGATTGTAGCAGTTCCTTACCTTATGATAATAGATAAAAAGATTAATAATGAAACTAAAGGGAGGACAGCAAACATGAAGGGCAATAGAGTAGAACTAATGGCAGAAGATGAGGCAGAAATTCATCATGAAGTAGCTGACAACGACACTAGTTTAAATGTTTTCACAAAGTTATTGTTTCAATATGTAGGCACCATGGAAGTTAGTAATTGTTATGTTTGTATGAAGTTACCTGAATCAGTAGCAGAAGGATTAACATATCACCATTTACCACTGACATATGGCATATCATGTAGTGTTTTGTCTAGTTTATTTTATAGAACAGGGAGACTTCAATATTATTATTCAAACTTAGATGTGATATTTTCTGAGGTTCCGATTCGCAAGAGTATGAACCCAGTGCTTAGTAGTCAAGACGCACAGTTTATGGGAGAATTTTTCTTAACAATGAAATCAATAGACATAACACATGCACATAGACACAATCTAACATGTTCTTTACTTGAAGAAGAAAAGATATTTTTGAATTTAGTAGAAGATAGAAGACAAGATTTTCAAAAGAAAGCTTCTGAGCATAAGGCTCATTTACCACCTTGGGCTGAGAAAGAAGGGAGTAACACACCTGGCAAGGCTCAAGCTGCTATGGCTCTGGATTTCGTAAAGACAGGGAAAATTTGTCTTCATAGGTTAAAGACTTATTATAACAATGTTTTCATCGGTACCAGTGAATGTGAAAACAATTTTTTAATTCTTGGAGGTTGGGGACTCAAAGGAGGAACAGATTCAGTTTTTCCGGGAATTTATTATGTGTGTGGGAATAAGGCTTACTTTAGGCTTCCTGCACGGTGGTATGGAAGTTGTTATGTTGGAATAGTATTTCCAAAAATATACCACGTAAAAAGAAACACTGGGAGCAATGAAAACAATAGTGAATTAATACGTAGTAAAAGAGCTAGTTTTTCAGAAATTGTAGGTGATATATTTGGTGCATTGATACCTTCAGTGGGAATAATTCTGAACTCAAGGAAAATATCTAAATTGTCTACAGTAGTTGATCGTTTATCAACGGATACTGCTGGAGGGTTTCTAATGATTAATGCGGAAATGGTTGCGATTAGATCTATGGTGATGCAAAATCGACTTGCTCTTGATATTATATTGGCAAAAGAGGGCGGAGTCTGTAAATTATTGAAGACGAAACATTGTTGCACTTATATTCCTGATAAGAGTGCAGAAATTGGAACGTATATACAGAATATAACTAAACTTGAGAAAGAACTTAAACCACTGGAAGTTGATAGTGTATGGGAAAGATTGACAAATAGTATCTCGTCAATTGGAACCTGGTTTGCTAATATAGGGAAAGGACTTATAGGTCAAATATTAGTACCCTTAGCAGGGATAGCAATAATAATCTTGGCAATAACAATATGGTGCAAATGCTGTAAAAAGAATGGAACATATAAGGTGACAGGAAGAGGAAAGAAACGAAAGGTAGATGAAATCGAACTTGAAGAGTGGAGAAGTGAATTATACAAGAAATTAAAAGGAGATTGTAAAAATAGAAAGAGTAAAGATGAGAATGAAGTAATTTGCTAGAAGTTGGCATCTGATTGAGGGTAGTGTTTTGATGGCTCAGAAACGCCATCAGAGAGGGGATTGATGGAGCAAGGTTTCATAAATGAAACTTGCTTGTATTCAATCCTCCTCACAGTATTAATTTATTAAACTTGTATTGTTAATACTAACCTTTGCATTCACGACACAAAAGAAAAGGATGCTTGCCTATGTGTTTTACTAATGAATAACGCTTGTCTGTAATCCAAAATGGCAGCTATGCGCGGGAAAGCTCAATGCGCATGTCGCAACCATATCACATGGTGTGACGTCTTTCTTTGCTTGGTGGGAAACTTCTGCTTCTGCACAGTGTGCATTAAAATGGCTGCTTGATGTTTTCACATGCTTCTGCTTGCTCTCATGTCATTATTAAATTGTCGTTTCCTAACGCTACTAACGCGGGATAGTATATATATTTAATTGGGAATAGAATAGAAATAGTGGGTATACAGTGAAACATTTTATTTGTGATTCTAATATTTTCTTCTTGCACTTTTATTAGTTCGTAAACTTAGGCCTGGGTTGGTGACCTGAAACTCGAGAGGCAAATGGTTCTGCGCATGTGTCTTGTGTGCCTGCCAAATGAAGTCAACCTGGACGAAGTCCAAGGCCGTAACCTGATGGCTGAAGATGTTGTACTAGTGCTTTCCTGTCACACATTGATACAATGTCTATGAAAATTGGTTTACATTTGTCATGAGACGGGTGGGAAATAAAGCGAATGTATTAATTTGAAGGGGTGGGAACGTAAAGACAATAGGCTTTACAATTTAGGCCAAATCAATATGGTGCGAGAATCCACCTCCTGTCCCTGTCCAATCAGAAGTAGTGGCCCCATATTTTAGCAACATTAAGGGGAGGTACATGGGCGTAGAAGGGTATAATAGAATATAGCATTAGTTAATTAGTCAGAGCATGCGTTCATGAAGAACAGGCGTCCATGCTGCCAGAGCGCGCTTAGCTCCAGACCGCCAAGCTGACCGATTGCAGACCGAGTCCCTGTCCAGAAGAGGTCCTGAGGAGGGGGCGGCGGAGTCCATTAGAAGGAAGGCACGGGAGAATCGAGAGAAGTCGAGTATCAGAGAGGGAACGACGCAGGCGTCGTTGTAGAGAGGTCACCGGTCCTGTCCTGATCCCGGAGGAAGTCTTTGCTCTTCATCCTTCCTGGGTCCTATTCTTTCAACTCCTTGGCTAAGGGGTTTGGTTCTCGCACTTAGGTAATTATAATGCAACCTTTAGTTGCGCTGCTGTCTCTATCTTCTCCTCTTCTTTAAACACCGTCATTGATTAGCAATAATCATTTCTATGCTTAATCTTGGGTATTGCGATTAAGTACCATGTGGCTCTGTATTTTACTCTGCTAAATTTTTAGATAAACATTTTAAAACTTCCTGACTCAGTGGTTATTTCAGGATTATGTACTATAATGAATGTCACTCATTTTAAATTTCCCAATTAGCAAAGGATTCATTGGTAAGTCATTACTCTTCAATCAGAAGGTAATTGGTAGCAGGGATTTTGATAGAGAGTAACAACTGATAAAACCCAGCGTAAGTATTAGCGTAGGATGAATGTATGGGCCCAAGTGAGTATCTGGTGTATGAATGTTGTTTGCTGATATCGCGCTGGATCAGTCTCATTACTTACAGAGTGATTGCTGCAGCTTGAGCTGCATTGTTTCTATTTTCCTCCTTAGCCTATTCTTGTTTCATGCGTTAAAACTCCACATGATGTAAGACTTACCTTTAATTGCTACTAGATTTTTCAGAGGACTCCTATTGTAGGAGCCTCACATTCTAAATGTTACCAACTCGTGATTTTAAACTAGTTGCCCTTTGCAGGGGTCTTGTGGCTACCAGCCTAACACTTTAAATGCTGAGACCCCACGATGTCTGATATGAGACCAACATGTGGGGGCGGAGTGTGAAGCAACTCGTTCAATTTTAGTTCTCCCAGCAGGTGCCTCTTTAACTGGAGCTTGGAAAGGGTACAAGATACTTTGTTCTTGCAAGAACGAGTGACTCGGGCCAGCATTGGCTCATACCCCGGTGCTAACCCAATACCCTGAGGAGCCGCAGAAATTCAGTCAGCACGCTCACTTTCTCGAACACACCATTACTTCAAACACTATACTCTTCCCAGAAGTGCAGAGATAGAGTGATCCTGTGAAGAAGAACCAGAGAGCAGAAAGGGGATTTGTAGCTTGGGATAAACTTAGCTTGTCATCGCCTTTCATGATCTGCAGTGTAACTAACAGATTCCCTTTTATGTGAATACTTAAATCAGTACTCACAAGAGCATTACCAACTAAGAATCACACACAACAGCCAACACAACTTGTTACAGAGAAGAGCACACATACAAACAGCACATAAGAGATATATCTTATAGTTATGCATTAAATTGTTCACAAAAGCATGACCTTCTTGACACACCACACACACACACATCTACAGCAGAACACATTAGACATAACCTCTAACATCAGTAATTAATTTGGGAAAAAAGTGCCAGGGCCCAAATGTTTTTCTTAAGCGTCTGCCCTCAGTATAGCCGAATGCTGGGTTCCCTGAATACCAAGGCTGCATAGACTTGATTCCACCTCATGGATCTTTCTTCCACCACAGTATACTTCCTGTCTCTGTGTCTCACTCTTGCCGGCTTCTTTTCATCTTTGCTTCTTCCTTTGTCACAGTCTTCGTATCTTTCTCTCACTCCTTCTTTCTCACTTTTTTGTCTTTCTCTGCCTTTCTCTGGCTAAAAATCTAATGATGAAAAATAAGATCCACACTTCAAAAATGCCAACCACCTGCAGTCGCCTGCACATGTATAGCTTTGCTAACGCCTACCCAATGCTTTTGAGGTAGGCTGGTAGTTGGCTATCATGATTCCCCATAAGTTATCTCAACTCGGTACCAAACGCGACGCAAGGTACATGTCAATTAAGTCAGACAACACCCAATGGATTTGGTAACACCAAAGACCGCACCCATCAAACATTTCACCTCACTAACATATCAATGATAAAGCTGCACATTGTGGAGATAGTAACAGAACCACAAATACAGCAGTGATGATGAAGCTTCACAAGTCAATCATACAGCACTGGGATAGAATACTTGAAACAAAGGTGTAAGGTACTCGCCCTCTGTTAGCAATGCAAGCCATACTAAAGCCAGAATGCAAACTCCGCAATGGACTCTAACATAACATGCTGAATGCATCCAGTCACTAGTACAATGGCTGACGCAGGAATGCAAGTAATAAAAAATGAGTGCACCATAACGTGTTTTTAAATAGCTCTTAAATTTGGTGTGTCCAAATCGCTTATGAAGTCTATTACTCAACTCAATAGTATTTTTTTCGAAACTTTTGAAGGATGAAATGATGAATGAGCTATGATGGCATTCAAAACCACGACCTGGCATATACGTTCATTAATCCATTGGGATTTTTTATTTACTACCAGTCATTTTAGTTTCATTTCAATTAAATGAAAAGTGTAATTCTCTAATGCATGTACACATCATTTTTTCTTGGACTGGTATGTCAAAAAAATCATACCCTGTGCATCTGGAATAAACCTCCGGATTTTGAACACTTGGAAAAGACTATAGGATATAATGGGATTTATATTTCGGCTGACGGGATATCAGTCACCGGTGTGACGGAGTAACCCGTCTGCCAAGGTCGTAATCAGGCCCTTTGTTTTCCAATGCAACAAATGCCAGTGGTGCTGGAAGAATTTTCTGACTAGGGTGAGAGCAGGGGCCTCAGCTCACTAAAATTATGGGGATTCGAAAAAATCCTGGTATTACTGGATGAGCGAGTGCAACAAATGCACAAAAAAACTGTAAGTGTGGCGCATGCATATGTAGAAGGGAAGGAGGTAGTTGAGATGGTAGTCTAAGACATTTTTTGCAAAAATGTGGTTCAATGGTGCATTATGGTGCAGTGTTCTTAAATATTTGTATACATGGTTTCATTTTTTTTTATTCAAAAAGTATTATTTAAAAGACGCTATTGATAAATCAGACTGTTAGCCAATAAATGTGCATTGTTTTTTCTCACTGTACTTCAATGTGAAATGTCCAAATGACCCTCTGTTTTATTATTTGCAAACTTTAAAAGTGGAGCTATTTTTAACATTGATGCCTTTCAAATGCCACATCTTTTCCTCCTCCAGAGAACCTCATTACAAGAGTGACAAAGTTAGCAATGCCATCTCTTTGAAACCACAATGTAAACTTATGTATCGGTGACATCTCGACCATCTTAGACCGAGGAGAGACAGCGGATCTCATCCTGCTCGACCTCTCTGCGGCATTCAACAAAGTGTCCCTTGGCATACTCATCAGAAGACTCCACGCGATCAGCATCCAAGGACCCGCACTGAAATGGATCTGCTCCTTCATCACGGGAAGAACTCAAAAAGTCAGGTTGCCACCCTTCACATCAGAGTCCAAGAATCTAATCTGCGGAGGCCCTCAGAGATTGTCCCTCTGCCCTTCCTTTTTAAACGTGTACATGTCACCTTTCGCCAACATCAACCAAGGCATCAACATCATCCAACTCATCCTCTCCCTGATGGACAACACTAACACCACCAGCACCAACTGCATGACCATGCTAACAGAATGGATGAGAACCAACTGCCTGAAACATAACTCTGACAAGACAAAAGTACCAGTCTTCGGAAACAGGACCTTCCCATGGGACCCCACCTGGTGGCCAACCGAGATAGGACCAACACAAACTGACCACGCCAGAAGCCTGGGGATCACACTGGACAACAAGTTCAACATGACGGCACAGGCAATGCAATGAGCACAGTCTTCGTCCACATCCTTTGCATGCTCTGAAAGATCTTCAAATGACTGCCACAGAACACCAGATGAACCATCACACAAGCATCCATCACTAGCAGACCCGTCTACAAATCTACGTCCGAATCTCAAAGCAGCTCGCACAGAGACTCCAGACCTTCCAGAACGCCGCCGCCGCAAGACTCATCCTCAACCTCCCACGCGGCACCCACATCTCATCTCGTAGTGCTCCACTTGCTCCCCATTCACAAACGTAGTCAGTTCAGACTCCACATGCACACATACAAAGCCTTGACAACCCCAAATCCACACACCAGAAGAGTCAAATACACCCTCACCAGCAAGCCAGAAACCTATGCTCAGCCTCACTCTCACTCAACCCTTGCATACACAAAAGCACAGCAGGAAAGTGCACGTTCTTCTACATCGCACCTAAAACTTGGAACAAACTCCTTCAGCACATCAGAGCCTCCTCCTTACTTCTTGAGTTCTGCAAGAAATTGAAGACCTAGCATTTTGAATAACCTTACGGGAACCTCTCACCTTACTCCTGCTCTAGTACCTCATGCAGGATTAGTGCACTCTACAAATCAACTTAACATAAAACACACAACAAAACATACAAAGCAATGTGCAGTGGTTTGTTCAAAGTTGTTTTCTGGAATCACATTAATTTCCATTGCCATTTCACTGCACTTGAACAGACGGCAAAACCTGTGAAAAGAAGACTGATCCAAAGGCCCCGTTATTTTCCATTATCTTTCTGAATTGTCCCTAGGTCTGGGGTGCTGCAGCACCTGCGCACCCCTGGTTCCAATGCCCTTGACATATTTATAACTTTCTTGTCTATGTGAGGACAACAATAGAAAGTGAACAGGAAATCAGACCGTTGTTGAACCCTAGAGGAGGCCGGATGTGATTCAGACATTCCCGCCCCAAAATGCACCAGAAAATAAAAGCCACATAGCACGTTGTCAAGGTTTCCTTGCTCTTTATTTGTCTTGTTCCAGCCACAACCTCAACATTGTAATTGGTCGATGTCACTACACGCCTTCCAAATAAAGTTGTTAAGACGTGACAGCGTTTGAGCAGAATACCCGTACACTGAGATTTAGCAACAGTCCCGGTAACAGGAGTTCACTTCCGGGCATTGAACCAATGCCGGAGACCGTATAAAAACGTACAAATATGTGCCGACTGTGGGTGAAGTGCCTGTCGGGGGGAATTGGAGAAAATCTGTCCATGACGAACCGCTGCTCTGGATGAGTTTATGACCTCACGAGGGCCTGGAACTCTGTGGAGGGAAAAAAACAAGACACAACTGTTAACATGGGTGGTCGGGAAGAGAGGAAGGAGGTAAGGTAAGGAGGGTGGGAATATCTTAATGATTATATGCATAATGCCAACGCACAGTCATGTGAAAGAATCAAGATACTATAATGAAGAAAAGGCTAAAATATATGTTGTTCAGTAACGAGGGTAAAAGGGTCCAGAGTCCTCTTCCTGTCAATTCAAATTCTTTCAGTATTAGGCGGGTATTCACTCCAACGGGGTTTGGACCCCAGGTACCCCAATTTGTAAACGTTCAGGATAAGGTAGGAGTATTTCCCATGAAATAATGAGTCACGGTCATATCCGTTTGTGGGTAACTTCCATTCTTTTATTAGAAGGTAGATGGTTTAGTATGCAACATGGTTAAAGAACAGCCAACACGTGTTTCACCCCTTCGGGCTGATAAGGCTAGGGCTTTCTCAAGGCTTTGAAACAAACAGATTAGTCTCTTCACATCCTCAGTCAGTATTAAGTTATATTTCTGTAAGCATCTCATTGTTCGGGTTAAATCCCCCCTCCGAGTGTCGTCACCGAATGGAAGTTACCCACAAACTGATATGACCTTGACTCATTATTTCATGGGAAACACTCCTACCTTAGCCCAAAATATATGTTGTTTTCTGAGACTTGAAAAGTGTATTTACGTTATACTCCACATTTATTTTTAGGCGTAGTAGTATGTACCTAACCTGTTAATTTTATGTTACTCAACAACTCAATAAAAACTATAATAACAAAAAGGAATGGCTAAAAACTGGGAGAAGGAGGGACACTTCTAAAAGAATGTTGCTTGTTATTGAAAGCCCATGAAAGTGCGTACCACGAAATATTGAGCACAGGAATACTGTGGTATCATAATATCGTAGACAAACTATTGAAAGGTAAGTACATGTAGAGGAACTATCAATTTACTATTCTTAACTCTACATACTTTGAATCTACGTAGTTTGAAGATATATGTATATATATATATGAAAGTACATATATATGGGGAGGTAGGTATAGAAAATCTATACATACTTATCTGTTATCTTGTGATATTTTTTCCCTCGATAGTCTGTTTACAATAGTAAGGTCCCAAAATATTCCTTTCCCAATATTGAGGAGGAACACTGCAATTTAACATAAACATTAAACCCAAGTGTACAGAGATCTGTCTGTTTGTATGTGCCTCCCTTATCAATAGTCGCTCTGTGATTGTGTATGTTCGCCTGTCGTCACAAGTCATCTTTCTATGTGGCCCACCATATATGGTGACATGTTTGAGATTGACAAGTTAGAAGTCATCATGGTTCAAGTCAAGGCAAGGTCGATTATGCTTCTGGCATGAGCATCATGGGCCAAAATTGGCTAATATCTGGCAGGATATACTTAAAAAAACTCTTGGGGGCAGAGAGGGGGAGGAAAAAGATTGCAAACAAGAGTATTTTACCATCAACTCCGATCTTGCCATCACCATCAGAATCACCAGCGCAAAGGAAAGCCTTGGTCTCAGCATCGCTCAGAACTCGGGCGGAGGAGCAGAAGTTCTGCAGGAAGAGCCTGGGAGCAAGAATGCACACAGTCACCGAGCAGAAATAGTAATTCATAGAGCGCATTATACATAGGCATTTGCGTCCAGGCGCTAGAGAGGCATATGTGTATTTTACCCTCTTTAATTAGTGCCCTGGTTGGCTTAAGGTGAATGATTCAGTGAACTACTGCATATGTGTTTCTGTAATTGAACTCAGATGGGCTCCTACTATCAGTCGTAGTAGGAGACAGTATGGATTCTGTGATTCGCGTGTTATAGGGAGATAGGGGCATCAGGGTCGCCAAACTAGTGAGCTTTGTTACCAGGGATAAAACCTGTGAAATGCAGATACATCTCTTAAGCAGGTGGAATCAAAGGGCGTCAATTCTGTCTATAGAGAAGAAAAACCTCCTCTACAAGCAAAATCTTGATATTCCTAACTTATGTTTTTGGTTCTTCTTGTTTAATCTCTTGTTTTGTTTGGCACGTGGGTGGCCCTTATAGGGCTTTTGAGAGTTTTATAAATCAGAGGATGTGATGTTGGATTAGTACGTCCTAACACATCCCCAACTTCAGTGTAAGTGAACTGGCAAAATTATCCTCACACTTTCTCCTGCAAAACCTTACTCTCAGCTCTTCCCACACGTTGGCTTGTGTGAGCCACTGATCTTCACATCACACAGATCTCTGCAACAGATGCACGAACCCAAAGAGCTATCTGATCAGATTCAAAACGAGCTTGGAGCTATTGGGACACTTTTGACACCAGGAATAGCCAAAAATGCCAACATTTTAGAGCTGGAATTCACCTTCCTTAAACTATAAACGTGCTTAAATTAACAGTGAGGAACGCCTCATAAACATTCTTAAACTAGGTAATGACCTGTGATTTTTTAATTTGAAATTCTATCTCAGGCCCTTCTTCCACTCCCTTGGGCTCAGATTGGGAGTTTTACAAATGTGATTGGCACAGCATTGCATTTTGCTCCTAGCCAAAAAAGGCTGAAGGGGTCAGGCTGTCACCTTTCTTAACTATTGCCTTCTATATTTTTTAAGTAAAACATTTACTCCCAAAAGTTGAAGCTTGGAAGCAATTGGACTTCCCAAAAAATGGCATGACTTCTAAGTTTAAATCTGGTGTTAGGCTAGATTTTTTGATTTTACTAAGATTGTATGTCTAATATACTTTTAGTGGCTTTCAGCCAGACCTCTTCTTCAATTCTTTCGTCCACCTTGATGTAATGTGTCAGCCCATTTCAGCTATTGGCTTACTTCACTATGAGTGATCACATTCTGTCTTTTCACACGGAGCACAGCCACACGCAAATTAGTTGCCAGGGATTACTATGACAATGTGTGCTTTTTGAGATCAAAAAAATTATTTTTGGTTTTAGCCAAAGTTGTTTTTATATTGACGAGGTCCAGACAGGTCCCCATAACAATAAAGTTTAGCAAACACCATTGCAAAACAAAACAAGCATTCACAAAGTCAAAATGCTGGCAGTGCAGGCCAGACCTTATGGCTTTGCCAATACTTGTTTTAGATATTGAAAGTTATGACATTTATTCAAAATGATAATTTAAATGCTAGAGAAAACCCTATCATCGCTGTTCACCCTCCCACCCACTGCTTCATTTTAAAAATAATAGGTGCTGGTGCCCAAACGCTTTATCTAAAACCTGCAGCCAACACTGCCAAATGTTGGAGTTGCCGAATACCAAGGCTGTCTAGACTTTATTCCACCTCATGTCTGTTGTTATTCACCACCATACACTCCCTCTCCCTCAATGCTTCTCTTGCAGGTTCTTTTTCATCCCTGTGATCTCCCTATATCACTGTTAATCAGTCACTCTCTTCCTCTTTCTTTCCCCATTTTCTGCCTCGAATTCTTGTTTGCGGCCAAAATCTAATGACAAAAATATAAGTCCGGTCACCAAAAAAGAGTGCCTGCAGACCCCAACTGGAACCAGCAGCTCAAATTAAGCAGTGCTTAACCCCTTTCATCTAGTTAATCTTCATAGACCAGTTCTACCCCCAAATACATGTCTGACTATTGGTCTAATCTAAACCTTTGACAACAAGCAATCCTATCCACTCAAATATCTATAAAGTGTGGAAGACCCCATCAGGACAACTAGGTATTCGTGCAAAACTGAACCAAGAAAATTGCACAAGTGAATGTGTCTTATGTGCCTATTTTCATTGTTTCAGAAACTGCCAGTGCTGTCTGATGGTTATGTCTGATACCTCTAGCCCCACCAGGAAATATAAACATCATAAAAAAATGGGAGACAGATCTTAACTCACTTGAGTTCATCCTCCTCAACGAATCCACTCTTGTCCTGGTCGAGGATTTCAAAGACCTTCTTGACCTGGTCAGGGGTCTTGCCGCTCAAGCCAACTTTGGTGAAGAAGGATTTGTAGTTGAAGGACTCAGCAGCTTAAAAAAACAGAGAAAAGCCTTGTTACTGTCAGCCTTTTCTACACATTTCCAAATCCCCATCACTGCTCCTACACACCGGCAGAATCCAGGACCAGTGAGATAGAGGGATTGTTCTCAAAGTATTTGATTTTACATTAGACCTTTTTTTGTATATCATTCATGCAAAAATGATCCCATATAAGGTCCCAAAAGGAAGGGCGAAATCTGAACATGCTACTGACTATTTTTGTAGCAATTACAATACTTACTATTTTTGTGGTATTTGATTACTGAAGATAAATTGGACCTGTCTCAAAATGAAAACTAGCCCAACTTCATCAAAGGTAACTGTCTATTTCCATGCCGTTTTGTAAGTAGCATTGTACGTGAAAAAACATTTTAGGGCTATATATTAGGTGGCAAAACAAATCTATAAGTACGAACATGCAAGGTACTGTTTGCTAAAAAGCCAGGGCCAGATAAAGGTGCTGTTGATGACATGGGTTGGATTGATGACAGTCAAAACTTGTTTTTCATTGTGGCAAATTAGCCTGCCTCCTGGTTAGGCGTGAGTAGCTCTCGCAGGGTCTAATTAAGTGTTGCATTGTACAGGAGGAATTGTGGGAATAGTGGGTGCAGAATTGATGTTTCCGACCAGTATTCCCACTCTTGTACAGCGCAATTACAAGTTTTCAGGCTTAAAAGGTTCTAGGATTATGGGGCCATCATTGCCTGCATCATCCATATTCCTGGCCTGTATCCACACATACATCCCACTGCTTTCAGATGGTTGAACTGGGAAGCAGAAACTCAAGTGAATATACTGGCTGCACCCAGTGAACTTGTACCTATGTATGGATCCTATCCTGCACAACTAGTAAACAGGCCTTTTGATATTCTTTGCTTTGTGGTACATATTGTCTTACTTTTATAATGAGAAATTCCAAACAACAAACACTAGAATGCAAAGAATAAGCAGGACCAGTTGAACTGCCCACACATGACATTAGACAATCGAGTATCTCTGTTGATGCCCAAAATGACACTTGAAAAGTTATACATGTACACAACTGCCAAGTGGCCCCCTGGCATGAGTAGCAACTTCAGTGAACCCTGATTTTCTGGTCATGGTAGGATTTATGGGTTCACACTTACAATGAGACAATGAAATGGCAGTCCTAGAATGCTCATTCCCGATAGTGTGTAAGGTAAGGGCAGTCAGAACATGGCACACATCCCTGCTAGGTATTATGGGGCCGATTACGATGGCGGAAGGATCGTCACCGCCAGCCCGGCGGTGGCGATCCTTCCGTCAATTGACAGCAATTTTCCCACCGCCGAATTACGATGGCGGTGGGAATCGCTTTAGGACTGCAGCGGTCGCAAAGACTGTCCGCCACAGGCAATCGTTACGATTGCCTGGGGGAGCGGTCAGCATGCTTAAGATGGTGTCGGAGCCTAGCAGGCTCCGTCCGCCGAATTCCGATGCTGGCGGAAGCCAGCCTTTCCGTGGCGGGTAAACCGCCATTGAAAGGCTGGCGGGGATTGGTTTCGGGGCCCATTGCGGCCCCCCCTTGTGTTGGGGGGAGGTGTATGTGCACTGGGGGGGTACATTTCAGTGCACTAAGTGGCAGGCACCGTGTGGTGCCTGCCACGAAGTGCAGTGAAATGCACAACACGCATTTTCAACATTGCGGCGGGTGCTGCTGTCAGCAGCAACCACCGCAATGTTAAAATGCAAGATGCATCCGCCACGGTGGCGGTCGCATCATAATTTGGTGTGCGGAACCGCCGCATGTATTGCGAACGGTCCCGGTTACCACCACGATGGCGGACGGACTCCAGTCCATCCGCCATCGTAATCGGCCCCTTAGTTTGGTCAATAGCAAATTATTTCAGTTCAATCAGATGCAAAACATTGGTTTAATGACATTGGACTAACAATGTCAAGCTGTAAATCATTGGGAAATCCTGCTAGATAAATAAAAATGTCAGCTGAAACCAACAGATGCCATAAATTGATTTCAGGTTGCAAATGACCAAAAGCCCAATTCTAGGTAAATTCACCGCAGGAACCTTACCCTATCTTTTTCCCTGCTTGTGATGTCCTCAAGATGAATTCCCTGTTTTTTCCAATAAACACAAAGCAAGCCCCAGCCTCTTGTCCCCTCCCCAAAGATGACGAAGATTCACACTTGCCCCATTGGCAGTCCCCTTCCTTCTCCAGGGTCTTACTTGCCTAGCTGGAAGCCCCTTCATCCCTTTTCCCCTCTCCCATTTTCAGTTTTTTTCTGAGGAAGTGGTGAATATAATGTTTGAATGGTTGGGCATTATTTGTGTTTTGATTCCAGGTCGCAGACGTCCTCATTTCTGCCAATTGAAAATCAAATTTCCAGCGATACTAAATGTCAGGAAACTTGTCACTGTCCTTTCCCTGCACTGATTTTTTTCAGTGCAAATAGTTCAGAGGAGAATCGAGGGATGGGGAATGTTGGTGATGAAGTCACTGCATACCCAAATCCTAATATGCTATCACATGGGTGCAATGACCGCCATTTGAAAGTGGTACAATGTGCTTGTTAGATCGGTTTTCCCCTCTGGAAAACTTAAAATGCATCATTCAAAATGCAAAACACTCTAGGTAACAGAGAAAAAAATCCTATTGTATTTTATGAAATGCATGTATTTTGAGATTTATCAAAAAATGTTTACCCCACTTGTGTACCCTATTTTCTCTAGTCTCTTTTTGTGTGTACTAATAAGAGAGAACCCAATTTTAAAAATGACGGTTTCCAACATTACCTTTTACACTGGACAGTGCAGCTTCGATGTCTTTGGCGGACAGAATATCGGTGATAGACATGGTTGAGCTGAAAGATAGTAAACACAAAAACAACACACTCTTAAAAGAACGTCCTTGCACTGTCCTCTGGCAGGCTCTGTGATGACTACTGAAGATGTCTGTGTGGTAGTAACAAGAGTAAGCATGGCCCAGTGCACGGTGCCAAAGACTTGATGTGATGGGGCAGAGTCACTGAGCAGGTGCCGGTCCTAATAAATGCAGCAGGATAGACAGGCGACTTGAAGAAGCTCAGAGCCCCGTGGGAGAGCCTCCACCACCCGAGATTACTGGGCAAGGTAATGAATATTCGTGGACGGGTTGCAAGGGCCTGGATATCACTCCGTTTTCATACACAGTTACAAGCGTGTGGACGAGTGTATAGAGAAAAGATTAAGGCACATTCTTCCGTTGTTTTATTTTTAGTTCATGTGTCGAGCTACAAGTGCATATTTTATATTTGAAGTTATGCACTGTTTTTATAATATAATTTACTTGAAATTCATTAAAAGTATGCTTTAAAATGTAATTTATGTTCCTTGCACAGTGAAACATTTTGTGCTCATGGTGTATCATGCATGTTTTACTCTCCTAAGACATGTGTGTTATGCATTGCCTACGTACAATTTATTTTAATCATGCTATTCAAGCTCGATACAGAAAGGTGTCCACTGAATTGCGTATATTTAATCACAGACTGTATGTAACAAATGTAATGCTTCTCGTGTATTTAACTTTAAAAAGTTTTGGTATTGTTTAATGGATGCTCTTTGTAATCAGTACTGTGTTTATTACAAATTAGAAAGTAAATTCAACAGCAGATTAACCGTTTCCTATGTTGTTTAGCTGAATAATTGTTGGATCTAATGTTTGCATCATAGATATTTAGAAGTATATTTGTGGATTGCATGTATTAGCATACACACAACATGTTGCATATGAAGTCGATAGTGTAAGCAGAGAGGGTAAACCCCTAATGCACACTCTCTTTGTAGTACATAACTACATATTGTACATTTTAGCTTACTTGCTTGTTGTGTGGAATGCAGTGTTTATTGTATAGTTTGAACTTCAATGTTCTTTATATTCATGTTGTATAATATATATATATATATATATATATATATATATATATATATATATATATATATATATGCAGAATTATACTTTTTCATAACTTAATACCAATAATTCATGCTTATACTCTTAATATAAAAGGTGGCACAATTTCAAAAACTGTATGTAAACTTACAGGTACATAATTTATTTTTTACTAAATACTTAAATACTTCTTGCATTTTAAAGCTTTTACATAGGTAAGCTAAAATGCTACTGGTTTTATAAACTGATTATTGAATTCAAGGATGTGTGCCACCATTAAACAAACTGAAGATGATGACAGTCTTTTTAAATGTTACTGGCACCGGTGGATGTATTTTTTGAGGTGCCCTCGGTTGTAAATCTTTATGTTTTAGCATAGTTAAAGTAAGTGCATATTACACACTTACTCTATGGGTAACATAAAAATGTTATTGTCATCAATCATTTGATATTCTTAGTGTAGGAGTACATATTGCATCCGTAACCTAAAACACTGTTTGCTGCACATGGCATCCCTACTTTGTAGCCCATCTAAACGTTTGTAGATTGGAAATGCGTGCTCTGTGTTTGTATGTGTGTGCGTGGATGTCTGTATGTGTATACTAACATCACTACATTGCATATATCAATTTCTACTATATAGTTCTAATGTTTTCCATAAGAAGCCATCATTTAGCATAATGTAAACCCAGAAACCCAAATTTAATGTAAATTCTAATGGATGCTTCAAATAATGTGTTGCAGCTCTAAGTGGTAGAATGGCTAGGCCACCTCAGCTCAGAGTGGTCGCTGCTCCTTACCTTTGGTATCTTCTGGACTGGACGAAGAGATGATCTGACTGGCAGTGGAGCGGGTGCTGTGTGCCACCCCTGGTTCCGCTGCTGCCTTTATATACCTTAGCTCTCAACCATATACAGATCTGATGGCAGCGTCACAGCCTGGGAATGGTGTCAGATGAGCCTGCCTTACTAATCATCTCGCACTATTTTTATCTCAAGAGAATACATATGATATTTGCAAACGAAATTAGATAAGTGATCAGATCTAAGTAAGAAAATATTTTAGTATTAGATTTCTTCTGCATTAAGTTGAAGTTAATAGTTTAGGCTTAGAACAAATTGACCCCAATAATGGTACAAAGATAACATTGAAGGGGGCATCGGAAGCATCTTGGTGGGAAGCACTGGCTGAACATTTTATGTAGGAGAAAGGCACGTGGAATAGTATATTAGGTTGTATTAAGCTGACAGAGAATTCTGTGACATCACATGGAATATAGACGCAGACCCGAAGCCACGAAATTCTGAGGGAACTTCATGCAGCCTTACATTGTCGAATTAAATGCATTTTATACTTTATTATACAAGAACTCATAAGACCTTGTCGTTTCTTTGGCATCATTTTTTTCTCTGTAGTGAAAGTGCTTTTCTCTTTTTTCCTCTATAAGGGGCAATGAATAGTCCTTCAAATGCATTATTATTTATGAAGACAAAATGGACCACCAAATTTAAACCTAAAAGCAGTTCATCTTCCTGATGCCTCTCATCTTGTCTCCTGTCACCGGAGCAGTTGAAGAACAGCTGCTTTTACATGTACTGCTGGCTTCCCTACACGCCTTCTCTCCATTTTTAAAACAACTTTAAATGGCTGCATTCTCTTACATTTTATCTGCTAAGTAGTATCAGCCTAAAAGATGCAGTGAAGAGGGTATTGGTATGTCACTGAAGTACTGCTACTCGATAAAAATGCTTCTCAAAACTGTGATACCAGTACAATTGTGATGTCAGGACTGTTCTTAGTTATTATTGGCTGAAAGAACACCAGGATATATCACTAGTTCTGGAATCGTGGAGCAATAGGTCACAATGACTTGTGCAGACTGTGTGGGTTACACCTTCAATTGTGGTCTACACTTGTGAGGACATTGCAAAGCACTGCAGTGCCACAGTAAACTAGAAAGTAATGCAATACCACAGTAAATTGCAAAGTAATGCAATCCTACAGTAAATTACAATGCAATATAGTGCTACAGTATACATGCAAGCAATGTAATACCAGAGTAAATTACAGAGCAGTAAATTACAGAGTAATGTAATGCCACAGTAAATTACAAAGGCATGCAGCACTACAGAATAAATACAAGCAATACAATACCACAGTAAATTACAAGTTCAATACCACAGTGAATTACAAAGCAATGCAACACCACAGTAAACTACAAAGTAATGCAATACCACAGTAAATTACAAAGTAATGCAATACCACGGTAAATTGCAAAGTAGTGCAATACCACAGTAAATTACAAAGCAATACAGTGCTACAGTATAAATACAAGCAATGCAATACCACAGTTAATTACAAAGCTGTGCACTGTCACAGTAAATTTCAAAGTAATGCAATACCACCCTAAATTACAAAGCCATGCAGCACTATAGTATAAGTACAACCAATACAATACCAAAGTAAATTACAAGTTCAGTACCACAGTAAATTACAAAGCAATGCAACGCCACAATAAACTACAAATTAATGCAATACCACAGTAAATTACAAAGTAATGCATTACCGCAGTAAATTACAAAGTAATGCATTACAGCAGTAAATTACAAAGTAATGCAATACCACAGTAAATTACAAAGCAATGCAATATTGAGGCAACATTAATATGGCTAATATGTGACGTTGGCTTGAGAAATAGGTATGGAATTCCTTTTTCACCCAAGATGCTTATGGCTTCCAGATTTCCTGCCCTTCATATCCTAAAAATGTTAACGAGCCTGCCTTATGGGCGTGGCCTTTCAATTAATTTGTTCAGCAAGATTGATACACGTGTAGACCGCCAGGCTACAAGAAAGGATAAAAATAGCATGCTGGTAATGGACAGACAGTGCCCAGCAGGCAGGGGCGAGGAGGCTGGGTGCACAGGGCAGCCGGAGGGTAGGGGTCCTTCCAGACCAGCTGGCAATTGGAGAAACTTACTTCTCAGCATTTCTCACAGAGCTAAGCTTACCCTTTATAAATGTGAAAACAGAAATGAGGAAAGTGATCTCGAAGACACGTGGGAGACTTGTAAGTCTTTATCCTGGTTGCCCAGGCTCCACAAATGTAATATCTATGCCCCCAGCTCTTTTTAAGTTGTCTTCATGTTGATATGCCCACATTTGATGTCACTTTCCACCGTTTTCATGAGTTTTGTGTGCACAAAAAGATATTTCACGCAAAAGTTGAAACAGAGGCTGGCTGCATATGTGCCTGGTGGCAAAATGCAAGTGGATTAAAATGATAAACATTTGCAAGAACACAATGCAAAATTGCACTTGCCATAAAATCCACATTGAAATGAAAGTGGCTCCCACAAAAAGTGCTGAGCAGAGAAAGTTCCCATGGTTAGTAGCCATGAGAAAAAGTCTAATTTATCATTTATCAATGAATTTGAAAACGCTAAAAACAAGTGTTGAAGAAGTGTTCTTTTTTAATGTTTAAGTACTTTCTTTTTCCTTTCCCAAGACATACAGACTTATGCTAGGTTGGAACGAGCGCAGCTGACTACCAACTTAAACATAAGCTAAAAATTTGCTCCTGTTCTGTGAATCGGCCTATTTCTAGATAGGATTTGCTCCTGTGTGGGTGCAACTCAAATCTGCATTGCCTTTACTCAGCCACTCTTTCCTATTCTCATGTGTATTCCAGCTATTGCTCTGCCCATATTTTGCCTCCCACTCACAGTGTGAGCATGTGTGAGTGACAGGCATGCAAGTAAAGATACACAGCTTAAATTGAACATGTATGTCTGATACGTTATGCTTTAGTGAATTATGCACAGAAAATGCTTGACCACTTTTCACGTGTGAAATCTTTTCAACCAAAACAAAACTTTGTAAGTTGCACCTAAGTCATGAGTAACCTCAACCTTCATTCAGTTCACACTATACGTTTCAGAATGTTGCTCACCACGTTTGCCTTTAATGGTGCGCACAGCTGTGGGATCTGGCTTCTTAGCGTGAAAAGGGGTAATCCGTGACTGATGGTTATAGGGATGGAATCAGGGACTGCCAACGGGGTCTCATTCCCTGGCAGGTCTTGTATTACATGTGAGGGTTTTTCTCACATATTGCAGGACATAGCTCGTAAAACTCCAAATGGATCCTCTCCATATTGCCCATTGACAAATTAAAATGCATATGATTGATAAATCTGCAATTACAAAAGACTGGTGATGGTTGCACTACTGCATAACGCCCTCCATTTGAGCAACTGTTCTCTTTATAAAATGCCTTATTATATGGCTGTATGACTCAGAACATAGTGTAAAGGTTCTCCTAGTGATTCCTGTGATTCCTGGTGCATTCCTATTGGTTTCTTACAAGAAGATAAAGACATATTTAAGAATGGAATAATATATCTTTGAATTGATTCCTATAGAATAGTCTTACCAGTCTCTTGTAAGTGCTCTTTTATAAACGGCGTATCAGATTCCGTGAGGGAGATACCTGGGATGAAAGCAACAACTAGGGATTCTCTAGGTGACCTATCATTGTTTCCAATTGGAAATTGACATACAAATATCCTATGGGTTTCTTGAGCGATTTTTGCATTCTCATAAAGTGGCACAGGCTAGTGATAACCTCCCATAAATCTACAACACTTGTTGCTATGAACAGAAAAGGTTCTGTGCCATCCTCCCTTTAAGACACAGCTCCAAAATACCTTTGGAAGGATTTATGACCCCACAGGCAGGAGCTCAGGTCTCTCGCCAAGGATTTGGGAGGTGCACTGCAAGATGTAGGTGGTGGAGAGAACCATAACACGTGCTGAGTGTGCTGCCTTGAGATCCGGTGTCAGTGTTTACAGCGGCTCTTGTGAGCCTGCAGTATTTAACTGCACAATCCCCATCCCAGGAATCAACTTCGTGGTCATAAATAAGATAATGCTCACAGATGCAACAGAATTCCCGCCCAAACCTCGGCGCACCCCCTTCAGAGACAGATGGACCATAATTATTCTGTTGGCAGAGCACCATTTGGCTCCATCACTGCAATACTTCCTCTAGTGGCCCAATGGAATAGGGGCCGTCAGAGGAAAGACATTACACTGTCTGCCCTTTTTAGGGTGGACGATGTAGTGTCTTTTCTTTCCTGTCTAAAACCGCCAGATTTTTCTGGCGGTGAGGGACAGGGAAAAAATCAATAATGACCCGGACTCCCTGAAATCCCACTCCCAGGGATTGAGGAAATAATTCTTTTGTTTTTCACAAACAAACTATCACTTTGGGCGTTTGCTTTTGAAAAACAAAAACCTTTTGAAACGTTTGATGGCCAGCTGCCATTGCTGATGATACTGTCCATCAGATTTTTCCCACATGGACAGGAACCACTGTGATGGTGGTTCTCTTTTCAGTGTACAGAGATGTCCTTGGGGTTTGCAAATATCTGTAAATTTGAGGAACGGGATGTTTGTCAGGGCGATGGAGTAAAGTACTCCATCGCCCTGACGGACTTTAATCTGTTGGACCTTAATAGTAGCCATGGTATAAAGGACAAAAATATTGATAGGTAATCACATGTAGATTTTCTATACTTAACTCCACATACATGTACTTTCCCAATATACTATATATATATATTACCTACTGGCGGTCGCCAGTAGGTAGTTAGAGTTAGGACCTAGTTTCCATAGGAAAAGCGTTTTTTGTTTCCCCAATAACTTTGGCGCCGGTTGACGAATCTTCGCGATCAGCTCCGGAAAACTAGTGATCAGCTCCGGTCAGCTCCTGTCTTGAAAGTTTCGGGGTGATTCGCCAAGCGGGGGCCGAGAAAAAAGGGGGGTCCCAAAACGCGTTTCCCCCATGTTATTTTCCATAGGAAACTTTAGACAAAGCTACAGCCCAAACTGCTGAACGGAATTACACCAAATTTGGCAAAAAGGTAGGTCTTGGTTCAGAAAGAGTCCTTTTTGTTAAATGGTGTAAATCCGTTCCGTAGTTCCTGAGAAATTAGAAAAAGACAAAGTTTCGATATCTATGGCCGTGGTGGGTTCACGAACCCTCCCAAGCACGAGCTTCATTCTGATTGGCTGCCAACACTCCAAACCAGGAAGTGTTGGCAGCCATCTTGTGACTCGGTAACCGAGTCACAAGAAAACAGAGAAATAAGGAGGAAAAACAAGAAAAGGGGGCAGGGTACCGACCCCCTGACCCCTAGGCCTGCTGAGGGGGTCACCCAGGCATCCCCAGGGCAAAAGAAAGCATTTTTTTAAAAATACAAATCAGCCGAATTCACGCTCGGTGCGCGAATCCGGCCGAATTTTTTTTTTAAAACGAAGCGCGGACTCCCGCGCTTTGTTATTTTTAAGCCCCCGGGTGGGCCAGGTCCCGGGGGCATGCAGAAACCGCCACCTTCCCGAGGCTCTATTTTAAAAAAAAAATTATCTGTGGGGGGGGACCACCACCTCCCCGGGGCTTTGTAATGGTAGGGAGGGGAGCCGCGCGGCCCCCCTCCTGGAGCCCTTCATGGCCCTGGGGACCGCCACCCCCCAGGGCTGGCTCCTGCAGTGTCCCGGGGTGCCCACCCCCGGGACACTGCAGTTTGCTATGGCAGGGCGGGATCCGTGCGGCTCCCGCCCTGCCATAGCAAACTCTGCTTTGGATTTTGGAAGCGAGAGCAGGTTTCCTGCTCTTGCTTCCAAAATCCAAAGCAGATTGCTTTTCCACAAGGGGAGCTGCATGTCAGCAGCTCCTCGTGTGGAAAAGCAATGCCGGCTCCCGCAGGAGGCGGGGAGCCGACTGGACCGTGGGGGCATTGGGGCTCCACCCAGGGTCCCCAACGGAGTGGCCAGGCCCCGGGGGATGGGGTCCCCGGGGCTAGAAGTGGCCTAGGAGGGGGGCCACGCAGCCCCCCTCCCCCCCAAAAAAATAAAAAATGAAAGGAAAGGCCAGCCCCGGGGGATGGGGTCCCCGGGGCCATAAATGGCCTGAGGAGGGGGGCCACGCGGCCCCCCTCCAAATATTTAAAATAACATTTAAAATAATGGCCATGCCCTGGGGGATGGGTGTCCCCAGGTCGAAAATGGCCTCGGGAGGGGGGCCACGCGGCCCCCTTCCCGTATTTTTAATAAAATTTAACAAAATAGGGGGCAGGCACTGGGGATGGGGTCCCCAGGGCCCAAAAAATAGGAAAAGAAGGGGGGCCACACAGCCCCTCTTCTTAAAAAATAATTTTCAGTGCATCACTCTGCAAACGCGCCCTGTGGCGCGTTGTAAGTTCGGGAATTAATTCCCCTTGAATACTGGGGGTCCCTGGGGGCCAACTAGCCCACCAGGTACCTCCAGTATGCGCCACAGAGCTGCGTTGCAGAGAGGTGGTCTGAGGCCATGCCCCTTTTCACACCTCTCTGCGCGTTTGCACAGTGGTGAAGGGAGGGGGCGGGGCCTGATGTGACGCATGCAAACACGGCCTGTGGTGTGTTTTAAGTTGGGGGATTAAGTCCCCTTGAATCCTGAGGGTCCCTGGGGGCCAACTAGGTGTAAAAAGGGGCGTGGCCTCAGACCACCTCTCTGCAACGCAGCCCTGTGGCGCTTCCTGGAGGTTCCTGGTGGGCTAGTTGGCCCCCAGGGACCCTCAGGATTCAAGGGGACTTAATCCCCCAACTTAAAACGCACCACAGGGCGCGTTTGCACACTTGTCACATCAGGCCCCGCCCCCTCCCTGCACCACTGTGCAAACGTGCCCTGTGGCGCATTTTAAGTTGGGGGATTAATTCCCCTTCAATCCTGAGGGTCCCTGGGGGCCAACTAGCCCACCAGGTACCGCCAGTAAGCGCAACAGAGTTGCGTTGCAGGGAGGTGTAAAAAGGGCCGTGGCCTCGGACCACCTCTCTGCAACGCAGCTCTGTGGCGCTTACTGGAGGTACCTGGTGGGCTAGTTGGCCCCCAGGGACCCTCAGGATGCAAGGGGACTTAATCCCCCAACTTACAACGCGCCACGGGGCGCGTTTACACACTTGTCACATCAGGGCCCACCCCCTCCCTTCACCACTGTGCAAACGGGCCCTCTGGTGTGTTGTAAGTTGGGGGATTAAGTCCCCTTGATTCCTGAGGGTCCCTTGGGTCCAACTAGCCCACCAGGTACCTCCAGTAAGCGCCACAGAGCTGCGTTACAGAGAGGTGTAAAAAGGGGCGTGGCCTTGGACCATCTCTCTGCAAAGCAGCTCTGTGCCGCTTACTGGAGGTACCTGGTGGGCTAGTTGGCCCCCAGGGACCCTCAGGATTCAAGGGGACTTAATCCCCCAACTTACAGCGTGCTAGGGGGTACGTTTGCACAGTGGTGCAGGGAGGGTGCGGGCCTGATATAAGAAGTTAGCAATCCTGCTGTGTGGGACTTACTGGTAGTAATAAAAGGGATAGTTGGCCCCCAAGGTTGACGTTGGGGGCTAACTACTCCTCCTGTTACCTCCAGTAAATCCTACACAGTGGGATTGTTAAGAGGTGTTTCGGAGGCCACGCTCACCTTTCTCCACCACTCTGGAAACGCGACTGGTATGTTATAGTTAGACATTAGCATTTAAAAAACCTTTGAAATTCACTGAAAAAAACATAGGTTTCAGGGACGTTATAGTTAGAAATTAGCATTTAAAAAACCATTGAAATTCACTGAAAAAACCCTAGGTTTCACGCACGTTATAGTTAGAAATTAGCGTTTAAAAACCTTAAAAATTCACTGAAAAAACCATAGGTTTCAGGGACGTTATAGTTAGTTGGACATTTCACTCGTACAAAACCAGAGAAATTCCGCCGTTATAGTTAGTTCAGCTAACAATGACTCGCGCCCCAGCAATGCACTGCTGATGACGTCACATATTACATCATTCATGACATGGTCAGTGACATCACTGATGACATCTCAAATGACATCACTGATGACATATATATATATATATACACATACACATATATATATATATATCTCCCAAAACTTTAGTAAAGCGATCTCTCAAGGGTTGTTTCACCAACAGATGATTTATTTTCAGTAACGCGTGTGAGCAAGCCTGCTGTGTCAGGCAAAACGTGTTACTGAAAATAAATCATCTATTGGTGAAACAACCCCTTGAGTGATCGCTTTACTAAAGGTTTTGGAGAAATTGATGTCCGGCGCGCTCCGATGGCAACCAGCGATCCAACTGCCCCGGGCGGGGGGAGACAGAAGGAGTACATTGAAATTGTGATATATATATATATATATTATCTACTGGCGGTCGCCAGTAGATAGTTATAGTTAGGACCTAGTTTCCATAGGAAACTCGTTTTTTGTTTTCTCAATATCTTTGGAGCCGGTTGACGAATTTTCGCGAAAGTTTCAAAACTCGTAGCCCGCTCCGGTCAGCTCCTGTCTTGAAAGTTTCGGGGTGATTCGGCAAGCGGGGGCCGAGAAAAAAGGAGGGTCCCAAAACGTGTTTTTTCCATGTTAATTTCCATAGGAAACTTTAGACACAGCTACAGCCCGGACTGCTGAACGGAATTACACCAAATTTGGCAAAAAGGTAGCCCTTGTTTCAGAAAGAGACCTTTTTGTTAAATGGTGTAAATCCGTACAGTAGTTGCTGAGAAAATCAAAACATAAAAGTTTCGATATATAGAGGCACGGAGGATCCGCGCACCCTCCCGACCACAAGCTTTATTCAAATTGGCTGTCAACACTCCAAACCAGGAAGTGTTGGCAGCCATCTTATGCCTTGGTAACCGAGGCACAAGAAAACAGAAAAACAATCGCGAAAAACAAGAAAAGGGGGCAGGGTAGAAACACCCTGACCCCCTAGGCCTGCTCAGGGGGTCCCACAAGGACCCCCAGGGCCAAAATAAGCATTAAAAAAATTTAAAAAGGCGGCGAGATTCGCATACACAGCGCGAATTTCGGCCGAAAACTTTTTAAAAAACGAAGCGCGGGCTGCCGCGCTTCGTTATTATTTAGCCCCCGGGTGGGCCAAGTCCCGGGGGCACTCAATAATGTAATTGCGGGGGCCCAGGGAGGCCCCCGGGGCTTTCCATAAACATTTGTGGGGGCACACGGCCCCCCCGCAGCCCCGGGGACCGCCACCCCCCGGGGCTTTTATTAATTATAATCGCGGGGGCACACGGCCCCCCCGCTGCCCCGGGGACCGCCACCCCCGGGGCTTTTAATTTTTTAAACATACACCTGTGTGGGGGGGCTCAAGCCCCCCCACACGCCCCGGGGACTGCCACCTCCCCGGGGCACTAATATTCAAATTTGGGGGTCCGTAACAGACCCCCGAGCCCCGGGGACCACCACCTCCCCGGGGCTGTGTAATAGGTGGGAGGGGGGCTGCGCGGCCCCATTCCTGGAGCCCTTGATGGCCCTGGGGACCACCACCCCCAGTATCCCGGGGTGCCCACCCCCGGGACACTGCTGTTTGCAATGACAGGGCGGGAGCCTCGCGGCTCCCGCCCTGTCATGGCAAACTGCTTTGCTTCATTGAAGCGAGAGCAGGGAAACCTGCTCTTGATTCAATGAAGCAAAGCAGATTGCTTTTCCACAAGGGGAGCTGCATGTCAGCATGCCATGCGGCCCCCCTCCCCGAAAATTAAAAAAAGAAAAGAAAATAAAGGCCGGCCCCGGGGGATGGGGTCCCTGGGGCCAATAGAGGCCTCAGGAGGGGGCCACGCAGCCCCCCTCCATAAAAAAAAAAATATTTGGCCATGCCCCGGGGGATGGGGTCCCCGGGGCTCAAAAAAAGGAAAAAGAAGGGGGCCACACAGCCCCCTTCTAAAAACGGGGAAAAAAAAATGCGATCATGTTGGAGGCCACGACCCCCAGCAACACTCTGCAAACGCGCTCTGTGACGCGTTTTAAGTTGGGGAATTAATGCCCCTTCAATACTGGGGGTCCCTGGGGGCCAACTAGCCCACCAGCTACCTCCAGTAAGCGCCACAGGGCTGCGTTGCAGAGAGGTGGTCCAGGCCACGCCCCTTTTTACACCTCTCTGCAACGCAGCTCTGTGGCGCTTACTGGAGGTACCTGGTGGGCTAGTTGGACCCCAGGGACCCTCAGGATTCAAGGGGACTTTATCCCCCAACTTAAAACGCGCCACAGGGCGCGTTTGCACAGTGGTGAAGGGAGGGGGCGGGGCCTGAGGTGATTTGTGTGCAAACACGCCCTGTGGCGCATTTTAAGTTGGGGAATTAATTCCCCTTCAATCCTGAGGGCCCCTGGGGGCCAACTAGCCCACCAGGTACCTCCAGTAAGCGCCACAGTGCTGCGTTGCAGAGAGGTGGTCCAGGCCACGCCCCTTTTTACACCTCTCTGCAATGCAGCTCTGTGGCGCTTACTGGGGGTACCTGGTGGGCTAGTTGGACCCCAGGGACCCTCAGGATTCAAGGGGACTTTATCCCACAATTTAAAACGTGCCACGGGCGTGTTTGCACAGTGGTGAAGGGAGGGGGCGGGGCCTGAGGTGACATGTTTGCAAACACGCCCTGTGGCGCCTTTTAAGTTGGGGAATTAATTCCCTTTCAATCCTGAGGGCCCCTGGGGCCAACTAGCCCACCAGGTGCTTCCAGTAAGCGCCACTGCGCTGCGTTGCAGAGAGGTGGTCCAGGTCACGCCCCTTTTACACCTCTCTGCAATGCAGCTCTGTGGCGCTTACTGGAGGTACCTGGTGGGCTAGTTGGACCCCAGGGACCCTCGGGATTCAAAAGGACTTAATCCCCCAATTTACAACACGCCAGGGGGCACGTTTTCAGAGTGGTGAAGAAAGGGGGCATGGCCTTTGTCTACCTCTCACCAATCCCACTGCGTGGGGCTTACTGGAGGTAAAAGGTAGGCTAGTTGGCCCCTAAAGGACCCCCAGCAGTGAAGGGGACTTCAATCCCCATCCAAGAGCGTGCCAGGGAGCGCGTTTGTAGAGTGGTGTGCAAAGTGGGTGTGGCCTGGTACGAGTACTTACCAGTGCTGCTGTGTGGGACTGACTGGAGGTAGTAGTTTGGGAAGTTGGCCCCCAAGGATGTCCTTGGGGGCCAACTACCCCTCTTGTTACCTCCAGTAAGTCCCACACAGTGGGATTGCTAAGACGTCTTCGGAGGCCATGGCCCCCTTTCTCTACCACTCTGCAAATGTGCCTCGTGGCAGACTACGGGATGGGGGATGAAGTCCACCATGTCCTGAGGGAGTTTGGGGGCCAAGAATCCCTCCTGGTACCTCCTGTAAGTCCTACGCAGCGGAATTCATGAGCGTTAGTTGGACGCCCAGCACCCTTTCTCCACCACTCTGCAAACGCGACACTAGTTAAAGTAGCATATTTCTGCACCTCTGACTTAGAGGTAGTTTTAATCCCCCTGCCCTATTATGTACTAGGGCCTTACAGAGGAGGTCATGCTAATCACAGGGGTACCCCAACGCATAGTGTTCCCTAGTGTATGTAGGTTTTTTCACTGTATTCTAAGTGTCTTTTAGCATAGCACTGGCTCTAGGCCTGGTTAGTCCGAGTCAGTTACCACCAGTACCCGTCTGAAAAAGTTGTAGGCACAGGATGATTTTGCAACAAGGCCTCTTTCTGCTCCTCTGTTGGTTCTTTCTGCACGTCTTGCTTCTTCCTGCTCTTTTCTTCATCTTTGTGGACTTCTATTGCTTCTTTCTACATTTTTTTTGCGTCTTTCTGTGCGTTTTTCTTCTTTCTTCACATGTCCTACCTCTGTAGGCATGGTTAGAAACTAGCATTTAAAAAACCTTTGAAATTCACTAAAAAAACCATAGGTTTCAGGCACGTTAAAGTTAGAAATTAGCATTTAAAAAACCTTTGAAATTCACTGAAAAAACCATAGGTTTCAGGCACGTTATAGTTAGAAATTAGCATTTAAAAAACCTTAGAAATTCACTGAAAAAACCATAGGTTTTAGGGAAAGTTATAGTTAGTTGGACATTTCACTCGTACAAAACCAGAGAAATTCCCCCGTTATAGTTAGTTCAGCTAACTATAACTCGCGCCCCCGCAATGCACTGCTGATGACGTCACATATTACATCACTCATGACATGGTCAGTGACATCACTGATGACATCTCAAATGACATCACTAATGACATCCCTGATGACATCATCCATGTGATAATTTGATGCATCTTCTCACACCCTAATATAATCTTTGATACACCCACTCTAAATTACAGACTGCCATTCTCAAAACCATAGACACTCCAACACCAATAACTACATACCCACTCACTGATTCTTAGGTCTAAACACACATCCACTCACTCACCCGTACAGTCACTCATACTTACGGTCACTCAGTACAGGACTATCATATGCACTCATACACCTATATAGACACTCACACACCGCCACTCATCCATAGAGGTACTCACACACCTAGTCAGTCATGCAAATAATTAATCACACTGCCATTTACTCACCTATACAGTTATACACACACCAGCTCACTTACTCATACAAATACTAGCACATTCTTACGGTCTTATACAATCACTGATACAAGCACACACTCATCCATACAGCCACTCTCACAATCACACACTCTCACTTATAGCCATTTATATACTCCAACACACATATATACTGCCTTTCACATATGTAGTTACTCACACATGTACCACTGAGATATGCATTCACCCACTAACACACCCATACACACACTCACCCACCCATACAGTCCATCACAGATGCACTCTTGAAACCATGCACCCAGTGAATCACCCACTCACACATCTATGCACAGAGTCACACACACCCCACCCACACAAACACTCAGGCACCCATACAGATACTCAGACAACCAATCAATAACCCATATAGACACTCATGTAGCTATTCACAAAACCATGCAGACGCTTACACACCAACAGACAGACGGATACAGACATTCACACAGTTTAGTCACTAACCCATGCATTCAGTAAGATACGTTTAATCACTCACTTATAGAGTCAGTCACGCACCTACGAAATCATCCATTCAGACACTTATACACCCACTCATTCTTCAATACGCCTTTCCCTATATATATTAAACATATTTAAACTTTACAGAAACACACAGTCACTGGATGATGTCATCAGTGATGTCATCAGTGATGTCATTTGAGATGTCATCAGTGATGTCATCAGTGATGTCACTGACCATGTCATGAGTGATGTAATATGTGACGTCATCAGCAGTGCATTGTGGGGCGCGAGTTATAGTTAGCTGAACTAACTATAACGGGGAATTTCTCTGGTTTTGTACGAGTGAAATGTCCAACTAACTATAACTTTCCCTAAAACCTATTGTTTTTCAGTGAATATATATTATCTACTGGCGGTCGCCAGTAGATAGTTATAGTTAGGACCTAGTTTCCATAGGAAACTCGTTTTTGTTTTCTCAATATCTTTGGCGCCGGTTGACGAATCATCGCGAAATTTTCAAAACTAGTAGAATCGAGTCACAAGAAAACAGAAAAACAGTTGCGTAAAACAAGAAAAGGGGGCAGGGTAGAAACACCCTGACCCCCTAGGCCTGCTCAGGGGGTATCACAAGGACCCCCAGGGCCCATAAAAGCATTTTTTTAAATAAAATCGCCGAGATGCGCGGAGGATCCGTGGATCCGGCTGTGAAAATAAAAAAAACGAAGCGCGGGCTTCCGCGCTTCGTTATTAATTAGCCCCCGAGTGGGCCAAGTCCCGGGAGCATGTAAAAAAATGTGTGGGGGGCCCCAATCCCCCCACACTGCCTCGGGGACCGCCACCCCCCGGGGCTTTGCACAATTATTTGTGGGGGGGCACACGGCCCCCCCGCAGCCCCGAGGACAGCCACCCCTGGGGTTTTGTTTTTATGTGTGGGGGCCTCCAAGCCCCCAAGCCCGGGGACCACCACTCCCCGAGGATTTCATTAATAAATTTGCGGGGGGCACACGGCCCCCCCGCTGCCCCGGGGACCGCCACCCCCACACCCCCTGGGGCTCTTATTTTTTTAATAATACCTGTGTAAGGGGATCGAGTCCCCCACACGCCCCGGGGACCGCCACCTCCCCGGCTCTAATTATTCAAATTTGGGGGTCCGTGACGGACCCCCAAGCCCCGGGGACCACCACCTCCCCGGGGCTTTGCCAATGGTGGGAGGGGGGCCACGCGGCCAACCTCCTGGAGCCAGTGATGGCCCTGGGGACCGCCACCCCCCAGGGCCGGCTCCTGCAGTGTCCCGGGGTGCCCACCCCCGGGACACTGCTGTTTGCAATGACAGGGCGGGAGCCTCGCGACTCCCGCCCTGTCACTGCAAACTGCTTTGCTTCATTGAAGCAAGAGCAGGGAAACCTATCTCTCGCTTCAATGAAGCAAAGCAGAATTGCTTTTCCACACGGGGAGCTGCATGTCAGCAGCTCCCCGTGTGGAAAAGCAATGCCGGCTCCCGCAGGACGTGGGGAGCCGGCGGGACCGTGGGGTGGGGCTCTCCCCACGATCCCCAACGAGAGGCCAGGCCCCAGGAGATGGGGTCCCCGGGGCTAGAATTGGCCCGGGAGGGGGGCCACGCAGCCCCCCTCCCCCCAAAAAACAAAACAAAAACGAGGCAGAGCCCCGGGGGATGGGTTCCCCGGGGCTAAAAGAAGCCTCAGGAGGGGGGCCAAGCAGCCCACCTCCTTTGTAAATATTATTTAAAAAAATACATAAAGTGGCCATGCCCCGGGGGATGGGGTCCCCGGGGCCGAAAATGGCCTCGAGAGGGGGGCCCACGCAGCCCCCTTCCCGAATTGAAAATAAAACAAAACAAAATTAGGGGTCAGGCCCTGGGGGATGGGGCCCCCAGGGCCCAAAAAACCAGGAAAGGAAGGGGGGGCCACACAGCCCCCCTTCTATAAAAGAACATTTTTTTAAAAGCCGGCATCGCGCCGGAGGCCCCGCCCCCTCCCATCAACACTATGCAAACGCGCCCTGTGGCACATTTTAAGATGAGGAATTAATTCCCCTACAATCCGGAGGGTCCCTGGGGGCTAACTAGTCCACCAGGTACCTCCAGTTAGTGCCACAGGGCTGCGTTGCAGAGAGGTGGTCTGAGGCCATGCCCCTTTTTACACCTCTCTGCAACGCAGCTCTGTGGCGCTTACTGGAGGTACCTGGTGGGCTAGTTGGACCTCAGGGACCCTCAGGATTCAAGGGGACTTAATCCCCCAACTTAAAACGTGCCACGGGGTGCGTTTGCACATTGGTGAAGGGAGGGGGCAGGGCCTGAGGTGACATGTGTGCAAACGCGCCCTGTGGCGCGTTTTAAGTTGGGGAATTAATTCTTCTTCAATCCTGAGGGTCCCTGGGGGCCAACTAGCCCACCAGGTACCTCCAGTAAGCGCCACAGAGCTGCGTTCCAGAGGGGTGTAAAAAGGGGCGTGGCCTCTGAGCACCTCTCTGCAACGCAGATCCCTGGCGCATTATGGAGGTACCTGGTGGGCTAGTTGGCCCCCAGTGACCCTTAGTATTCAAGGGGAATTAATCCCTGAACTTAAAACGCGCCACGGGGCGCGTTTGCACAGTGGTGAAGGGAGGGGGCGGGCCTGAGGTGACATGTGTGCAAGCACGCCCTGTGGCACGTTTTAAGTTGGGGAATTAATTCCTCTTCAATCCTGAGGGTCCCTGGGGGCCAACTAGCCCACCAGGTACCTCCAGTAAGCACCACAGAGCTGCGTTGCAGAGAGGTGGCCCAGGCCATGCCCCTTTTTACACCTCTCTGCAATGGAGCTCTGTGGCGCTTACTGGAGGTACCTGGTGGGCTAGTTGGGCCCCAGGGACCCTCAAGATTCAAGGTGACCTAATACCCCAACTTAAAACGCGCCACAGGGCGCGTTTGCACAGTGGTGAATGGAGTGGGCGGGCCTCAGGTGACATGTGTGCAAACACGCCCTGTGGCACGTTTTAAGTTGGGGAATTAATTCCCCTTGAATCCTGAGGGACCCTGGGGGCCAACTAGCCCACCAGGTACCTCCAGTGCGCGCCACAGGGCTGCGTTGCAGAGAGGTGGTCCAGGCCACGCCCCTTTTTACACCTCTGTGCAACGCAGCTCTGTGGCACTTACTGGAGGTACCTAGTGGGCTAGTTGGACCCCAGGGACCCTCAGGATTCAAGGGGACTTAATCTCCCAATTTAAAACGGCCACAGGGCTTGTTTGCACACATGTCACATCAGGCCCCCCCCCTCCCTTCACCACTGTGCAAACGCGCCCCGGGCGCGTTTTAAGAGGAAGTTTTAATCCCCCTGCCCTATTATGTACTAGGGCCTTACAGAGGAGGTCATGCTGATCACAGGGGTACCCCAACGCATAGTGTTCCCTATTGTATGTAGGTTTTTTTCACTGTATTCTAAGTGTCTTTTAGCATAGCACTGGCTCTAGGCCTGGTTAGTCAGAGTCAGTTACCACCAGTACCCGTCTGAAAAAGTTGTGGGCAGAGGATGATTTTGCAACAAGGCCTCTTTCTGCTCCTCTGTTGGTTCTTTCTGCACGTCTTGCTTCTTCCTGCTCTTTTCTTCATCTTTGTGGACTTCTGTTGCTTCTTTCTGCACTTCTTTTGCTTCTTTCTGTGCGTTTTTTCTTCTTTCTTCACATGTCCTACCTCTGTAGGCATAGTTAGAAACTAGCATTTAAAAAACCTTTGAAATTCACTAAAAAAACATATGTTTCAGGCTCGTTATAGTTAGAAATTAGCATTTAAAAAACCTTTGAAATTCACTGAAAAAACCATAGGTTTCAGACACGTTATAGTTAGAAATTAGCATTTAAAAAATCTTTGAAATTCACTGAAAAAACCATAGGTTTCAGACACGTTATAGTTAGAAATTAGCATTTAAAAAACCTTTGAAATTCACTGAAAAAACCATAGGTTTCAGGCACGTTATAGTTAGAAATTAGCATTTAAAAAACCTTAGAAATTCACTGAAAAAACCATAGGTTTTAGGGACAGTTATAGTTAGTTGGACATTTCACTCGTACAAAACCAGTGAAATTCCCCCGTTATAGTTAGTTCAGCTAACTATAACTCACACCCCGCAATGCACTGCTGATGACGTCACATATTACATCACTCATGACATGGTCAGTGACATCACTGATGACATCTCAAATGACATCACTGATGACATCATCCATGTGATAATTTCATGCATCTTCTCACACCCTAATATAACTTTTGATACACCCACTCTAAATTACAGACTGGCATTCTCAAAACCATAGACACTCCAACACCAATAACTACATACACACTCACTGATTCTTAGGTCTACACACACATCCACTCACTCACCCGTACAGTCACTCATACTTACGGTCACTCAGTACAGGACTATCATATGCACTCATACACCTATATAGACACTCACACACCGCCACTCATCCATCGAGGTACTCACACACCTAGTCAGTCATGCAAATAATTAATCACACTGCCATTTACTCACCTATACAGTTATACACACACCAGCTCACTTACTCATACAAATACTAGCACATTCTTATGCTCTTATATAATCACTGATACAAGTACACACTCATCCATACAGCCACTCTCACAATCACACACTCTCACTTATAGCCATTTATATACTCCAACACACATATATACTGCCTTTTACATATATAGTTATTCACACATGTACCACTGAGATATACATTCACTCACTAACACACCCATACACACACTCACCCACCCATACAGTCCATCACAGATGTACTCTTGAAACCATGCACCCAGTGAATCACCCACTCACACATCTATGCACAGAGACACACACACCCCACCCACACAAACACTCAGGCACCCATACAGATACTCAGACAACCAATCAATAACCCATGTAGACACTCATGTAGCTATTCGCAAACCCATGCAGCCGCTTACACACCAACAGACAGACGGATACAGACATTCACACAGTTTAGTCACTAACCCATGCATTCAGTAAGATACGTTTAATCACTCACTTATAGAGTCAGTCACGCACCTACTAAATCATGCATTCAGACACTTATACACCCACTCATTCTTCAATACGCCTTTCCCTATATATATTAAACATATTTAAACTTTACAGAAACACACAGTCACTGGATGATGTCATCAGTGATGTCATCAGTGATGTCACTGACTATGTCATGAGTGATGTAATATGTGACGTCATCAGCAATGCATTGCGGGGGCGCGAGTTATAGTTAGCTGAACTAACTGTAACGGGGAATTTCACTGGTTTTGTACGAGTGAAATGTCCAACTAACTATAACTGTCCCTAAAACCTATGGTTTTTCAGTGAATTTCTAAGGTTTTTTAAATGCTAATTTCTAACTATAACGTGCCTGAAACCTATGGTTTTTTCAGTGAATTTCAAAGGTTTTTAAATGCTAATTTCTAACTATAACGTGTCTGAAACCTATGGTTTTTTCAGTGAATATATATATATATATATATAGATCTACAAGGTATGTAGATGTGGAGTTAAGAATAGTAAATCTAAACTTCCCTATAATAGCTTACTTTTCGATTTTTTTGTCCTGAATTCTTTGGCTATGATATACCCTAGTTGGTTTTCGGACTCCAACTCTCTGTGACCCTTTCTCATTATGGAAATAGCCAGAGATTTGGTCCCGTAAAGGATTTGGAGTAAATCTGTTACCATTTTTGAAAGGGGAACAAAACACCTTCATGCTTTGTGGGAATGTGGGAGAAGGAGTTTCTCCTCAGAAAAATATTTTTCCAGTGGAAGAAAAAAGAAAAGAAAAAAATTCTATTGCAAATTTGGGATGGCTTCCCCCAGTGAGGATTTGTAATATGTTTGCCCTTTTATATGTATTGCAGAGGCCTTTGGAATACCAGCGAATTATTTCTAGATTGTGTTCCATGTTAAATTTAAATGTATTTACTCCCTAGCCAGTTGACCCTCAAGTCTGGTTTACTGAGCGTGTCTCTCTTTAAGACAAGCAGCTAAATGAATAAAACAGCACCCAATCTACCCTGATTGTGGGCCCAGAAAAGGATAACCATTATGTTATAAATATGTTATTGACTGGCTACCTACTAGGAAGGAATTGGCGGGGACAAAGAAATGTTACTTATGAAGTGTATCGAAAAATAATAAGCTAAAAGACCATCTAGATTGGAGTGGCCTAGTACATTTGAAACCACTAGAGTCACCAGAGAACCTTTATCTTATTCCTTAATTTGAATATGGTGCAATCTATTGACCACTCTGGTGTAATGCTGTCATTGGCTATGCGTGGGTTGTGTTGGCGTCCTACTCTTTGGTCGCCTCTCTCAGAACTAGGTACTGTATCTTGAAAGCTTTTAAATGCCCGACTGTTTTATCTGGTATGTTTGTGTTTTTGTGTTATTGTAAAACTGTAATGGAATATATTAAAATTGTTAAATTATGTTTGTTCTTTTTTATAAAAGATGCACTGTCAATTGTTATTGGTTTGGGTTTTCTAGAAGATTTAATTGTCTCTTGGCTGCTCTTTATTTAGTAAGAGGTTTTAATGCTGCTCTTTGAAATGTTCAGCTGACAGTGAGCCCTGACTGCAAGTACAGCATTCAGGGTCTGTTGTCTAAGGCAAATGATAACTGACCAAAGGGCAATGCGAAAAAGAAGCAGAGACTGTTGATGCTTTCCTTGTTTGATGCACTGGCATGCCTACAGACTAGCTGATGAGAAGGGAAGTAGGCATTAGACTGGATGAAAACCATAATTCATGGGACTGATCAAAATTCAGAGAATTATGAAAAATAATAAATATAGATGCCAACAACCCGGTGTAAGGTAGGTTTTAAAACCATTTTTTTCTATGTATGCATGCATGTTTACATAAATGAAAAATACATTTTTGTGTAGAGAAGGCCCTGGGTTCAAATAAGATGATAATTAAAAAACAGGATCATTGTTATTAAAAATATATGGGCCATAATGAAAATAATGATATAAGGGAGGCCCTAGATTTAGAGCCCAAGGATGAACTGATACTTTCTGTTGAAGATGTCATTTCTGCCCTGAAAAGATCCCTTTGTAATAAAGCTCCAGGACCGGATGGGGTCGCAGTTGATTTATTTAAAGATAACTCTGAACAATGGTCTCCAATACTGGTCAGTGGGCTCCCCAGTGCTGTCCGTGCTGGTCCACCTAAGTCCTGGTCCAGAGCAATTATTGTACCAATCTTTAAAAAGGAGGGTAGGAGTGATCCCCACTGCTATTGACCCATATCCTTAATTGATTCTACAACTAAGGTGTTGGGTAGAATTTTTTCGGATCATCTTGAGACATGGGCAAACAAGAACCATATTTTGACTATGGCTTAATACTGTTTCAGGAGGTGACTGGGTACTGTTGAACAGTGCCTACATTTGCATTTAATTATTAGTAAGTATGTGACTGTCAAAGGGGGTGTCGCTTTCTAGCATTTATGGACAGCCTTTGATAACGTCTCTAAGGGGAAGCTTTGGAATATATTAATGGAGAAAGATGCCAATCCAAAAATTATCCATCTCCTATCCCAGTTGCATGCAGGTGTATAAGGTAGCATTATTACTGCACCCTTTATATAAAAATTAGAAAGGGGGTCAGACAGGGATGTGTGCTGGCCCCATTCCTTTTCAGTCTCACCATTAATGGCTTAGGTGGTGCCCTGATGGACGCAGCTGCTGACCCACCTAGGATGGGCTCTCTGCAATAACCTGTCCTAAGGTACGCAGAAGACTGCGTGCTAATGGCAAGAACTGGGAGGGGTCTTCAGAAGGTTCTGAACACTTTTGTAGCTTATATGTCTGGTTTAGGCCTCTCCACAAATAAAAGTAAGTCCTTTGCCATGATGTGTGGTCGTCCACAGAGCAGGGTAACTCCGTTTTACATCAGTGATGCAGCCCTTAAATGAATACCGACACTCACTTATTTAGGGGAACCATTTGACAGATCAAGTACTTGGAAATACCTGAGAAAGGTGAGAGCTACTCAATTTGAACAAGCTGTAGCATCTGTGTTCAAATTCTCTGCGAAGTTAGGATTGATGCTTTTAGACACTGTTACTACCACATACAAATCTAGACCTGTACCGATAGCCAGTTATGGAGCTTGGGTGTGGGGATACACTGACAACACCTCGCTCCAAACAGGTGAAAATAAATTTCTTCGCAGACTATTATCACACCCGCCCAATGTTTCCTCCCTGACAGCGCACGAGGAACTGGGGTTGCACTATGTGGGAGACACTATTGGGTTGGCACCCACTATGTTATGCTTTCAGTGTGGTCTATACCAGAAGCAGTGCTAACACAAGCAGTCATTACTGACTGTATGAATGTTGCAGGTTAAACAAAATTAAATGACTGACATATATTAAAAATGAGTTGCAAGCCATTAATAGAATTGAATTATTTACAAATCCGGCTGGCATTGCTCAGTCAATGAGGTCAGTAGTAAAAAATTAACTACTAGAATCAACAGCCGCTGTGAGGCAAGAGGGTGAACTAAGGAAGAGGATGGTGGTGTTATACCTCCCTCTATGCACAACTCCTGGCATTGAGCGATACTTGCTGACGATGACACGCCACCAAAGCAGTGGTTAATTTGTAAAAAAGTAAGTGCCAGGACTCTAGTCAGGAGGCAGATTGCACCAGCCCATTTCTCCTGTTAGAACTGCCTAAAAGAGAACCAACTACTAACCATGAAAGTGAGAGAATGTGGTGTAATGGCCAGAGCTGCCGACTTCGGAGCTGGGGAACTATTTGTGAGTCTGGGCGGCGGTTCAACATCCTGTGATTCTGGGCAAATCACTGAATCTCCCCATGCCACCATAAATGAATGTGTCCTTTACTGGTGCTCATGAAAAGCGCCAGTGATGATGATTAAGTGACGGTGCTGAGCACCGTAAACCACTGGCTCAAATTAAGCACTGCACCAAAGATTTTATTTATTAAAATTCAGGTTTGGTCTAGCTCATTTACTGGTGTCCTATCCCTCCAATGTATATGTCGAAAAATACTTGGATCTATGCCCATGTGATGCACATTCCCAGCAATCACAAACTGACATGAGGTTTTTCTGTGCTCTGTATAAGTATCAAAGAGCTCGGATCCTAAAACCGCTCCTGAGGCACTTAGGCATCAGGAAATGTTAAGAGGGCATGGAATACTTACAGCTGCTGCAAACAGCTGAGGCATGTGTCGCCACTTATAGATTTATTGCATGTTCTGTAAAGTGTAGGAGAATAGCTGGAAAATAGAATACATTTGGTGGCAGGTTTCCTTTTGCCCTGTAAAGCACTTTAAATTGATTTTAATGAAATGTATCTTTAAATTGGTTTTAATAAATTTTCTCTGTTTAATGTCAAAATGTTATGTATCCTGTTGCACTATTATGTGATTGCTGCCAGTTTGCCTGATTGATTGTGAGTATTTTATGCAGTTTGATTTTTATCTGTTTATATTTTGTGATGCTCTTTTATGGTTTGTTTTTAAACCGTATAAAGCCTATTGAATTGAATTGAATGGGCCATGTTTCTCAAATTGTAACACAGCGCAGCAAGCCACCAAGGTGTGCTGCATTACAGGGAAAGGGCAGAAATGTGCCGAATTTATCACAATTCGGTGCATTCCTGCCTTTTTTCAGCTCTGGCGCAAAATGTGCTGCCTACTGCCAATGCCGGCAATCTTGCACCATGGTGCAAGGGTGCCTGCTCTGTAAGGATGATTGCTTTTGTTCAAGGCGAGGCACCTTTCTGCACAAAAACAATCCACTGAGGCATTTTCCTCTTTCTATGTGTGCTGTAGAATGCAGCACACACAGAAAGAGGAAAAAATGAGGAGAAATACAGATATTTCTCCTCGATACGCCTCTACTGGGAAGTCATAGAAATTTGGAGAATGGTAAAGCTGGGAACACCCCCCATGAACGCCTCCCTGGAGCAGAGTAAGCAATGCAGCGATTTACACTGTGTTGCATTATTCTGGATTTATCAAGCCACACAGGGACACGCATTTCAAAGTTGCATCATTTTTGCACTACGCTACATGGTGCAAAAGCGGCTCAACCCTTGATTAATATGGTCCTATACATTCACACTCCACGCAGTTCCAGCAGGGCGGGCTGGGTGGAGAGGGTTGTTTTTGGAAGGAGGGGCTTGTGTCTGATTGGCAGAGATGCGTGGGAAATTCAGGATGACAGTCTCTGATAGGCTCTCGTTAGATATGTCATTTTCACAAGTTCTTCATTTGCAAATGTCCTAGTCTCTAAAACTTCTGTTCAGTGTTGCTAAAGCAGACGTGAAAGTAGCCTCATTAGCTAGTTCTATAAACAGACCGGCAGGCTGATGCGTTCATTCAGAATGTATCATGTTCTGCTTGATATCACAAGTCCGCAGTCGTCTAAATCTGCCAGACACCCGACCTCGCAGGCTAGTTGGCAAGCATCTCAGCTTGACTCGAAATTCAATGTTCGCACGCAGCGTCCCTTCATATCTCTGGATTCAGTAAGCTATGGGGTGAACCGCGTGGCAAACAAATTACACTTTCTGTGGGTAAGATCATGCCAGCTTCACCAACTGCAGAGGCCAGACCATTCCCCATCACCTCTTCATACAGGTATTAACTAAGGCTATAGGTTTGTCTTTTGTTAAGTGAATGCACACAAAAGTGCACAACAGGAGGTACATGCACCCACTGAAGAGTAGGCAGTCGCGTGGCTCCTATGCACACACGCAACCCACATACAGAGAGCTGTGCACACTGAATACACATAAACTCACCCATGTGCATAGATAGCACACACATAGAGGCACAAATTTTTGAAAGACATGAAAGGTGATAATATTTTTAGAGCTAAGATACTGTCAGCATAAGTACTGAGAGACCAATAAAGCCATGGGGCTTATTTACTAGAAAATAACGCAGCGCGGCACTGCACGCCATCTAGCTGCCCGAGCTACGTCATTAGGAACGTGCAGGGATGCGCCTTATATACAGCAATACGACGCATCCCTGTGCTTTCCTCTGCACTGGCGCACACTTGGCTGCCTAGTGCCAACGCAGGCACCTCCTGTGTTGCAGGGATGATATTATTTGTGCAGGAGGGGACACCTACTGCACAAAAACAATCATTGATGGCGTTTTCCTCCTTCTATGTGTGCTGCAGAATGCAGCACACCTAGAAAGACCAAATAGCGGGGAGGAAAAAAGGTATTTCTCCTTGTTGCGCCACTTTAATGCCTCCCCTGGGGAGGCGTTAGAATCTGACGCATTCCCAGGTTTACAAAACCTTGTAAATCTGGGAATGCGTCAGGAACGCCCCTTTCACGCAGAGGAGTAATGTGTGAAAGTGTGCCATATTTACAATGCCATGTAAAGCCATCAGTGTGGCTTTGCGTGGCCTTGTTAATATGGCTCAGCATTGTGCGCCATCAGAGCGTAAAAAAAGTGATGTTCGGGTGGTGCAGAGGCCTTGAAATATGTCCCTAAGTGTCAAAAGATAGGGTGCCAATTATTGTTAAAGAAAATAAAGCTATCTATTAACTATGAAAACCCAAGATTGTTGTGTCTGCACTAAATCTCCATCAACCCACAAGACTGCTTATGTAGTAGGAGTGTAATATAGGGAGAATGGAGTATTATTTCTGCCACTCAACAGGACCCAAGGATCACCACCAGCATAGAGAGGAGCTCTTCCAAGAAAGAGGATCCAGTTCTTGTTCACCTGCTGCCTTGGGTGTAAAAGAAGAGTTCAAGAAGCCACTGGGGCAGGCTGTTGACAAGTGTGAGTTGGCTGCAGTGCCCTTCTCCCTCAGCTGTCCCTTCGTCACTTTTGTCCGAATAGTTGTGGTTGCACCAGGTCATGTTGGATCAGGTAGAAGCATGCATGCATGGAATCAGGTGGGTGTTTGCATTGGGACAGGAGAGTATTGTACGTTTGTGCGCCTCCAGCCACATGTATAATGGCATGATTACAGCGAGACAATCTGTGACTGGGGAGAAATAAACAAGGGTGGCTGAGATAAGTTCAAATGGCTTGCTATGTCAGTGAGTGCGGCATGAGGGAGAGAGAGGACGATAACTGTGAAAGCTAAAACATGTGAGCCTCATTCAATAAATACATTTGAAAAAAATTAGTGAGAGTGACAGATAGTGTGTGTGTGCGCGCTTGTGTCAGTTCCATTCCCTTCCGAAGATACAACCCCAATTCTCTGTCCATAACATCTATTGACTTCCAGTATCAGAATTGTAAGCAGACAGAGGAGAGAAAGAAGCATCTTCACAAACTTCCTGCAAACCACTAAGTTAAAGAAGACAGAAGCCACCAAGACGGTACAAAAATGTTATCAAATAAAGTAAAAAGCATTGGCAATGCAGTTATGGTGTGGCTTTAAAAGAGTGTTGTATGGTAAACATGAAGCATTACAAGTAGATAGATTGGCAATAGATATAAATTTGTGTGGAAGCAAGGAACTGTAGAATAATATCAGTGTAAGTTAAAAGCTCAGGTGACAGTTGTACTGTCCTGTCAAGCCAGACCTAAAAATCCATTTAGATTAATGACTGCCCTCCACCCATCTGTGCTGCTTCTAGACAATAAAAAAACAAATTATCTCATTATCTAGGACACTTCAATAGCATTACTATGTCATGTGTGTGCCCCTGAAAGTTCGACCTCAGGCAGCTGGATAAATAATTGTTGTGGAAGCGCAAAACCTCGGTCCAATCAAAACATAAACTCATGCCTCCCAACATGTGGGCAGAGCCATAGTCCCTCTCCTGGTGATTATGGTCTGGCTTGACAGCGCAGCTGTCGCCAGACAATTATGTGAGCATCACTAGAGAGGGGCTTTGGCTTCACCCACATGTTGGGAGTCAGGAGTACATGTTTTGATTCAGCAGACGTTGTGTGCTTCCACAAAAAAAGTGCTTGCCCTCCACACAGCTGTAATCATTTTGTTTATACATCTGCCTGAGCTGGAATTTCAGGGCATAGAGTGAAATGTGCTGCCCTTTTGGTTGAATTGGGAACAGAATATTGCACCGGAATAGTCTTCAAATGAATTACGAGTGGGGAGGGATCAAGTGGAGTTGGAGTCACTTTCTTATAAGAAGAAGGGAGATGCTGGCCTTGAAAGCAAAATACAACATGCATGCCGATTGCAGCACTATTTCATGGATGCAACACTATTGGAAGCAGAACACAACTAGTTCAGACTTAATGGGGCAAATATTTATTTCAGCCTTATAACTAGTAAATTCTTTGGTAATCAGAGGGATATGATCTCTTTGTTGTGGTGGTTGGGGTAACTGAAAAGGTGGCTGTAAGAAACTTGGTTACTGGTTGAGGGGGAAACCCTACTCAAGCAGCAAACACAATTCTTGTCAGGGAATGTCACAAGAAAACTCAAAATTAACCTGTGCTTATCCTTCTGGTAGCTTGGCACAGAGCAGTCAGGCTTAACTTATAGGCAATGTGTAAAGTATTTATGCAGAACTTCAAATAGTAATGAAGTGAAAACTCACCATAAAAGGAATCCCACACCAGTTTAAAAACAAATAATAGATTTTAATAAATAAAACAAGACCAAAACGACAAAAATCTAATTAGTAGAACCGGAGATATGCAGGTTTAAAGAGTTAGGTGATAGAAGCACCAAAAAGCACAAAGTGCCAACTGTGAATATCTGGTTGTGCTAGAACAGGACAAAGCCACAAGTTCAGACTGACCGTGATGGCGTGTGGGCCAGCTACAGAAACCCAGTTAGGCACGCTGAACAAGAGTGCCTTAATTCCTCATTGCGGAGCGTTGCGAGATTCCGTATCAAGGATGAGTCGCATAGCCGAGGCGATGAGTCAGTTCCGGGGAGATGCGAAGCTGCGATGTGAGGTCATGCGTCGGAGTCGAGGATCCCGTCAAGGGCGGCTTACGATGCGAAGGATGGCATCGATGTTGCATTGAGACGCCAAGGCAATGCGTCGGTTCCGAGGAGCTGCGAGGCTGCAATGTGAGAACCTGCAATATCGTCATGGCTGCCATTGGCGAGGGATTTGCTATGCGGGGGCCTGCGTCAGGTAGGCATCTCACAGCACCAGTTGTGATGTGGACTGCGAGGTTGATACTGGAATCCTCGCAGCAGAGACGATATGTTGGTTCGTCTCAGGGTTGCGCCACGCAGCAGAGGAGATGTTCTGCTGGATCTACAGATGGGCTGGCAGAGCATTTTCAGGCCCTCCTTCAGGGGTCCTGGACAGGGGTGGCACCATTTGGCAGACTAGGACTTACAGATGGCAGAGTCCAGGTGCTCGGTTTGAGGTGGTTGGAGCCTTCTGTCCCTGAGGCTGTTGCCATGAGGCCAGCCAACTAACCCTCGGAGTCAATCTGGGGTCTTGGGATCAACAGATGCTGGTCCAGTCCTCACCTAGCAAGAGGGCAGCAGGCAGAAGGTCAGCACAGCAGAGCAGCTGTCCTTCAGAGCTGCAGTCCAGCAGAGTGGCAGTCCTTTCAGCAGCACAGCAGCCCTTCTTCCTGGCAGAGAATCCACATGTCCAGAAGTGTACTAAAGAGTTGGTGTCAGAAGTCCAATATTTATACCTGGGCCTTCCTTTGAAGTGGGAGAAGCTTCTAGAGGTTTCCCTTTGAAGTGTACAGGACTCCTTCCTGCCCTGGCTCCACACTACCTACAGGGGGTATGCAGCCCTTTGTGTGGAGGCAGGAACAGCCTATTCAAGTGTAAGAAGGGCTGTGCCCAGCTCCACCCTCCCATCCTGCCCATGAGGGCCCATCCAGGCATCCATAAGCTCTTGCTATTGTATGTGGCTGTCAAGGAGGAATACGCAAAGCCCAACTATCAGGTACACCCAGTCATGTGACCTAGAGACAGGCTGCAGGCACTAAGTGGCTAAGGCAAAAAAATGACAACTTTCTAAAAGTGGCATTTTCAAAATTGTAATTTAAAATCCAACTTTACCACAAGAGAGCATTTTTTGCAAATCCAAAGACACTAAACATGAACTGGCCACATGTTTCCCCTTGGAAGTTACAGCTTATTAAATTTAGTGTAAAAAGGTAACCCAAATGTATGTGGAAGAGGAAGTCCTTGCGGTAGGGAAAAACAAATTTAAGAGTTTTTCACTACCGGGACCTGTAAAATTAAAATATACATGTCCAACTTTTTAAATGCATTGCACCCTGCTCTCTCGGCGGTCCAAGGGCTACCTTAGGGGTGACTTATATGTATTTAATAAAGGATGGTTCAGTCCTGGCAAAAGGATTCTTATGCCAGGTCGAAATGCCACTTTTAAAACTGCACATACAAAGGCTGCAATCGCAGACCTAAGACATGTTTAAAGGGCTACTTAAGTGGGTGGCACAATCAGTGCTGCAGGCCCACCAGTAGCATTAAATTTACAGACCCTGGGTACACTTTACTAGGGACTTATCAGTAAATTAAATATGCCAATGGGTTTCCGGCGGCAGGGTAGGTCGTATACGAAGCGCTCCTCGAACGCTGGACCCAAATTGGTGTCCTTTATGACCGCCGGAATCTGTTGCAGTCCTAACTAGACAACAGTATAGGTTATTCACCTGAGAACGTGGTATGTAGTTTTTCACTTACCACACTGTGTAGATAGCGTTTACAATTGGTCCTGAAGAAGTGCCTAGATCCCCCTGACAAACAGGGCACGAAACATGTTGACCGACCGAGAGTAGGGCACATACAGCTAGATACCTTGCCTCTAGTTCACCGCCACTCTCTAGATTTTTAATTAGGCAGTTTACCTTCCTGAATAAATTACTGTTAGGACTAACTGACCTATTTTAACCCACTTCCTCCCACATCTACGCCTACTAGGCCCCTCACCCCCACTGCACCCAACGGCAGGAACAAAAGATCCCCGCCAAAGAGCCCCGTACTGGGTGCCCGTCAGGTATTGCAGCGCCGACCTGACGAGGGCAGGCTCATATGATGAAGCATGACACCTAGCTTGCTAGGTGTGTGAGAGCCCTAGTTCCGAAAAGGGGATTTCCCCCTTTACCCTCAGAGTGAGGCCACCACCACCCCCACCTCTAGTATCTCCCTGTTCTTTCACTTGGACTCAGAGGAACTCCATATCCTTCGTGCGTATAGTATTGTTGGGGCACGTATGTTGGACCTCTTTAAACCTGCCCCGTTGTCCCCCCTCTTGGATTCATATTTAAGTCAATTCTACCATGTTTTGAGGAGAGAGCACAAAGACTTTAGCACTGACTAGCAGTGGTAAACTGCGCAGAGTCCTAAAGCCAGCAAAAATGAGGTCAGCAAAACAGGAGGATGGAAGGCAAAACGTTAGTGGAGAACCATGCCATGGATGCGAGAGGTCTAACAGTAGCGATGGCTGCTGGGGGTGTGCGGATATGGGGAAGGCAGTGTATTATGATTAAGGTTCTTAATTTTTGGTGTGGCTGAATCATTGATGTATGTGAGTATTAGGAGCAGAGCTGATATATGGATTTATCAGCACTAAAAATCAGTGCCTATTAGTGTGAGGAAAAAGACTATAGGGATCTATATTTATTGGTGACTTGAAAGGCGCTACGTACTATTAGATGGCTGCGTCAGAGTGCCTAGGAGAAGAACGGAGGGGAATGAAGGAGGGGGAGTGAGCAGGAGGAAGGGATAGTAAATAAGCAAGATGGACACAATGACATTCACAGTGCATAGAAGACTGTTTTCCAGTTAGTATGTCTGCGGCAATAGTGCAAGTATTGCACTGTGAGGGGTGTTAGGCGATATTAGGGCACAGTGTATATAATAGGGTACAAGCACTGTCACCCAGGCCCTGATATGAAGACATGGATGTTTGCACATACGCAGTCACGCATGTGCACACAAACGTTTCCACATGTGCACACACACACACACTTGCAGTTGTTCACCAAAGAAACAGTCAGTTAATGTGTAGCAGCTGCTAGTGACATTAGAGAATGGGGCGGGTGGTGAATGACCAAAATAGTGTGGGCTTTGAGTTCCCAGTGCACCAGGACAACTGAAACCCTCACAGACTGCAATCACAAAGAACAGGCAGCACAGAAACCCAGCATAAAATCTGCTAAAATCGCGGACCTGACCGGAACTGGGGGTGCTTTTTTGTGTCTTGTTTGTCCTGACAGAGAACACTTCAGCAGGTTTCCCGCCATTCCCTAATTTAAGAAATTTTTAACGTGAGTAATGAATTTGACAATTCAGCTTGTCCTCTTCCATTTCAGCCACTAAGGGAATTCCTGTGGGGGTCTACCGGATCGTATGTCCCCCCTCCCGGCTGACGAAATCCCCTGTGCCTTCTTCAGCACCATTCCTTGGGAACTTCTCAGCCCCGGGGTTTTACAGGCCCCGCTCTGCACTTGACCGCGCGAGGTTCACGCGGACAGCTATGTACATGAAAACGTATACATGCTAAGATTTTTTTTCACATGGCTATTTTGAGAATTTCATTGGAGGAGAGCTAACGACCTTCCCGGCTAGTTGAACGGGTGCCCCTTATCTCTCATCAAATGACGTCTCCCGGGTTGTTTTGCTGTGCCTTTCACTGCAGGCTCCGTCATTAATCCGTCACCATGAACAGCAGATTGGTGCACTGTGACTTGTGACCACCGCCGCCATGTCCGGGGTGTCACGTGATATTCGCAGGTGTGTCCCCTCCATCATGGGGTCTGTTTGTTAGTGCCTGTTTACTAGTGGGATAGGTGATCAAAGCCACCAGTGACAGTTTGAAGCGGGTGACGAGAGAAATTGTACGCAAATTTCAGAACATCGCCGTGGAAGGCATTGAAATTTAAAAATGGACATTGTTTCATATAAAGCATTTCCATGCCCGCCCCTAATTTTGATTGAAGGAAATTTAAAACAGGAAAGGCTTATCCAAAAATAGAAATAACCAACATTTATTTGCTCGACGGTGGTACCTACCGCTAGTGCAGCAGCCCTCCCAGAATTGCATGGGAGGCAGTGCCAGTGCCAACATGCAGCATATGTTGACAAAGAGAGCTGGCTCTGGGATTGGTCTGTAATTCACAGACTGTTAACTAGATGGAGAAACTTCTCATGGGCATGGTGGATACCATGGCCACTTAAAGTCAACCCACCGGGTTTCTGAAAATTGTAGATGTCTCTCTACAGATACATTTGCTGTTATCCAGTTACTTCAGTACCCCCACACCCTGCCTACCCCCACACCAGTAGCAAACGTCTAGCTTCACACTCTCCCAAACACTAAACGTTTTTAAAACGTGTGGAAACTTTTCTAATTCTAAACAGCTACTCACCTATAGGAGCATCCTATTTGTTTGCCCTCTGTACAAGGGTTTATAGTACCATATAATCATGGCAACTTCTAGAAATACAACCCAACAAGATGCACCCAGCTGACTTTTAAAGATCCCACAAAATGAGGGCTACAAGTACTGATGCAATCAACAGAATGTCTCCGTTTAAAAATCCAAGGTGTCCACCCTAGACTTACACATCACTCTTTTTCCCCAATGGCCACCATCTCGTTTGCTACACAGCTCTGCCCATGCGTAAGTCATCAACAGATAGTGATTTCCAACCCTCTATTGGCTGGCCCGTCTGGTCTCCTCAACCAGTGAACCTTGTCGTCGTCAAGCATCCAAACGTAAATTAATTTGACTCAAAGAACCACAGCCTCTCAACCTAGCAGTGACGTAACGGCTGCCTAACAATCAGCACTTTGATACCAGGTGTGCACAAGCAAAGTGACCCCAACCTTGTGATTTAATAATTCATTTCATTATTTATTTAGGTAGCAGTTAGATAAAGCAATGCACACCACCTGGACTACTTCAGAGTGCTTGAATAGATGGTACATACATTACGGAGAAAGCTCTGACAGCCTAAGGGCTAGAGTCCAGATGCATGCTTGCGATGAGGTGGAAAGCTGTGTCGTTCCCCGGGTCTTCACACTGGCGGGCTGCAATGATTCATTGTGCTGCGGCAACAAATGATGGAAGGAATGCTGATTAAATCAAACATTCACCCTCAGGCAAGAGATCTAGGTTAAATCCATCGTTCTTTTGCTCACTCCACCACCCCAGTTTGGACCCAGCCATTTGCAAATACGTCTTGACCCTGCGCCTCATGGGAACAGTCCAGCCCGCACTGCCAAGTCAGAATCTCCCTGGACCGGAAACAAGTATCCTGGGACCAGTTTTGGGGTATTACCCCCTCATCAGTCAGGCTAGCTTGAATCCAGTGGCACAGCGAGCAAGTGACCCACATCTGGGCATACCCATCCTACTTAGGGCGAAAAGTGCTGTGGCAACAAATGATGGGCGGAATGCTGAATCAATCAACCATTCACACCCAGTCAAGAGATCTCAGTTAAATCCATTGTTCTTTTGCTCACTACGCCACCCTAGTTTGGGCCCAGCCATATGCCGATCACTCGACCCTGCTCCTCATAGGAACAGTCCAGTCCGAACTGCCAAGTCAGGTCCTCCCTGGACCGGAAACAAGCATCCTGGGACCGGTTTCGGGCTATTACCGCTCATCATTCAGGGTAGCTTGAATCCAGTGGCACGGTGAGCAAGGGACCCACGTCTGGGCATACCAATCTCACTTAGGGCAAAAAGTGCTGCAGAATCCTGAATCAATCAAACATTCACCCCCAGTCAAGACATCTGGGTTAAATCCATAATTATTTTGCTCACTACGCCACCCCAGTTTGGACCCAGCCATATGCAAATCAGTCTTGACCCTGTTCCTCATGGGAATAGTCCAACCCGAACTGCCAAGCCAGGTCCTCCCTGGACCGGAAACAAGCATCCTGGGACCGGGTTCAGGGTATTACCCCTCATCAGCCAGGCTAGCTTGAATCCAGTGGCACAGCGAGCAAGGGACCCATGTCTGGGCATACCCATTTCACTTAGGGCGAATTGTGCTGCAGCAAAAAATGATGGACAGAATGCTGAATAAATCAAACTTTCATCCCCAGTCAAGAGATCTGGGTTAAATCCATTGTTCTTTTGCTCACTACGCCACCCCAGTTTGGATCCAGCCATATGCAAATCAGTCTTGACCCTGCTCCTCATGTGAACAGTCCAGAACGAACTGCCAAGCTAGGTCCTCCCTGGACCGGAAACAAGTATCCTGGGACCGGTTTCGGGCTATTGCCCCTCATCAGCCATGCTAGCTGGAATCCAGCGGCAAAGTGAGCAAGGGACCCAGGTCTGGGCTTACCCATCCCACTTAGGGCAAAAAGTGCTGTGGCAACTAATGATGGGCGGAATGCTGAACCAATCAAACATTTACCCCCAGTCATGAGATCTGGGTTAAATCCATTGTTCTTTTGCTCACTACGCCACTCCGGTTTGAACCGAGCCATATGTAAATCAGTCTTGACTCTGCTCCTCACAGGAACAATCCAGTCCCAACTGCCAAACCAGGTCCTCCCTGGACCGGAAACAAGCATCCTGGGACCAATTTTGGGGTATTATCCTTCGTCAGCCAAGCTAGTTTGAATCCAGTGGCACGTCGAGCAAGGTGCCCATGTCTTGGCATACCCATCCCACCTACGGTGAAAAGTGCTGTGGCAACAAATGATGGACGGAATGCTGAATAAATCAAACATTCATCCCCAGTCAAGAAATCTGGGTTAAATCCATCGTTTTATTGCTCACTAAGCCACCCCTGTTTGGACCCAGCCATAAGTAAATCAGTCTTGACTCTGCTCCTCATGGGACCAATCCAGTCCGAACTGCCAAACCAATCCTCCCTGGACCGGAAACAAGCATCCTGGGACCGGTTTCGGGGTATTATCCTTCTTCAGCCAGGCTAGCTAGAATCCAGTGGCACAGCGAGCAAGGGACCCACGCCTGGGCATACCCATCCCACTTAGGGTGAAAAGTGCTGCAGCAACAAATGACGGACGGAATGCTGAATCAATCAAACAGTCATCCCCAGTCAAGAGACCTGGGTTAAATCCATCATTCCTTTGCTCACTACGCCACCCCAGTTTGGACCCAGCCATATGCAAATCAGTATTGACCCTGCTCCTCATGGGAACAGTCCAGCCTGAACTGCCCAGCCAGGTCCTCCCTAGACCAGAAACAAGCATCCTGGGACTGGTGTTGGGCTTTTACACCTCATCAGCCAGCCTAGCTCGAATCCAGTAGCAAAGCGAGCAAGGGACCCACTTCTGGGTATACCCATCCCACCTAGGGCAAAAAGTGCCGCAGCAACAAATGATGGACGGAATGCTGAATCAATCAACCATTCACACCCAGTCAAGAGATCTAGGTTAAATCCATTGTTCTATTGCTCACTACGCCACCCCGGTTTGGACACAGCCCTATGTAAATCAGTCTTCACTGCTCCTCATGGCAACAGTCCAGTCCGAACTGCCAAATCAGGTCCTCCCTGGACCTGAAACAAGCATCCTGGGACCGGGTTCGGGGTATTATCCCTCATCAGCCAGGCTAGCTTGAATCCAGTGGCACGGCGAGCAAGAGAAACACGTCTGGGCATACCCATCCCACTTAGGGCAAAAAGTGCTGTAGCAATAAATGATGGACGGAATGCTGAATCAATCAAACATTCACCCCCAGTCAAGAGATATGGGTTAAATCAATCGTTCTTTTACTCACTACACCAGCCCGGTTTGGACCCAGCCATATGCAAATCAGTCTTCACCCAGCTCCCCATGGGAACAGTACATTCCGAACTGCCAAGTCAGGTCCTCCCCGGACTGGAAAGAAGCATCCTTGGACTGGTTTCGGGGTATTACCCCTCATCAGCCAGGCTAGCTTAAGTCCAGTGGCACAGCAAGCAAGGGACCCACGTCTGGGCATACCCATCCCACCTAGGGCGAAAAGTGCTGTGGCAACAAGTGATGGACGGAATACTGAATCAATCAAGCATTCACCCCCAGTCAATAGATCTGGGATAAATCCATAATTCATTTGCTCACTACGCCACCCCAATTTGGACCCAGCCATATGCAAATCAGTCTTGACCCTGCTCCTCATGGAAACAGTCCATCTCAAACTGCCAAGCCAGGTACTCCCTGGACTGGAAACAAGCATCCTGGGACTGGGTTCAGGGTATTACCCCTCATCAGCCAGGCTAGCTTGAATCCAGTGGCACAGCGAGCAAGGGGCCCATGTCTGGACATATCCAGTCAAATTAGGGTGAAAAGTGCTGGGGCAACAAATGATGGACAGAATGCTGAATCAATCAGACATTCACCCCCATGTCAAGAGATCTGGGTAAAATCCCATGTTCTTTTGCTCACTACACCACCCCAGTTTGGACCCAGCCATATGCAAATCAATCTTGACCCTGCTCCTCATGGGAACAGTCCAGCCCCAACTGGAGTCAAGCTAGCCTGGCTGATGAGAGGTGAAACCCTGAAACCGGTCCCAGGATGCATGTTTCTGGTCCAGGGAGGACCTGGCCTGGCAGTTCGGGCTGGACTTTTCCCATGGGGAGCAGGGTAAAGACTGATTTGCATGTGGCTGGGTTTAAACTGGAATGGCATGGGGAGCAAAAATAACAATAGATTTAGGCCCAGATCTCTGTACTGGGGTGAATGTTTGACATTGTTCAACATTCTGTCCATCAATTGTTCTTTTTGCATTTGTCACCCTGAGTGGGACGGGTATGCCCAGATGTGGGTCCCATGCTCTCCATGCGACTGGAGTCAAGCTAGCCTGGCTGATGAGGGGTAAAACCTTAAAACCGGTCCCAGGATGCTTGTTTCTGATCCATAGAAGACCTGGCCTGGCAGTTCGGGCTGACAATTCCCATGGGGAGCAGGGTCAAGACTGGGTTGCATATCGCTGGGTTTAAACTGGAATGGCATGGTGAGCAAATAAACAATGGATTTAGACCCAGATCTCTGTACTCGGGTGAAGGTTTGACATTGTTCAACATTCTGTCCATCAGTTGTTCTTTTTGCAATGATTCATTGGGCAGAATAGGGAGGCAGCACAGACCAGCTACAAGGATATAGTGTGATAAAGGCCACTTTGTTGAAGACAGGTGCCCATCACATAACATAAAAACCCTAGTCCTTCGCCTCACAAAACTATACCTCGCTATGCATTAATTCACCTAATTTCTCCTACCCCCAACCCCTAGGTGCTCCGCCCTCTTAACATCTTTACCTTGCAACTGTAAATCCTACCCTGGCATTGACTGTTAACATTTGCATCCATAGTACTTAAATCTACATCTATTACCATCTAGCTATTTGGGTATCCTACCTCTTAACTTGTTAATTTGTTGCTTCCTCCATGTTTAACTTTTTTACTACCCCCCATTTTCCTGATCCCCCTATGTTCACAACCCTCATCTTAATGTATAACCATGGCAACTGAAACTGACCACTGCCATGCACTTGCTCCAAGGAACAAACATAACATAGATTCCCCCTGCGCACCTGTGCTCACATAAAAACTAGTGCCTCAAAAAAACAGAAGCAATTCCCAAGGCAGCCTGGGTACGGGGCATCAGAAATATTAGAGGGAAGGGAGGGAGTGGCACAAAACTAACAGCCTGATACGGTCGCCGTGTCATCAAAATGGTGATTATTGCAAAATAGCAGTTTAAATAAGGACAACAACCCGTCCAAAGGTAGGTGCCCAAATCGAGGCCAACAAGCCCAATTGTTGCCTTGTCTGACTCAACTGCCCAAAATCACCAAGGGGCAAAACTCCCTTTGATCGTCTGCCCCCAAAGACCCATTGAGCCAAAAAGGGGGGCAGCACAGACCACATACAAGGATATAGTCTGAAAAAGGCTGCTTTATTGAAGACAGGAATACATCCTATAACATAAAAACCCTAGGCCTTTGCCTCACAAAACTATACCTCTCTATACATTAATTCACCTACTTCCCCCTGCCACAACCCCTAAGCGCCCCGCCCCATTAACATCTTTACCTTGCAACAGTAAATCCTACCCTGGCATTGACTGTTAACATTTTCATCCATAATACTTAAAGCTACATCTATTACCATTTAACTATCTAAGTATCCCATCTCTTAACCTGTTAATTTGTTGCTTCCTCCATGTTTAACTTTCTTATCACCCCCTATTTTCCTGATTCCCTTATGTTCACAACCCTCGTTTTAATGTATAGCCATGGCAACTGAAACTTACCACCACCAGTCAGAAAAGGCCTACCCCCACCCTTGTCTGACCCTCCCACCCAAGGATCCGCGACTACCTTCGCTTCCCTGTAACGTTTTCTCCAGTGCTTCCTTGATTTGAATCAGATATAGCTCTGTCCCATACTTGGATAGGTGCACTCCATCCCCTCTGAACAAATCTGGTGTGTCATACTGCACCTCCGGATGTTCCACCCGCCCAAACCTTTCTTCTCTACAGAATGTTTGCATATCGCTATTTATTTTGCACCTGACCTTATCAACAGCGGCAGGCCGCTGTGGCCCCCTCCAGTGCCACCTAGATCTGCATTCCGTCCATATGACGAAAGTTTCTGCCCAGTTTCTCCTGATCTCCAACATGCCCTTCTTCACCTTTTGGATTAATGCCAATTCCTTTGCCACTGCCAAATCATTTTCCCCCAGGTGCAAAATAAGAATATCTGGGCATATGCAGGGCCGGACTGGCCATAGCGGGCACCGGGCGTTTCCCCGGTAGGCCGCTAGGGTGGGGGTCGGTTTGGGCCCCTGGGGGGCCGTTTTTGTTACCGGGGGTCAGCAATATCGGCCCCCTGTAACAAAATCAGCCGAAACCGGCCCTCGTAAACTGCTCGGCTGCACTCCCCCTCACCCCAGGGGGGCGCGGCTGAGCAGTTTGCCAGGGCCGGTTTCTGTTCCCAGTCCGGCCCTGGGCATATGTACCTCCTTAACAGTGAATTCAAACATCCCAATAATTCCAACCATGTCATACCCCCTTTTCCATGCCATTTTCCTTTAAAGAGGCGATCGTCCATCCAGAGGTTGAGACTTTTCCCCTTCTGAAGTTCATGCTTTTCTGTCCATTTTATAAATCCATGTCCCACGATCCATATAGATCATTCAATTGTTGCCGGATCCTCTACGGCACCTGAAAAGACAACTCATGTGAGATACCACCCATGGATTTGTTCCCCTCTATGCCACCATGCGCACATACCATTTAAAGCATTCAGATGACCATCTGCCCAGTTGCATAATGCTATCCTTCCCCACCCTTGTTGCGCTGCCTCTGGGGCCACCCATATCATGAACTAGTGTGTTCCATATTCTGCGGGCACCTCTCCCACGTTGGCCAATGCTCTCTGCAGCACCCACAGCAACTGGTTTGCCGACACCTGGGCCCCATCCCTGTAGCGAAAACTGCTCCTGATTCCGCCCCGCTCACTGCTCGCCACCGAGTTCCCGACCAGACCGGGCATTCCTACTTACATGGGAAAGCTTGTAAAGACACCCTCTTTTCCTTGGCTTTCTGATCTGTTTTAGAATGTCAAATGTACAGTTCAATGTTCTCTCTGAACTCCGTCATGTCTGACCACTCCAGCCCAGCAGACCCTTTTTGCCCCAGCAATTCAGAAACCCTAAAAGCCCAGAAAAACATTCTTAACATGAGTGTCAAGAACAACACCGTCTCCCCTTCATTCCTGCACACCGCTGGGAAAAGTCCTACAATCTGACCTAGCAATATTCAGGAAAGCAGCTTCCGTATCCTTGGCCTGTGACCTCATTCTCTTGCCCACCCTTCTAGCATTCTCCTTCCTAGTTCCCTGGCCGATGGCGTATAACCCAGAATAACTTGCCCATGAATTCAATTCCACCTAGCTTACCCGTTATTGTAACCCATGACAAACATTTTCCTACCATATTAAGAATATACTGTACTACATCTTCCTCCCTGCTCGACAGCGCCGCTCTCCATTCCACCCCCGCTAGAAACTCCTGCCATGACTGCCAATATGATTTCCTAGTGGTTTACGCTAACGACCCCACCAACTGAAGCATCCTCTCTCGCCTATGCTCCACATGTCTTCCGGCACTGGGGTCCTGATTATGTCGGCTTCTGTGGCCAGCTTATGGAACCTCTCTCACTGTGAAAGATACAAAGCATCCACAATATCATTGTCCACTCCAAGTACATGCCTCGCCTTGAATGTGACATCATTTTTCAAACAAATCATCACAAAAACACGCAACAGCGTAAGCACCTGTTTATCCCGTGCTGCCTGTTCACTACATGTACTGCTGCCACACTGTCTACTCTGAACAACACTCACTTGTTAGCCAATTCTTGCCCCCAAAGTGTAACTGCCACTTCTAGCGGAAACAACATCAGGAAAGCAATGCCCCTGCCCCCGTGTTTCCATCCAGTTGGCCATTGCACTGCGCACCACCTGCCCTGCCAGTATAACCCGAAACCGCGCCTGCCTGAGGTGCAGTGGCGGGCAGCTTGGTTTGCGGGTGGCGGGGCGTGGGTGTCGCGGGGGGAGTCGCACGAGGATGCGCATAATAAAAAAAATCAACTTACCTTCCCGCCGGGTCCCGCATCTCGGCTCCTGCTCTCCTCGAGTTACAGGAATCACAGCCAGGCCACACTGACCAATCACAAAGCTGCAATGCAGCTTTGTGATTAGTAGGCACCCAGGCTCCCCTGACCAATCACAATGCTGCAATGCAGTGTTGTAATTGGTTTTGAGCGTCCTGGTTCGACGCTCAATCAGGGAATGGGGGCCTGGGCATGTTCTCCATGCAGGCTGTAATGTAGCCTGCATGGAGAACAGGGAAAGTGTGCAAGACTGATTTGAGCAGCCCCCGGGGGGCCGACCAAACAGTCATTACGCACTTAGGATTGGGCAAACCACTCCTCCCCTGCCCTGCTCCAAGAGCAGAGCAGCCCTCCCACCCACCCGCCTGCAAAGCAGCACAAACATAAAATGATAATAACTGAAAGTTATTATCATTTTATGTTTCCTCTTCCCGCACTGCTTGAAAGCAGTTGGGTGACGCTTCTCTGCCATAGCGGAGGAGTCGCAACTGCCGAGGCGTCCTAGTATATCTGCATGTCTCATTCGCATTCCCGCAGCAATACAATTGGGGTGCCATTGAAATCCTGCAAAAACCTGCGTCACATGCACAGATCCTCTCTGGTCCCCGCCGATAACCTCATGTGGTGATGAGGCAGTGACAAACCCGCCAAAGAAATGCCTAACCGCCTTCAAAATGTCCTCCCGGTTCTGACTACCCTGCACGCAAAATTCAAATGTCCCAGCAATATTTGCACCTCCTTGATGGTCATCTTTGGTTTTTGCAACATAGCATCCAGAAGCAGCTGAATGTGTATTCTTTTTTTCACTGAAGTGCCTCCATGGACACCGAGTCCAATTCAGTTCCCAAGAAAGAGATTTCTGTTGTCGGCCCCATTGTTTTCTCCCGATGTCACCCATGAGCTCTTGAAAACCAGCCAACTGATGGTGGAAGTCTGCAGAACCGGGTAGACCCACGAAGAAGTCATCAAGATAGTGCGTCGCCGTTGTCTTCCCCGTGTGTGATGTAAAACCCCTTTTTTTTTTTTTAAGAAATTTGTTTTTATTGGCATTTAATGCAATCACACAAGAGCAGATACAAGCAGTGTTATCGGCTATTCTCCCACAGTATTACAGTACTGTGCTTTAGCCATGTGGCAGGATCCATTATACAGTAATCAGGATTGTCATCTGCATTATTTAACTGAGATAGTGTCAGAGATATTGCAAACAGTAAGGAATGATAATCTTAAGAGGGGACACAGTGTCAGAGTTGGGCCTATTACAGTATTCGACCTCAGGGCATTAATTAGCGAGGGGTGACCACCTAGTCACTGTACTTCTAATCGAAGCTCTGACAAAGCTGACGTTTGCCTGAGTGATTTACATTTCAAAGCTGCTCATGTGGATCACATGTCCGGTTAGAAACAATACAAACAACAGGGAGGACAGAGAAAGGGATAGAAGAAAGAAAAGGGAGACAAGAGAGAGAAGAGGTGGATAGAGAGGGATATAGGAGGGAAGACGGGGAGTGGTCGGCGGTCGATTGGCGTGGGGTGCATGAGGTGGTAAGGTGGGGTGGGGGGGCGCCATGATAGTCAGGGTCCCTAATGCTCGCGGGTGGTGTACAACCAAGGGGCGAGGCCACCTATGACAGAGAGGGAGGCGAAGGGCCTAGGGCCTGCGGGGAGTGCTCGGCTAGGGAGGGGGTTCGAGCAATATTATCAGTAAGTCTCCAAAGACTATCCGCCTCCAGAGGGTACACAGCATCTTCAAAGAGGCGTAATGCCCGTAGCTTCGGAGGCTGGAGTCGGGCGTGTTCCATCCTACAGAAGTAGTCCACTAGCGGTGTCCAATGTTTGGTAAAATTAGTGTCGCGGAGTTGCAGACGCGCCGTAAGTAACTCCATCTCCATCGTGTGCCACAGACGGGTGAACCAAACGTTAATCGGAGGCGTTTCAGCTTTTTTCCAGTAGAGAGCAATGATTTGCTTGGCAGCGCCAAGCATGTGAAGACTTAGATGCCAGTCTTGGCGAGTCATGCCACGCAGGTTCACCGGCCGGAGGCCCAGGACAGTCGTGATCGGGTTGTCAGGCAGCGGATAACCAATTACCCATCTGATATGGCTAAGAACCTCCTTCCAATAGATGGTCAAGAGCGGGCACGTCCACCAGATATGTATAAAGTCTCCCGGAGCCCCTACACAGCGCCAGCATTGAGGTGAGGAGGTGGGGAACATTTTATGTAGCCTGTGAGGGGTATAGTACCATTGCGTCATGACCTTATATGCGGTTTCCCGCTGGGGTGTGCTACGGAAGACCTTCGGAATATCCCACCACAGGTGTTCCCATTGAGTGGGGGTGATGTCTGTGTCGGAAGCCAACTGCCACCGTGACTGATAAGCGTGTGGCGCAGTCCACTGGGAATGTTGAAGAACTTGATATGTACGGGAAACTAAACTCCTGGAGATGTCGAAGGAGCGTACCAGTCTTTCGAATGGAGTAAAGGGTCAGGTGGCCGCCTGTGTCAAAGATGATGCCTGAACCCAATGCCTGAGCTGGATATATTGAAACCTATCCCCTCCGATAGCTGGAATTCCCGCTTGCATTGATCAAAAAGTTTTGAAGGAGTCTCCCATGAACAGGTACCGAATCGTCCGGCAACCCCTTCAGTCCAGTTGGAAAAGGAGGGCGAATGGTAGGCAGGCGGAAAGTGTAGACTGCACGCTATGGGGGTATGGGGGGACGGAAAGGAGGTGAGGTCTCTACGCAATGCCACCTTATCCCAGACATCAAGTACCGTCTTGGTGGGAACCGCTATATATGCGCTACGAGAACGGGCCTCCCGTGAGAGCCAGGCAAGGTCGCAGATGGGTAGACAGGTCACCGCCCTGTCCATATGGAACCAGACCTCTCACTCTCCCATGCCATCCATTCCGAGATAAAGTGGAGATGCGATGCCCAATAATATTCTAGTAGGTTTGGGCAGGACAGTCTCCCTCTATCGCGTGGGAGCATAAGTATCTTATTAGAGAAGCGCCGCCTACTCCCTCCCCAGATAAACGCGGTGAGTTCGCGCTGGAGACTCTGAATCTGATGTTCCGGGATGGGTGTGGGTAGGGCCTGAAAGAGGTAGAGAATCTTTGGAAGGATCGACATTTTGACCGTGTTCAGGCGCCCTAACCAGGATAGTGGGAGGGACTTCCATGCTCGTAGGTCGGCGGGACGACCTTTTTACATTCCTGCCAGTTCGCTTGCGTCCAGGTGGCAAGGTCGGGAGTCAGAATTTAGCCCCAAGTACCTGATAGAGCGGGACGCCCATTGATAAGGGACCAGAGACTGTAGGGTAGGGATCTCTTCTGCAGGTATCGTGAGATTAAGAGCCCACGATTTCGTATGGTTGATTTTAAGTCCAGAGACTAGCTCAAACGATTGGAGCAGTCTATGTAGGGCAGGTAAAGAGGACCGTGGTTGGGATATTGTAAGAAGGAGATCATCTGTGAATAAAGCGATTTTATGTTCTACCCCCCCCCAAGCGTAATACCGTGAATGTCAGGGGACTGGCGTATCATGTTAGCGAGGGGTTCCGCTACAAGGGCAAATAATAAGGGGGACAAAGGACACCCCTGATGGGTACCCCTGTGGATAGAGATGGGTCTTGTAAGTTGGCAGTTAACCCACACCTGCCCAGTGGCGAGAGATAGGGAGCCATAATTCTAGCGATCATCTGAGGGCCCAACCCTATTTTGTGTAGGACAGCTCGGAGAAACAGCCAATCTACTCGATCGAATGCTTTCTCAGCATCGAGTGATAACAAGCACGAGGGTATCTGCCAATGCAGTGCCTTCCCGACTAGGTGTGCGACGAGTCGCACGTTATCTGCACCTTGCAGTTGGCGGATAAAGCCCACCTGGTCCGGCTCGATGAGCCCAGGAAGGTGCGGGCCTAGGCGCTTAGCTAGTATTTTAGTATAAAGCTTAAGATCAGTATTTAGAAGCGCAATGGGGCGAAATAAGGAGCAAAGTGTATGATCTTTTCCCGGCTTGGGAATTAAGGCGATTTCAGCCATGGACATAGATGTGGAGGGCCCCACCTTGTCCAAAAAGGAATTGAAGGGACGGAGCAGGTGTGACTTGAGTTGCGGGTAGAAGGCTCGATAAAACGAGACCGGTAGACCATCCACCCCCGGGGATTTGCCGAGGGGAAGGTCCTTTAAAGCGCCGGCGAGCTCCTCTGGAGAGATGGGGTCCTCCAGTAGCTGGGCATGGTACCGGCTGATCGGGGACCACTCACAGGCCTCCAAGGCAGCCCGCACCTGGTCCGGGTCAGTCGATTCCCTAGCGTAGAGGGACGAGTAATATTCCTGGAAAGATTGCAGTTTAGCTGCTTCAGTAGTGGCCTAGGAACCGTCTCCTAGTTTAAGTTTAGCGATGTGTGCCTTGGCGGTCCTTGCCCGAAGCCGACGTGCCAGGACCGTACCCACCTTATCCCCCCCTCATAGTACCGTTGCTTCAAGACTAAGAGAGCGTGTTCGGCCTTGTTGGTTCTATGTGCCCGTAACTGGCCTCGAAGCATAGAGAGGCGTCTCTTATGCAGCGCCAGGGGTTGTTCCTGATCCAGTCGTTCCAGTGCCTTTATGTCCCGAGAGAGTTGGTCTTCGAACAGGTGAGCCTCCTGAGCCCGAGCAATGGCAATGGACATGATGGTGCCACGGATCGTGGCCTTAAACGCGTGCCAGACCACGGGGAGTGGTGTCTCTGGGAGGTCGTTGGTAGCGAAGTAGGACGTGATAGCGGTCCTGAGTTCCGCCACGCCCACGGGTTCCCTGAGGATATGCAAAACACAGAAGATGGTGGACGGAATGCTGCACATTGGCAAACATTCACCCCCAGTCACAGATCTGGGTTTAATCCATCGTTATTTTGCTTCACCACGCCACCCCAGTTCAGACATAGCCATATGCAAATCAGTCTTGACCCTGTGCCTCATGGGAACAGTCCAGACCGAACTGCCAAGCCATGTCTTCCCTGGACCGGAATCAAGCATCCTAGGACCGGTTTCAGGCTATCAGCCTTCATCAGCCAGGATAGCTTGACTCCAGTGGCGTAGTGAGCACGGGACCCACGTCTGGGCATACCCTTCCCACTTAGGGCGAAATGCAAAACACACAAGATGATGGACGGAATGCTGCACATTGGCAAACATTCACCCCCAGTCACAGATCTGGGTTTAATCCATCGTTATTTTGCTTCACCACGCCACCCCAGTTCAGACATAGCCATATGCAAATCAGTCTTGACCCTGTGCCTCATGGGAACAGTCCAGACCGAACTGCCAAGCCATGTCTTCCCTGGACCGGAATCAAGCATCCTAGGACCGGTTTCAGGCTATCAGCCTTCATCAGCCAGGATAGCTTGACTCCAGTGGCGTAGTGAGCACGGGACCCACGTCTGGGCATACCCTTCCCACTTAGGGCGAAATGCAAAACACACAAGATGATGGACGGAATGCTGCACATTGGCAAACATTCACCCCCAGTCACAGATCTGGGTTTAATCCATCGTTATTTTTGCTTCACCACGCCACCCCAGTTCAGACATAGCCATATGCAAATCAGTCTTGACCCTGTGCCTCATGGGAACAGTCCAGACCGAACTGCCAAGCCATGTCTTCCCTGGACCGGAATCAAGCATCCTAGGACCGGTTTCAGGCTATCAGCCTTCATCAGCCAGGATAGCTTGACTCCAGTGGCGTAGTGAGCACGGGACCCACGTCTGGGCATACCCTTCCCACTTAGGGCGAAATGCAAAACACACAAGATGATGGACGGAATGCTGCACATTGGCAAACATTCACCCCCAGTCACAGATCTGGGTTTAATCCATCGTTATTTTGCTTCACCACGCCACCCCAGTTCAGACATAGCCATATGCAAATCAGTCTTGACCCTGTGCCTCATGGGAACAGTCCAGACCGAACTGCCAAGCCATGTCTTCCCTGGACCGGAATCAAGCATCCTAGGACCGGTTTCAGGCTATCAGCCTTCATCAGCCAGGATAGCTTGACTCCAGTGGCGTAGTGAGCACGGGACCCACGTCTGGGCATACCCTTCCCACTTAGGGGCGAAATGCAAAACACACAAGATGATGGACGGAATGCTGCACATTGGCAAACATTCACCCCCAGTCACAGATCTGGGTTTAATCCATCGTTATTTTGCTTCACCACGCCACCCCAGTTCAGACATAGCCATATGCAAATCAGTCTTGACCCTGTGCCTCATGGGAACAGTCCAGACCGAACTGCCAAGCCATGTCTTCCCTGGACCGGAATCAAGCATCCTAGGACCGGTTTCAGGCTATCAGCCTTCATCAGCCAGGATAGCTTGACTCCAGTGGCGTAGTGAGCACGGGACCCACGTCTGGGCATACCCTTCCCACTTAGGGCGAAATGCAAAACACACAAGATGATGGACGGAATGCTGCACATTGGCAAACATTCACCCCCAGTCACAGATCTGGGTTTAATCCATCGTTATTTTGCTTCACCACGCCACCCCAGTTCAGACATAGCCATATGCAAATCAGTCTTGACCCTGTGCCTCATGGGAACAGTCCAGACCGAACTGCCAAGCCATGTCTTCCCTGGACCGGAATCAAGCATCCTAGGACCGGTTTCAGGCTATCAGCCTTCATCAGCCAGGATAGCTTGACTCCAGTGGCGTAGTGAGCACGGGACCACGTCTGGGCATACCCTTCCCACTTAGGGGCGAAATGCAAAACACACAAGATGATGGACGGAATGCTGCACATTGGCAAACATTCACCCCCAGTCACAGATCTGGGTTTAATCCATCGTTATTTTGCTTCACCACGCCACCCCAGTTCAGACATAGCCATATGCAAATCAGTCTTGACCCTGTGCCTCATGGGAACAGTCCAGACCGAACTGCCAAGCCATGTCTTCCCTGGACCGGAATCAAGCATCCTAGGACCGGTTTCAGGCTATCAGCCTTCATCAGCCAGGATAGCTTGACTCCAGTGGCGTAGTGAGCACGGGACCCACGTCTGGGCATACCCTTCCCACTTAGGGCGAAATGCAAAACACACAAGATGATGGACGGAATGCTGCACATTGGCAAACATTCACCCCCAGTCACAGATCTGGGTTTAATCCATCGTTATTTTGCTTCACCACGCCACCCCAGTTCAGACATAGCCATATGCAAATCAGTCTTGACCCTGTGCCTCATGGGAACAGTCCAGACCGAACTGCCAAGCCATGTCTTCCCTGGACCGGAATCAAGCATCCTAGGACCGGTTTCAGGCTATCAGCCTTCATCAGCCAGGATAGCTTGACTCCAGTGGCGTAGTGAGCACGGGACCCACGTCTGGGCATACCCTTCCCACTTAGGGCGAAATGCAAAACACACAAGATGATGGACGGAATGCTGCACATTGGCAAACATTCACCCCCAGTCACAGATCTGGGTTTAATCCATCGTTATTTTGCTTCACCACGCCACCCCAGTTCAGACATAGCCATATGCAAATCAGTCTTGACCCTGTGCCTCATGGGAACAGTCCAGACCGAACTGCCAAGCCATGTCTTCCCTGGACCGGAATCAAGCATCCTAGGACCGGTTTCAGGCTATCAGCCTTCATCAGCCAGGATAGCTTGACTCCAGTGGCGTAGTGAGCACGGGACCCACGTCTGGGCATACCCTTCCCACTTAGGGGCGAAATGCAAAACACACAAGATGATGGACGGAATGCTGCACATTGGCAAACATTCACCCCCAGTCACAGATCTGGGTTTAATCCATCGTTATTTTGCTTCACCACGCCACCCCAGTTCAGACATAGCCATATGCAAATCAGTCTTGACCCTGTGCCTCATGGGAACAGTCCAGACCGAACTGCCAAGCCATGTCTTCCCTGGACCGGAATCAAGCATCCTAGGACCGGTTTCAGGCTATCAGCCTTCATCAGCCAGGATAGCTTGACTCCAGTGGCGTAGTGAGCACGGGACCCACGTCTGGGCATACCCTTCCCACTTAGGGGCGAAATGCAAAACACACAAGATGATGGACGGAATGCTGCACATTGGCAAACATTCACCCCCAGTCACAGATCTGGGTTTAATCCATCGTTATTTTGCTTCACCACGCCACCCCAGTTCAGACATAGCCATATGCAAATCAGTCTTGACCCTGTGCCTCATGGGAACAGTCCAGACCGAACTGCCAAGCCATGTCTTCCCTGGACCGGAATCAAGCATCCTAGGACCGGTTTCAGGCTATCAGCCTTCATCAGCCAGGATAGCTTGACTCCAGTGGCGTAGTGAGCACGGGACCCACGTCTGGGCATACCCTTCCCACTTAGGGCGAAATGCAAAACACACAAGATGATGGACGGAATGCTGCACATTGGCAAACATTCACCCCCAGTCACAGATCTGGGTTTAATCCATCGTTATTTTTGCTTCACCACGCCACCCCAGTTCAGACATAGCCATATGCAAATCAGTCTTGACCCTGTGCCTCATGGGAACAGTCCAGACCGAACTGCCAAGCCATGTCTTCCCTGGACCGGAATCAAGCATCCTAGGACCGGTTTCAGGCTATCAGCCTTCATCAGCCAGGATAGCTTGACTCCAGTGGCGTAGTGAGCACGGGACCCACGTCTGGGCATACCCTTCCCACTTAGGGCGAAATGCAAAACACACAAGATGATGGACGGAATGCTGCACATTGGCAAACATTCACCCCCAGTCACAGATCTGGGTTTAATCCATCGTTATTTTGCTTCACCACGCCACCCCAGTTCAGACATAGCCATATGCAAATCAGTCTTGACCCTGTGCCTCATGGGAACAGTCCAGACCGAACTGCCAAGCCATGTCTTCCCTGGACCGGAATCAAGCATCCTAGGACCGGTTTCAGGCTATCAGCCTTCATCAGCCAGGATAGCTTGACTCCAGTGGCGTAGTGAGCACGGGACCCACGTCTGGGCATACCCTTCCCACTTAGGGCGAAATGCAAAACACACAAGATGATGGACGGAATGCTGCACATTGGCAAACATTCACCCCCAGTCACAGATCTGGGTTTAATCCATCGTTATTTTGCTTCACCACGCCACCCCAGTTCAGACATAGCCATATGCAAATCAGTCTTGACCCTGTGCCTCATGGGAACAGTCCAGACCGAACTGCCAAGCCATGTCTTCCCTGGACCGGAATCAAGCATCCTAGGACCGGTTTCAGGCTATCAGCCTTCATCAGCCAGGATAGCTTGACTCCAGTGGCGTAGTGAGCACGGGACCCACGTCTGGGCATACCCTTCCCACTTAGGGCGAAATGCAAAACACACAAGATGATGGACGGAATGCTGCACATTGGCAAACATTCACCCCCAGTCACAGATCTGGGTTTAATCCATCGTTATTTTGCTTCACCACGCCACCCCAGTTCAGACATAGCCATATGCAAATCAGTCTTGACCCTGTGCCTCATGGGAACAGTCCAGACCGAACTGCCAAGCCATGTCTTCCCTGGACCGGAATCAAGCATCCTAGGACCGGTTTCAGGCTATCAGCCTTCATCAGCCAGGATAGCTTGACTCCAGTGGCGTAGTGAGCACGGGACCCACGTCTGGGCATACCCTTCCCACTTAGGGCGAAATGCAAAACACACAAGATGATGGACGGAATGCTGCACATTGGCAAACATTCACCCCCAGTCACAGATCTGGGTTTAATCCATCGTTATTTTGCTTCACCACGCCACCCCAGTTCAGACATAGCCATATGCAAATCAGTCTTGACCCTGTGCCTCATGGGAACAGTCCAGACCGAACTGCCAAGCCATGTCTTCCCTGGACCGGAATCAAGCATCCTAGGACCGGTTTCAGGCTATCAGCCTTCATCAGCCAGGATAGCTTGACTCCAGTGGCGTAGTGAGCACGGGACCCACGTCTGGGCATACCCTTCCCACTTAGGGCGAAATGCAAAACACACAAGATGATGGACGGAATGCTGCACATTGGCAAACATTCACCCCCAGTCACAGATCTGGGTTTAATCCATCGTTATTTTGCTTCACCACGCCACCCCAGTTCAGACATAGCCATATGCAAATCAGTCTTGACCCTGTGCCTCATGGGAACAGTCCAGACCGAACTGCCAAGCCATGTCTTCCCTGGACCGGAATCAAGCATCCTAGGACCGGTTTCAGGCTATCAGCCTTCATCAGCCAGGATAGCTTGACTCCAGTGGCGTAGTGAGCACGGGACCCACGTCTGGGCATACCCTTCCCACTTAGGGCGAAATGCAAAACACACAAGATGATGGACGGAATGCTGCACATTGGCAAACATTCACCCCCAGTCACAGATCTGGGTTTAATCCATCGTTATTTTGCTTCACCACGCCACCCCAGTTCAGACATAGCCATATGCAAATCAGTCTTGACCCTGTGCCTCATGGGAACAGTCCAGACCGAACTGCCAAGCCATGTCTTCCCTGGACCGGAATCAAGCATCCTAGGACCGGTTTCAGGCTATCAGCCTTCATCAGCCAGGATAGCTTGACTCCAGTGGCGTAGTGAGCACGGGACCCACGTCTGGGCATACCCTTCCCACTTAGGGCGAAATGCAAAACACACAAGATGATGGACGGAATGCTGCACATTGGCAAACATTCACCCCCAGTCACAGATCTGGGTTTAATCCATCGTTATTTTGCTTCACCACGCCACCCCAGTTCAGACATAGCCATATGCAAATCAGTCTTGACCCTGTGCCTCATGGGAACAGTCCAGACCGAACTGCCAAGCCATGTCTTCCCTGGACCGGAATCAAGCATCCTAGGACCGGTTTCAGGCTATCAGCCTTCATCAGCCAGGATAGCTTGACTCCAGTGGCGTAGTGAGCACGGGACCCACGTCTGGGCATACCCTTCCCACTTAGGGCGAAATGCAAAACACACAAGATGATGGACGGAATGCTGCACATTGGCAAACATTCACCCCCAGTCACAGATCTGGGTTTAATCCATCGTTATTTTGCTTCACCACGCCACCCCAGTTCAGACATAGCCATATGCAAATCAGTCTTGACCCTGTGCCTCATGGGAACAGTCCAGACCGAACTGCCAAGCCATGTCTTCCCTGGACCGGAATCAAGCATCCTAGGACCGGTTTCAGGCTATCAGCCTTCATCAGCCAGGATAGCTTGACTCCAGTGGCGTAGTGAGCACGGGACCCACGTCTGGGCATACCCTTCCCACTTAGGGCGAAATGCAAAACACACAAGATGATGGACGGAATGCTGCACATTGGCAAACATTCACCCCCAGTCACAGATCTGGGTTTAATCCATCGTTATTTTGCTTCACCACGCCACCCCAGTTCAGACATAGCCATATGCAAATCAGTCTTGACCCTGTGCCTCATGGGAACAGTCCAGACCGAACTGCCAAGCCATGTCTTCCCTGGACCGGAATCAAGCATCCTAGGACCGGTTTCAGGCTATCAGCCTTCATCAGCCAGGATAGCTTGACTCCAGTGGCGTAGTGAGCACGGGACCCACGTCTGGGCATACCCTTCCCACTTAGGGCGAAATGCAAAACACACAAGATGATGGACGGAATGCTGCACATTGGCAAACATTCACCCCCAGTCACAGATCTGGGTTTAATCCATCGTTATTTTGCTTCACCACGCCACCCCAGTTCAGACATAGCCATATGCAAATCAGTCTTGACCCTGTGCCTCATGGGAACAGTCCAGACCGAACTGCCAAGCCATGTCTTCCCTGGACCGGAATCAAGCATCCTAGGACCGGTTTCAGGCTATCAGCCTTCATCAGCCAGGATAGCTTGACTCCAGTGGCGTAGTGAGCACGGGACCCACGTCTGGGCATACCCTTCCCACTTAGGGCGAAATGCAAAACACACAAGATGATGGACGGAATGCTGCACATTGGCAAACATTCACCCCCAGTCACAGATCTGGGTTTAATCCATCGTTATTTTGCTTCACCACGCCACCCCAGTTCAGACATAGCCATATGCAAATCAGTCTTGACCCTGTGCCTCATGGGAACAGTCCAGACCGAACTGCCAAGCCATGTCTTCCCTGGACCGGAATCAAGCATCCTAGGACCGGTTTCAGGCTATCAGCCTTCATCAGCCAGGATAGCTTGACTCCAGTGGCGTAGTGAGCACGGGACCCACGTCTGGGCATACCCTTCCCACTTAGGGCGAAATGCAAAACACACAAGATGATGGACGGAATGCTGCACATTGGCAAACATTCACCCCCAGTCACAGATCTGGGTTTAATCCATCGTTATTTTGCTTCACCACGCCACCCCAGTTCAGACATAGCCATATGCAAATCAGTCTTGACCCTGTGCCTCATGGGAACAGTCCAGACCGAACTGCCAAGCCATGTCTTCCCTGGACCGGAATCAAGCATCCTAGGACCGGTTTCAGGCTATCAGCCTTCATCAGCCAGGATAGCTTGACTCCAGTGGCGTAGTGAGCACGGGACCCACGTCTGGGCATACCCTTCCCACTTAGGGCGAAATGCAAAACACACAAGATGATGGACGGAATGCTGCACATTGGCAAACATTCACCCCCAGTCACAGATCTGGGTTTAATCCATCGTTATTTTGCTTCACCACGCCACCCCAGTTCAGACATAGCCATATGCAAATCAGTCTTGACCCTGTGCCTCATGGGAACAGTCCAGACCGAACTGCCAAGCCATGTCTTCCCTGGACCGGAATCAAGCATCCTAGGACCGGTTTCAGGCTATCAGCCTTCATCAGCCAGGATAGCTTGACTCCAGTGGCGTAGTGAGCACGGGACCCACGTCTGGGCATACCCTTCCCACTTAGGGCGAAATGCAAAACACACAAGATGATGGACGGAATGCTGCACATTGGCAAACATTCACCCCCAGTCACAGATCTGGGTTTAATCCATCGTTATTTTGCTTCACCACGCCACCCCAGTTCAGACATAGCCATATGCAAATCAGTCTTGACCCTGTGCCTCATGGGAACAGTCCAGACCGAACTGCCAAGCCATGTCTTCCCTGGACCGGAATCAAGCATCCTAGGACCGGTTTCAGGCTATCAGCCTTCATCAGCCAGGATAGCTTGACTCCAGTGGCGTAGTGAGCACGGGACCCACGTCTGGGCATACCCTTCCCACTTAGGGCGAAATGCAAAACACACAAGATGATGGACGGAATGCTGCACATTGGCAAACATTCACCCCCAGTCACAGATCTGGGTTTAATCCATCGTTATTTTGCTTCACCACGCCACCCCAGTTCAGACATAGCCATATGCAAATCAGTCTTGACCCTGTGCCTCATGGGAACAGTCCAGACCGAACTGCCAAGCCATGTCTTCCCTGGACCGGAATCAAGCATCCTAGGACCGGTTTCAGGCTATCAGCCTTCATCAGCCAGGATAGCTTGACTCCAGTGGCGTAGTGAGCACGGGACCCACGTCTGGGCATACCCTTCCCACTTAGGGGCGAAATGCAAAACACACAAGATGATGGACGGAATGCTGCACATTGGCAAACATTCACCCCCAGTCACAGATCTGGGTTTAATCCATCGTTATTTTGCTTCACCACGCCACCCCAGTTCAGACATAGCCATATGCAAATCAGTCTTGACCCTGTGCCTCATGGGAACAGTCCAGACCGAACTGCCAAGCCATGTCTTCCCTGGACCGGAATCAAGCATCCTAGGACCGGTTTCAGGCTATCAGCCTTCATCAGCCAGGATAGCTTGACTCCAGTGGCGTAGTGAGCACGGGACCCACGTCTGGGCATACCCTTCCCACTTAGGGCGAAATGCAAAACACACAAGATGATGGACGGAATGCTGCACATTGGCAAACATTCACCCCCAGTCACAGATCTGGGTTTAATCCATCGTTATTTTGCTTCACCACGCCACCCCAGTTCAGACATAGCCATATGCAAATCAGTCTTGACCCTGTGCCTCATGGGAACAGTCCAGACCGAACTGCCAAGCCATGTCTTCCCTGGACCGGAATCAAGCATCCTAGGACCGGTTTCAGGCTATCAGCCTTCATCAGCCAGGATAGCTTGACTCCAGTGGCGTAGTGAGCACGGGACCCACGTCTGGGCATACCCTTCCCACTTAGGGCGAAATGCAAAACACACAAGATGATGGACGGAATGCTGCACATTGGCAAACATTCACCCCCAGTCACAGATCTGGGTTTAATCCATCGTTATTTTTGCTTCACCACGCCACCCCAGTTCAGACATAGCCATATGCAAATCAGTCTTGACCCTGTGCCTCATGGGAACAGTCCAGACCGAACTGCCAAGCCATGTCTTCCCTGGACCGGAATCAAGCATCCTAGGACCGGTTTCAGGCTATCAGCCTTCATCAGCCAGGATAGCTTGACTCCAGTGGCGTAGTGAGCACGGGACCCACGTCTGGGCATACCCTTCCCACTTAGGGCGAAATGCAAAACACACAAGATGATGGACGGAATGCTGCACATTGGCAAACATTCACCCCCAGTCACAGATCTGGGTTTAATCCATCGTTATTTTGCTTCACCACGCCACCCCAGTTCAGACATAGCCATATGCAAATCAGTCTTGACCCTGTGCCTCATGGGAACAGTCCAGACCGAACTGCCAAGCCATGTCTTCCCTGGACCGGAATCAAGCATCCTAGGACCGGTTTCAGGCTATCAGCCTTCATCAGCCAGGATAGCTTGACTCCAGTGGCGTAGTGAGCACGGGACCCACGTCTGGGCATACCCTTCCCACTTAGGGCGAAATGCAAAACACACAAGATGATGGACGGAATGCTGCACATTGGCAAACATTCACCCCCAGTCACAGATCTGGGTTTAATCCATCGTTATTTTGCTTCACCACGCCACCCCAGTTCAGACATAGCCATATGCAAATCAGTCTTGACCCTGTGCCTCATGGGAACAGTCCAGACCGAACTGCCAAGCCATGTCTTCCCTGGACCGGAATCAAGCATCCTAGGACCGGTTTCAGGCTATCAGCCTTCATCAGCCAGGATAGCTTGACTCCAGTGGCGTAGTGAGCACGGGACCCACGTCTGGGCATACCCTTCCCACTTAGGGCGAAATGCAAAACACACAAGATGATGGACGGAATGCTGCACATTGGCAAACATTCACCCCCAGTCACAGATCTGGGTTTAATCCATCGTTATTTTGCTTCACCACGCCACCCCAGTTCAGACATAGCCATATGCAAATCAGTCTTGACCCTGTGCCTCATGGGAACAGTCCAGACCGAACTGCCAAGCCATGTCTTCCCTGGACCGGAATCAAGCATCCTAGGACCGGTTTCAGGCTATCAGCCTTCATCAGCCAGGATAGCTTGACTCCAGTGGCGTAGTGAGCACGGGACCCACGTCTGGGCATACCCTTCCCACTTAGGGCGAAATGCAAAACACACAAGATGATGGACGGAATGCTGCACATTGGCAAACATTCACCCCCAGTCACAGATCTGGGTTTAATCCATCGTTATTTTGCTTCACCACGCCACCCCAGTTCAGACATAGCCATATGCAAATCAGTCTTGACCCTGTGCCTCATGGGAACAGTCCAGACCGAACTGCCAAGCCATGTCTTCCCTGGACCGGAATCAAGCATCCTAGGACCGGTTTCAGGCTATCAGCCTTCATCAGCCAGGATAGCTTGACTCCAGTGGCGTAGTGAGCACGGGACCCACGTCTGGGCATACCCTTCCCACTTAGGGCGAAATGCAAAACACACAAGATGATGGACGGAATGCTGCACATTGGCAAACATTCACCCCCAGTCACAGATCTGGGTTTAATCCATCGTTATTTTGCTTCACCACGCCACCCCAGTTCAGACATAGCCATATGCAAATCAGTCTTGACCCTGTGCCTCATGGGAACAGTCCAGACCGAACTGCCAAGCCATGTCTTCCCTGGACCGGAATCAAGCATCCTAGGACCGGTTTCAGGCTATCAGCCTTCATCAGCCAGGATAGCTTGACTCCAGTGGCGTAGTGAGCACGGGACCCACGTCTGGGCATACCCTTCCCACTTAGGGCGAAATGCAAAACACACAAGATGATGGACGGAATGCTGCACATTGGCAAACATTCACCCCCAGTCACAGATCTGGGTTTAATCCATCGTTATTTTGCTTCACCACGCCACCCCAGTTCAGACATAGCCATATGCAAATCAGTCTTGACCCTGTGCCTCATGGGAACAGTCCAGACCGAACTGCCAAGCCATGTCTTCCCTGGACCGGAATCAAGCATCCTAGGACCGGTTTCAGGCTATCAGCCTTCATCAGCCAGGATAGCTTGACTCCAGTGGCGTAGTGAGCACGGGACCCACGTCTGGGCATACCCTTCCCACTTAGGGCGAAATGCAAAACACACAAGATGATGGACGGAATGCTGCACATTGGCAAACATTCACCCCCAGTCACAGATCTGGGTTTAATCCATCGTTATTTTGCTTCACCACGCCACCCCAGTTCAGACATAGCCATATGCAAATCAGTCTTGACCCTGTGCCTCATGGGAACAGTCCAGACCGAACTGCCAAGCCATGTCTTCCCTGGACCGGAATCAAGCATCCTAGGACCGGTTTCAGGCTATCAGCCTTCATCAGCCAGGATAGCTTGACTCCAGTGGCGTAGTGAGCACGGGACCCACGTCTGGGCATACCCTTCCCACTTAGGGGCGAAATGCAAAACACACAAGATGATGGACGGAATGCTGCACATTGGCAAACATTCACCCCCAGTCACAGATCTGGGTTTAATCCATCGTTATTTTGCTTCACCACGCCACCCCAGTTCAGACATAGCCATATGCAAATCAGTCTTGACCCTGTGCCTCATGGGAACAGTCCAGACCGAACTGCCAAGCCATGTCTTCCCTGGACCGGAATCAAGCATCCTAGGACCGGTTTCAGGCTATCAGCCTTCATCAGCCAGGATAGCTTGACTCCAGTGGCGTAGTGAGCACGGGACCCACGTCTGGGCATACCCTTCCCACTTAGGGCGAAATGCAAAACACACAAGATGATGGACGGAATGCTGCACATTGGCAAACATTCACCCCCAGTCACAGATCTGGGTTTAATCCATCGTTATTTTTGCTTCACCACGCCACCCCAGTTCAGACATAGCCATATGCAAATCAGTCTTGACCCTGTGCCTCATGGGAACAGTCCAGACCGAACTGCCAAGCCATGTCTTCCCTGGACCGGAATCAAGCATCCTAGGACCGGTTTCAGGCTATCAGCCTTCATCAGCCAGGATAGCTTGACTCCAGTGGCGTAGTGAGCACGGGACCCACGTCTGGGCATACCCTTCCCACTTAGGGCGAAATGCAAAACACACAAGATGATGGACGGAATGCTGCACATTGGCAAACATTCACCCCCAGTCACAGATCTGGGTTTAATCCATCGTTATTTTGCTTCACCACGCCACCCCAGTTCAGACATAGCCATATGCAAATCAGTCTTGACCCTGTGCCTCATGGGAACAGTCCAGACCGAACTGCCAAGCCATGTCTTCCCTGGACCGGAATCAAGCATCCTAGGACCGGTTTCAGGCTATCAGCCTTCATCAGCCAGGATAGCTTGACTCCAGTGGCGTAGTGAGCACGGGACCCACGTCTGGGCATACCCTTCCCACTTAGGGCGAAATGCAAAACACACAAGATGATGGACGGAATGCTGCACATTGGCAAACATTCACCCCCAGTCACAGATCTGGGTTTAATCCATCGTTATTTTTGCTTCACCACGCCACCCCAGTTCAGACATAGCCATATGCAAATCAGTCTTGACCCTGTGCCTCATGGGAACAGTCCAGACCGAACTGCCAAGCCATGTCTTCCCTGGACCGGAATCAAGCATCCTAGGACCGGTTTCAGGCTATCAGCCTTCATCAGCCAGGATAGCTTGACTCCAGTGGCGTAGTGAGCACGGGACCCACGTCTGGGCATACCCTTCCCACTTAGGGGCGAAATGCAAAACACACAAGATGATGGACGGAATGCTGCACATTGGCAAACATTCACCCCCAGTCACAGATCTGGGTTTAATCCATCGTTATTTTGCTTCACCACGCCACCCCAGTTCAGACATAGCCATATGCAAATCAGTCTTGACCCTGTGCCTCATGGGAACAGTCCAGACCGAACTGCCAAGCCATGTCTTCCCTGGACCGGAATCAAGCATCCTAGGACCGGTTTCAGGCTATCAGCCTTCATCAGCCAGGATAGCTTGACTCCAGTGGCGTAGTGAGCACGGGACCCACGTCTGGGCATACCCTTCCCACTTAGGGCGAAATGCAAAACACACAAGATGATGGACGGAATGCTGCACATTGGCAAACATTCACCCCCAGTCACAGATCTGGGTTTAATCCATCGTTATTTTGCTTCACCACGCCACCCCAGTTCAGACATAGCCATATGCAAATCAGTCTTGACCCTGTGCCTCATGGGAACAGTCCAGACCGAACTGCCAAGCCATGTCTTCCCTGGACCGGAATCAAGCATCCTAGGACCGGTTTCAGGCTATCAGCCTTCATCAGCCAGGATAGCTTGACTCCAGTGGCGTAGTGAGCACGGGACCCACGTCTGGGCATACCCTTCCCACTTAGGGGCGAAATGCAAAACACACAAGATGATGGACGGAATGCTGCACATTGGCAAACATTCACCCCCAGTCACAGATCTGGGTTTAATCCATCGTTATTTTGCTTCACCACGCCACCCCAGTTCAGACATAGCCATATGCAAATCAGTCTTGACCCTGTGCCTCATGGGAACAGTCCAGACCGAACTGCCAAGCCATGTCTTCCCTGGACCGGAATCAAGCATCCTAGGACCGGTTTCAGGCTATCAGCCTTCATCAGCCAGGATAGCTTGACTCCAGTGGCGTAGTGAGCACGGGACCCACGTCTGGGCATACCCTTCCCACTTAGGGCGAAATGCAAAACACACAAGATGATGGACGGAATGCTGCACATTGGCAAACATTCACCCCCAGTCACAGATCTGGGTTTAATCCATCGTTATTTTGCTTCACCACGCCACCCCAGTTCAGACATAGCCATATGCAAATCAGTCTTGACCCTGTGCCTCATGGGAACAGTCCAGACCGAACTGCCAAGCCATGTCTTCCCTGGACCGGAATCAAGCATCCTAGGACCGGTTTCAGGCTATCAGCCTTCATCAGCCAGGATAGCTTGACTCCAGTGGCGTAGTGAGCACGGGACCCACGTCTGGGCATACCCTTCCCACTTAGGGCGAAATGCAAAACACACAAGATGATGGACGGAATGCTGCACATTGGCAAACATTCACCCCCAGTCACAGATCTGGGTTTAATCCATCGTTATTTTGCTTCACCACGCCACCCCAGTTCAGACATAGCCATATGCAAATCAGTCTTGACCCTGTGCCTCATGGGAACAGTCCAGACCGAACTGCCAAGCCATGTCTTCCCTGGACCGGAATCAAGCATCCTAGGACCGGTTTCAGGCTATCAGCCTTCATCAGCCAGGATAGCTTGACTCCAGTGGCGTAGTGAGCACGGGACCCACGTCTGGGCATACCCTTCCCACTTAGGGCGAAATGCAAAACACACAAGATGATGGACGGAATGCTGCACATTGGCAAACATTCACCCCCAGTCACAGATCTGGGTTTAATCCATCGTTATTTTTGCTTCACCACGCCACCCCAGTTCAGACATAGCCATATGCAAATCAGTCTTGACCCTGTGCCTCATGGGAACAGTCCAGACCGAACTGCCAAGCCATGTCTTCCCTGGACCGGAATCAAGCATCCTAGGACCGGTTTCAGGCTATCAGCCTTCATCAGCCAGGATAGCTTGACTCCAGTGGCGTAGTGAGCACGGGACCCACGTCTGGGCATACCCTTCCCACTTAGGGCGAAATGCAAAACACACAAGATGATGGACGGAATGCTGCACATTGGCAAACATTCACCCCCAGTCACAGATCTGGGTTTAATCCATCGTTATTTTGCTTCACCACGCCACCCCAGTTCAGACATAGCCATATGCAAATCAGTCTTGACCCTGTGCCTCATGGGAACAGTCCAGACCGAACTGCCAAGCCATGTCTTCCCTGGACCGGAATCAAGCATCCTAGGACCGGTTTCAGGCTATCAGCCTTCATCAGCCAGGATAGCTTGACTCCAGTGGCGTAGTGAGCACGGGACCCACGTCTGGGCATACCCTTCCCACTTAGGGCGAAATGCAAAACACACAAGATGATGGACGGAATGCTGCACATTGGCAAACATTCACCCCCAGTCACAGATCTGGGTTTAATCCATCGTTATTTTGCTTCACCACGCCACCCCAGTTCAGACATAGCCATATGCAAATCAGTCTTGACCCTGTGCCTCATGGGAACAGTCCAGACCGAACTGCCAAGCCATGTCTTCCCTGGACCGGAATCAAGCATCCTAGGACCGGTTTCAGGCTATCAGCCTTCATCAGCCAGGATAGCTTGACTCCAGTGGCGTAGTGAGCACGGGACCCACGTCTGGGCATACCCTTCCCACTTAGGGCGAAATGCAAAACACACAAGATGATGGACGGAATGCTGCACATTGGCAAACATTCACCCCCAGTCACAGATCTGGGTTTAATCCATCGTTATTTTGCTTCACCACGCCACCCCAGTTCAGACATAGCCATATGCAAATCAGTCTTGACCCTGTGCCTCATGGGAACAGTCCAGACCGAACTGCCAAGCCATGTCTTCCCTGGACCGGAATCAAGCATCCTAGGACCGGTTTCAGGCTATCAGCCTTCATCAGCCAGGATAGCTTGACTCCAGTGGCGTAGTGAGCACGGGACCCACGTCTGGGCATACCCTTCCCACTTAGGGCGAAATGCAAAACACACAAGATGATGGACGGAATGCTGCACATTGGCAAACATTCACCCCCAGTCACAGATCTGGGTTTAATCCATCGTTATTTTGCTTCACCACGCCACCCCAGTTCAGACATAGCCATATGCAAATCAGTCTTGACCCTGTGCCTCATGGGAACAGTCCAGACCGAACTGCCAAGCCATGTCTTCCCTGGACCGGAATCAAGCATCCTAGGACCGGTTTCAGGCTATCAGCCTTCATCAGCCAGGATAGCTTGACTCCAGTGGCGTAGTGAGCACGGGACCCACGTCTGGGCATACCCTTCCC